>JARYZH020000067.1:0-603689 GCA_030021035.2 Notholithocarpus densiflorus | reverse complement strand
ATCAATGAGCTTGTCTCTATCATTCTCAAAATAATATTACAATGAGCTTAGGCATTTTAATTTTTAACTTAGTCTATACTTGATTTATAGATATGGTGAGTTAATATCTCAAGTACTGTAAAAATTAGTGATCCTTATTTTTTAAGGAGAAATGACAGAGAATTTTATGGGGACAATGAAACCACATCCAAGGGACCCAAGTACACTCTTGCTATTTTCTTCATGCATCTCATCATTAAATATAAGTTATTTAAAGTTAATAATTAAGCATTCATATTTAAAATAAAAAAGTACAAATTTTTACTCGATTAGGTAGATCACTACAATTAGACTAGTGGCTCCCTATTCCTTTCTTTCTCATTTTAAAAATACAATATTTTAGGTGAATCAATCAATGAATCAATAGTGTTCCGATAAGTCACACTTTTAATTATGCTAAATGATTGAGTTTGGTCTGACATCTTCGTAACACATCTCAAAAAAATGCTTTCTTGACATTTCCAAAAAAAAAAAAAAAAAAAAAAGCTTTCTTGAAAATGATTGGTTGCTTGTACTAATTATTGCGCTAGTGCTTTTCCTTGTCATGTTCCGATCCATTTGGATCCACGACTTTACCTTCATCTCTAACCATAGGTCATCCACCAAAGTGTCCTTGTCAAATGAATGTCTTTTAGGTTGAGACTCGAAAGGACTAGGTTCAAAGCTTCAAATACAAATATCAGAGCTGCCCCATTTGGACTTCAAAGTTCAAACTTTAACCATCCCATATAACACAAATGCCCAAAGACTTTGTTCCACGCCTAAAACATGTTACAAATCAGAAATAGAATACTCTGAAAAATAAAGATGTGACTATCAGTAGATTAAATGCCATCAAAATGTCTTTTCTTTTTAAAAGAAAAAAAGAAATAGTTAGTGTGTTCACTGCTCTTGACCCACTTAAACTTTGTTACACATGACATGGGACTACTTGAAAAATAAAGTGTAACTTTATTTGAATCCATAACCTCAGACTCACAAAGTGGACTGTGTGGACTTCCAACTATCAAAATGCTTAATATGTTTTAAGGGGTGTCCATTTATTCTTGTGATGGCTTTTGAGTTGAATATAATATTAGCCATCAACACAAACCTTTGATCAAAATTTTTAACATAATATTGGGTTCTTCTCTCCCTAAGTTTTACAACGATCTAGCTATCCTTTCTTAGAAGTATTTTATTGCTTAGGATCAATCAAACAATTATATGTGGGCAAATCTTATAAAAAAGAACCAGCAATGACAATTAACGTTGATTCCAATTGTGCCAGGATACAACCTTGATACAAGGCTTATGTACACCTCAGCCTGGATTGACAATTGGGCTCCATCCTGTATGTCAAGTTTAGGCCCAGTCTTCGTTTAGCTTCAAGCCAGAGCCACAACAAATTTGGCCCATCAGCCCCATCTAGTTGCCCAGAAAGGTAGTGTTAGGAACTTAGGATTAAGGTTCTCCTTTTAGTTTTAGGCATGTAAAATTTTATCACACAAAATTTAAATGAATTTTCTTCAACTCATTACGTGATAATTGACAAAACTATCCACTTATATTATTTTGGTCCATAACGTTTTGATTTTATAAATTTAGTCCTCTAAATTGCAAATTTACTTAAAAATCTAGTACTCCTACACAAAGCAAGTACCCAATGAGATCAAGGCTACAACACATTGATGATTCAGGATTTTGAAGGAACAATTACAACCATGGGATGGGGATGGGGAGGTGGGTCCTCTTATTTACGATATGTTCAAGGATCAAAGGCTTAGAGACAATTGGGCCTTGATCAACTTAGTTGATTAAGCTCTTCTCACCAAAAATAAATAAATAAATAATAATAATAATAATAATAATAATAATAATAATAATAATAATAATAATAATAATAATAAATCAAAGGTTGATGCACTCGTCACCATGGTGTTTGAGACTTTAAGCAATTCTATTACTCGTTTTGGTTGCGAGAGCTTGGCAACTAGGGTTTTTGTTAAGAGTTTTGAAACAATTAAATCCCAATCTTGAAGATAAATTTTAAATTAATCTTGTTCTTCTTGTTTCACATGAGCTGAATTGTATATTAGAATTTAATGTTTGCATTAATTTGACAGGGATAATATTTAATTCATCTTAATATAATTTTAGTGTGTTTTTGATATATTTTAAGTTATGGAGGAAGATTTGAACCTTCATATTTGTTGAAAATACTAAAAAATGTCATTTGACCTAAACATCATTAGCTAATTTTGGGAGAGGGGAAGGTGTTTCAACATTTTATTATATGTTTCATCAATCATGGTTTCTTGACATGATTTCCCCCCCCCCCCCCCCCCCCCCCCCCCCCCCCCCCCCACCCAAATATATTTTCCCTATTAAAAACATGGCATTACTTATTAACATTATGAGAGTTCCAGTCAAACAATACTATTCATAGTTATTAAATTTGGACCATACATTAACATGTTCTAAGAGTCGGGTTATTGGATCATTGATTCAACTAGTGGGTCACCACCAAAATTGTAGGGTTAAATAAAAAAAATTAAATAAATATAAAAATAAGTTTGAGAATTTTTTTAAATAAATATGTAAATTGGAAAAAATATATGTATAGGCATGCCTAAATTACTAATTAAAATTATGTCTAAAAATAGCCACCTAATATAATTCAAATTCAATATTTCACAAGTAACAACACTTGAAAACATAAAATTAAATTGTATATAAGTCTTTGCTAAATAAAATTCAATTATATTACATTTCTTAAAATTCTAGGAATAAAAGCATATCTCAAAGTCTGATGTAGGACACAATTTACTATTTAATTATTGTAATTTATTATTTTTGGTATTTTTTTGGTAAAAAAAAACGTTATTTTAGGTTTAGGTGATTTATTTCCTTGTTTTTAGGTGCATTTAATGCTTTTTAGGTCAAATTTGATTCTTGTTATGGTTAGGTATCAATTAGAAGTTATTTTAGATTATATTTTCTTGTCTATCAAGTTTTAAGGAGTCCTTAAATAGGCCCCTAAGTCTGTAAACGTTTTTTTTCATAGTTTATTATCAATAAAGCTTCAAACTTGTGTCTATTGTGTTCTTCTGGTAGATTCCAGTTTTATTCTCCTTATAGATTCAGGGAAACCCCTCGTGAATTTAAGGTTTACTACTAGGAACTAATAGTTTAGTTTCTGTTCCATTAAGAAAGCATCATGTATGCTTTCTTTAGGCTTCCGTGACATCAGTTGGTATCAGAGCCTTGACTTACCCTGGTTTAATTGCTAACTAGCGAGACGGTAACCACCACCACAACAACGACGAATAACTTAGCGAGTATTACGTGACATATAACAAGCACTCACAAATATCTATGCTAGGATGGCGTCGTTGAAGAATGGAAACAATATGGATAACTGCAGCGGAGACATAACTCACGGGCAACCTATTAGTAAGCAAATTTTAATGGTTATTTTTTAAAAGAAGATTTTCTTGATTGGTTACTTGATCTAGAAGATTTATTTGACTATGAGAATATTTGTTATGAGAGAAAAGTTGGACTTGCTTTGTATAAACTTAGTAAGTATGCCTTATGTTGGTGGGAACGAGTACAATCTGATAGAATTCGACAAGGTAAAGAAAAAATTCGATCATGGCCAAGGATGAAAAATATGCTTACTATCAAATTTTATCCTTTGGATTGTGAAGAAATCTTGTCGTATACAATACAAGATTATTATTGGCCAAGAAATTCATACTTGAATTATTTTGAAGAGCCAAATATTCCACCGTTAAAGGAAGAATTACATGTTAAAGAAAATATCGTTCTTGAAGAATATGAAGAAGTCAAAGAAGAAAATATAGAGATTTCTAAGGAAATTAATGAAGGCCTTGTTATAGAAGAAGAACCTGAAATCAAGATTGTGGAGGAGATTAATGAAGGCCCCATTATAGAGAAAGATCTTGAGGTTGAGATAGTAGAGACCATTAAAGAAGAAATTATAGAAGCAGTTGTCAACGATCTCGATGAAATCAAGTTAGATGATTGCAACATTCAAACTCCTATTATTTTATTGGGAGACACCAAAACAAAGTTTATTGATTTTATTGGGGTGGAAAGATTTGATTTGATCATTGACTCTTATTTGGTGAATATTGTCAATTACATGAAGATCAAGGGAGAAAAAGTTCAAGTTGCCTAATTAATGACTTTCAAGTTTGGCAAGAAGACAAAAAAGATGAAGTATTCAAAGTATTTGTTCTCTTGGCATGGGAGATTTCAGATTTCAAAGATGAACTCGATGACGAATTTGTTTCAAGTGGAGGGGTCTGATGTAGGACACAATTTACTATTTAATTATTGTAATTTATTATTTTTGGTATTTTTTTTTGTAAAAAAACGTTATTTTAGGTTTAGGTGATTTATTTCCATGTTTTTAGGTGCATTTAATATTTTTTAGGTCAAATTTGATTCCTGTTATGGTTAGATATTAATTAGAAGTTATTTTAGATTATATTTTCTTATCTGTCAAGTTTTAAGGAGCCCTTAAATAGGCCCCTAAGTCTGTAAATATTTTTTTTCATAGTTTATTATCAATAAAAATCCAGACTTGTGTCTATTGTGTTCTTCTGGTGGATTCCAGTTTTATTCTCCTTGTGGATTCAGGGAAACTCCTCATGGATTCGAGGTTTACTATCAGGAACTAATAGTTTAGTTTCTGTTCCATCAAGAAAGCATGTGCTTTCTTTAGGCTTCCGCGACATCAAAGTCTAAATTAAGTTACATTTTATGCGTATTGCAATTTTCACTAGCTACTCTAATCCCATGGATTATGCTTTGAGCTAAAACTTGACACTATCTTTATTGAAAAGTTCAATATCAACCTCATTATAAAATTTCTTATCTTTATTATACTTCAAATTCAAAAACGATAATGCAATGAACCTATAAATGTAAAATTTTCAAAATCACAAAACTGGCTCAATCAAAAAAACCATTTCGAGAGTACAGGATCATGATATTCTTTATTCTTACATGACATAACAATGAGTATCAGTAGTTAAATTTATGATAATATCTATCATTAACATTCAAAGAAAAAGGAACACATGTCATTGTACTAATTTCATGTTAGTATCTATTATGATGTGCATACTAGAGAAGCAAATATGAAAGTTATATATATATATATATATATATATATAAATATAAATATATATATATATATATATATCAAACATGATCCAAATAAAGGCAAGTAGAAACACCTTATTCAACACATCTACGAGAGAAACTACATGAAAGTCGGTTATCAATAAAAAAGGACCTCTCATTTTTGTTGAATTTCATGTTTATAGGGCTTATTTGGATTGAGGAAGGAGTGGAGGAAAGTAGAGTAGAGTTGGCTAAAAATATGCTAATTTTGAGCCAGTTCTATTCTACTCTACTTTACTCTATTCTCCTTCCCTTTTCCTCAATCCAAACAGACTAACGTTATAAAGAAAAATAGCCATATACTAATCTAACTATAACTGCAAAATCCTATCCAAAAAAAAAAAAAAAACTATCACTACAAAGTACAAAATGAATAGTATGTGTGTGTATATATATATATATATATATATTTATATATATTTTTTAATAGATGTAAAATTATTGGATAGTCTGGGAGTATATTCCATTTCTTTCGCATAGAGGTGGGTCCTATGGTTGGTGGAACTCACCTCATGTAAGAGGGATGGAGTATATATACTTCTGGATTACCCAATAACAACCCTCAACAAATATGCAAAGTTATTCTAATTGCAATGGAAGCAAGTGACATTGAATTACCTGGGCAAATTTCAACATGGAAGTGGGAAATTAAGGCCTACAATTATATTGGAAGATATTGCATTCATGGAAGCTTTAAGATCAAAAACTCAAAGTAACACACATGATTTTGGAAGATTAAAATTATAAATTAGAATATCTTTTTCTTCATAACAAAAAGCAGGTTATTATTCAGAAAGGAACATACAAAACCTAGCTAGCTAGGTACTAGGTTATTGTCATAAAACTAAAAAAATAGGTTTATTTACATTTGCTTCAAGGTTAATGCCTATCTCATATTTTCTACACCTCCTCATACAAAAATAAATATATGAAAAAGAGGAGCACTAACAGTAATCAAGGTCTGGTTTTAAAACAAGAAAAAAAAATGGTACATGCTCAAAATTTTATGTGGCCTTAATTGAATCAAGGTTACATACCCTTAAATATATGAATCATCATGGTCTGTATCAGTAAGGAGATTAATGCGAGTTTCCTGATCAGTCCTTTTCTTTCTCGAACCACCACCACAGATAATCGAAAACCGGAGTCCACAAGCTTTTCCGAAGCACGAAAACAACCCACCTCCACCGCCACTGCCACCGGTGGAGTGTCTACGCCTGTGCCTGCTGCTTCGCCTTATTGTCTGCACCGCCGGCGTCTCATACTTCTGGTACGTACTATCCTGTATCGGGGGAAGCGTATACTGCCACCTTGCTATCTTCGACTTCAACCCTTCGGCACTGGTAGTGATCTCGGTCGCCCAATCATCCAATTTAGAGCTCTCCACGGACGAAAGCGGCTTCTTAGGAATATTAAACTTGCCTCTCATAAATGCATCAAAGTCTAATTCATCAACGGAGGTCATTTCCACAACGAATTTATCGCCCATAAATTCCGACCTTTCGCTTTGTGAACGTTGGAGATGGCTCATGGCATTGCTTTGTAGTTCGCTTCTATTATCAGTATAGTTTGTACTTGAAGAAACCTCGCTTTTGATATTTGTAGCTTTATTTTTAGTTTTGACATCCACATCGTTTGTGCTTGAAGACTCTTCCTCACTTTTCTTTCGACCTGCTTTATTCACAGCCATTATATCCCAATACCCTATTGCCGATGCGCTGAACTGCCTATATATTGGCATGCTACTTATGTTGCTATCGAGAAGTGTGACACCAACGTTGAGAATCCCTTGTGGACGGCCCGAGGGGCGTCGAACTTGTAAAGGTACGATTCGCATTCGCGATTTGCCTTTTCTCGAGGTTGCTTGAGGGAGGAGGAGATTGTTAACGAGGACACGAACGGTGCCTATTAGAATGTCGCGAATCCACGAGGACGCATGTATCTCGACCATGATGGCGGAGGTGTCGGAGTTGAGGAACTGGTTGTCGACCCTGAACAAGAATTTCTCGTTCCACGTCGGGTTTGTATAGCCGTCTTGATCAACCCTTGTCAGCAATTTGCGTTCTGGGTTAAGCCATGTGACCGCGTAGGTGTTCATGACCTTGGATACTGGCTCGAGGTCTTGTGCTGAGACCAAATTGATTTCCAAAAGATGGAATTTCGACATAATAATAGTGGTGTCAGTGGTAACAGTAGCGATGAAGATAACATTAGAAATATGTTTCAACAATGGCGGTGGCTATGGTGATTTGTTGGTGATGGTGACGGATTTAGTGACAATTATATGGGACAAGGGAATAAAGCTAGTGGGATCTTTGTGGTTTTTCATGGTTTTTTTTTTTTTTTTTTTTTTTTTGTGGAGGAATAAAAAAAAAATGTTGGATGGAATGTTTGAGGGTGCGTCTTTTTCTGAAGTTCAGAAGTTTAAAATACATGAACTAAGTAAGGGATGGTTTGGGCATTAGGCTTTTATTAGAGGGCAGAGGAATGGGGCTAGGCGATAAAGGAGGTGTGTTTGACATATTGACGTTTCATGCATGTTTGTGGGATCTCAATTTGAAGGGTTTATGGTTGGGAACTTGGGAGACTAAACTACAAAAACCAAATAATTGGCAAATATATATATGGAAAATACTCCAAATTAAACTCATCACGTGTCTTAATTGTTGTAATCTAAAGAGAATGAGAAATGATATGTTTACAATATTTTCACAATAAATTCTAAATAGCTGATTGTTATTGGTAGACAAAAAATAATTTCAGTGGTAGGTTTAAATTAGAACTAGTAATAACTTATCGTCTATAATTTTTTTGTGAAAATGTTGTGAACATAGTACTTTTTAGAGAAAATCTGTTAGCTTTGATAAATTTTTTGTCAAACAATTGTAATTGGGGAAATTGCACTTTTTTCCATCATAAACTATATCCCCAATTTTTTCTATTTAAAAAAAAAAAAAAAAAACTGTAACCACCATTTTACACTTTGCCTCTTGAACTATAGAAATGCACAATCGACTCCCTAAAGTTATAACTATGTAACACATAATCCTCTGTTATTTGTTTTGGGGTTAAATCTAATGGAATTTTGTATCAAAGACTAATTTACCTCTCACTAAAACTGATAGTAGAGGGTAAATTGGTCTTTTAATACTATATTTCATTAGACTTAGGGTATGTTTGGGATCCGCTTATTTTGCTGAAACTAAAATTTTTTTGCTGAAAGTATTGTAAATAAAAGTAAAAGTTAGCTAAAATAATACAATGGGACCCATGAGTAGTACCAAAAAATGCAGTGAGGTCCATAAATAGTAGCCAAAATAAGCTGACTTTTTAAGCTGGAGCCAAACGCACACTTAACACTAAAACAAATAAGATGGAGTTAAGTGTTATAGAGTTATAACTTTGGCAGGTCAATCATGCATTTTGATAGTTTATGAGACAAAGTGTGAAATGAGGTATAATTTAGAATGGAAATGTGTAATTACCCCTAAATTAAAATGCCACCTTTCCTTTCTTTCTTTTTTTTTTTCCATTTTAATTCTAATGTTAGTTATTCTATTTTTTACATATACAAGTTTCAGAGTCTAAACTTTTTTTCACATTTGTCTAATAATAGGATTCTCCTCTTTGGGTTTCATCATGTTGCATACCAAAATACTTTCAAATTCATATGTTTAGAAAACTTAAAAAGGAGGGTTAGATATGTAAAAGTACCAATTTAAACACTCCTAAATTTTAGATAAATTTTAAAAAGTAGTTTTTTTTTTTTTTTTCACTCTCTTTCCCTCTCTCGTAAGTGTATAACTTATTTTAATTTAATGATAACCCCTTATTCATGTCCCTTAAAATTAGGCATTTCCATCTCTCCTTATTATTCCTTCCAAAAGGTAAGTCAGTTACTAAAATCAAACATAAATAAATGCCTCTCTTCCTCCTCTTAATCTTTAAAAAAAAAAAAAAAAAAAAAAAAAAACTACTTTCTTTTTTTTTCTCTCAGAGGAAGGAGTAATCCTTTCTTACAAGGTAATTCTTATAGTGCTTTTTTTAATCATTTTATTGCTCATATGATTTTTAGTTGCTTTTTTCTCTTTTATTTTTCTGGAAAATTTTGGCACTAAACCAAAAAAAAAAAAAAACCACATCACACACGCAATGCGCGTGTGGCGAGGCTAGTGTGTATGTCTATATATATATATATATATATATATATATATATATATATATATATTTGGATAAGTTTTTTTTTTTTGAAAATATGGATTAGTAGAAAAGTGTCATATTTTATAGGCATTTTAAGTGGAGTTGGAGATATATTTTTACCGGATTGTCCTTAAATTTTTTCCCTATCAAACGTTAAGTTTAGGGGTATTTCTGAACTATATAAAAGTCTAGTCCAAGGAGAGAAATCCTCTTATAAATAGTATAACGTAAAGTTTAAGAGTATTTTTGAACTACATAAAAGTCTAGTCCAAAAAGAGAAATCCTCTTTTGAGTAATGTATATATATACTAGCCTCATCACACACGTTTTGCGCGTGCAATGAGGCTTTTTTTTTTTTAGGTGTTTTTTTTTTATAGGAACTTGAGAGTAGTTTTTTTATAGGAACATGGGGGTAGTTTTGGTTGTTTACATGGGGTAATGGGAAGTTATATAGACATGGGGTAGTTTTATAAACATGGTAGTTTTTTTTAATTTTTTATCAATTTACTATTTTAATCTCATTTTTATGTTTTAGGAATAAGGATAAATTAATTAAATTATGGGTATTTTTGAAATAAAAAAGACAATAACTAACTTTCAGAATCCTCTTAATATATATATGGCGTAATTGCACTTTTAGTCCCTACATTTTGACTTTTTTCCATTTTAGTCCCTATATTTTAATTTTACTACTTTTAGTCCTTGAAACACTATTCCGTCACTAAATTACCTGAGAAACTGACGGATTAATAAAATAATAATAAAATTTTACTGTAGCATTGACAAGTCAGCGTATAAATTTGAAAAATTAATTTATAAATTTTAACTAAATAATAAAAATAAAAAACAGAATTAAAAACTAAAATTAAGATGAATTAAGATTGTTCTTCATGTTCTTCATTTTACAACTTGTTCTTCATACTCTTTCCAAATCAAACCAAGCAACTAAGAACTCAAACCCATCACAAGAACACAAACCCAGCAACCCAAGAACTCAAACCCAGATCACTAGAACATAAATGAAAATAAGAAGAAAAAAACCCAAATTCAACACCTCAGAGATCATCAAACCCAGCAGCATCATCAGATCTAACACAATCAACACCGAATTCTTAGCAAATCAAATCCATAAACCCAGTTAACAAACCAACCCAAATTAAACCCAGATCAAGAAACCAATCACAACAAACCCAGTCAACACAATCAAACCCAGATCCCACCACCAATGACCAACACAATCAAGCCACCAACACCACGCCGATCAAAAACATTTCTTCATAACATGAACTTCAGCTCAAAAACCCACAAAAATTCCAGAACATGACCACCACTGCCACCGAAAAAGTCACCAAACCCACGCCAAGATGGTGGCCGAGATCGGCGAACTCCATTGTGGCTAAGACCGGGACGAAGGCCGAGATCGGCGAGCTCTATTGTGACTAAGACGGAGGCCGAGACCGGGAAAATCATATCACAAAGGTAGTCTCTCTCTCTATCTCTCTTCGTCTTCTCCGAAGAGTCTTAAGTTTTAAGAAATTTGAAACAAACAAACAGTAACAACAGCTTTTACATTTTCCAGAGAGTGTCGACACAAAAATGGAGGAAGAGAACAAACAGTCTGAACGATGAGAGAGACAAAGAAGCAGTAAAACCGAAACCACAAACTAAAGAAGAAGAAGAAGCGAAATCGGAAGCACTGAAAAAAGCCAGTGGCGGTGGTGATGGTGGCGGAGGAGGAGGAGGGTGGGGCGGTTGGGGTTTCTCTACTCTCTCTGTTTTCTCAGATCTCCAAAAGGCCACTGAAGAAATCTCTCGTAATGTACAAAATTAAAAACTAATTCATGTGAAATTTAGTTTTTAATTTTTTTATTTAGTTAAAATTAATAAATTAATTTTTTAAATTTATACGCTGACGTGTCAGTGCTATAGTAAAATTTTATTATTATTTTATTAATCCGTCAGTTTCTCCGATAGTTTAGTGACGGAATAGTGCTTCAAGGACTTAAATGTCCCGTGTTAATTGGTTTAGGGACTAAAAGTGGTAAAATTAAAATGTAGGGACTAAAATGAAAAAAAATCAAAATATAGGAACTAAAAGTGCATTTACGCCTATATATATATTTCCCTTTCCAATTCTCTCTCAACTCTCTCCTCTTCTTCACCAACCACCCAAACAAATTGTAATTGCGACCAAATCTTCCAACATAACTAATCACTACATGTTGGTGCAAACACAATAATAATGTAAATAACACAAAGAGAAACTGAATAATACTTCTGAATATTATTAATTTAAAGAGAAAAATTACATAACACTATTTGGATTGAGGCACGACACTCGCTCTCTTTAAGGAGATTCAAGCCCTTGGTTGGCTAAACTTTGTAACCGGTGCAGACCTTCTTTGACTTGTCTCCCCCAGGATATAACAGCCCAACAAGTGTCGTATGGCTAGAACAACCCCTGCACAAAGTGTTCAAGCTCAAAGCTCCACTAGAAAGTATACCCTTCCTTGCCAAGAACCTCCCTATTTTTTTTGTGTGTGTATATTGCATTTATTTGGATTGGGTTTGAATGAGTCTATTTATAGGCTCAATGGGCCTCAAGAAATTACTACCCAAATTAATCTGATTAATTAGGTCCATTATTCTGATTAATTACTACCCAGCGGATATGATAATTATCTTGAATGGACTGTCAAGTAGGAGGATCCAAGAGGCTGATTCATTTCCATTTTTGACACCTCCACCCTTCACCTCCCCTTTGCACACGTATCTAGCCGAATATCTGAGTCAATTCATATTAGCCCATTAATCACCACAATTAAAAAGAATAAAATAGTCTTTTTCCTTTTCAATGTGGGATTAAACATTTTCACTAACTCCTCATCTTCCATATTCACTCCCACATCTTTACATTTATGTTGTAATATATATTCATTTTAATTGATTAATATTAAAATGCTCCAACAACCCCCACTCATTTTAATATTAAAATTTTTTAATTAAAGAGAGATTACCAGGCAAAGACGGGTCATTATGCATCATGAAGGTATGTTTTGCATTGAACCTTCACTTAGTAAAACAACGATCTCAACTCCAGAGTCATAGTGGTCTCCGACTTGAACTAGGACTGCTTTAGGGAAATTAAACGTCACTGCTTACACATAACAACCCAGGTGTTGAAATGTGCTTTTATAGCTAGCACTTTACAGCCGTGTGCTACTCCCAGTTTCATGAGTGTATTTGAGATTAAGTCCAAATCTCATAAGGAGCGGCCCCACCCCCACACTCACATAGGTGAAATTTTGTCAAGGGTGGTCCTGTAATTCTGACATCCCACTCATACGAGCTACAAATTTCATTAAGAGTTTTTTACTCAACCTTTCCACATTATAGGATAAATGCACTTACATCATAGGGATGAACAATTTAAAAAATTATTTACAAAATAAATAATTAAAAATAAATAAATAAATAAATAAATAGTGCATTTCTTACGACTATCGTATGATTTGTTTTTCCCATTGAACCCAATTCTCAAGATCTATGGTCCTTCGTTTTGGGTATCCTCATACATGGCTCATGATTCTATGGATTTTAGTCCCGTCCCCTTCAATGTATTCCAGACTCTATCTTTTGCCAAGGCCTTGGTAAATGGATCTATAAGATTATCATTAGATTTAATATAATCCACAGTTATGATGCCACTACTTAAATAAAGATCTCACGGTACTGTGCTTTCTTCTTATAGGTCTGGATATACTGTTGTAGTAATGGTTTTTAACTCTACCAATTGCGGCAGTGCTATCACAATGAATTAATATAGGTGGAATTGGCTTTTCCCAAAGTGAAATTTCATATAACAAATCTCTAGGCCAATTTGCCTCTTCACTAGTTGAAGCTTATGCTATTAATTCAGCTTCCATTGTTGAATTAACAATTATTGTTTGCTTTTTAGATTTCCAACAAATAGCACCACTACCTAAGGTAAAAATATAACCAGTGGTAGAAAGAGAATCACTTGACAAAGTATTCCAATCGGTATCACTAAAAGCTTCAATCACAATAGGGTATTTTTTTTATAAAATAAACCAAAGTTTTTGGTACCAATTAAATATCTCATGACTCGCTCAATAGCTAGCCAATGATCTCTACTAAGCTTGCTAGTAAATCTGCTAAACACTCCTACTGCATATGCAACGTCAGGTCTAGTACAATCAGTAGCATAACGCAAACTACCAATGATGCTAGTAAAATCCTTTTGATTAAAAATCTCATCATCATTATTCAAAGGAAATAAATGAACACAAGAATCAAAACGAGTAGCTACACTTTTGTGATCATGAAAATTATATTTTCTCAAAATTTTCTCAACATAATGTGAATGATCAAGAAATATTCCATCACATGTTTTTGTAATTTTCATGCCCAAAATAAAACTAGCCTCACCAAGATCTTTCATATCAAAATAGCTTTTAAGCATATTTTTCGTCTCATTTATAACATGCATATTTGAGCTAAAAATCAACATATCGTCCACATAGAGGCTAATAATAACATGTAAATTATTCCATGATTTAGAATAAATACATTTATCACATTCATATGATTTATAACCATTCTCAATTATACAAGAATCAAACTTTTCATGCCACTGCTTAGGTGCTTGTTTTAAGCCATATAGGGATTCAGTTAGCTTACATTCCTTGCTTTCTTGTCCAGGTTCTACAAAGCTTTCGAGTTGATCCATATAAATCTCTTCCTCTACGTCCCCATTTAGAAAAGCAGTTTTTACATCCATTTGATGAATTTTCAAATAAAAAATTGCAGCAATAGCAATTAACAATCTAATAGATGTAATTCTTGTTACCAAAGGAAAAGTATCAAAGAAATCAAGATCAGCTTTTTGTTTAAAGCCTTTTGCAACAAGTCTAGTTTTAAACTTATCTATTGATCAATCTGGTCTCAACTTTTTTCTAAGGACCCATTTACAACCTATGGTCTTACAACCCGGTGGAAGATCTACCAATTTCCAAGTTCTATTAGAAATTAGAGATTCCATCTCATCATTTACAACCTCTTTCCAAAATATAGCATCAGGTGATGTTAAAGCCTCTTTTGAATTTTGGGGATTTTCCTCAATGTTAAAAACATAATAATCAGGGCCAAAATCCTTTTCAACTCTAACTCTTTTACTCCTTCTAGGTTCCATTTCAATTTTTTTTTGATTTTGTAAATGAGAAGTAGAAGAACTAGGTTGTGACAAAATATTTTCTTCACCCCCACTATTTTTCAATTTAAAAGAAAATTTTTCTTCATGGAAAATCGCATCACCAGATTCAAAAATTATTTTGTTTTCAAGATTAAAAAATTTATAGGCTGCACTATTAATCGCATAACCTAGAAAAGCACAGGTAGTAGTTCTTATACCTAATTTAGGTATTTTAGGGTCAATAAGCCTTACATAAGCAAGACAACCCCATACTCTCAAATATCTCAAATTTGGCTTATGTCCTTTCTATATCTCAAAAGGTGTGGTATGTGACTTTTTATATGGCACCCTATTCAAAACATGACTTGCAGTTAAAATAGCTTCACCCCAAAAATGTAAAAGTGCACCAGATTCAATTAACATGGCATTAATTTGTTAACTCAATTAGAGTTCTATTTTTTCTTTTAGCCACACCATTAGAAGCAGGTGATTATGATGCAGTAGGTTCATGGATAATTCTCAAAGATTGAACAAATGAGTTGAATGCACTTGATTCATACTCACGGCCTCTATCACTTCTTATTCTTTTTATTTTTCTACCGAATTGATTTTCAACTTCTTTTAAAAAATCTTGAAATTTTTCAAAAGCATCACTTTTATTTTTCAACAAATAAATAGTTGTATATTTTGAAAAATCATCAATAAAAGTGATAATATATTTATTTCCTCCACGAGTTAAAATTCCCTCAAATTCACATAAATCGGAGTGAATTAACTCATGGAATTCGGTATTTTTTTACAACACTTTTTATGAGACATTTTTGTAATCTTAGCTTGACCATAAGTTTCACATTGATCAAAATCTTTTGACAGTCTTCGAATTAATCCTAAACTACTCATGATTCCCACATATCTACTATTTATATGACACAAACGAGCATGCCAAAAATTAATAGAAGAAAGCATATAAACTGAATTGGTAGATGCTTTATTATTCTCAACATTCAATTTAAATATTCCATCACAAGCATAACCCTTGCCCACAAATAATCCCTTTTTAGTGATTTCATAATTATCAGATTCCATAGTTTGCTTGAAGCCAGCCTTGTTAAGCAAAAAACTTGACATCAAATTCTTTCTAATGGACAGAGTGTAAAGTACATCTTTCAATGTTAGCACACGTCCAGAAGTGAATTTCAAATCAACCTCACCACTCCCAAGAACCTTGGTTTTTGCTAGAGTCACCAAGCATAACCGTTTTTTCTTCTTCAAAAGGAGTGTACAACTTGAACCAATTTTTGTCATAGCAGACGTGCCTATTAGCACCAAAATCTGCCCACCACCCTCCAACATATTGATGTCTGTATTCATAGCTACTAAAGGCTCTTCGGTTACGTTAGCCTGTGGGACAGATTTACATTTCCGAAATTTGCAAAATCGAGCAATATGCCCTCTCTTGCCACTGACAAAACATGATCTATTAAATTGATCTTGTGAAGGGGGTCCTTGGTTCTTATTGTAATTTTTATTCGGGTTTCCCCTTCCTTGAGGTCTATTATTATTTTTGAAAACTCTTTTTTTAGGCTTCAATTGACCATTTCTAGGAAATTGATTTTTGGGCATATTATTATTGGTTGAAATAAGATTTACCTTTGTGGTGGATTTACCATTGCTCTCTTGTGTCATGAGTGCATCTTGTCCTCTAGCCTCCTCCTCCACACAGACGCGTGTGATCAAAGTTTCCAAGGATGTCTCCTTTTGTTTGTGCCTTAAGTCTTTTGGAACTCCCTCCAAGATTGTGGTAGTTTATCAATTATGCCAGCTACCACCAAATTGTCTCCAATATTTATGCCTTCAGATATCAATTCTGCCACAATCATTTGGAAGTCTTGTGCTTGATCCACCATCGATTTTCCATCCACCATTTGGTAACGGAAAAATTTACTAGCAGCATATTTCTTTGCACCAGCCTCCTCAGTATCATACTTGCTTTGTAAAGCTTTCCAATTTTCTTGGCAGAATTATAAGTTGTACCATAATAATAATATAAATGATCGGCAAGACAGTTCAAAAGATAAAAGCGACAATTATATTCATCTTTTGTATACTTATCTTTTTTTTTTATGGAGACTAAATTCTTCCTCACTCGTTTCATCGGTAGAAACCTTTGATAAATTCTTGTCAGTGAGGATGTAGGTGACTTTGAGAAAACTCAAGTAGAAGAGGGCCTTTCCTTTCCACCTCTTGAAGTGGGCTCCCTTAAAGCGAAAGGGCTTATTGAGATCTCTAATAGGCTCATTTGGTTTCTCTTGTGTAGACTCCATGTATTGAATCTCATTAAAATTGTTGGTGCAAACACAATAATAATGGAAATAACACAAAGAGAAACTGAATAATACTTCTGAATATTATTAATTTAAAGAGAAAAATTACACAACACTATTTGGATTGAGGCACGGCACTTGCTCTCTTTAAGGAGATTCAAGCCATTGGTTGGCTAAACTTTGTAACCGGTGCAAACCTTCTCTGACTTATTTCTCCCAGGATACAACAGCGCAACAAGTGTCGTATGGCTAGAACAACCTCTGCACAAAGTGTTCAAGCCCAAAGCTCCACCAGAAAGAACACCCTTCCTTGCCAAGAACCTCTCTATTTTTTTTTTAGTGTATATTGCAGTTATTTGGATTGAGTCTGAATGAGTCTATTTATAGGCTCAATGGGCCTCACGAAATTACTACCCAAATTAATCTGATTAATTAGGTCTATTATTCTGATGTAGTGAATGTTACAAGATTAATTGCTGGATATTAATCTGATGGACTGGAGTTACACAATCAAAGGTGAGATAAGGAGTTTCTGAAAAATGAAAAAGCCCAAACGGATAGTCCATTAAGTAGGTTAATGGCTCTTCATTTCCCATAATAAAAATGGAGTATTGATTCAGGTCATTTACTCACCAACGGATATGGTAACACCTCCACCCTTCACCTCCCCCTTACGCACGTATCTAGCCAAATATCTGAGTTAATTCATATTAGCCCATTAATTACCACAATTAAAAAGAATAAAATAGTCTCTTTCATTTTCAACGTGAGATTAAACATTTTCACTAACTCCTTATTTTCCATATTCATTCCCACATTTTTACATTTATGTTGTAATATTTATTCATTTTAATTGATTAATATTAAAATGCTCCAACACTACCCAACCCCACACATGATGACATGCACATCAACCCACATAAATGCACCTATAATTCTAGGACTACAGCTTATTCTACATATTTTACCACAACTCTCTTACGTGGATTGCTTACAAAACACTTTGTGTGGTGGTAATCACGCTGGTAAAGGGGGCGTGGGCTAGACCACCACCACTACTAATATGGGTCTCTCCCTCAACCATCTCAACTTCTTTCTCGGTCCAATTGATGTTGATGTCAGCCTTCGCAACCTCAACTTCCTCAGTCTTGAGAACCACATCAACTACACCATTGTTGAAGTCCTCAATGGCGATTGATGATCAAGCCCCTTCACAACAAGTTTGTGACAGAGCTGGCTCTACGGCTCTACCAATTGCCAATTAAGACAATTTCCTAAGGCCCTTATACAAAATAAGTCTCATAATTTTGTTCATATAGAATAGTATATAATTATATTTTTGTAACAATTTAAAATGAAATTTATCACATACTTTTTTTTAGAAGAAAATTTATCACCTAATTTAATTATTTATTCTTTTTTTTTTTTGGTGTGAAAGTGTTAATGGCTACCTAAAAATTCAAGAGACCCCTATAATTTTTTTTTTCCTCACTTAAAAAAGGACTTTTATCACATTAAAAAAAAGAAAAAAAAAATTCCATCTTCCCATCATCAATTATTACATCTAGACATCATCATCATCTAAATATACTTTCCCTCTCTCTAAAAGCTTTATTTTTTATTTATTTATTTTATTTTTTATGGGTCTAAAAACATTTCTTAATAATCAATCACCATTATATCATTTTTTTTTCATCTTATCTCTAAACTTATTCTCCTATCTAAAATCAATTATCAGTTAGGAGGATTAGACATTAATCATGTTAACATTTCATTTTGAATAAGGTTTTATAGTTGAAGTGAGACTCTTTTTGTTTGGATAAGTTAAAAAAAAAAAAAAAAAAAAAACTTTTTTCATCTTATCTCTAAACTTATTCTCCTATCTAAAATCAATTATCAGTTAGGAGGATTAGACATTAGTCATGTTAACATTTTATTTTGAGTAAGGTTTTATAGATGAGGTGAGACTCTTTTTGTTTGGATAAGTTTTTTTTTTTTTTTTTTTTTTTAAAAAAAAATAAAATCTGAGAGTTAGACTTCCTTCGTAAAACTGTAGAAAGAAAGGTCCCACCGGGAGTCGAACCCAGGTCGCTGGATTCAAAGTCCAGAGTGCTAACCACTACACCATGGAACCTATTCGGTGCTGGGGGTTGAAATTATAACATAATACCCTGTTTTCTCAAGATATTGATAACAGTCAGATTCCTATAAAATGGACTAAATATGTTATATCACTCCAAATTTTAGATATCGATAAATATTATACATAAATATATTCATACATTTTGCCTAAAATTAATTCATGATACAATATTATATCCATGAAAACTCTTCAAACTAGTCGAAAGCCTTTGAAGAATATTAAAAAGCAAGACTTGTATATATTAAGAATGAGGGTGCAATAAATTGGTGTGCCTCTTTGTTTTCTATTTTATTATTATTGATTTCAGCCATTTTCAGGTAGTATTTTCTATGTTTATATATTAGAAAGTAGAAACTATTTCAAGCACACTTCACTTCACCATGTTTTTAAAGAAGCAAATCAATGTGCTTGATGTATTAGCCAAATTGAAAGGGTTCCTCTCAAACTAAAAACATCATTTTGTATGATATTCCATTGCTTGTGGTGGTTAATCTACTATCCTTTGATAAGGGCCATAAGGCTAAGCTCTTTTGTATTAGAACTATTTATTTTTAATGTCAATCTTCCTTTTACCAAAAAAAGAAAGAAGATAATATATTAGAAACCATTAATGCCTTACACTATTGATCCAAGTTATTTTCAAAATTTCTTCTTTCTAAAAAGGATATGAGAATCACCCAATTGAATAAACATTATAAGTAGACAGGAAAACATTCCTGAAACAAACTACTGACATCAGATTTGTTAACAATCCAAAATCAAAAACAATAAATTAGGAAAAGAGATTTAAAATTTTAGACCCATGCTCATCCTTATGAGAAATTAAACCAATAAGCCATAAACTTGACTACTCGAGTCTTGACATGATATGAGTAGTCATTATAGAGGTATTCCTTTTGTTTTACTTTCACATTCCTCAAAGTAATAACAGTAGCATTTTGAATGCCAAAACCCATGACATGCTCCATGTATTGCAGTATCCTTCTCCTTGCAATTCTTGTCACAACTTCTTGTGGATCTGTATCTCCCATGCCAACTCCTGCTTAGACGCTGACATTGTTGCTCGGTTTCTTTCTCCTTGGATGGAGGTGGGATAAGGACTTTTGGGAGATCCGAATCTGAAGAAAAAATTTCACATTAAATGAGAATTATGCAAAGATTCAAACAATAAATTAAATCATGTATAATATAACTAATGTATAGTGTTAACAACAAACCATAAATAAAAGAAAAGACATAATGATTGTTTTTTTTTTTTTTTGGTTAATCCATAATAATTGTTTCTTTAACACATCTTAACCTTATCATATATGAAGACATAAGTCCATATGGGTTTGCCTTCAAAATCTGAACCATTACATCAAAACGTTGACTTGGCAACAATTTATTCATCTAGCCACTACAAAACACGCGGGTCTTAGGCTGCGTTTTTAAAAATGCGGCTTAAGTTATTCATATGAGGCCGTGTTTTTAGTGTGTATAGCCGCGTTTTTTGGGGTGGAGCTATTGCCGCGTTTAATAAACGCGGCTATAGGACCTTCCTTTTTTTTTTTTTTTTTTTTTTTTTTAATCTTATCCATGGCCGTGTTTAAAAAACCCCTGCTCCAGCTTGCCTAAAGCCGCGTTTTATAGACACCGCTTTAAATTTAGTCTGAAACTGCGTGTTTAAAACGCGGCTTTAGTTTGGGATGGGGCCGCGTTTCATAAACGTGGCTTCAGATATTGCCTAAAGCTGCAGTTTAAAAACGCGGCTTTAGGCTTTGTATAAATAGGAAACTAAAAACATTTTCAACCCTAGCCTCCATCTCTCAAGCCCGATCGCACATCAGCCTCCATCTCTCAAGCCCTCACCCTCCATCTCCGATCTCAACCCTCACCCTCCATCTCTCCAATCTCAAGCCCTCACCCATCGCACATCGCACATCCGTCTCTCTCCGATCACTTGCTAAATTTCCTATTTCACGACTAACATTTCAAACAAATAAAGCAAGAGATTCTGGGCAGCTAGGAAGACCAAAGGGCGTGGGTTCTGTGACGACCACCACCCCGAATCGACTGACCGGTCTTCGAGACTCGCCAACTCCAACTTCGACTCCCTCAAGTCCGGGGATGGCCCTGGTCCTCAACGATGTCAGTCTCTCTTTTCTATTTTAGGGTTTCGTAATTAAAGTTTGTATTTTTAATAAATATTGTTTGATGTGATTTCGGATTCTAGGGTTTTGGCTGATGACTTTTGATTCATTGTTGTGATTTCGGATTGATTTTGTGTTTCCTTAATGAGGGTTTTAGGGTTTTTGAAATGTTTAGTAGCAGAATGATTGAGAGATAGTTGAATTTGGGGATCAAATAGTTGAGTGTTTGGGTTTAAATTAAGTTGAGAGAGATTTGGTTACTTCGTGTTGAAATTTGGTTGCAAGATTGGGTCTTTGGTTGAATTTTAATTCAAATCTTGTGCTTTCGAATTGACTTTTGTGTCTTCCTAGTGAGAAATTAGGGGTTTTTGAAATGTTAGTCGTTGAATGATTGAGATAATGAGTAAAAAATAATCCATACAACTAATCATCGTGCTGGTAAATTTGAGTCAAAATCATCGAAGTTCTTTGATGATATAAGGCAACTGGGCAAGAGGAAGAGGGCAACACTACTCCTTTTCCAGAGAGGGTATGCACTTTTTTCCTGACTTTTTTGAGTTTTTTTGTGAACTGGGTTTGTGTTGTTTTGGCATTTCAGGGCTTTGTGTTGGTAGTTAGTTGTTTAAATTGTTCATTGGTAGGTTAGTTTTGGTGTTATAATTGCATAATGATTGTTTGGGTAGTTTGATATGATATTGTTTAGTTGTCTACCAATTGGATTGTGTTATAATTTTGCAGAGACATGACCTTTGGCATGCTAGTTTAATGTTGTTTTGTCGTTTATTGGTCAGGTTGCTGCTATAATTGCCAAAAAGGGTATATGGTAAATGATTCGGTTGCTGCTTGAATTGCTAAAAAGGTTATATTGTAAATGGTGAATTGTCTACTTTTGTGTATGCAAGTAACTAAAAAGGTTTTATATTAGTTTGCTAGAACCTCTTGAAATGTTAATGTGTTCCTATTACAGTAGGAGACATTATAACCTCACTAAATACTCAGAGACTCATATTCGATTCTGCAAGGTACGATCTTCTATGGCTTTTCATTTTCATTGCATTTTTTTCTATAGATTCACTCGGATTCTGTGTTCGGATTCTGCTTTGGTTTGAGTTTTATTTATTTATTTATTTATAATTTTTATGTTTATTTGAATTGGTTTGAAATTCTATAGCTCAATTCGTTAGCTTTGTGGTGGAATTTTAGCCTTGTTGGAGGCGACGCAGAAGTTGAAGATTGGAATTTACTTCACTACTTGGTGGGCTTTGCCAAATCACATTTTTCAATTTCATGAAGTGGGTGGTGGTGACAATTCTGAGGTTGGTTCTCTGATCTTTTATGTAATGAGATTTTAATTTGGTTTGTTGGAGTTTTGCTATGCAATTTGGATTAACATGCACGCATTTTATTTTTCTTTGTTCTGTTTGGCAAAATTCATGTTTGTTGGGATAAAGATAGTTTTTTCCCCTTCTGTTTTGATAGTTGGCAAAGGCTGTTAAAAGATGAGAATTTTGGGTATCTTGAGCCGTTTGTTTGTTTGTTGACTGAATGAGTTGTTATAGCTGTACCTTTCTTTGGTTGCAGGGAAAACAAACATGATAAGACAATCAAGTTTTGATTTTGAATCTGTTGCAAAAAGAAAAAGAAAAAAAATTAACGAGTAGTTGAGTACTATTACTATTGAATAATACTAGGCGAGGTAGCATAGTCTTTTTATTTTTCCTGGAGGATGGATTGAGTTTGGCTAGGATCCTTTTTTTTTTTGTTGGATAAGTAGCTAATAGCAGGGTCCTTGACAGTGTTCCGCTTTTGCAATGAAGTTCTCATTTAGTTAGTGGTATCCCAAGTATTTAGGTAAATATCAATCATGAAATAGTCGATGTCCTCTTTTATCATTGACCAGTAGTCTGCTACTTTTTAGTGCAATTGTGACTTTTGTCAGGTCATAATTCTCATTATTTCTTGATTTTTGCGGTTGGGTTTTATGAATTTTTATTTATGGAAAACCACATTTATTGAGGCTGTTATGTCCTTGTAACCTAGCTCTTTTGCTGTCAAACTTTTTTTTTGTGCACACTGTGTTTCATGGACTATTGAGTTTTTTGCAGTTTGCACTCCTCTTTATGAAACAACGTTGTTTCATACAATGTAGCATTTATGTTCAGAACTTAATTCCTTTCAGCAAAAAACAGTTCACTTATTTCTCTCTCTTAACTCTTCAGCTTTTTTAATATTTGAATTGTTTGCCGGTTGAGATTTTTATTGTAATTTCTGTAATTTATGACTTGGTCTTCGGGTAAGTGATATAAATATGTTACATGGGGATGTAATTAAGAAAATATGTTAAATTTGGTATCGTAGACCTTAAGGAAAAGACAAGTTGATAAGTAATCTGGTTTTATTGGGAAGGTAGAATGATCAATGAGGAAGAAGCTTAATAAAAAAAAATCAAGCTCCTCCATGCATGTGCAATCGAAGCATAGACCCATGTATTTGTATGGATTGGCTCACATTCAAAACATCAATTGAGGCCAAACTTTTGTAGGATTCGCATTGCAAAGATCCCAAGAGTAATTATATATTTTATTTTGAATCCATAATGTTTGATAAAATGCTTGAAAGAAAATTTATAAATTTTTTTTTGGACTTGACAACTCTATTGATCATATTTGTTTGTTCTGTATTTAGTTGGGGATTAGAAACAGTTAAATTGGAAAAGTTTATCAAAGCACTTGCATATACATTGCTTGAATTCATTTTTTTCCCCATGTTATATGCTAAGTAATCGGTGTTGTTTGGTTCCCAAGGATTGGTTGGTCTCACTGTGTTTTCTTTATTGTTGCTAATGCCAATTTTGGTTCTATGGTGTATCAACCTCTAACTATGGTGCATCCCACTATATTACTGTTTGATTTTTTTTTTAAACCACCATCAAGAAAATGATTGCTCTAGTGGAGGCTCCTAAATTTTTTATTAACAAGTCAGTTGACATATGCAAAGTTGATTTCAATTGCATGCCTGGTGAATTGTATATATATTTTTGGATGGCAATAAGTCTATTGAAAAGTTGACAAAGATTTACAGTAAGACAATATGAACGTGCTGAATGAACTGATTAAACATTAATTGTTATAAGCTGCTGAATATCCTTATAGATTCCTTGTGTGTGTGTGTGTTTGTGTCAAGTATTTATTAGGCAACTTCATTATGCTGCTTAATTTGAACCTTAACTTCTCCTGCTTATTACAGGTATGCTATTGACACAATGCAATCTGTCTGCCTTAAGGAAGCTAGGTAAAGGCATCAGGCTCTTTGGAATAAGAAACCACTTTAGGCCGCGGTTTAAATGTGGCCCTAGGCCTAAAGGTAAGGACACGTTTCAAACGCGGCGTAAGGAACAGGTCTTAAGCCGCGTTTTAAACGCGGCTACAGTACTCACCTTAGGCCGCGTTTTAAGCGGGGCTATAGGACCTGGTCTTGGGCCGCGTTTAAAAAGTGCGGCCATAGACATATCAGTCCTATAGTCGCAGGTTTTAGGCTGCTTTAAAAAACGCGGCCTAAAAAACCGCGGCTATAGGCCAAATCGGGCTATAGCCACGGTTTTTTGCCCTATGGCCGCGTTTTTAAAACGCGGCCTTAGAACCATTTTTTTGTAGTGAGTTGACTAATTCCAACAAAATATAAACACCCATATGCAATGACGGAGTCAAGATTTTAGTTTAGGGGGGCAAGATTAAAAGATAGTATTAAAAAAAATTAATACATTAATCGATTATAGTAACAAAATAAATAAACAATTGTAAACAAATTTAACAAAAAGTGAATGTTGCATATTGTTTAATAATAATAAAAAAAGCCTCATCCTATTTATCTAAAAGATAATATAATTTAAATGGCATTTCATTGTTCATTTATTGGACAAGTCATTTATGAGATATGAACAAGCAAGACAAATGCCATGAATAATTTAATAGGTAAAAAAAAAGGGATATGCTATGTCCACAACATTTTCTTAACAAATCTCAGATGGCAAGTTGTTACAAGTTGTTATTAGTGGGAAAAAAAAAACTAATTTCAATGGTAGGTTCAAATTAAAACCAATTACATCTTACACATATAATTTGTTATAAAAACATTCTAAATATAGCACTTCTCCATATTTTTTACTTTAGCTTTTCAGTAAAACTTTTTTCCTTACATTCTGGTTTGTTTCTTTAAGGGTGGAATGGGCCAGCTTTTTCTCTTTTTCATATCAAAAGGGTGGGTCAAAGTGTCAAACACCTTAATATATCACCAAAACTAGTAGTTTGGGGAATTTTTTACAAAGTTAGGGGGGGGGGGAGGGGGACAATTGCCCCCCTTTGCCCCATGCTGGCTCCGCCTCTGCCCATATGAACCACCAAAATACCATGAAAGAATCAACAATTTAATCCAAAAACAAACATCGACATATCAAGAAGCAATCCCCACATGTAGATTGCCCTCAAAATTTGAACCACTACATCAAAACATTGACTTGCCAACGTTTTACTTATCCAGTTGACTATATCAAAACAAAATATAAACACCCATACGAACAACCAACATACCAATAAAGAACCAACAATTGAATCCAAAAATAAAAAAGACTTAAGACATACCAAGAAGCAATCACCAACATACCATGAAAAAATCAAGTGAAGGTTATAGTAACCAAAACTTAAGTGGGCTGTGAAGGTGGGGTGGGTGGAGGGAGCTGATGAGAGACATAAAGGTTATAGTAACCAAAACTTAAGTTTATTGTATGCCGTCATAGTCTAACATAGTTTTGTTTACTCACCTTAGATTGTGGACTAACCAATTTTGCATTTTTTAAGCCTCGTGTAATGTTTAGGCGGCGGAGGAGGCTACAGGGCATCATCCTCAGGCTCATCATCGTGCTGCAAAGACATTAGATGCATGCAATCAATTTTCGGTGTAATGGTAAGGATAATATCAACTACAAAATATATCATTACATTGTAATTAATGTTATCATACCATAGAGCTGCCTTTGTGTCCTATTTTGTGTCCACTTGTGCCACAAGTGGGTGCTCTTCTAGCGTGTTGCGGTCTACCTCTTAGGGATGAGGGCTAATGAAGGGGATGCTCATCCAATACATCAGTATTTGGCTGTTGAGTGTTAATCCCAACAACTGGCGATCTTAGAGGGTCGGCTGAGGATGAGGTAGGAGTGGTTATGTGAGTGACATCTGTAGTGGGTGGGTCATGCAATTCTGTATAGAGGCCAGGAGTGGGGATCATTGTCATGGGTTTAGTATGGGGTGGGTCCATGAGCAAGGTTGGTGCATTGGAGTTAGTGGGTGGGTATGAGGGTGTCGCGGGGTGCATAAGAGGGGTCAAATTAAATTCAATACCAAGGTTAAAAGTGGGCTGCAAAGGTGGGGTGGGTGGAGGGACCTTGGGCTGAAAAGATGCATGTGGGGTGGGTGGAGGGATCTCGGGACTAGTTACAACCCGAGGAGTTGCAACACGTTGACCATGGCCCTTAATTACGGGTGTTGCGCTTGTGCTTGGGCTTGCAGTAGCTACTAATTCAGTTTCACGCCCATTATTTGCCTGACCATTTGCTGCAGCAACACAGCCAAGCTCATCCATAGCCTTTAGGACATCCACAACGTGCTTGTGTCCTAGGCTACCTACAAGAAGCAGCTTCATTAGCGCTGTGGCTTTCAATTTGAACGGAAAAAGTACCATTAGGATCAGATTTGAAAGTTTTATATATTAATTACAGAATGTATATATTAGTACTTATTTAGGCAATATGTTATGACTAGAACATATTGCTAATATTCCAAATCCAAAGAAAGAAATCAATATTATAGTTTTACTCTATTAACTCAACAGAGCTAACTTGTCATACAGACACACACACATCAGGAGTTCTAGATATAATTTCATCCTTAAATCAAATTGTTAAAATGAAAACAGAAAAATAATGAAATTTTGTAACTTTGTTATATTGGGACCCAGAAAAACAATTCAGAACTCAGGAACCTAATTTAAATGTTTCAAGGATGAACTTAGCACAAAACACAAATACCAAAAAACAAAATTTCCACATCTTTCCAATCAACCAAACAATGACTGGAGTGGTGTGAAGTCAAAGTAAAAAAGAGAAAAGAAGAGCTATTTAAGCTTTAAAATTGTTGTCCTACCTTTAAAAGATAAAATAGTTGCATTAGTTCTATTGTACTAAACAAGAAAAATTTGCAAATAATATTATCACCTTTAATGTAATTTAACTTCACTTGTAAACCACTGAAGCCCCCACCCAAGGAAAAAGAGCATAAGAGAAGCAAAATGAATACTCTCTTAAATCTAATTTCGAAAAGAGAAGGCAAACTCCTATGGAAATATGGCCAAATTTTCCTTTTTCCTTTTGATTTTACAACACTGGAGTGCCATGCATCTATTGCATTCTCCTATGGAAAGTTGTAGTAAATACAAGAAAAAGAGATTAATAACAGAGAGTTCCAAATATACCATCCAACACAGTTGAACAAAAACTGACTACCATACAATCAGTTCTAAATATACCATCCAATAGTTGTATATATTAGAACTTATTTAGGCAATGGTTGAGCTAATTGATTCTACGTTCATACATCTAGTGATTTACTACACTCTTTACAACATGAAAAAAAAAAGGCAATAAAATCTATTTAGAACACATTACCATTATATCTAATTTAGCACTGTTGCGGTCGACATACTTTCGAGTGATCAGACGATACTAGCAGAAATATTCATGATCACGAGGCATATCACCAATCTGAGGAGGTGTATGATGGACTCGTTGTTGTCGAGTATCCCATTCATGGATATACCCTGCATATACCTCCCTCCAATTTCTGTCCACCTTCCCACGCAGGTCTATTGCATGTAGTCTTTCATTAGGGTCAACACAAGCGGGCTCCGCCTGCACCAACCCAAACTGTCGAAGGACACGATTCGGGTGGTGTGTCTCTACTATGCAGAAATACACAAGTGGCACGATTGCCCTCCACATATCCCTTCCTGCAATGCAGAAGGCAAGAAGGTGGCCTAAGTCTGCCTCATATGGTAGCCACATAACCTACAATAGACAAAAAACATTATGCAAAAACGTTAGGCATCTTTCATATTAATGTAGATTGTACTTTTCGAAGAAAACACAATGGAGTTATATTATTACTTGGAAAAAAAGAGCAGTTAAGTCACCAAATATTTAAATAAGAAGATATTAGAGGTATTAATGAATTGACCAAATATAAGTTAAAAAAAAAGAGATTATTTGTAATGTACATCTTTAGCATTATTTCCTTTAGATATATGTATTGATTATTTGTAATGGATGCCAAATTTCATTCATGGTCTTTAAATTTCATACTTCTACAAATAATAATCCTCACTTTAAATGGTTCTTATCCTCTTTTAAATTGGACACTCTATCACAAAATTCAACCAACATTTACATAATTTTTACTCTGAACTCTTTAAAATAGCCCCACCCCCACACTTTGAAGGTATCATCTAACCTCTATTTTAATAAGTAAAATATTAGACATTACAAACAAGATTGGAGCTATATCATTACCTGGTCCCGCTGCATTCTAACTAATTGCTCGTAATAGTGAATCAACGCCATGCGGGATGGCCTATTCTTTGGGCTTGGCACCCACACCCACCTACAGTTATGAGGAAATAAGATAATACCATTTAGTTACTAAGAAGAGTATGTTGTATAACACAGTGAATATCATGAAAATACTTACTTAAACACAAATGGAACTTTTGGTGTTGGACCATAACCAAATCCAGGTAGGGGCTTTATCTTTGGGCACAAGAATGGGAACCTCGCCCAAGCCCAATACTGAACCAATTGCATCGCCCCACTAATCTGCCTTAAGTCTTTATGGTTTGCCCGACACAACTCTCTGTATAACCATACCAGGCAAGCACTACCCCAACTATACTGTGGCAGATCACGAAGGTTCCGTAGGAACTCCAAGAACATCAAATGCACCCTATCTCTGACTTGTCCATGAAAATTGTATCCCCTAGTAGCGCTAAAATATAGCACTGGGCATACTGATGTATCTGAATTTCCATTGCATTGTCAAGCAGTGGGTTTGCAATGTGCTGAAGAAGCCGGTTGATGAAAATTCTTTGCCCTACCAAAATTTTCAAATTCTCCGGAACGTCAAAACTAAGCAACTGCTCACACATATTGCTCCAGCCCCCACCAGTCGATCCAACCAAGACCTCACCATCTATAGGAAGTCCTAAAATAACCTCCACATCTTGTAAGGTGATTGACATTTCACCATGTAGAAGATGGAACGTATGGGTCTCCGGCTGCCATCGCTCAACTAAGGCCGATATTAGACCATGATCTATCTCTCTGGATGGGGCCCTATACAATCCTTCTAAACCCACTAACTTGATAATATCAATCACACGATCGTCTAGTATCAATATTTTTTCCATCTCCTTAGAGCGACCACGGCAATCAAGTGGTCTCGGGTACTGCAAAATCGATAAAAATCAAAGCGGTTGTTAGAACTAGATATACAACTTTGAAGAACTTGCTAAAAGTCAAAGAGAACATAAAAATTAAAACAATTGTTAGAACTAGATATTTCACCTCGCCATTCCAAATATTGGTTGATCGATGATCTGGTTGTTGTGTCAGCATTGAGGGATCAATGGGACTAGGGCGCACGATCTTTGGTTCCTCACCGATCCGAGGATCCATACTGCATAAAGTGCCAATGTGAGATCATATAAACACATCGTAACATTTTAGTACACGTAAAAATGTTAAAAACAAAACAAAATAACCATAAAGAGACAACAATACATTATGAATTTAGATACACCATTACATAAGTCCTAGGTGATAACCATAGGAATTTAGATAACATAATTCAACAGAATCTTCAGGTATACTGTTCCTAATCCAATATGCTTTGATTTGCATTAGATACAAACTCCATTTGACAAAATCAAGAAAAACATATACTTTTACAAAACTCTCCATAGAATACAAGCTCTTCAATAAATTCCAAATATTCAATCAACATTTACTTAACATATGTTAGAAAAAGTGAATTAAACACAAAGAACTAATGCAATACAACGCCAAAGACTTCAACTTGCAAACAAACCGCTGGTGAAACTTCTAGTTCTATGTCCACCCCAACATATATAAGAACCAAAAATCAAGCAACTATAACAAAATTCAAACTTTCCTCTTTCTTTTTTCTATTTTTGTTTTGTTTTTTCAATCCACCAAAGTTTCCTCATCAGATCTTCACAAAACCAGTACAAACTTATCAAAATATCAACTCATAACAAATTGAAACATAACAATTACAAAAAACCCGCTAAATAAAATCACAAAAAAACACAAACCCATAAACAAAATCACAAAGCATAAACACAATCACATTAAAAAAAATCCCAAAAAACATACACCAAAGAAACATAATACGCCGTTGAGTCAACTATAAATGGAAAAGGGTATAAGGAACCAACCAAAAAAAAAAGAACAAAGAAATTGGGTCCAACTATCAATGAACATAGAAATGAAAAAACATACCTTAAAAATTGAAACTTGGTTGCTCTATAGGGTGTTACAGAAAGACAGAGATACCTATACACAGAAAAAATCTGAACTTTTGTTGGTGGGATGTTGAAAGGAGACAAACAAGGAGGGATTTTGACAAAAGGGTAAGGTTAACGGACTTTGTTCTCAAAGATGGGATAACTGAGGGTTTTTTGGCTGTTGATGAGAGGAGTGTCAGCGGTAGAGTGAGGGTCTGGGTGTTTGATATGATGAGTGGCCGCCGATGAGGGGAGCGTCTCTAGTAGAGTGAGGGTTTGGGTGTCTGAAGGAGTAGAGTGTTTGAGTGTGAGAGTGTTTTGTGTTTGAGTGAGTCTCTGAGTGAGTGTTTGAGTGGCATTTTGGGTTTTTGAAAGCGTGTTTGAAAGTGTTTGAAATTTTGAGATTTTGATCGTTGAGAAATCGAGTTTTTGTAACTCGAGTTTATAATCGAGTATTATAAACTCAACTTCTACGTGGCAAAAGTGGTTCCACGTGGAAAATTTGTCCACGTAAGCTATTTCAAAAATCCCGAACTCGAGGATTAATAGCTTGAGTTCCACCATTGATCTCGAGTTTTAAATACTTGAGATGCTAGTTTCCTAGTTAGTTTTGAAACATGATAACTAACGAAATTCTTAGAGACCTAAGGTTAAATGAAAAAAAAAAAAAAAAAAAAAAAAAATCCCTTTTGTATTCACTTGATTCATAACACATAACTAGAAAACCAACATTTATAATGGGATTTGCAGAATTTGGAAATATGTCAACTATTAATATGGATATTTTGATTTTGAATTTCATACCAATATAATTGATAGCTCTAATCCCTTGATTTACCATAATCTCAGTTCCTTGATTTTCTTCTCAAAAAAATAAATAAATAAATAAAAAATCAGTTCCTTGATTTTGTCTTCAATTATTGGAAAGTAAATCATACTTTCAAACAGTGGCATAGCCATAACAGTGTCAGTAGCATTTTAAAAACCCATGACACGCTCCATGTATTGCCATCTTGGACGTCTTGCAATGCCTGTTACAATTGTTTGAGGAAACGCACAACCCATCTCGGCTCTGGCTTCGACGTCGAGTCAGCTTTTTACATTCTGGCAAGGTTTCTATCTCATTATAATATAAACAAATTATAAAAATTAAATGAGATTTTTATGCATTAGGAAGTTTATATCTATCTATCTATCTATCTATATATATATATATATATATATATATATATATATATATATATATATTAGAAAACTTTTTTTTTTATAATCTTTTTTTCATGAATGAGTATTGGGATGTTTGTGCCAAAGGGAGCAGCAAATATCTTTTACTTCAGCTCTATGAAGATTGCCTCTTCCAAGCTTGGCCTGACCCACAAATATGGGACTCACAAAGACACAGACCTATGAGAAGAAATACCTTCTCTAAAGGGAGGGAGAGACTTGAACTTCATTAGACATAGATTTCAGCTAATTGTATTACTAGTTTTAAAATATAATAATAACAGTGCATAAATGTGAGATGTAATTCTCAAAATGTGAAATGCAATGCTCAACCAGTTATGCTACATATCAAAAAAAGAAAAAAGAAAAAAAGAGAACAAAATACAGGGATGCCCTCCAAACTTTGTTTCAATTGGATGACTAGTTGAGGTTTTTATTTGAAATTTAACCCTTGGAAAAATTCATCCAAAATAGAAATTACACCTTCCATCTCATTTATGATAACTGCTCATTAGTACACCACATGACCAAAACCAAACCATTATGAGCTATTAAAACTATGGAAAATTCTAAGTTTACTAAATTCTAAGTTTACGTTGTAGTAGTAATGTAAGATTTACATTGTACACATTTATTTAGTTCACAATGTAAACCTATAATCACCCTGATTCAAAAAAAAAAACCTATAATCACCCTGATTCAAAAAAAAAACCTATAATCACCCTAAAACTATTTAGAAAAAAGTGCATAAATGTGCAAATGCGAATGAGCTATTAAAACTGGTACGAGCCGTCCTTAGAGACTAGGTGAAAAGAAAACTTTACCAGGATAGGAATCAGGATCATCATAATCGGCCTTAACCAAAGCTTGAGAAACAATAGCAAAGATCACCACTCACCAGTGCTTCCAAAAATTGCCTTGAAGAAAAGGTAGAAATTGCCATTTTCTTTTCCCTGTTACGAATATGAAAATTATTGAAGTAACCTCCCCCCTCGTTAAAGAGAAAGAGAAAAAAGATATAATGTATATTAAAAAGCTTGTATAAGAATTGCAAGCTCCAAATGAACTGAGTTTAATTTGTTTAATCCTATTAGAAATGAGCCCACTACGTGTACAAATAAACTCACAGATACTGACATCCTTCAGGTTTCCAATTTCAACTATCTTTTTTTATATAGAATAATTTAAATAAAAAAAAAGAGACTATCGAATGACAAATAGTTGACTAAACTTACCACGAAAAATAGCAAGGATATTTGTAAGGGTATTTATACCCCTTACAATTCACAAATGAATGTTTACAACTTACAGGGAAAAATGGCAAGGTTATCCACCAAATGTATTTACAAAGAGATAAACACTGTTATTATTAATTAATTAATTTTTTATTGCCAAGTGATGTTTTGCAAGAGCCAGGTCATTACTAATAAGTTTTTTTTTTTTTTTTTTTTTTTTTTTTTGAAAATGTCATTACTAATAAGTTAGTAGAACACACACGTATGTAAATGATCTTATAGCATCTGCTCTTAATAATTGTTCTTTATCAACAGACTAAGACACTTCAGATCTCTTATTCGACAGTAAGAAAATTTACTAGTTGATTTAACTGGAACTCATGTACAAAAAATTTACTTTTTTACTATAATATATATATACATATATATATCTATTAATTTTTAAATGTAAAGTGGCCCATTAAAACTAAAATAACATAAATTTTAATAATTTTAAATACATTGAGGGTACGAAACAGTAAAAAATATTGAAATTAAACAATCATGATATAAAAATATTTCCCTAAAGTTAAATAACTAAAATCATGACAAAAAAACATCAATCTTCCTCTTCCCCCCCCTAAAATTAAATAACTAAATTCATGATTGTTAGAGATATATTAGACATAATAGCCCAATGTAATAGGCCCAAGTCCACTCCTGCTTGAACTAGTAATCTAGGGTTTAGTCGCCTATATATACTCATGTTAGGGTTCATTATAACACATATTATTATACTACACTCTTATACAATAAAGATGTAGCCCTTAAGGGATTCCTCCGTGGATGTAGGCTAATAAGGTTGAACCACGTAACCCTCATGTTCTCGGTGTTCCTATTCTATACTTCCTCTTTCACATCCACTCTAACATATACAACATGGTATAACACATCGCGTTACTAATAATATATTTAACATGGTATCAAAGCTAAACTTCGTTCTTGGCATCAAACAAACATCTCTAGCAAGTAAAGAAGATTCTCACATGCACATCACCATCAGAAGTCACACATGCTTGTCTGCTGGATCTAGACTCCATGGCATCATGCAGCCGCCCTAGCTCATTGCTGTGTTTGGATCCTCAAGACCAAGCAATCCGTGCCTCTCCCTATCAGATTTGTGCAATTTGAGGCTTCACCTGATGAAACCAACCACAGAGACGTGATCCACGGCCTCTCGCGACCAAAACCTAGGAAGCTGGTCTCTGCCGGAATCTTCACGCGCCCCCACACGTCGAAAAGAGTTCCAATGCTTACTCCACGCACCGCCACAGATTCTTCACTCCTAGATCGACTTTCAGACACACGCGCCGCCATGTAGGCCTTGTCGTCCCCTAATCTACTTAGCCCGAGAATCTAGTCCTCATACAACATTACACGCGCCCAAACGTGCCGCCTGGGTTTCTGTCTCGCCACCACATGCTGAAACACGCCACACGCGCCTTCCACGTGCCGAACAACCCCTGCTAACGTCATCGGATGACGTCATCACTCCACGTCAGCGACATGTCATAGAATGACGTCAGCGGCTCTGCTGACCCGACCGAGAAGACCGACCCGGACCATGCATCCGTTGACTTTGACCCTGGACAGTTGACTTTGACTTTTTGCGTTGAGTTTTGACCAAAAGTCAAAATTTCTAAAGGACTTATCTTGCTCAGTTTTTCACGTAGATTCCAATTTTGGATTTCGTTTCTTCATTTGAAGCTCCGAAATTGGTGAATTGGCACATTCTTCATTGTGGTTTCTTCAAAGGCATTCTTCAAGACATCTCTAAGTGATCTTCTCATACTTATCCAACCTCAAGCCTTCATCGAGATTCCGTCTTGAGTTTGAGGGAGGGTGTTAGAGATATATTAGACATATTAACCCAATGTAATAGGCCCAAGCCCACTCCTGCTTGAACTAGTAGTCTAGGGTTTAGTCGCCTATATATACTCATGTTAGGGTTCATTGTAACACAGGTTATTGTACTACACTCTTATACAATAAAAATATAGCCCTTAAGGGATTCTTCCATGGATGTAGGCCAACAAGGCTGAATCACGTAACCCTCGTATTCTCGGTGTTCTTATTCTATACTTCCTCTTTCGCATCCACTCTAGCATATACAACATGGCCGCATCCACTCTAGCATATACAACATAGTATAACACATCGCGTTGCTAATAATATATTAAATAATGATAAAATAAAATACTTATTATATCTTCAACCTTGGTTTTTATAAGATTTGAACTTTTAAATAATTTTCATCAAAAAAGAAAATATTTTCTCTTTCTTTTTTAAATGAAATTGACATACAAAAATTTGCATAGGGGAATGCATAAAAAAGAATGAAAGAAGAAAATAAATTTGAAGATGGATTCCACTTTGAGGATGAATTTTTTTGCCGGACATATGATATTTAGAGGTGCGTAATAAACTGCATAACAAATAGCTAATGACCATATCAATCGATCCCCTGGCTCCACCAATATTAGATTTGAGTCATGGTCATATTGAAAGAGTGAGAGCAGCTCTGAGATTAGAAGGAGGTGGTGGTGTGCTTGGGAATGAACACTAAGCTCTAAGGTTTTGTGGGTTTCGCGGTATTTGTGGTGAACCTGGTGGTGGAGGAGTTGGGTCCTTGGAAAGACATTTTTTTTTTTATTAATGAATTTGAATATTTTTGTGAATGCATTCTTGGCTTCTGTTTGGATAACAAGAAAATATTGAGATAACTATTTTAGTTTTAATGTCTTTTTAGTATATTTGATTGATGCATTGGCCTAGTTAATTGACATGACATGATTTGATTGGATCAATTAACACGAGTGGCAAGTTTAAATAAGTGGCATTTAGTGGACAACTCATGAATGGATATGGATGGAAGGACTTTTTTTTCAAGCATTATGTAAAAACAACTTATCACGCATCTAATAAATTCTTACCAAATTGCATATTGCTAAAATGTCTATTTTCCTCTTTACTGTTTGATTGAATAGTCAAGATTTCAGCAACTCTACTATTAATTTACCTCAATAACACTAGAGGATCTTGATTCTGCTCCTCCTTTGCTATCATGAACTCTATATTTCATATGCTTTGCTTTGAAAGGTATAGACCAATGATCTTAAAATTTCATGTTATTACCATTCCTTATAGCAGAAGAGGTACGAGGTTTTACGAGTACTTTATCATTTACAAAAAGAAAAAAGAAAAAGAAAAGATGTGATCATGTGAATAAACTTGGACATTTTGATGAAAACATTCATGTCTCTTTTTTGCGGTGTTGAGAAAATGTATAATTATTTTTTAAAATGGATTACTTATTAAATGTTAAGGAATGCTAAACGAATAGTTGAGATGCGTTGAGACTTAAGCTCGTTCACAAAGTCAATCTAGAACAGTTTTTCTACCATGTTTGGCTTGACTCATATAGATGGGTGACGTATACAGTTGAAAACTTGAATTTATATATAGTGAGTTGCTTTCTATATCTCATTAAGTCTTAGTGAAAATCCTAGAATAAATTCATATAAAATTAGATATAGTAGGCAGGAAAAACCATACCCAAAACCCTACTCCCCAAGCCACCTTTCCAAAAAGCATTATATGTTTCAAAATGATAATTTTCCATGCAAGAAACCTAAATCATCCTTCTTTACAAATCCAATACATAATACCAAAACCACCAAAAACCCAACAAATTCATCTTGAGCTAAACAAAAACAAGCTCCCAAAATGAATTCAATTTCAACCTTGATACCTTCCTCTCTTCAACTGCTTCTTTTAGTCTCTTTGGCTCTCTTCTTACCATCTATCAAATCCTCTTCAGATTACAGCACCTTTGTATACAAGAATTGTGCAAGCCAAACATTCACAAGTACATCAATATCACACTCACAAACCCTTTCCTCTCTTTTCCAAGAGCTAGTAGCACACTCCTCCCAATCCAAGTTCTTCAAAACCATTGAAGGAAACAATGAGACGGCCATTTCTGGTCTCTTTCAATGCAGGGGGGACATGAGTGATGAGGAGTGCCACAACTGTGTAAACGCAATTCCTCAAATGTCAGACAGCTTGTGCAGCCTTGCAATGGCAGCTAGAATTCAGCTTTTTGGGTGCTATACACACTATGAGGCTGATGGTTTTCATGAACCAGATGCAACTACTTCCAAAACTAATTTGCTCTACAAGATTTGTGGTGAATCTGAGGCAGTGGATGGTGGGTTTGTAGAGCTTAGAGACGCGGCGTTTGCAGCTCTTGAAAGTGATGTTGTGAGTGGTAATGGGTTCTTTTCATCGAGCTATGACTCGGTGCAAGTGACGGCACAGTGTGAAGGTGATTTAGGGGGTTGTGATTGTGGGGAATGTGTGAACAATGCAGTGCAGGTTGCTCAGGAAGAATGCGGGAACTCAGTTTCAGGAGAAATTTATTTGGACAAGTGCTTCATCAGCTATTCTTACTATCCGGATGGGACACACGGCAACTCTAAACCCGGTAATGCTGCTTCAGTTTCTCTTTGAACTTTTGTATATTTGCGTAGCTAGTGAAGATTGATGGGTGTTTCAGCGACCATAAAAGTTGTTTTTAACAAGGGGATGCATGAGTTGGGTTGAGTTGGATAAAAAAGTTTTTTTCCATTTAACCTACCATGATTGGTTTGAAAAAAAAAAAAAAAAACCATCATGGGAATCCAACCCAATCCACATAGCTCAGATTGGATTGGACCCAAGGGTTGGACAGTTTTTATTTTTATTTTAAAAGATGAGCATTAGTACAAATTTATAAGATTACCTACCTAAATAATAACAAATTTACTAATCAAACTATATCATAATACCAAATCAACACAAATAACAGAACCCACTGTGGTCCTTGAGATGGCACTGTGGTAAAAAAAATTGTGACCTATTCTTTATATTTTCATGGTTTTGTTGAATGTTATAGGCTTTTGAGGGTTTTAGATTTAGAGGTTTTTGTTTTTGTTCACACTCACTGTCATCAATCAGAGGTTTGTGATTCCCTGCACCAGATTCCTAGGCTTCAATAGAGCAAGATTGAGTTGTAATTTGCATGTTTGCTTTGATTTCAAGTTTAAATGCTTAAAACTTTTAATATATGAAGAACGGGCTTAGTTTATTTTTGTTTTGTGTATAACTAATTGTTTAGATTTTATTTGATATGACTAGGCATGACTTTGTGTAATTGACTTTGTGTAATTGAACAATCATCTTGATTCAACCAATGGATGAATTACTGTTGTTTATACCCTTATTTTGATTGATCAGAAACCTCTACCTTAATTTTGGCCAAGCAATATGATCATTGTTTGATGGTTTATCTTTATGGCTTTGTTTAGAGTTGTATATCCATGTTGTTTATACTTTTTACTCCCCATTGTCTCAATTGTTTATTTTATATTTTTGTTATATGACTTGGTGGTTTTCTGTGACTCCTTTGTCAGATAAAGGTAAAATAGCACTGCCATTATCAATTTTTAGGTTCCTTTATTTACTAATCAAACTATATCATAATACCAAATCAACACAAATAACATAATGTTTATTTTCTTATAAATTAGTGCATTAAACCAAAATAGTAAATAATAAAATCATAATTTATATATATATATATATATATATATATATTAGATATAGGTGAATCGAGTTGGGTTTGACAAATTTGTGAATTAGCTAGTCCACACCTTACCTAACTTGTTGTAAAAAAAAAAAAAAAAATTTTAAAAATTGCAACCCAACCTAACTCACCTACTCCTAAAAACTAAGCCTACCCATTGAATTGGGTTGGATTGTGTTGGTTTTGACTTTGATGGATCAGTGGGTTGGATTCACACCCCTCTCTCATATGCTATAGAAAAAAAACTCCTAAAAACTAAGCCAACCCATTGAGTTGGGTTGGATTGTGTTGGTTTTGACTTTGATGGATCAGTGGGTTGGATTCACACCCCTTTCTCATATGCTATAACAAAATATGGTCTTTATCAAAACATAAAATGCCATATAGTAGAAGTTGTAGTAGACTAGTATCCTATCATCTATATAAATGGTTTTCCTCTATCATCATCATCATTATTTTTATGAGTGATGATAGGAAATACTATAGATTTATTGCATCATTTTTATGAGTGATGATAGGGAATACTATAAATTTATTGCATGAGTCTTGTAATTAAACTGATTCGCAATCACGGAGAGGTAATTTAAATATTTATTTATTAGTTGTTGTTAAGGTAGCATCAATCATATTTATTTTCTCAAGAGAAGTTCTAACTTGTAAATCTTTTATACTAAAATTTTTGTAGTAACTTTAGCATTTTTTTTTTCATTATTATTACTCTTAATAATTATGCATTACAACTCCCATGATTTGCCAAAGGCTTTGTAGCTAAATTAGCACATCCCCATGCACAAAGTGCTTGGGAGATTGGGGGAAAGAGTTTGAACTGTGGGTTAGCAGCATATTATAATTATCATTTAAAAAAAAAAAAACTCCCATGATTTCAATTTTTGTCCTTGTTTCTCTCGCTCTTACATGATTCATTATCACTAATTATGGACGACATTTTCTTGACAGAGGACCAGAAAGGCAAAAATAACGGTGGGAATAAATCAACAGCAATTATTGTGGGAGGGGCAGCAGCTTTATTTTTGGGGTTTATTTTCTTTTTGTGTATCAAGTCTTGGAATAAGAAAGATGATGATTAATTTTAAATCATGTCAAATTAATATATAAAAAATTTAGAAACAATTAATAAAATTGTTTAATCTTTGTTGTTTCTCCATTTTTCTGTAATGTTATTTGATCGTAGAATTTATTAATATATTATGAGTAATGCTATAGCCATAAACTATTTTACAACATTTTTACAAAATGTTGATGTGATCAACTTCTTATTGGTTTTTATCTAAGCCCACCATTAATATCACTTTTTCATTTACCAATAATCAATCACCACATTAGCCGTTTGTAAAAAGTTTTGTAAAATAGTTTGTATCTCTAGTATTACTCATATGTGGCGTTTAGTATGGGGTAATATTTTAGGATTCCTAGAAATGTTTAAAAATTCTAATGTTTGGTTGCAAATTACACTAGGGAATTAGATGCTAGGGGAATCTGGATTCCCCTTTTAAATCCCTCTCAGAAGGAATGTGGATTCTCTTTAAAACAGGTGGGTATCTAGATTCTCAAACTTAAAGGAAATTGTATTTTTTATAAATTGACAATTTTAACCATTTTTCCTTATCATTTAAGTAATTAAGATAAAATATAAAACAAATTATCAATATCTTTTCTCTTGTCTTATAAACCTAAACGTTGTCAGGTTGTTTTGTTATGGATTAAGCTCTTTTAAAAATTGTTATTAAGAATGAAGCATTTGAGAATTTAAATAGTTATTTTTGTATTGTACTTGTCATTTTAAAATGTTAGACTACAATTTTAAATTTTTAATGAATTTGTCATAATTAATAGTTTATATTTTGTTTTTCATTATTTATTTAAAGGAAGATTTTTTTTTAAAGGACTTAGTAGTTCACATTCAAATCTAAGGATAGAATGGGAAAAATAAACAATTCATTTAATATTCTTAAGAATAAATCAAATATTATCATCTTACATTCCTAGGAATTTTAAAAGATTCTCAATAAAACCAAATATAGGAATAGTTACATTTTTAGGTATCTAGATTGTAAGGAATCACATTCCTAAGAATCTAAATACCAGGAGTAATATGTAGATTCCCTTATACCAAACGACACCATATATTATTGTTTATTTTGCTAAGGCTCATCTATTATCTAGGAGCATGGATTATGTGTAGTCTGTGGCAGGTAGACCTCCCCAACTTATTTTTTAACTATAGTATTACAAGAAATGAGCTTTTTAATGATAAAAAGGGTGGTTGAGACTTTGAGAGAGTAAAGACTCAGATTTTGAAAACTTAAAAATGGATAAGAGTGGTTGGGAAAAAAAATTAAGTCTAAAAGTCTAAACGTAAATTCAGGCTATCCTTCCTGACCAAATTTAGATTTGGATCCAGTGGAATTATTGCGCAATTGATTTAGTATTACACAGTACAATAGCTCCGGGTCTAGATCCATGTTTTGAAATACAGCCAGTCTCTCTTTTACGTCAAAATTGGAGGCCATGACTACTTTTAAGAGTGCGTGAGCTAGTGATATCATATTCTATGTACTATAACTTAAGTTTTAGAAATCATAGTTATGTTAAATAACTATCATTTCCCTTATCAAAAAAAAAAAAAACTATCATTTCCTATTTCTCAAAAAAAAAATAATAATAACTATCTTTTCCCTTTTAATTATTATTATTATTATTATTATTATTATTATTATTATTATATATAATAGTATTTTAAACCTATGAGATCCCCTCTATAATTATTGATCTTTATCATCAAATCAAGATAATAATTAGTTTTAACAATTGGTTGAAATTCCCTCAAAAAAGAAAAAAAGAAAAAAAAGAGATAACAATTAGCTTTTGGTATAGCTGAAGACTAATGAAAGCCACAAATAACTATCTTTTATAAGTAACAAGTGAGTAGATGACTATCTATTATTAAATATTCAAAATAATTTAGCATATTAATTATTAGGATAGTTTTTTTTTTTTTTTTTTTTTTGAGAAGGAATTATTAGGATAGTTTAATGAAATAAAAATCTATTAGCTAAGTTCCAACAAAAATTAGCTAGGAAATAGATATCCCTCTCTTTTGTTTAGATGTCTTAACAAAATCCTTTAAAAATTAAATAAGGGGAACGGGGAAGAGTGCAGGGGAGGGTAGTGGTCATTTAAATTGACAATTATGACCCTTGTTTGCTAATTTTTAAAAAATTGATATAAATTGATATCATAATGACAAAATTGAGAATATATATATATATAAAGAAAAGAACAAAGATGTGTGAAATTTGGACTTACGGAAGGATAGATTGAAAGTATCCATTGAAAAAGAGATTACGGATTTTTTTTTTTTTTAAATGTAAAGGATTGTTAAATAAAAAAGATATAATATTTTTTATGGGAAAAAGAAATAAGATTATTCACATGTCTTCATCAACTTGCTCTAAAACCATATCAAAATTTGAAATAAGAAATAATATGAAATAAGAAATATGAATACTCATTTTTATAAAACCAAGAGTCAAAAGGCTACATCTTTTATTTACCTAATTCATAATATAGTCAAGTAGAACTCAAATCTATAATTAGATTTTACAAAATTTGAAAGCTGGTGAATTATCAATTTATTATGTATAAATTTTGAATTCAAATTTATATCAATATATTTTTTTTTTTTTAGAGTACATTATATCAATATAGTTGATTTCTCTAATCCCATGATTTACTCCAAATAACTAATTTTATGATTTTTCCTTCAAGATGTGGATGTGGGAAGTTTTTTTTTTTTTTTTTTTTTTTTTTTGAGAGGAAAATATTTGGGAAGTTAATCATACTTTCTAACAAAATTTGTTTATTTAATTTTATAGTTGGTGGGTGATAAATGTTGATTCAATTAGGTTATTGTTCGATGTAAAATTAAATGAGTTTGGTTTACGTCCAATACTTTTTAAATTGGAATCTCATTTTATTTTAATGAGAAAATGACACATTATTCACAAACTAAATAAAATGTGGGGATTAAAATTCATTACCACTTATTCCTGAAAACATTATAGCAAAATAATTTTTAAACTATGAATAGTGTCCGTGGGACCCAGTTTTAAAGTTATATTTGCTGAATTCCGTACTTGCAGGTAGGGGTGTCAAAGTTCGACCCAACCCGCGAACACGACATGGGTTTTTGCAGGTTAGGGTTGGGCCTTAATGGGTTTGAGTTATAAATGGGTTGACTCGAAAGCGACACGATAAGAAACATGTCATAAGCGGGTCAACCCGCGTAACTCGCAATAGACACATTTGACACGCCAATTTATTTGTGTTAACCCGAAATGACCCATTTAACATAACCTGTTTAACTCGTATAACAAATAAATATTTATTTTATTTTAGAATTGTCAAGTACTTTTTATATCCAACATATATTTTAAATTAAAAAAAAAAAAAGTGAGTTATTATAAAAACTTACAAAGGATATAATTGGAAATTAAAACTTTACAAACCCTAGATCTCTAAACCCTATAAACCCTAAATCTCTAAACCTTCTTATAAATATTTAAATTTTTTTTTTTATTTCAACCGTACTCTTCACTCTACTATCTTATAGTCTCATGCCCAATTCTCAAATTCAAAGTCTCAAACCGGTTATTGCTCTCTCTCTCTCTCTCTCTAATGTGTTTAGTGAGTTTTATAATTAAAGAAAAATGTTTTCTTGGTGTTTCAAAATTCTGTAGTAATTTTTTCTGCATAATGCTTTTGTTCTATAAACTTTAAACCCATGTGTCGTTATTAATATATGAGATATATCCATTGCTCAACAAAAAATCTATGGATGATAATTGTAGTCATAGTCAGGATTAGTCTACTATTTGCTCAAATTCTTTCAATATTGATACTTAGAATTTGGCGAGTTCCAAGGATATTATTATATTTTTGTTGAACTGTGTTATTTTATTTTTGTTAAACTATGTTATTTTGAATTTGGGTTGAAGTGTATGCACTTCATTTTGAAGTGTAAAGAACTTATTTCTAGATAAATGTTATATTTTTATTGAACTATATTATTTTGAATGTGAGTTGAAGACTTGAAGTGTATGCACTACTTTTAGGATGTAAAATAAATTATTTCTAGATGGATGTTATATTTAATATTATGCAGGTTGAAATGAGTTATGTTACATTCATGTCAACCCAACACGACTCGTTTATTAAGCGTGTCAAATGGGTTGGGTTAGGTCAACCCGCCTTATTAACAGGTCGGGTTAGGGTTGAAGGATCATGACATGATTATTAAATGGGTCGGGTTAGCGTTGAGCTATTTAGTCAAATACTCCTACCTTGACACAACACGAACTCGACACGCTAACCCGAATTGACACCCCTACTTGCAGGTTCCGTGAACAGTGCAGGGACCTAGGGAAAAACGCAAACGCTAGCCGCGTTTGCTATCCAAAATCACACTAATTTCTTACAAACTATAGGTCATTGATATATCTAATTTCTCAAAATTTCAAACACTTAAAACTTACAAGAATCTTAGGACCTATTTGGTAGGAATAGTTTTGTTTTTGTTTTCAAAATAGTATGAAAACAAATTTCAAAAAATTGAAATTGAAAATTTGAAACTACTTTTCAGATAATATTTTTTAAATTATACATGTTTCACTCCCGATTTTAAGAACAATTTTCAAAATACTGAAAACAAATAAATGATATTTGGCAGACTAATTCTACTTTTGAGATTTTTTTATTAAAAAAAAAAAGTATTGTGATAGATTACTTTTTTTTTTTTTGGATAATGAAAAGGGAATAGAGTTTATTTACTATTTTTTAAGATAATGATAAGCTTCAAATTTGAAACATGAAATTTTTTTTGATAAAGATAAGCTCCTTAATTTAAGAGATAAAAATATTTGGACAAATCTATGGATCCATTGTGTTCAATTTATTTACAAATGTCATTAAAAACATTTTCTATATTTTGAAAATATCATCTTAGCTGTTTTCAAAATCCTGTTTCAAAAAGGGAAAATAGGAAATAATTTTTTGAAAACTATATATAGAGAACATCAGCAATAAATTCAAGTGTGAGACTCACCATTTTCTAGCTTAAAGTTCATGGTTGTTTTCATCCTAGCCTTTTACATTTTAAATTTTAATTTTAGCTTTAATGTTTGATTTAGTTTTTTGTTTGTCTCTTTATATTTCAAACTGTTCATTTTCATGAAAAGCTAAAATGGAAGTTGAATCAAACATGAAGGATTCAAATAAAAAACTTTGAAACATAAATGATTAATGTGAAAATTGAATCAAATATAAAGGGTTAAAATAAAAATTTTGAACGGTAAAACTTGCCAAATTTACTGTGTTTTAATATTTGTATTTATCTAATATGTAAAAAAAGTCTATATATATTTGAGTCCCACCATTTAATTATTTTTTATTTCGTTGACAAAAGAGTTTTTTTTTTTTTTTTTTTTAAATATCTAAAAGAACGTATTTTAGAAACATTCAACTAGTAGAGACCATTCTTCTCTCTCTCTCTGCGCCAAATAGAGCACAGACGCCCAATCTGATTTCCGTACAACGGCCCTCTAAACCCAAAAACTTTCATTCCAACCAAAGTCAAATTAACAATGAAACATTCCCAAACTCCTGACTTTCTCCTTATTACGATTCCTCTGCTCCAAAATTTTATCACAATTTCATGATTTTTCCTTCAAAATATTTAAAGTTAATCATACTCTCTAGCAAAATCTGTTTATTTAATTTTTTTTTTTTTTTTTAGTGGGTGGGTCATGGGTGATAAATGTTGATTCAATTAGGTTATTGTTTGATGGAAAATTATACAACATGAAATTAAGATTCTTGAGAGTTTACTAAAATTATGAAACTTCAGATGATAAAGTTTTGGGATATCTTAATTCTCTTGATTTTTGGCATTCTAAAGTCTCACCTAAAAGGTAAGATTTTTAATCTCTCACGTCTTCTACTTAATTAGCCTAGTCAGCATTCCTTATTTGGTTTCACCTCCAAATTAGCCTAGTCAACATTCCTTATTGGGTTTCACCTACCAAATTAGCCTTAAAACCAATCAACAATCTTTAGTGGTGTGCCTTTGGGAATTACTTTTAAGCTGGTGTTAAGTTATTTTGTGTACACCATGCACTCTTGGTACAGTGATCACTCCATAAGTATAAATGCTTGTTGGGTGTGGGGTAAGAGCTGGGGTTCAAGTCTCTAGGAGAGAACTTCACACATATATACATTTTAGATTAGGTTACAGTAGAAATTCTATCTTGTATAAAAATAAAATAAAATAAAAGTTATTTTGTGTATTATTTATGCGTCCTCCCAAGAAAAAAACTTATTTTATGTTTTAGCTAGCTTATTTCTACTACTATTGCAAGTCTCACTTAGCTTTTTTTTTTAGTCAAAAAATCACTACTTTGCAGGTCCCACTTAGCTTGTTTTTTATTAAAAAATCACTACTTTGAAGGACCCACTTCTTAGTTTTTGCTCACTTTTTGTTTATTGTAAGTCTCACTCTACTTTTTTTTTTTTTTTTTTTTTTTTTTTTTTTGCTATAGTAATTTTAGAGAGAAAAAAAATAACTTATTTTATTTAATTTTTATTTACAATACTTTCAACAAAAACTAGATAAGCTATTCCACACGGTCATTAGATTTATTTACCATAATGGCCACCTAGCTTATTTTCTCTCCCTTAAAACTTACATTAAATCCTTAGGATTCTAATACTCATTTCTTTTGACCTCTTTCTCAAAAAAAAAAAAAAAAAAAAAAAAATCTTATGACCTACCAGAGATCCTAATTTCTAATGACTACAAAAACATTGATATCTAATTTCCTAAAATTTCAAAACTTACAAAAATCTTAAATTATCAACAATAAAAAGTCCTATCAACAATAAAAATAAAAAATAAAAAAAAATCCTATCAATCATATGCGCTTATTGTATTCAAATGGAAAATCTTCAATTTCATTTTGGGTGTTACCTTTTATGCTCCACCAATCATAATTTGGTACAAATAATTTTTTCTTTTCTTATAAAATAACAATTTAAAAAAAAAATACACATAGTAATAAACTATGATTGGTGGAGCATAAAATGGAAAATTAAGAACGCATTTGGTATGTTGTAATAGATCCTACAATAGAATGGTTATTCATGTGATAACTATTTGTTTATTTGGTTACATCTTTATTATAAAGAACAGATTTTTTAAAAAAAAATTTTTTTTATACAAGATAGAAATTCTACTCTAACTTAATCTAAGTGTATATGAGTGTGAAGCTCCCTCCTAGAAACTTGAACCTTGGCCTTTGCTGCCCACATCCCACAAGCACTTATACTTATGAAATAATCATCGTGCTTAGAGTGCGCGATGGTATTATAGAGTATAGTTATTACTTAAATTAAGTAATAACTATTCATTTTTAAAATGACTATATTAGCTATTCTATTAAACGGGAAACAACTTTTAAAATTAATATATTTTCAAAAAATACAAACTTTCCATATGCATCGTATTTTACAAACTTTCCATTCATTCATAACAACCAAACGTAAAAATATAAATAGTTACTTATATTGCAACATACTTTATTCCCAATAATAAAAATTAGTAGAGGGTAATTATAGTTCCCTCCCTTGAAATTTGGAGGAAAGACACTCCACCAAAACTTGAAGGAAAAAACACTCCCTTCCCTTGAAGTCTAAAGACATTAACACTCTCCCTTTTGATTTTATTAGTAATGAAATATTCTAAATTTGTATAAGAATCTATTTATAAAAGTTTAATCATGGTTAGTAAAAAAAATAAGGGTAAATTGCAAATTACACCCCTGAAATTTGGGGTTGACTGAATTTTACACTCCAATGTTTCAAAAACTTGATTTTACACCCTGAAGTTTGGTTCAGTTAGCAATTCACCCCCTACGGTTCAAAACTACGTAGTTTCATGCCTAACTTAAAACACAAACCTCTAGGCTAAACGTCAGTGTTCAGGCTAAATTATAAAACAAAAAACAATGAACCACGGATCTGACCTCCCTAACCCATACCCCATGAACCCAGACCTCCCTAACCCATACACAAGACCAAGTTAAAAGCTGACACAATCAAAACTCGTCTTTGTCCCAAAAACCGGTCCAGCATATTTTATTATAGGAGCTGAAATTAGAAGCTTTTTATGTTGAAATTGAAAACCATGGTAGCTAGCTCTAGGTTGGGACAACAAAGATTGTAAAGAAGAAGAAGGAAGGTGCACAGAGAGAGGAGAATAAAGAAAGACCCATAGTGTTCATGTAGCCAATAAGGATTTTCGTTCTTTATTTTTGATTTCTTTGCGTCTCACTCTGTTTCTTTGTTTTTGATCTCTAGTTTTGCATCTTTTTTAATTGTTTGTTTTCTAGGTTCTTTTATATTTCATTAAACACTGGTTTGTCCTCCTCTTCTGTTATTTTATTATTTATATTTCTCATCTTTGTTATTTCTCCTTGTCAATTTTACAATTTAGTCTCGTTTGGATACAAATTATAGATGAAAATTATTTCACTATTCAGCTTATTTTTTCTACTATTCTTGGGTCTCACTGCACTTTTTGATACTATTCATGGGTCCCACTGTACTATTTCAACTAACTTTTACCTTTATCTACAGTACTTTCAGCGATAAGTGTTCAGTTTTAACAAAATAAGCGGTATCCAAACAGACCCTTAATATCATTACTTCTTGTTTGTTTCCTCACTTATCTTTCCATGTTATTCTATTGTCCTAGTTTATAGTTCTGTGCAGAGCAGTGTAGCCCTCCTCTTTATAGGTAAGGGAGGTTTGGGTTCATGGGGTATGGGTTAGGGAGGTCAAATCCTCATAGGTCTTGTTCGTGGTTTTTTGTATTTTGTTTTAGAGTTTGGCTTGAACAATGACGTTTAGGCTAGAGGTTCATGTTTTAAGTTTAGGCATGAAACTACGTAGTTTTTATTATGCCAGCTTTTAACTTGATCATCATAAAAACTATGTAGTTTTGGGGTTAATTTGGCAAAAATAAAACATGTCAGCATGGTGATGTGTCAGTTAACGGCAAATCCTAACCGTGGGGGATGAATTGCTAACAAAACCAAACTTCAGGGTGTAAAATCAAGTTTCTAAAATGTTGGGGTGTAAAATCTTGTCAACCCCAAACTTCAGGGGTGTAATTTGCAATTTACCCAAAAAATAACTAATAAATTTAGAATAAAAATGAAAAATTTATCAAGCACCAAAACACTTGTAATAACAAATCTTTCCATAACTCGTTGAAAGAAAAAAAAATGAAGCAAAATTCACACTTAATATTTTAAAATACACTTTAATTAAAATTTTCAAATAATGATTTTTAATTATGAAATAAGATAATTTTGGAAACTTTCCATTAAGCAAAGAACAAATTAGTACACAATATTTTTAATATTAATTTAGAGAAGTTTGATAAATTGAATGTCAAGGAGGGATAGTGTATTTTCCCTTCAAGTTCGGGGTAAAATGTCATTTTCCCAAACTATAGGGGAGGAGAATGTAATTACCCCAAATTAATACTATTATTTTTTTTATACAAGATAGAAATTTCACTCTAGTCTAATCTAAGTGTATATGTGTGTAAAACCCCCTTCAAAAGATTTGAATCTCGGCCCTTGCTCCCCACACCCCACAAGTACTTAATACTTGTGGAATGACCATCGTGCCAAATTATTACTATTCTTAACGTTGGATCCTTATGTAAATGTTAAGAGTAGTATTATTCAATGTACCAAAGTGTGCCCCAAGAGTGAGGCAAATGATTTCTCTTCATTGGATCCTTGTGTAAATGTTTGAAATTGAGCCTAAATTGTTGTGTTTCACTTTTACAATTCTCTAATCTATGTATATAATATAGACTAAATTACACTTTGTCTTTTAAAGATTGGAGTTGTTTTCATTTTGGCATTTTACCTATTAAAATTTTCATTTTAGCCTTTTATGTGTGGTTCAGTTTCTGTTTGGCGTTATATATTTCAAATTCTTATTTTTTCATGAAGGGCCAAACAAAATGCAAAATCAAATATGAAGGGCTAAAGTGAAAACTTAATCAAACATGAAGGACCAAAATGAAAATTTGGAAACATAATGGCTGATATGAAAATAGAATCAAATATGAAAGGCCAAAATAAAAATTTTAAAACGTAAAAGGCCAAAAATATATTTTTGTCTTTTTTTTTTTTTGGAAAACTATTATAGTCTTTAATATACCTACAATCTATATATATTAAAAATATATAGCCAAAACTCAGAGAAAATCCAATTAGATTTCAATTGTATTTTCAATTTTGCATAGCGTGTTTATATATATATATATATAAAGCCGAAGCTAAGAGAAAATCAAATTAGAATCCAAATTGAATTTCAATTGGAGTCCAATTTTGTGTCATGTGTCCCATCTAATTTTTAATTTTTGTACCAAGTGAATTATTGAGTGTAAAAGTCGAAGAGTCCAAATTAAATTAGTTTCTAAATTAGATTTCAATTGGAATCCAATTTTGCACTACGTGTCTATCTAATTTTTTAAATTTTGTGGCAAGTGAATGATTGGGTGCAAAAACTGAGGAGTTTAATTCCAATTAAATTCTAAATTTATATATATATATAAGAAACCATTACATATTTTAGAAATCTATGGTTTAAAAAATGTGTAAGCTAGTTCACCGTGTATAATTTGAACCTCTTCTAAAAAAAAAGTATAATTTGAATCGTGTAATTGAGATTATTTTTAATTGTACTCGTGCATATACATTGGGTTACACACTAATTTATATATCTATTTAAAGCCAAAAATAAGAGAAAATCCAATTAGATTTCAATTGGATTCTCAATTTTGTGCCACGTGTCTCCTTTAATTATTATTTTTTTTAAATTTTTGTGCCAAGTTATTAGTGCAAACCCCAAACATTTTATATAAAAAACTATACAAATGCTACGCAAAACCCAAAGAGTTTATATAAAAAATATATATAAATACTGCAATGGGCAATGAAGAAACTGGATTGTCACAAAAGCTAAACTCTTTGAATTCTTTCTCTTTAATGGAAACAATGAAATTGTTGATGAAGCTTTAGAGAGAAAAAAAAAAAAAAAAAAATCAAAGCAAGTAACTTTGTATTTTCTTGAAGGTTTTAGAGAAGTCTGTTGTCTTCACTGCACCATCATTCTCTACCTTAGGTCCCTTCCCTCTCTCTCTCTAAGTAAATAATTCTTTATTTTCAATTATTGTCTTTGGATTTGTTTATTTGTTTCTTTCATTTTTTTTTTCATCATTCCCACTAAGGATATATATAGCTCTCTCTCTCTCTCTCTCCAAATTTCTTATTTAGTTTTGATTATCTTATTTGGAATATTGATGGGTTTGTGTCAATTTAGGAATTTTGCAACTTCAACAGTTTTATTTTTATTGATTTTCATTCATTTTTATCATCGTTGTTTAATGTTCCTGTGCGTAAGCAGGAGTTACAAGCTAGTGAATTTAATGGTTGATGAAATTTGAAATGATAAGATTGTAATCCATTCTTTTAGATTTAAGATAGAAGATGATGATTTTTCTTCATTTTTATCAACAAAAAAGAAGAAAATAAGGGATGATGAAGGAAAGAAATGCTATTAATAAAATCAATTAAAGTTAAAAATTTTAAATTTATATTTGTATCTATCAAAAACAACCATTTTTTTAGCTCTTTATGTTTGATTCAATTTCTATTTGGCCCTATACATTTCAAAATTTTCATTTTCATGAAAGACCAAACAGAAAACTTACTTCAATATGAAGGGCCAAAATGAAAGTTGAATGAAATATGAAGAACCAAAATAAAAAGAGAATCAAATATAAATGGCTAAAATGAAAATTTTGAACTGTAAAGTTTTAAAATTAAAACCACCCAAACTTTAAAGTTCAAAAATGTATTTTAGTCTGTAGTATCATACGATGAATTTAGGGCACATTTGGTAAACTGTATTGGTAATTACATAGGAATATGAATAGATATTACAAGGAATACAAAATGTTGTAATGTAATGTTTATTACTATTTATTTGTTTGGTGACAACACAATAATAGAACCCTGATGACAATGAAATGAAAACATTTTAAATCAAACTTAAAATACTCTCTAAAAAATCAAACTTAAAATATATTTTAGGAAATATCTTACTCATATAATTATATTTCCTAAAAAATAATATTTTTTAAATTTGAAAGAGAGATTAGTTATTTTTTATGATTTTTTATTTCATAATTGTTATATGCATATAGAAAGTTTGTTTATTTAGGAAAATATTAATTGTAAAAATTAATACACCTACTAAGGAATAACTATTACGTCCCTTTTAAATATGAATAGTTATTCCTTATTTTAAAAAATAGTTATTTATAAGGATATAGGAATAAGTAACTATTACGGAGTATATTATAGTACTTATTATAGCCTACCAAACATAAGTGTTTGATGGGATTTGAAATTATAAGATTGTAATCCATATTTTTAAATTTAAGATAAAAGATGATGATTTTATCAACAACAAAAAAAAGAAAAAGAAAAAAAAGATAAGGGATGACGAAGGAGAGAAACACTATCAGTTTTTTTTTTTTTTAGGGAATCTTTTTGTACTTGTTTGTTAACTTTGACTTCCATCTTTATTAAGGAATAACTATTACATTCTTTTTAAATATGAATAGTTATTTCTTATTTTAAAAAATAGTTATTTATAAGGACATAAGAATAAGTAACTATTACGGAGTATATTATAGTGCTTATTATATCCTACCAAACATAAGTGTTTGATGGGATTTGAAATGCTAAGATTGTAATCCATATTTTTAAATTTAAGATAAAAGATGATGATTTTATCAACAACAAAAAAGAAAAGAAAAAAAGATAAAGGATATCGAAGGAGAGAAACACTATCATTTTGTTTTTTTTTTTATAGGAACCTTTTTGTACTTGTTTGTTAACTTTGACTCCCATCTTTATTTAAAAAAAAAAATTTGGACTCCCATCATTAAATTAATTTTAATTTTAATGATAAAATATTTTTTTTAAATAAAAATTATTAAAAAAAACATTCATAAAATTGGACTATGAACACACCATTCGTCCCTCTCTGCAAATTCCGTACAATGACTACGTACTCAACCCCAAAATAAAATAAAATAAAAACTTATAAAACGTGCTTCACACTCTCCAATAAATATCCGCCACGTCATCAAATTAACAAAAAAAAAATTCATCTTCCTCTGCCTCGAATAAATAAATAATGAGTTAAAACTTAAAAACACTAACAAATTCGACCCCACAAAATCTCTCTCTCTCACTGTGTAAACGAAACGACAACAGAAACATTCCCAAACCCCTTACTCTTCCCTCCACAGTTCCCTATACCCATTTCTCTGCTCCATTATTTCATAAAAAAAAATTGTCTTTCACGGTATAAAATTTCTATTCAATCTGTTGGGTATTGAGAAAAAACCAAAAAAGTTTGATTTTGTTCATTGAAAATGTTAGTTTTGTATTGTGTTGTTTACTTGTTTTCATTGTTATTTCTTGAATTTTTTTTTTGTTAACGAGCTTTTTTTTTTTTGGCCCTTCATATGCATGTAACAGTTACTACAACACAAAGTTGGGTCCTGTTTCTGAGTTGGGTCGTTTGGCATTTTGGGTTTTGGAGATGGCTCGAAACCCAAGAGTCATTGCAGCGTTTAATGCAATGAAGCGTTTGGATATCCCACCTGAGAAGGTGAAGCCCGTATTGAAGAAGCTGTTGGTGTTGTACAATATGAATTGGGATTTGATTGAAGACGGGAATTATAGAACACTCATAGATGCCTATTTTGAGCTCAACGAAGGTGGTGCCACTAGTAGCAAAGATGAGGTTGAAGATGATGAAAGGTCACCGAAAAGAGTTAAACAACAGAGTGTAGTAGAAGGAAAAGGGAAGGAACCCATTTCGTGTGGTGATGATGATGTGGTTGCTGGAGATGATATTGGTGTTGATGATTATGTTGATGATGATGGTGGTGGTGGTGGTGGTGGTGATGATGCTGTGTGTAATACTACTATTACTAGTACTGAAAATCCAATGCTGGATCAACCCATTACAGTTCTCCCTCCTCCAGGTGATAATCATATCAATTGTCATGAAAAAGATTTTTTTTTTTTTTTTTTTTTCTTTCATCGTTTTTTGCTTCAAATATGTCCCCAAATTTTTTTGGCCCACAAGGGAAAGTCGCTTGAGATGGTTTAGTCATGATTAGAGAAGAGTAACTCAAGTTGATGGAATAATTAATACATAATGCTAACTAATTTGTTGAGGATTTATAGCTAGCTCCAAAAAAATTGGGACTAAGGCCTTGTTTGTTTCTTTGTTTGTTTGTTATTGTTGTTGTTATATGTTGGAATTATGATTAAATGATTAAGTTTATAATTTTGTAGCGGCTTAAGTTTTTGGAAAAAAATGGTAATTTATTATGGTATCATAACAGGTGGTCCTAAGTTCTTCGAACTCAGTTTCAACTCTAGCTCCCATTTAAAAACTTAAAATCCCATGTTGAATCTTGTTTATTAAGGGGTTGTGTCATTTTCGAACTGCTTAACATTTGGGATAATTGATGATTAATCAGGAGGTGGATAGGGGATTAAACTGTTGCTTCTTATTTTTATTTACATTGCAGGAATTGAAATTTTATATACAAGTTGCATCATCAATGACTATGGTAGTAATTTTCAATATCTACCTGTTATATTTGTGTGATTCATAATTTACACTTTTACTGTTTGCTGATTTCACTTCCTAGCTTTGTTTTGTATTTGTGGCTTCTTAGGTAGTCTTATACTTTGGGCATTGAACTTTTGATCATGTGAATTTCATCATGAATGCCTACTGTAGCTGTCCCATGTTTGATTGAATCTGTTTTATTTGTGTCAGTGAGAACTATAGTTAATGTTTGCTAATTTACTTCTTGGTCTGGTTTTGTTTAGCTCGTCCAAGGTCCTCAAATGGTTCAACTGCGAAACCTATTGTCAAGGTTCTGCCTCCTCATTATGTGCTTCTTGGCGATGACAATGACAATTCAGTGGGCACTGGCCATACAAGCCATGAGACTGATTTTGATATTGCTTCTTCATCCTTGGGAGAAGTGAAAATCTTATTGAATTGTGATTCTGCACTTCGTCAAATGAATTTTCGTATTCCAAAGTTAGACTCAGTTCTGAAATATGTGGAGGATAAATATCTCAGATCAGGGAAAATTGTTGGGCCCCAGTTTTCTGTGAGAATGTTGTTGAAGGATTTGTGTGAAAGTTATTTGAAGCTGGGTACAAATTCTCCTGGTAGATCTGCTGCTGTTAATTCTTCTTCTGATGTGGTTATAGATGTCCGTGATGCCTCACGTATTACTGGACCAAAGAAGAGAGCTTTTGCAGTACGTACTTCTGAAACAGATTCAAATCGAAAGGGTTCAGGCAGTTCTAGGCATACAAATTCACGAAATCTGGTTCATGATGGGAACAAGGCCTTCTGTAATATACTTGACATAACAAAAGGTGCAGAAAAAGTGAAAATATCATTGGTTAATGAAGTTGGCAGTGAGCAGCTCCCAAAATTCAATTACATTCCACACAATATAATTTATCAGAATGCTAATGTAAATATTTCATTGGCTCGGATTGCGGATGAGGATTGCTGTTCAGATTGTTCAGGAGACTGTCTTTCATCATCAATTACGTGTGCATGTGCTCGAGAAACTGGTGGAGAGTTTGCTTACTCGCCACAAGGCCTGCTGAAAGAAGAATTTCTAAGCGCTTGTATCTCTATGAAGCGAGCACCTCAAGATCACCATTTTGTTTATTGTCAATACTGCCCATTAGAGAGGATGAAGAATGAGGACATGCCTGAACGATGCAAGGGCCATTTGGTCCGAAAGTTCATTAAAGAATGCTGGAGAAAATGTGGATGTGACATGCAGTGTGGTAATCGAGTAGTGCAGAGAGGCATAACACGCAAGTTGCAGGTGAGATTCTCCTTGAATTTCATATGGTGGAAGCAGGTTGATTTAGCATGAGTCTTTAATTTAATTAGTCAATTATTTTGGCTAGGGTGTGGAGCCAAGCAGGTTAGAATGACTTCAAGATATCATTTGACTGAGTTTCAATACTTGGTAATCATTTTTGACAAACAATCTCAGAAAGTGTATGTTCAGCATGTGTTCCTTTGGACAATAATAAAGTTTTCCTGCTGAAAACACCCATTGTTTGGTTATTCATGCTGATACTAGTTCATGAAATTCTTTCTGCTATTTTGTATACATCCAGTGATAATTAAGTTTTTTAAGCTACATATGTTATATCATAATAAATGTTCATGGACATTTGAACTCTAGCTCATCTGGCACTTCTACTTATAAGTTCTAGGGGGAGGGTGAGGTCATGAGTTCGAGACTCATTGGATGCATGTGTAACTTACCAATAATACAAAAAGGAAATGTTCATAATAACTACAACAAACAACAATAACAATGACAACAACTTCTTGTTTTATTGATAAGATAATTTTCATATGTTTATTCTTTATGACCTGTAAACTTCACATTGGCTTTTATTCTTTAGGTGTTCTTGACTCCTGAAGGAAAAGGATGGGGTATCAGAACACTTGAGGACATCCCCAAAGGAGCCTTCATATGTGAATATATAGGGGAAGTACTAACCAACATGGAGTTATACTATCGGATTCTGCAAAGCAGTGGCAACGAGAGACATACATACCCAGTAACACTTGATGCCGATTGGGGCTCAGAAGTAGTTTTAAAAGATGAGGAGGCACTTTGTTTGGATGCCACATGTCATGGAAACGTTGCAAGGTTCATCAACCATAGGTAGGCTTTATGTTTTTTTGTTTCTTTAATTGGTTATTGCATGTGTGTGTTTATGCTCTTAGTTGCAATTTAGTAGTATTTTTTTCTTCTATCAATCGTGTGTCTTCATCTTAGTGGGTAGCCCATTTTATAAATTAGGATGTTAATGCTCAAAATTATCTTGGTTGCTTTTCGATTTTTCATGAGTGAAGTTATTTGTTTCCATGATTATGGCTGTTTTCATGAGTTGATGGCACCTTTAGAGAAGACATTGGAAAATATTATTGGTATCTGTAGCCAAGGCAGTTGAACTACAATAATAGGAATTTCTATGTTTCATTGTGTGTATAAGATGCTATAAATACAATCAGTGCTTATGAACAAAGAGTAACTAAAGACAGTTTTGACTTTTGAGCCTTCTCAATATGCATAAGCACCACCAAAAAAGAAGAAGAAAGAGGTGGAAAAGATTAATTTCTAATGAAGAAAAATGGAGGTTTTTTCGTTTTTTTCCTGGTAATGCCTTGTTTATTTGTTCCTTTTCCTTATCTGTTGCAATAAGGAAAGTAACATCTATGATTCTGTGAAAGGAACATTTTTAAGAAATGTCATACCTCAGAAGATATAAATCCTAACTTATCTATAGAAATTGAATGGATCTGACAGATTATTTTGATTTAAAAAGAAAGCAAATGTACCTTATTATAGCTAGTGAAACTCAGGAAATTCATGGTAGATTCTTTTTCATGCTTGAGTAAAGATTATGCTATTTCAAGTCTATTTCAAGTCCTCAGAAATCTGAGTTTTATTATTTATTGTCCTTTTATTTAAAATTCTTTTCTGTAACAACATCATAGACTAATGGTTGTTGTTGTATGATCCTCTAGAAAGAAGGAAGTTTAAGCCCTTTGCTTGTCCTATAAATTGAATGCTCCAATGAAATTTTTATAGGATTGCTGCATGAAGCCACAAACTTGAATTGATCCACTGAAAGCTGCTGCTTAAATCAGTAGTATGTGGATCATCTGTGTGATTACAAAGAATGCCATATTTTCAAATTTCCTGCACAAGCTGTCAGTGGTTGTGATTTTAGTATTATCCTGTTCAAGCTTTTGAATTTATATATTTAATTAATTGGAAAATGCAGCCAATGAGTTTTGAATCAAATCCTCCTTCCTCCAATAAGAATGGGTGAAGAGTGTGGGTTCAAAACCTATTGGGTGGATGTGTAACTTGTATGAAGAAGGGATGATTTAGTTCTCCATGGGGTGGGAAAATTGGCCCTCTTCTATTTAATCATTATTGGCACTTGATTTTTCTATTTTATCTGTAATTACTTGTGTCTGAGAACAAATTATTATGTTCCTCTACTATCAAATTTCAATATGATATCACCATATGGTTTAGTGCACTTCATTACTTGGTTATCATCTACTTTTCTTTTCTTTTTTTTCCTAAAAATTTTCCATTTCTGTGTTCTAAAATGAGTTGTGTTTATTGTTTCAGATGCTTTGATTCGAACTTGATTGATGTTCCAGTTGAAGTGGAGACTCCTGATCGTCACTATTATCATGTATGATTTTGACCAGTTTCATTCGCATTTATTTCCTAATTATTTTACATATTTAGAAGCAAAGGAAATTATTTTGGAAGGGTTTGGATGGGGAGTTGTAAACCTTTTAGAAAGATGTACAGCTAAAGTACCTGCTTGTGTTTCTTGTATACAGCTTGCCTTTTTTACTACGAAGAAAGTGCGTGCTTTTCAAGAACTGACATGGGTAAGTAGGCTCATTGTGTGAAAACAAAATTGTTTCTTGGAGTTTCTTAGCTTAAAACATGGACTGTAAATGGTTGTTTCACTTGTTTGTTTGAAATTTTTTGGATTTAAACTACGTAAAAAGAAATGAAAAATTGATGGCCTTAATGTATGATGTCCAGTCCGGGGAATTCAGAATTGTCTTATGCTACAATAGGGTTCCACATTTCCACTTCTGCTAAAATAGGGTTCCTGGTAGTTCTATTTGATCTTTACAATCATCACACCTTGATTCATTTCAGCAGCATGTACAAAAATATATATATTTTTCCTTTTGTTAAGTAAAAAATAATCATTTTTGTAGTTATAGTAGTCCAAGCATATTTGTGCCCATTTGAATCTATTGCGCAACAAAGGACTACAATCTTTTCTATGGAGGTTCTTCAGTGGTATTAGATACTGCAGGTCTATATTACACTTAACTCTTTCATAGCTTGCTTTTACATGGGTGTCATATGAGTAGTAGATACAAATGAATCTATCAGCATTATATATATTTATATATATATATATATATATATTCAATCCTACTTATCAAAAATATATATATTCAATCCCAGCATGTGTCTGTAAAAATTTAAAACCCCAATTTTCAGCAGTCATCAAATATCTATGATTTTCTTTTTTGATAAGTCAAAATCTATGAATTTTTGAGTTGCAGAAATGTAACACAATGAGGCTGAGCTTTCCTAAACATCCTGTTGACATAAAATCTGCATCCTTTTTGCTCTATTATATATGAAAACAAAGCTATTTTCATTTGCACACAATTACTTGCAGTACTATTTATCAGCGTGAGAAAGTTGTTCCCACACTTGTATTTCATGTAGGGTTAATGTAGCCAATAAGTTGTCCATCTGATGTAGTCTTTATATTTGTCTGTTTTAAAGATATATTAGCCCGTTTAGCCCATATCATTAAATTCATGCCATATACAGGAGGAATAAGGGTCTGTTCTCTTGCATGTGGAGTAGAAGTGGTTTAAGGTTGACTATTTGCTTTTTGTGATTGCGTCTGTTCATGAAATTTCAATTTAGATATTTCCATGTTGCATTGTTTTGAAAGAAAACGACAGTGGACTGGGTGATATAAACAAACACGTAAATGTCGCTAAGAGCAACTGGTACCTTCTGGTGTTTCTAACAAAAATGTCTAGGGTTCAAATCCCCCTCCCTATATCAAAACAAACATGCAAATGTCCTAATAGATGTATCTTATGGTCAACCCTTAAAATAGAAGAACAACTATTTAATGTGCTGTTTAAGGTGCATTAAATTCATCAAAGCATCAAAGAATCATAGTATAGATATAAATTTAGGTCCAAGTCAATTTATTAGTTATAAAAAAAACTTTAGGCCCTAGTCAATGTAATTTTGATGGCAATCATGGTCACAATGTGCTTGGGAAATGTGAGTTTGGATGCCAGTAAAATGTCACTCTGTAAGCTGGTGAGAAGTCTGTGGGAAGTCAGATTGTATTTTGGTTTAAACCTTTGCCATAATCTCAATGGGAAGCTTTTCTCAAAAAATTGTTCTCTTCACTGTTTCTCTCTGACTTTCTGATGTTTTCCTAATTGAATATAACACTAGATTGGTGGGTTGTTGTTTTGTTGGTACATTTAGAATAGAAATGTGACATCCACTTTGAACCACTGAACTTTATAGAGTCCAAGATGGCTTTAGAAAATGTCTTCTTAGTGTGCGTTTGGCATTGATTATTTTTGCCAACTTATTTTACTATTTAGCTTATTTTTGCTACTATTCATGGGTCTCATTGCACTTTTTGGTACTATTCTTACTATTCAGCTTATTTTTGCTACTATTCATGGGTCCTATTGCACTTTTTGGTACTATTCATGGGTCACACTATACTATTTCAGCTAACTTTTACATTTATTTACAGTATTTTTTTAGTTTCAGTTAAATAAGTTATTCCCAAACGGACACCTAATGGAAGAAAACTGACAAATCAAAAAATTGTTGATAAGGCCTCCACAGAACCCATAAATGTATTTAAAGAATATTCTTACAATGTACTTGAGAAAAGAAAGACATTTTTACATTCTCGTGAACATTTTATGGGTTACCTGCTCTCTAAACTATTGGAAGTTTTAAGCCATTAAATCTTATGCGCATGCTAATATTTTATGTGACCTATTCTGAAGTTCTTGTAATTTAAGTTGAACTCTGGCTGTCTGCACTCCTCATTGCTTAGATTGTTTTTTCTGAAATCATTTGCAGGATTATGGGATAGACTTTGCTGATGAAAATCATCCCATTAAGGCATTTCAATGTCGTTGTGGAAGTGAAGTCTGCCGAGACAAGAAACATAAAAGGTCAGTATATATATAAAGCACATAATGTGAGGCTGATGTGAATATATATAATATTTTGATAAGTATATTTGGACAGAAGAAAGAACATAATGTGATTATATTTATTTAATTTGGTTTTGAACAAAAATCCACTGATCTGTTTATGCCAATGAGCTCTATACACACAGCATGCATATGTAGTTACCAGTTGCCACTAAAAAAAACATTGATCTTTCTGTTAAGTCTGGGTGTTCGTTTCAGCTTTTTATTGTGACTCAGTTTGAGTGAGAAAAGCTGGATAAAGGATAACAAAATTGATTCTCCCTCGCTTTGTGTATTTCGTTATTAGGCAGCAGTGTGGCTTTACCCGTAACTGTTCTCCTGCAGGAAATAGTTACCCTTAAATCTCTTTATTAACTTTTGATAGGTTGATGTATCATCAAAGTCTGAGCATTTGAAAGAAAAGAATCACAGGAGACCGGTTTGAGTGAGAAAAGCTGGATTAAGGATAACAAATTTGATTCTTCCTCGCTTTGTGTATTTCGTTATTAGGCAACCGTGTGGCTTTACCCCTAACCGTTCTCCTGCGGGAAATAGTTACCCTTAAATCTCTTCATTCACTTTTGATGGGTTGATGTATCATCAAAGTTTGAGCATTTGAATGAAAAGAATCGCAGGAGACCATGAAATCATCTTTCCTTTCTTTTCACTTTTGTGGCTCTCTTTCATCCTTAAGAGGTTGAAGTTGGAGTTCTTGTGTTTCGTTAGAACTTGGAATATTAATGGGAATTGTAATTTCAGAGAATTATTTTGAAACCAACAACCTGGCTTTACTGAATTTTCAAGAATATACAATTCCCAATCAGAATTCCTGCATTATGGACACACCTTAGAACTACTTTCCTGCTATACTTTTTTTACTATTTAATTTTCCATATAGATATTATAGTCTGTCAGACCATGAGCTGTGTCATTCCACCTCAAAACCAATTGGTGATGAGGAAAACACACTCAAATCTTTTATGGCATTCAACATCACACCACGCGGGTCTGTTTTTAGAGTGGTTGTAGGGAATTAAATTGTGGTCCCCCCAACAATCCCTCCCTCACAATGACACTCCCGTGACTCAAACCCATGACCTTGGCTCTAATACCATTTGTCGAACCATGAGTTGTGCCATTTCACCTCAAAACCAATTGGTGATGAGGAAGACACACTCAAATCTTTTATGGCATTCGACATCACGCTATGCGGGCCTGTTTTTAGAGTAGTTGTAGGGAATCAAATTATGGTCCCCCAACAGATACAAAATAGTTAAGGCATACAATACCTCAACAGGATGCGTTACTTGTGGAACATGACCATGCTCTACCTTAGACCATGCATGATTTCTCATCTGAACTCAGCAATACATAATTTAATATTTAAACTGACCAAAACTGCGAAATCAATTTGGTTGTTACTTCTATTAAATTGATGCAGCCAAATGGGCTATGTTCTCTCCTCTTCATGGTGATTAGTTAAATTAGAAAAAGCAATGAGTATATAACAATGGTTTAGCAAGAGTTTCCCCCTTCTCCATGGTTAATAGTTTTTCTTGGTCTGTAGGCATTTGTTTTTTTTTCCTAAGACTTCTGTTCATCACATACCGATTCCAAAAGAGATTATGAATTGAATTTAACTTGGGACAACTTACACTGGAAAAGTGTATGTGAACAGTTTTTTACTTTTATCTCTGACAATAATATGCCTGGTGCTTAATTTTTCCAAAAAAAATCCTGATGCTTAGGCTTTGAATGTAAAGCAAATCTTAAATAGGAAGGTGTTCATAACATAATGCATTGCATATTAATTTGATGTTTTCATTTCATCTTTTAAATTTACACACATCACATGATTTTTATGAATTTGGCTCATTGTCTCTCTCTTTGCCCAGCCTAAAAAAGGTGGATCTTAAACAGAAATCAAGCAGTTGCTTTCAATTTTCTTTTGAGAACTTTGGACCTCCCAAACACCTCAGAGGGCCCAAATAACTGAAAGCCTTAACCATGATATAGGGAGAGAGAATACATGGTGCATTATGCTTTGTTTCAAATCTGAAACTAAACAATTAATTTAGTTTGGCATTTCTTAATATCTTCTTTCCTGATCACTGTAAAATTTTCTGTAACAGGAGCTAGATCAATCATCAATGGGTATAACACTTGGATGAATAATTGACAGGAGCTAGATCAATGGGTATAACACTTGGATGAATAATTGACAAGATCATTTTCTGAAGGACAATTCTCTTTTTTCTGCAACTTCCTACCAATTAATACAGAAGTAACTACAAGAACTTTCATGAAGAAAGTTTTTTTTTCTTTTCCAAAGATAAAATTTTGGAGATGTCTGAGGATATTTTGGGAAGTTTAACGATGATATGTTTCACTATATCATACATAGAGCTTTTGAATTTCTGTAGTTGTCCCTGTCAATTTTAGAGCGGAAGCAGCAACATGGAGAGTATTTGTGAGTATTTTCAATATCCATTCGATTCCTCTATTTGTTCCTCATCCAACTTTTTTGCTAATTGGAAAAGGCGATGCATTTAAATTTCCTTCTCAAATAGAACTTTATAAGTTCACTGAGGTATATGTATTGACGGTATGCAATAAATTTTATGCCTGCAGGTTTGTTTTTGGCTCAAGTCCCTCACACATTTGTTATAGCATACCACATGGAGCAGAATTGATGCATGTCCTACAGCAGACTGACTTTTTTAGGTGTAGATTTTCTGCTTTTTCCCTCCTTAGAAAAAATTTTTTTTTTTCTTTTTTTTGAGAAACTCCCTCCTTAGAAATCAGTTGACAAATTCCTGCTCCATTAAAGCATACAATTGATTTCTCCTTCTGTTTGAGCTGCATTGTGCCTAACATCTTTTATCTTTTTGAAGAAATCAAGTGTTCGGAATTTTTGTCTACCTTTAACAGCCTTTCTTTTAGGTAATTCTCATTGAAGTTTTTGATTTTATGGAAATTTTTTGACTATGTGTATGTTCAAGATTTTAATACAAGGTTATCATACCATGAGTCCTTGCCTATTGACTGTCTAAGATTGCTTTTTTAGTTACTGGACTCATGATGCCACCGAAGAATAATTTAATTTTACTGGGTTTCGTGTGTGAGGACTTAGTCAAGATATATGGATTATAGGTTTTGAATCTTGTTCTAGAGACTTGAAGATTACAAGTGGATGATTTGGCGGAAGACAAAGTTTGGTTACAAACTTGGTTATAGTAATTGACTACAAAACCTACTAAAAAAATTAATGTATATATATATTTTGAAAATCTAACTGTTAGATTGCATGTACTTTATATTCTTCATATGCATGTCAAATTTTTTGCTAATCGGATGTTATTTACTAAACAATCCATAAAGTTTTTTTATGCCTAATTTAAGACTATAAAACTTGAAATTTTAATTTTTTTTTGATAACATACCTATTGATTTTTTATCTTTTGAAAATTTTGCAAGCATGGGGATATAAGAAAATGTAATCCAATAGTGAATTTGTTAAAATTCATATCCAATAAAAAAATATTGAGTGAAGTTGTAGGCTTGTAATCACTAACTACAATTAAGTTTATAATAAAACTTTATCACCCTTAAGCTTCAGCTTATAAGTTTGGGTTTGGCTATGTTATATTAACCACTCATTTTTTACATATATATCTACCAACTTTGTCAATTCTTTCTGAAAATGATAGAAAGAAAGATGTCTTTGTTTACAATTTAATTTAGGGGAAAAAACTCCTATAGGAGAAAAAAAACCTCCTATAATGAACTTTACAAATGTACAATCATTGGAGCTATGTCAATGAAAGAAAAAAAGAACAAGATATTAATATCATTATTATTCCATGTGAGATTTCATTCACACGTATATATTTCAAAGAAGAGTTTCAAGGGGAAAGACTAAACTTTTAAGTATAACTACTGCATTGTCCACTGACCCTTCTTCAAGCCTGATGATTTTGTGGTAATGGCCATATATGATTATTGTAAATTGGCCTATTTTCTATAACAGAGACAATTTCAATGTTGTGGAAATGGAGGGTATGGCTTCATTCTTTGACTTCAGTTGTCATGAACTTTAGGATGGTCATATCAAATATTTCAATTGACCATGAAAATGTTTAAGACCTATATTATGGAATCTCCTGAGGGAGACGTCTTGTGGGTACAATGGATTATCCGATTATGAGATATGATAATTATATAACGTCAGCATTGATATGAGCCGTGTTGAAATTTGTATTTGTCAAACTTGTTTCAAAAGAAATAGTGGAAGTGACTACATCTGATTTAATGCAAATCTTTTATAATGTGTGAATAATAGAGAGGGACACCTCTTTAAATAGTGTGAAAGCCACCACTCATTGTCCATTAAATGCATAATGGAGAGATAGAGTGGCTAAGAAAACATGTACATTGCAAAGAAAAAGAAATTAACATAGAGAAAATGCATTCAAGTTCAAAACTCCTTGTTTGACTCGAAAACTTTGTAATTTTGATAGCGTTAATTATCTTCAGACTTTTCTCTACTTTTGAGTAGATTTGCGTTTATAAGACGCTTAAACCGTTAAACACTTGAAACCACATTGCATTTGTCAATTTTTATATCATTGCTGTGTCTAGAAGTGTGTGCATAAATTATTATTTTTATGACAAAAATGCAATTTTGAGACTTGTAAACCTCAACTTGCGATCTTTGCACGCAAATCAAAGACAAACAAAATATGATATGGACACTTTCCATGCTATTATTGATATTATTATGCTAAAGTAAAGGAAATTAGAGAAAATGGTTAAAATATTTTTTTCATCTTTAAATTTTGCATTAATTTTGTTTTTCATTCTTAATCTTTAAAAAGTTTGTTTTTTTGTCCATAAACTATAGAAAATGTTACACTTGTCAAACTTCAATTTAAAAAGTTAATAAATTTAAATAAATTTAAAAAAAAAACTCTTAAAATAGTTTAGAAATGAAAAACAAATTTTTTGAACTTTAGAAAAAAAAAATGTAAAATTCTTTCGAACTTTAATGACGAAAAAAATAGCCTAATATTTATATAGGCATTATATGGTGGAGAAAGAGAGAGAGAGATGAAACAAAATTCTTATTCTTGTAATGAATTTGACATTTAATGCACTTGTGCACTTGAACAAAATAATTTTGGACAAGTGAGTGAACCCTTTAGAGGGAAGAAATTAACTAGCATGGGTAACGACAACGACAAGTGTCGTTTGGTTCACTGAAGAAAAAGCAGAGCCCCAAAGCTTGGCTTCCATGTTTTTGTTGACAAGCATTCATACATGGCTTGTCTTTGCATGACCCTCCTTTCCCATGATATAATCCCTCCTCACATTGCCCTACTGCATTTATTTTTACCAGCTTATCACCTGCACTTATCAAAAAAAAAAATTTGTGACACATTAATTTGTTTCACAATATTAAATTATTGTGGGATGAATTTATTGTTGTAAGCATATAACTTCGAGTGGGTTCATTCAATTAAGAGGACTTTTAAGTATGGAGAGGTTGTAATACACATAACAACTAAGAACTTGATTAAATTGGGGTTCAATCCCCGTTTATACCAAGAACGGATTGGTGTCTTGATTTGATAATAAAGAGCTATTATCAGGAACGGACGCCATAAGTTAAAACTCTCTCCAAAAAAAAAAAACATTATTCCATCTAAAAGAACAATATTAACCAGACTTTTACTTGATTAAATTTACTTGAATTAAATCAAAGAACATTATTCAATAAGTGCTATTACTTGAATCAAATTATTTCTATGGTATTAACAATATTATCCAGATAATCTGTGTACAATATTTCAAAATAATTGCATCTGTCCTATGATTCCATCTAAAAGAATAAAAAAAAATTGGTACTTAGAGCTGCTAAGGGAGAATACAATGGAGAAACTTCAATAAAAGTCAGAAGGTGTGAGACACATACCCAATTCAATTGGTTCACTTGGAGTGGATGCGATAGATCTACCTTCAACTATTGTCACACACACACACAAAAAGAAAAAGAAAAAAACAAGTTAAACAAGAAAAAAAAAAATACTAAGAAGGTAATTTTTAAAAGATTGAATCTTCTACACATTTGGTTTTACAATATCATATCAAATGAATTATACCATTAGCAATGAAGAGAAACAATAGCAGGATAGCGGACACAAGGAGGCTTTTCATGATTCTTTTTTGTTGTATGATGAAAATATACACAACAATAGGGTTTTCCTTGACAAGTCGTGTGGTAGGAGTTGGTGTTTCAAGCGGTATATATAAGCTGAGGATATTTTACACTCTGTTTGGGAGGATGGAAAAGTATATTGAAGGAAGAGAATCAATTTAGAATATTTTTTCCATTCCTTTGTTTGGAAAAGCACAATAAAAGGTAAACATTTTCTATTTATATAGATTGCAGATTAGTAAAGATGATATATATGCTATATAGCATAATCAATTTCGCATTCTAAACAAGGAAGTGTTTCAGCCATTGCCTCGTTATGCTTATTAACATAGGTGTCAACATATATTTTTTGTCAAATATTTAGCATTATTTCTTTCCTTGTTTACCACATTATCAACCCTTGATTACGGTCTTCTGAATCAAGGCAAATCAAACGTCCTTAATTTGCCTTAGAGCCTTGGACTCCAAGCCACCAACCACCAATAAGAAGATATATGTTCCGTCATGTGCATTATATAGGTATATAAATATCTCTACATTGTATAGAGAAATGTTACAAAAAATATAGTTAAGCCTTAAAACAATTTCAGCACTTGAAATTTAAGGGCACGTTTGGTAGACTGTAATGGTGATTACATAGAAATAGGAATAAGTATTACAAGAAATACAAAATGTTGTAATGTAATACTTATTACTATTTATTTGTTTGGTAAAAACATAAATATAGAATCCTGAAAATAATGGAATGTTTAAATAACAGGATTGAGATCCTTTAGAGTTCCTAAAGTACTCTACCATGTAGAGTTCTTTTAATCTTAACATTTCATTTATAATAAAAGGTCTAGATTTTGCCATATCATTAATCCACTAACAAATCTACAAAAATAATGATTTTAAAAAATAACTACCCATAAATGGTAGTTATTACCTTAAATGCAAATAATGGCTATGACATTGTAGCATTAAATGCAAAAGACTTATTTAGAAAATTGATTATTATGCACATAGACCAAGAAGCATATATATATATATATATATATATATATATATATATATATATATGGCAGAGACACCTGGGTTTTCATTCTAATTTTTTTAGTATTCTATTAATTTTATTAAAATTAAGCATATACATGTTTTTTTTTTTTTTTTTTTTAATTTTCAAGTACATGATTGGCACTTAGGATCATAAAATATGATTTTTCTATGTCCCATTTCAGTCGAACCTATGCTTTGAAATTAACAACCAAAACGATTTGTGGAACAAATTGAAAAATGAAGAGGGGAAGGAGAAGATGACTTCACGTTTTCTTAGAGACCTAATTTAGGTAAAATAGGTAAAGCAATAATTATCATTTATGAGTAGTTATTTTTTAAATCATTATTTTAGGGGATTTGTTAGTGGATTAATGATATGGAAAAATATGGACCTTTTATTATAAAGGAATGGTTAAGATTAATAGAACTCTATATGGTAGAGTACTCTAGGAACTCTAGAGGATCTCAATCCTTACATAAAATTGCTAAATTGTAAAATTAGAATAAAACTTAAGATATATTTTAGGAAATATCTTACTCATATAATTATATTTCCTAAAATATATATATATTTTTAAATTGAAAGAAATATTAGTTATTTTTTAGGCGGAAAGCACATTTTAGTCCTTACATTTTCAGGCGATTCCCATTTTAGTCCCTACATTTTATTTTTACCGCTTTTAGTCCCTATCCTGAAAGAAAACTTCTCGTTTTGGTCACTGCCGTTACATCAGAAACAGAGAAAGCTGACGTGGTAAACGGCAGGAATAAATAATACTAAATTAATGTCCACGTGGCCTATCTTGCAACTGTTAGTTACATCCCCGCCCTTAGTAGTCACGTGGCCCTCACATGACAGTCCCTAACCCAAATAAAACCCCAAATCACACCAAATTGAAATCCCTAACCCCCAAATTTCCTCAGCTCCTCGCTCACCAGTCACCACACAAATTGAAGTCCCTAACCCATGAACTCCAAAACATCTTCAAATCAATTGCTCCTCGCTCACCACACAGCCCAAAAACATCTTCAAATCAACTGCTTTCCATGGATTCAAGCTCGATGTCGTCGAGTGGAAGCTTGAGGAAAAGGGGCCCAACTAGATGCTTCTGCTCTGAGAAACCCGTTTTGGTCGTTTCGTGGACACCTGACAACCCTGGAAGAAGGTTCTATGGGTGTCCAAATTACTGGGTAAGGTAGTATCTCTCTTTGTAAAGTTTTTAAATTTCTATTCAATTTCTGGGTTTTTAACTTTGGAAGCACTTCAAGTTCCAATTTCATTTCCCTTTAGCCTTTCGCTTTTCCTTCTTCATTTTCGTTTCAAGCTCGCAATCTCTGGTCTAAGTCTAACCCCTCTCTCTTTCATTTACAGCCCTTTTATTTCTCTTAGTTTTCATTATTGTCTCGCTAAGATGATAATCTTTCCCTATTCATGTTGCATGCCAAACTTAAATGATGTGCTAGACCGTCATTTTGATCTTAAACCAACACAGCTTCATAATATTTGACAACCAAATTTATTTGCTAATTCCTAGAGAAAACTTAAGTTGGTTTTCTTGTCATGGGAACCCAGAATTTCTTTTCTAAAAAAAAAAAACCCTCAGCTTGAGTTGCTGACAATATAAATTGGTTTTCTTGTATTTTGCTAATACAAGTGTTGGAACATTGTGCTAATACTATTTTAGTTTCTGGCTAAGGTATTATTTTGCTAATACTATTTGTTGTTGTTTTTCATGATTTTGGTTGAAGATATAATGGGTTTTATCTGGCTCTTGGGTGTCAGGTTGGACGCAAATGTAAATTTTTTCAGTGGCGTGATGATGAAATCTGCAATCGTGGCAAGGTGCTGATTCCAGAGCAGAGGCAACAGATTTTGACCCTTGAAGTTGCCATTGCAGGCTACAGGAAGAGAGAGAAGAGGCTGCTCATCTGCCTGGGGCTGTCTCTGGTGATAAGTGGGATGCTACTCTGTTTGATGCTTCTTTTGGTTGACTAAATAGGTGGGGGGGGGGGGGAAATGGGTCATTAGGTGGGTAGGTATTAGTGGAAAAAGGTCATAATTTGTGTTGGTATGTGTTGGTATGTATTAGTGGGAAAAGACCTGAATTTTGGTGTAATTCTCTCTGTAATCCGAGACTTTAGCAATGGAACATGGTCTTTTTAATTAATCTATGACTTGTGTACCAATTTATTGCATTGTTGTGAAGTGTTTGTGCCTTGTGTGCACTCAACATCAAAGCAGTTTGAACAGTACCTTAAAAGGGTTATAACAAAATTTTTAGTTTCATACACAGATAAAAGGCTTGTTTGTGATATTAACTGTGCACCTCCTTTAGCTCATTCATTGCCCTCTCATATGCTTGCTGATAGGTAGCCTTGGCTGCTTTCCAAAAAAGGTCTCTAATAAGGACACCAGGATGATTTTTCCTCAAATTATTGTATAAATGTCTGCAGCAGATCCTGTGCTCGTACTGTGGCCAATTGTCAACAAAAGTGTTCACCAACCCCTGCAAAGCACAATCATTTAATTCAGCAAGCAATGAAGCTACCATCAACTACAATTAATTCAGCAAGCAATAAAGCTACCATCATACCTTCTGCTGATCAGATATGAACACCCATTTGTTGCCATCTCTTATGTCAGCAAGCAATAAATTAAGAAACCAGGTCCAAGTGTCCTTCGTTTCAGCCTCGACTACTGCATATGCGAAGGGGAAGTATTCATCATTGGGATCTCTAAAAATAGCACACATCAGCTGACCACCTGTCTTGGTCTTCAGATGGCATGCATCTAGACCAATGATTGGCCTGCACCCTGCCAAGAAGCCCTTCTTGCAACCTTCCAGGCAGATGTAGATTCTTTCAAAATATGGCAGCCCAGTTGCCAAGGCATGCTCAGCTGCCAAATCACCATCATTATAAGTATGCACCTTCATCAATACTGTGCTCCCAGGACTGCACCTTCTCAACTCATCACAGTACTCCCATAGTTGGTTGAACTGTGCAGTGTAGGCCCCATCAACAGCATCTTGAGCTTTCTCTCTAGCCCTACTTGCCTTGCCTGCACTTATGTTAATCACATACTTCTCATGCACAGCATCATGAATGTCCTTGAGCTTTATGTCAGGCTGTCTCCTAACCCTCTTCACTAACTTCTTCCCAATGTATGATGCTGTGCACCTTGGATTTCTATAACTTCTGCTACATGTGTGTTCTATGTTCAGTGTTTTCAATCTAAAACTCTTCTCCCTTGGCACTTTTGCAAGGTAGGCAACAAACTTGCACCATGGCTGGCATCGGGCTCTCACTCTCACCAAGTCATTTTTCACAAATTTTATACCCCACCCACCATGGACTGCATAATCAGTTATAGCATCTTTAAATTGTTTAGCTGAGATGAACAACATATCCTTCTCAAACCTAAGGTACTTAGCTTTGGCTACTGGCCTAAAGATTAGGTATTTGCTCCTCCTAATAGAATCGTCAACCTCAGCAATAGGGATGTCATCATCACTTGAATCATCACCATCCTCACTGCTTGATGATGATTCGTCAAGGCTAAGCAGCTCCTCACTCTCATAGTCAGAATTCATGACACCACCACCCATTTGTCCTGGTTCAACCTCATCATCTTCAGCTTGATTATCCCAACTATCAGTACTATCTTCACCAATATTCATTGGTTGCATTTCTGGCTCTTCTTCTAAGTCACTCCTCTCATCCTCACTACTCTCCTCAACTTGGTCATCAACAATTGGTGCTTTGCCAGCCCTCCTAGCACAAACCTGCTCAGCATCTACCTCATGTGGCTCACCATGGTCAACATTAGTAAATTCAGCATTATCATGGCCTCCAAATTGTGAAAAATCAAGTCTGTACTCTTCATCACCATACTCAGCATACTCATAATAGTGATCACTCTGAAGCTCACTGTCACTAACAAAAACCTCTAAGGCCTTAGCATCTACACCTTCTAGTTCACTACTAGGTAGTCTAGCAGCTAAGGGCTCAAAATCCTCCACTGGTAACTCAAGTGGTTCATGCACTGGATGCTCCACAAAGACATGAATCTCCCCATATTCCTTCACCAAGTCAGTCATGAATATAGCAGCATCATCATCAACCACCTGATGGAAATTTGACTGCTCTGGGTTCACACAAGGCATTTTAAACCATAGCTTATCCACTTCAGTGTAGCCAAACTCCCTACAGATACCCTCAATCTCTACTTTTGACCACTTATTTAGGTCACAATTATCCACTATATCAACTATCCCTCCCACATACACTTGAGGGTCTCACATGAAATGCCCACCATGGTGGACATGCAGAGTAAAAAGCTCATCCATCCTGCATGCAAGTCACGGGAAGAAAACAGAATGAAAACAGATATCCACTTTTTGAAATTAATAATACTTTGTTAGGCTAATAAACAAATAAAAAAGCATACAATACAGACAAAGGGAACACATGGACCTAGCCACTTCTTGAAAAGCAAGACACAATACAAACAATCAATGCAAATACCAAAACAAAGATTCCATGGTTTATCAAGGTCAATATAGTGGTCCCTGATAAACAATAGTGACACACAATACAGACAAACAATGCAATTACCAACAAAAATATCCCATTGTTTATCACAGTCAGTATTGTGGTCCCTGCTAAACAAAAGTAAAACAAACAGAGCTGCAAATACCAAAAGCAACACACAACAGCCAAACAATGCAAATCCCAAAAATATTCCACTATCACAGTCAGTATTATGTCCACTACAAAAGCTATAAAGGGAGAGAGGAAGAGAGAGAGTGAGAGTGAGACACAACGAGAGAGAAATAGAGATAGATTAAAATTCCAGAGCAATAACAAAACACATCTCAAAATTCCCAAATTCTCAAAACCCAACAGCTGAGATTCAAACCCAGGAACGATTACCCAGCACTTAAAATGGCATTCATAACACAAAGAGAGAGTGAGACATAACGAGAGAGAGAGAGAGATGGAGAGAAATACAACCTTCGCAATCTGCTCAGCACAAACACTTTGAAGCTATCTGTGATTGTGCTTGCCGATTTGTGGTTTTTTTGTGCAAGTCTATAGTCATGTGATGAGCAACGGGTAAGGTAAGGGATTAGGGATTCTGCAAGTCTGCCGTCATGTGTGGTCAGGTGTGGTCATGTGATTTGGGGTTTTATTTGGGTTAGTGTAGACACCCAATTTTACAACTTGCATTTAACCAACCGGTAGATCTTCAAATTTGTGATACAAAACAAATCTTGATGCTCTAACAATCATAATGGTATGTCATGGGTTTTGATCGGACCACCTAATCAAAAGTTATCATACAAACAATTTTCAACGATCATGGCTCACCTACACGATGGGCTCGATCACGTCCTATCTTAAACACTTAATTTTGATTGGTTCCCACAAGAATTAATTTAAAATTAATTAAGTGTGATTTTTGATTGGATTTCATTTTTATTTCATTTTTTTTTAAGAAGAAAAAAAATAAAAATAAAAATGTTTTCCTTTAGGGCATCTTATCTGCTCTTTTGAAAAATTTTGGAGATAGGAAAAATTCAAAAAATGCACAAGAACGTCATTATCTTCAGCAGCAACTTGAATCGCATTTTTGGCTTGAAAAACGTTGAAATTTGGATTTCTCTATTTCTATAAAAGTTGTAGAGAATTGAATTTCCTTTCAAAAAAACATCAATCCCGAATCAATTGGAATTTTGAGCAGCAAGTTATGGCCAAAATACGAAACAGGTGCAGAAGATAATACAAATTCAGCATTATCTTCAATTTTCTCTCAAAATTTCAAATGAGAATCAACATCAAATCTGTTCAAGCCTATCTAATAGACTTATCCTTTCCCTTTGCTTCAGAAGAAATATTTTTGAAAAATAAATTGGATAAAGAAACAGAGACATCCTGAGAAAAAATTCAAAAATGCTTAAAAGGACGTTACTATTTTCAGCAGCAATTTGGAACACATTTTTGGCATGGATAACGTTGAAATTTGGCTTTCTCTATTTCTGAAAAAGTTGTAGATAATTGAATTTTCTTTCAAAAAACACCCATCTTGAATCAATTGGAATTTTGAGCGGAAAATTAGAGCCAAAATACGAAGCAGGTGCAGCATCATTTCGAAATTTGAATGGGGATCAAACACCAAATCCATTCCAGCTCATTTAAACAGGTTATCTCCTCCCTTAGCTTCAGAAGAAAGCTAATAACTTAGCTTTAAAGCTAAGCCATCCCTTCCCCTATAAATAGAGAAGACCTCTTCCATTTTCTGGACCCCGAATTCCCTCTAAAGAGCTAGTGAGAAAGCAGAAAAGAAAAGCTGTTGAGCAACCATTGTTCCTACTTTGGTTGTAGTTTAGTACTTCCTTGCTTTCTCCCTAGCCCTTTAAGTGATCACTTCCCCTTTTTAATTTATGCTGGTAAGTAGTTAATTGTGTTCTTTAATTTTTTATACATGCTAGAATAAATGCTTACAAATCATTATTCACTTCTTTTGTGCTATGCTTGGATGAACATGCCTATATGTCTTATTGATTTTCTCTTACATGCTTAGATGAACATTTCTAGGTAATACACAATTTTCTCTTGAATGCTTAGATGAACACTTCTAGGTTAAAACACAAATTTTTCTTGAATATTTAGATGAACATGTCTTGGTAGTTATTTTACTTTTTTTTTTTTAAATGCTTGAACAAACATGTCAAAGTATTTTGATTTTCTCTAGATAAACATATCTAAGGGATTTTTCTTTACTTCTTTTCATAATTGCTTGGATGATCAAATATGCTTAAAGGTTTTATTTTTATTTGTTTCTCTTTGCAATTATGTTGATAACAAATAACTTGACAACTTTGTTTTTCCTTCACATGCTTAGATGAACATGTCTAGGCTAGGAATTCTTTGTTTATATTGATCTCTTGGATGAACATGCCATGACCTTCATTTTTTTTTACATTAAAATTGTTATCTAACAAGTTTCATTTTTTGTTTCTCTTTGTGTCAAATTCCCCCAATATATATTTGTTTACAATTCTTGCAAATTACATGTTTATATGACATATTCTTTGTATTTTTTTGACATGACATGACATTGGCCACCTTAACCTAGGAGACCGGTTTTACCGGGCGAGATGGGTGCTTAATCCCTTCCCATCTCGTAAATTAGCCTCCGAACCAAGATCAAGGGTTCTAGACTTTGCTATTTTACATGTAATTTTACATTTCTTAGAATGTAACTAGGAAATAAAGCAATGTAATTTACTTTTCTTAGATTGTATCTAGGACAAAAAAGCATTGTAAATTTTTTTGTTACAAAATTTGATGTAAATTGTCATATACATTAATACAACAGAAGTATTTTTTTTTTTTTTGAAGGTTTTCTTATTTTTCATTTTAATTAAATAAGTGGCGACTCCATGTAAAACCCTCGATCTAGGGGGGAGTACATTTTACAGTGGCGACTCCGCTGGGGATGTTGAAGGCTAGACTCTAGTTTAGGTTATGGTAGCCAACCATGTCATTTGTTTGTTTATTGCTTTTAATAATATGTCATATTTGCTTGTCATAACATCATTTGCATAATTGGAATTGGATATGAATTGTTTTTTTTGCCCAGAAACCACGGTAATTGTAGCCATGGATCGCGGTCCTCCTGGATTCATGTACCCAGTGGTGAACCTACCACCCCATCGCCTAAGACTCGCTTGATCTTTCTTGCGTTTCGTAAAGGACAAACTCTACCGTTTGGACCAACGCGGCGTTCATACATCACAAGTTGGGAGGTACAACGTCCTAGCTTTTGGGGAACCTATTGGCCTACCTTTTACCTTCATGTAAGAAGCCATAGAACTAATCTTTAGGTCAATCCCATAAAATGCATAACATCCTATGCATGTGTTTGGCCGTTGTTTATTTATTCCCAATAAGGCCCGAACTTAATAATAAGAAACTAAAAAATTCTCCAACTTTTGGGTATAGGAAAGGACTTGGTCTAGAGATGGTGAAGGTCGATTGAAAAGATTATCATGGTCCAAGAGAACAGTTGAAAGCCCAGCTCAAGAAATCTCAGCACAAGGAAGTTCAATACAAAGAAGTTTGGATTCAGCAAATTCAAACCAAGGTTCCAGTTCTATAGTAATTCTTGAACCCACAAGCCCCAACACAAGCCCGCACCTACAATTCTCAAATCCACTCTTCCACTATAATTCCCCATATACTCCTCGAAGCCCCTCTCAAAGCTTATTTCCTAATCCTCCTACAAGCCCATTCCAAAGTTCCCTTACCAGTTTAACTCAAGAAGACATAATCATTTCTTCACCAAATTCATTCACCTCAGAAATGGCCCACGAGAACAACAACCATGAGGATCGCAACATGAATGATCATGAGCAACCACCTCCCACCACTCAAGAATTACTCAACATCATGGTAGCTGGACAAGCCCAACTCCAAAAAGACATCCAAACATTGATCCAACAGATAGGGAACAAGAACTCTCATGAACCTTCTAATGCCTTGAATGAATCGCTGAATTCCGAAGAAAGCCATGGCTTAGGGTTGACTGAAAATGAGAAGAAGATGATTGAACGAATGGACCAAATGGAAAAACTCCTCCTAAGATCTAGAAGGGTTGAAGAAGCTATGGATCTGCATTCGCTTTCGCTCTTTCCTCAAGCAAGGGCCCCGCCAAAGTTTAAGATGCCAACATTGGACAAGTTTGATGGCACAGGCTGCCCAAAAGCCCATCTGAAAATGTATATGAGGGCATTGCAACCCTTAGGGGCTAGTGAAGAGCTAATGGCCCAGATGTTTCAAAACACACTCACGGGGGCTGCTTTGCGTTGGTTCCTAAATTTGGATGATTCTCGAACTTGTAATTGGGAAGATATTGGTCGTGAGTTTTACAAACAGTACAAGTACAATACTGAAGTGGATGTTACTCGAAGAGACCTTGAAACAACCAAGTAAGACTCTAAGGAGTCTTTTTATGCATTCATCACAAGGTGGAGGGCTAAGGCAGCCCAAATGACTGTTAGGCCCAACGAGGAGGAGCAGTTGAACATGGTTGTGAAGAACCTCCTCCCAGCTTACAACAAGTATCTTTTTGCCCAGTATTTCCCTAGTTTCAAGGCCTTGATTGCTGCTGGGACTCAGATTGAAGACGCTATTAACACTGGCACCCTTAAGGGAGAAGAAGTAACAAGGCCTAAGAGGTCTTTTGGTCCATCAAGCTCAAAAGTGCCAGAGATATCTGCCATAAGCAAACAGTCCCCTTTTCAGTTAGTAGCTTCACCCCTATTGGCCCAAGCTCCACAAGGAAGGCCCAGGAGACAATACCATGAATTGCATATGCCGCTCAGTAAAGTTTTTGAGAAACTTAGAGAGAAGGATCTCCTCAGACCTCTTGATCCAAAGCCGATACCAAATCCCTTGCCAAAGTGGTTCGATAATAGTAAGAGGTGTGCATTTCATCAGACACCTGGTCATGCCACTAATCAATGCTATGCGCTCAAGAACTCTATCCAAGATTTGATTGATCAAGAGATTATATCTCCACCAACTCGACCCAATATCACCACAAACCCACTCCCTAATCATGCTATTGGGCAAGGTCCAAAGATTAATTGCTTAATTGAAGAAGAAGGCAAGACACAAGAGGAGCTATCAGCCATGATCCAAGACATCCCAAGTTGCAACACCTTGATATGGGAAGAACTAATGATCAAGGAACTACCACTTCCTAAACCTAGAATTGATATTTGGAATGAACAAGAAAAGCCCACATTATCAAATCAAGCCTCACCAAAATCCCCACAAAAAGAGCCCACCCCATTCTTCAGACTTACTTCACAAAAGCCCACATTCCCAGAAAGACAAACACATACTCCTCACAAAAAGCCCAACCTTTACAAAGCCACTGGAATAGCTCACCTTACTCGAGGTGGTAGACACTTTAAGCCATCTTACTTGGAAGCAGATGATCCGGTGGAAGCACTGAATAGGCCATCTAGGCCCACTCAGTTACAGCAAGAAGATGATCTTGTCCTCAAGCAGTTACAGAAGACTCAAGCTAATATTTCTCTATGGGGTTTACTCACTGCCTCTTATCATCATCGTCAAGCTCTACTGAACCTCCTAAACAAGATCCAAGTTCCCACTACCATAACTCCTAAAGCCCTTAATGCCATGATCGGAGTAATAAGGACTGAGCCTACTATTTCCTTTTCTGATAAGGATATTTCAGATAAGGGGTATTCACACAATGATCCCCTTCACATTACAATTGACACCTATGGCAAGAGGGTGCCAATGGTACTGGTTGATGATGGTAGCGCATTAAATGTCTGCCCCTTAAGGACCGCAAGTTGCTTGGGCTTAAATATGGAGGATTTTGGGCCATCCAATCAATATGTGAGGGCCTACGACAATACCCGAAGAGAAGTACTGGGGAATGTTACACTTGAGATAATGATTGGCCCTACAGTTCAGAAAGTACATTTTCAAGTTTTGGACATCTCAGCTTGTTTCAATTTGTTGTTGGGCCGGCCATGGATCCACACTGCAAAAGGTGTACCCTCCTCATTATATTAGAAAGTTAGATTCCCATACAAAGAGTCAATCATTACCATACACGGGGATAAGTCTGATACTCAGGGCTTGGTGCATGGAATCCAAGTAGAAGAAGACCTAGCTTTGTCTGGGTTTGACATTGAAGAAGTTCAAGCCATATCATGGTCAGAAGAAGCTATAGAAGAATGCTTTCCTATGGATTTCGATCCATATAGCAATGACAAAGTGGTATCCATGATGAGGAAGATGGATTATTTCCCAGGTTTAGGCCTAGGAAGGAATAATCAGGGCCTACCTAATTTCACTAGCTATGCTACTACTATACCACCATTTGGGTTAGGATACAAGCTCACTGATGAAGATTTATTAGAAGAAAGATTGAAGAAAATAGCCCGTTCTAAAGCAAAGGCGAAAGGGTTATCATATGAGCCTCCTACTTTGAAGTCGTACACTCCTACTCTTAATGGAAAGTTTGTTAAGGAAGGGGAGGTCCAACTTTACTCCATGTTTCTAGAACCTTGGTATGATCAAAGGACTACAACAAAGCTTCCTGGGATAGAAATTTTTGCAAACTGTAAAATTGAAGCACCTAAAGCAGAAGAAAAGAAGATAGAAGACTGGGCCTCACATCTAGATCCCAATGCTATGGCAACTTTATTAGGTGACATTGTTTTCAACATGGGGGAAGGAAATGGGGATGATGAAATACCACTGATTTGGACTCCCACGACTGCAATGAATAATTGGGAAGTCTTTCAGAACGATTATGAAGATCTTGAAGAGCTTGTGGGAGGAATTGACATAGATCAATTTCTCATAGAAGATGATGTTAGGTCATGGGGAGACTTAGACTTCGAACTTGTAAACATTGGAGATGAAATTCATATGGTTTATGAGAATGGGATTATTCTTGATGAAGGAGAGCTAAATACATTCCTTGATGTTCCTACATCTTACTCATGGCTTCCGGAAAACACTACTCCTTATACCCATTATCATGAAGATGAAGACTACGAAGGGGACGATGATGAAGATTATTTCTCTGAAGAAAGTTGTTTAACAGAGGATGAAGATCATGATTTCTTTAACAGTGAAGAAGTTTCAACGCACAATGAAGACTGGGAGCATACTGGCATGGAAATAAGAATTGTTGAGGATGATGATTCGATTTATTCCGAGGGAAATAATTCATTGTATGGATTTCCACATTCTGAATTTGGGTCATTAACCCCATACACAGATGAAGAAGACAATCCTCGCGATAGATGTGCATTGTTGGAGAAGCAAATCATGTTTCATGATTTCAAGAAACTCACCATCCAAGATTCAGAGGAAGAAGAGCCTATTAATCCACACCAGGAGGAGGATGTAGACTATATGGATATATCCAGTGAGGACTCTAGGGATGACCCAATGGAGATAGATGAAATTTATATGCTGCGATCTGGAGAAGCTTACAAAGAAGTTCCTGCCATAACCACTATCATCTCAGAGCTGAAGAATTGGACTTGGGAAGGAAGCTGCCCAGTTGAAGATCACCAAAAAGAGACCAAGTTCTTTGAGTCCACTAAAATCATTGTCCCTATTGAGTCTGTTTCAACTAGTACTCCTATTCCTGTCAATTTCTCTACTATGGGGACTGTTGTCAAATCTTTCAATGATAATAAGATGATCTCTGATTCAGCTTACTTGCTTGCTTTGAATATTTTTATTTCTGAAATAAATAATGAAATGTCAAATAAAGGCTTCGAAACAAATGAAGAACAAGGGCACGTAAAGCCCATCAAGGAAGAAATTCAATCCATTAATTTAGGCTCTGAAGATGAACAAAAAATGATACAAATTGGTAACACTTTAAATCTTAAAGAAAAGAATGAATTGATTATTCTTCTTCAAGAATATGAGGAGATTTTTGCATGGTCATACGAAGACATGCCTGGCATCGACACTGACATAGTGCAACATCATATTCCGACTAATCCCACTATCAAGCCAGTCAAGCAAAAGTTAAGAAGAATGAAGCTAGAATGGACCTTGAAGATCAAAGAAGAAGTGGAAAAACAATATAATGACGGTTTCCTCCAAGTCGTTAATTATCCAGAATGGCTAGCTAATGTCGTCCCAGTACCAAAGAAGGATGGCAAAGTCAGAATGTGTGTCGTCTTCAGGGACCTCAACAAAGCTAGCCCGAAAGATGACTTTCCCCTACCTCATATAGACATCCTTGTGGACAATACTACTGGACATGCACTCTTATCCTTCATGGATGGTTTCTTTGGATACAATCAGATCAAGATGGCACCAGAAGATATGGAGAAGACTTCGTTCATCACCCCTTGGGGAACATACTGCTACAAAGTCATGCCATTCGGCCTTAAGAATGCTGGGGCCACCTATCAACGTGCTGCTACAACATTGCTGCATGATATGATACATAAAAAGGTAGAAGTATATGTGGATGATATGATAGTCAAGTCTAAAAACCGTGGGGACCATATGTCAGCCTTGAGGAAGTTTTTTGAAAGAATCAAGCATTACAAGCTCCGACTGAACCCTAAGAAGTGCACTTTTGGAGTAACTTTAGGAAAGCTGCTTGGATTTATGGTTAGCAACAGAGGAATAGAAGTGGATCCCGAAAAAGTTAAAGCAATTACAGAAATGAAACCGCCAAAGACCGAGAAAGAAATTCAGGGATTCTTGGGAAGAATACAATATATCAGTCGATTTATAGCTCAATTGACCACTATCTGCGAGCCCATGTTCAAATTGCTCAAGAAGGATGTACCCATTAAGTGGAACGAACAGTGTCAAGAAGCTTTCGAAAAGATTAAGGAATATTTGCTGAAACCTCCCATATTGATGTCGCCCATGCAAGGCAAGCCTTTGTTGCTTTATTTAAGCACTACAGATACAGCAATGGGAGCTTTACTAGCTCAGCACTTCGAAGAATCTAGAAAAGAGAATGCTATTTATTACATCAGCAAAAAGATGACTATGTATGAAGTGAAATACTCAGTTTTGGAGAAGACGTGTGTTGCTTTAGTTTGGGCTGCTCAGAAACTCAGACACTACATGTTATCTTTTCAAGTCCTCTTGATAGCTCGCATGGATCCACTTAAGTATTTGATGGAAAAGCCGGTCCAAGATGGAAGAATTGCAAAATGGGTCCTATTGTTGTCAGAATTCGACATTAAATATGTTACTCAGAAATCCATTAAAGGACGAGCTATTGCTAATCATCTTGCTCACTGTCCCCCTCTTGAAGCAGAAGTGACCAGGGATGAATTCCCAGATGAAGATATTTTAGTGATGGAGCCTGTCAGGTGGAGAATGTACTTTGATGGAGCTGCTAATCGAAATGGGAGTGGAATAGGGGTACTCTTAGTTTCACCAATGGAAACCCATATACCAATCTCTATTAAGCTCAATTTTTCAACAACCAATAATGCTACTGAATATGAGGCTTGCATACAAGGTCTTGAGGCCGCTACCAGTTTGGGTATCAAAGAAATAGAAGTTTATGGAGACTCCGCTTTAATAATCAGGCAAATCCAAAACAAGTGGAAGATTAGAGAAGAAAGGTTGCAACCTTACTATGAGCATCTTCAAGAATTATCCAAGAAATTCGAGAAAATTGAGTATCACTACATCCCCCGCACACAAAATCAATTTGCTGATGCATTGGCTACATTGGCTTCCATGATTGACATTTCAGATGAAACTGATGTCCACCCGTTGATCATTGAGCAAAGGGATGAACCATCATATTGTTGTGCCTTGGAAGAAGAAATGGAAGGAGAAGAATGGTATGCAGATATATTTCAGTTCCTCAAGCATGGGATCTACCCTGACACTGCTGACAAGAATGACAGAATAGCAATTCGGCGTATGGCAACTAACTACATAATTTGTGAAGAGAGGTTGTATAGAAGATCATATGAAGGAATCCATCTCCTTTGTGTAAAAAAAAAGAAGCTCAACGTATCATAGAAGGAGTGCATGAATCTGAGTATGGACCACATATGAATGCTCACATGTTATCAAGAAAAATTCTACGTCTGGGATACTATTGGACCACCATGGAAGCTGATTGTGCAGCTCATGTTAGAAAATGCCATGAATGTCAAACATATGGGGATTTGAAGCACATGCCACCAGTTCAGTTACATTGCTTAAGCTCCCCCTGGCCTTTTTCTACATGGGGCATTGATATAATTGGAAAAATTAATCCAAGGGCTAGTAATGGTCATGAATACATCTTGGTAGCCATTGATTATTTCACAAAATGGGTAGAAGCTGCATCTTATAAAGTTTTGAATTCCAAGAAGGTTGCACAGTTTATTAGAACAAACATCATATGCCGGTATGGAGTACCTTGTGAGATCATCTCCGATAATGGATCACACTTTCGAGATAAGACCTCCAAATTATTGACAGAATATGGCATTAAACATCACAAGTCTTCCCCATATCGCCCACAAACAAATGGAGCGGTTGAAGCTGCTAATAAAAACATTGGGAAGATATTGAAGAAGAATGCCCAAAACCAAAGGGATTGGCACCTCAGGCTACCCTTTGCATTGTGGGGATATCGTACGTCTACAGGGTCGACCCCTTATTCCTTGGTATATGGCATGGAAGCAGCGCTACCTATAGAATTGGCGGTACAGTCACTTCGAGTTGTTATGGAAGAAAAAATCCCAGAAGCTGAATGGATGCAAGACCGGTATGATCAATTATGCATGATTGATGAGAAGCGTCTAAGGGCAATATATCATCATCAAGGTTATCAAAGAAGAGCAAGAAGGTCTTTTAACAAAAGAGTCCGTCCTCGTGATCTCAAGGTGGGAGATTTGGTGCTTAAAGAAATAAGGGCCCCAGTACATGACCCAAGAGGGAAGTTCAAACCCAATTGGTCTGGGCCCTTCATGATTAAAGAAATCTACTCTAGAGGTGGGACAAGACTTGTGGACTTAGACGGAAACTCGTTTATAGAACCAACCAATCTGGATCAACTGAAGAAATATCATGTGTAAAAAAATAATAATAAAATAAAATAAAATAAAAAGAAAGAAAGATAGATTGAAAACCCGAAAGGGCGGTCTATGCAAAAGGAGAGATAAAAAATTTTGAGTGTAAGAGAGTCTGCTAGGTTGAAAACCTGAAAAGGCGGCCTAGGCAAAAGTTAAGACGAAAAAAAAAGAAAAGAAGAAGATAGATTGAAAACCCGAAAGGGCGGTCTATGCAAAAGGAGAGATAAAAAATTTGAGTGTGAGAGAGTCTGCTAGGTTGAAAACCTGAAAAGGCGGCCTAGGCAAAAGTTAAGACAAAAAAATTGAACTACGTGATGACCTGATCCTTCTTTAAGAAGGTACGTAGGCAACCACATTGGTTCGGTCAAAATAATAAATCATTCATTCGTTTTCCAAAGAAAATAAAGCAAAAGCCAAAATGCAACATTTTTATTCATCGAAGAGTCCTAATACATTGGAAATGAAAAACGATCCTAAATCGAAGCCTAAATTGACATATCTTTATTCAAGATAAATTTATTTGAAAGCAAGACAAATCCTAATCAGTTTGGAGTTTAGTTGTTTCTCTTTCTCTTCCTTGATCCTTCCCTAGAAGTTTTCAATAAAGCCCGCCTTTTCTTCCTCAAAATTTCCTCTTGGTCATACACTTCTTCAGCCAACCAAGCTAAATAAGCATGGTTATTCTTCAAAAGTCCAGCCCGCCTATAAGAATTCCCAGCTCTGTCTGCATTTATCAGCCCCCTCTCATAAATGGTAATTGTAGTTGAAGTTGCATGTACCATTCCAAACTCACGAGCTTCTCCAGGAACTTTTGGTTCTAATATTCGTTGAGCAACCAAAGAGATTTCAAGATCCTCACTTTCCGAACCATGTACTACAATTGAAGAAAGCTTTGTATGGACTGAAGCAAGTGCCAAAGGCATGGTATGATCGTCTTACATCATATCTTCTGGATCATGGTTTCAAGAGAGGTCAAGCCGATTGAACACTTTTTGTCAAACAAGATGAGAAATATCTACTTATAGCTCAAGTGTATGTGGATGACATTGTATTTGGTTCAACAATTGATGCCCTTACTCAAGAATTCTCAGAAGAAATGAAGAAAGAATTCGAAATGAGCATGGTGGGGGAACTAAACTACTTCATTGGTCTTCAAGTGAAACAACGAAAAAATGAGATATTCATATCTCAAGAGAAGTATGTCAAAAATCTCGTGAAGAGGTTCGGTTTAGACTCAAAGAAACATGCACTTACTCTAATGAGTTCCTCGGTAAAACTGAATTCCGATCCAGTCGATGTGGAAGTAAATCCAAACCTTTACAGGAGTATTATTGGTTGTCTCGTATATCTCACTGCAAGTAGGCCGGACATAGCTTTTAGTGTTGAGGTATGTGCTCGATTTCAAGCAGCACCCAAAGAGTCCCATATGACAGCTGCTAAAAGAATCATCCAATACGTCAATAGAACATCTGATTATGGAATTTGGTACTCAAGAGACTCAAATGACTGTCTAGCCGGATACTCGAATGCTGATTGGGCTGGATGTGTTGATGATAGAAAAGGCACATCCGGAGGATGTTTCTATCTTGGAAAAAATTTGGTGTCATGGATGAGCAAAAAGGAAAACTCAGTGTCTTTGTCAACTGCTAAAGCGGAGTATATTGCAACGGGTAGCTATTGTGCTCAACTATTGTGGATGAAGAAGCTTCTTCATGATTATGGAATCTCTTAAGACACCGTGCGTCTTCTGTGACAATACTAGTGCCATCAATCTATCCAAGAATCCAATCCAACACTCAAAGTCAAAGCATATCGAAATTCGATATCATTTCATTCGAGACTTAGTGGAAGAGAAGATTGTGTGTTTAGAGTTTATCAACACCACAAATCAAAAGGCTGACATCTTCACTAAATCTCTTGATGGTCCACGATTTGAATCCCTTCGTAAGACCATCGGTGTCAGTATCATCCCTTGACTCACTTTTCTTGTGTGACCCACAGTTACTTATTAATGCTCTCATGTAGAAAGGGTCTCACATATCATCATGTGTTTCTTTTACAAGTCTTTGTTTGTTTTTCCTTGTTTTTGTTGATCTTACTTTATTGTTTTGTTTTTGAGTGTGTTGAAAAATTCAAAAACCCATAAAAAGTGAAAAATCTCAAAAAGTTTGATCGCTTGTGTTGTGTATATCACATGTGAGTTTGGCCTAGTACCTTTGTACTAATGGCGTAGTGCATTTACGAGCTTAGCTTGTTATGTATGCACATTTTTTAAGTGTGAGCGACATCTAGAAATCTACGTTTGATTGTTGTAAATAAATCTTCAAGCTTGTCATGAATGATTGGTCAATGGTCTTGCTTGACCTTGATACATTTGTAGACTTGTGCCTATATATCTTCTCACATTTTTTTTTTTCTTTTTCAAAAGAGCTCTTCAAATGTCTATCTCTAAAAATGAGAAAAGAGCTGAAAAAACATTACTTCGAAAACTAGTTAGACTAGGAAAATGTGGAGCAAATATGTATTAAAATGTATGGTGCCAAAGCCAAATGCTTATTTGTCAAATATATATAAAAAGTTCATGGCATCGTTTCTAAAAAATTTGAGTTGTATTTGATCAAAAGTATGAAACATGAAAGCCAAATGAAAAGCTTTCAATCAAATGTAAACACATTGGTGAGGGGTCATATATGTTCATTTCTATAAGTGAGATAGGTCATTTGACTTCGTACTAGTTAGGTATGACTTGATTGAATTGATCATTGAAACTTCATACTAGACTATGGACTAGTTCATACTTGATCCACACACACAACACACAAGTATAATGTTCAATGAATGCCTATTTTATTTGTATGATTGTACGTGTTCAAATATAATATGTGTATACTCAATTGCTTGATGATCAAATCTAAAAAGATTTTTGAGTATTTTATATGTTTTTTGAAAGTGTTTTTATGAATTTTTTTGTGTTAAGAGTTTTTCCAAACAGTCAATTTTGTTTTTGTTGAAAAACTCATTCAGAGGCATTTTCGCGAGTACGTCACGAGTAAGAACCTACCCGCGAAAATGAGGAAGCCAATTTCAGTTTTTCCAGAAATTTACATAGAGAGTTTCGCGACTCTCTTGCGACTCTTTCGCGAAAAGAAACTTCCTGCAAAACATGTTTTGTGCATGAAGGCCATTTCGCGAGTAGCTTACCCACGAAATGAGTGGATTTTCAATTTTTAAAGGGAAAACAGTGACAGTTTTTCAAATCAATCTTTTTGCCTCCTCCGTGCCTCTTTCAACCCAAAAACACCTTTTCACTCAAATTCTCACCCAAATCTCAAGAACTTTTATTCCTAAGGCTCATCTAAGGTATGTTTTAACACTTTTTCACTCTTGTTTCCTTAGATTAAGTCTTAGATTTTAGGATTTCTAGGGTTGGCTTATTTTTTTGAAAGGGGTTGGAAAAACCTATGTTTATGCAATTTTTTTTATTTATTTTTTCTTGATTGGGTTGTGTCCCATTGTGTTTAGTTGTGTTTGTGTTGGCCCCAAGTGGCGTTTTTAACATGTATTTAGGCAAGATTTCAACATGTTCATGCATTGTTTTACATGTTAGTGGTTTGTATGCACTCTAAGTGTTTGATAAAATGTCATGATAAAATGCCTAAATGACATTTTCTCATTGTTTTGGACTCCAATGAGTACCAAATTTTGCAGATTCCTATGTTTTTACATTCTTAACATGTTTTAAACATTGGTTGTGTTTTTCACACACTTTACTCCATGAGTGCATTGTCATGCATTGCTCATGCATCTCACATGCACACTTGATGCACACACTTGATCACTTGACATGTTTTGCATTTCATTCATGCTATGTAAGTCTTGTTAGATTTTTAGCACTTAAAACATGATCTTGTGACTTTGTTTGTTTGTCTTTATGCTTTTTAGGACTTTTTGTTCATTTTTATGGACTAACTTGTGTCTAACCAAGTTTGTTTCCTTGTTTGTATTTGTCTTTATTTCTTTGTGTTGGTGTTTGTTTTACAGATGTCTCTTATTAAGAAAAATGCCACAAAGAAGCCTTCTAAGCGTCCCCGCACCTCCTCGGAGTCATTTCGAAATGACAATGCTAACATGGCCTTTGTTGATCATTACAAACGGGCCCTAATCATCCTAGAGATGCTTGTGGACTTAGATTCCCTAAAGGGCGTCTTCATTCTGGATGTGTTCAAAGAAAGGACGTGGACGAAGTTGCTTAATTCGATGGGCGATGTGTTTGAAGATATCATTCGAGAATTCTTTGCAAATGCCATTGTGGAAGGTGATCACCTCAACTGTTGGCTAAGGGGGAGAGAGTTCTCAATCACGAGGGAATCAATTCAAGATGTTTTGGAGATTCGTCCGACGACTCCAGACACATCTCTGCAATATGATGAGAGAAAGGAGAAACTAGAGCCCTTTGTGGAAGTTCTTGGTGGACAACTCAAGAAGAAGGCCTTGCACACCATTATGTTCACCCCGAAAATGCGGGCTTTGGCCTACATCATGATCTTCAACTTCTACCCGGTGAAGAACTTGACAACTTTGTTAGGACCAAGGACCATATTCCTATTTGATCTCTTCACTCATAAGGAGATCAACATCTGTGGTCACATTTATCACATCTTCATCAAAAGCATCACAAAAAGGAATTCAAGGCTAACTCTACCATTCCCAAGCCTTGTCATGTCTCTTATTTTAAGGGCAAAGGTGAAGATTTCAAGTGGACTTCAAGTGATACAAAGGGAAGATCCTATTAGTGAGCAAACCATCATCCGAAGCAAAGCTCATATCCCTGGACTAACTGTTAATGTCTCTCAAATTCCAAGAGATGATGTTGTTGAAGAAGGAGGAGGCACTAAAGAGGAAATTGAGCATTTCACTTCAGTTCCGGAGGACACTGCACAACCTTCTTCCCAAGCGCGCGCAAGAGCACCCGATCACCTTGATCATCTAATTGAAAAGGTTAAAGAGTTGCATGTAATGCTAGCTTCACATATCAACTACTCCACATCTCAATTCACATACCTTGAAGGCCAGATCACTGCCCTCTCATCTCAAATTGATGACATGATGAGCAAATCGAAGCCGGAGTCAGATTCGGAGTCCGATGCATTCTAGTCTCTTTGGCCATTCTAGTAAAAAAGGGGGAGTAAATTGAGGGGGAGTACAGCTTGAGGGGGAGTAGCAAAGTAGCAAATTTAGTATACATTGGTTTATTTTGATGGTTTCTAGTTTACTTTAAGTTTTTATAACTTTTGGATATTTACAATGCTTTCGTTTAAAGCTTTCAAGTACTTTAGTTTAAAACTTAGTTTTCTTTAGTACTGTTTTGTATCTTGGTTTTTATAGCCGTTTTGATGCTTATTGCTTTCTAATGCTCTTAACTTTAGTTTCTTTAATGCATCATGTTTGTTGGACATGCAATTGATTTTAGCATTGCTCTTAATTGCATTACGTGTCCGGATGATCATTTACTTGATAAATGTTCATTGTAGTCATTTCCTAATGACTGTTCATGTTTGATCAAGTTATGCTTTATTGCTTACATTTCTTTTGGTATCTTGATCACATTTTACTTGTTCTTTATACATGCCTTGTGTTCTACTTGTCCCGTACTTAATGAAGTTTATTTGTTATGTGCAAGTGTTTCAGGATACAGGTGTATATGGTTCAAGTGCTTCACAACCTTTAGATTTAGGTGTGAGTGAGTTTTGCCTGTGTTCCCAAACTCACGTTTAAGTCTAGAGTCTGTTTAGGGGTTTTGTCACGGAATAGCCAAAGGGAGAGATTGTAAAGTTGTGATTTCCAACTATATTGTGTTGGCTTTAATTCCGTGCCAAATTTAATTGTAATTTTTTCAATCATTTTCCCTGTATGTATGTGGGTTTTAATTGTAAGGGATGAGAGTGAGAGATCGGTAAAAAATCAAGTTTCAAAAGTTGAACAAGTGGATTTCGTGACTGGCTCGCGACTGTCTCGTGAGAAGCAACCCGCGAAAAGGGCCACGTGTAGAGCACATGACTGGAAGATGAAGAGTCGTGCCAGGCTGAATTTTTCGCGACTGTCTCGCAGGTAAGGCCAACCCGCAAAGGACCCGCGAAACTTTCTGTTTGACACGACTCTTCATCTTCCAATCATGTGCTCTACTACATGTGGCTCTTTTCGCAAGTTGCTTCTCGCGAGACAGTTGTGAGCCAATCGCAAAATCCACTTGTTCAACTTTTGAAACTTGATTCTTCACCGATCTCTCACACTCATCCCTTACAATTAAAATCCACATATATACAGGGAAAATTATTGAAAAAATTACAATAAAATTTGGCACGAAATTAAAGCCAACACAATATAGTTGAAAATCACAATTTTACACGATAGATGAATGCCGAAAGATGGCTACAAAGGCCTAAGAATGGTTGCACCAATGACCAAAAAGTGAACACCATGGCTAGAGAGGATGGTTACACTGGTGGCCTTAGGAATATTGGAAGAAGACGATGTCATGATGAAGCAAGGGTCATAAGTGACTGGACAATAGTGGTTGGCAGTGGTCAACAGCTAGGCTGGGTGATGGTTGACATAGGCTGCTTGAAATTTAGTGAAGGTCACAATAAAGTGGTTTTGATACCATGTTATATGTAAGCTTGGTGTTATGTGCCCTTGGTTGTGTCTAGAAGAAGGTTATATTAGCCGGAATGTGCTATTGACTGTGATTAAAGGGAGGTTAAGTTGTTGGAGTAGAGCTTTGTTGTTCCAATCCATACTCAAGCTTTTGATTATAAAAAAAATTAAAAAATGAAGCAGCAAAGTTTTTACAAATTTTATTACAAAAAATTACAAATTGATATGACAATAAATGTGGTTAATACCACTTCAACAATAAAACAAATTCATGTTGAATTATTATTATTACTAGTTGCAGACCCACGCGATGCGTGAGAATATAAATATTATGTAATGAGGTGTAATAAAAAAAAAATGATTACTTCAAGTATTGTCTATTTAACAAAAAAAAAGATTTCTACAAGTAATTTTTTTATCTTTTTATCTCTACAAATATATCATTTTATTATTATTATTGTATTTTTATGTTTGATTAATATTTTTTTAAGGTGAACCATATTCTTCTAACTTCTATTGTAGTGTATTATATTTGCTCAATATACAACTAAACTTTATAAGTTTCAAATTTATTATTCAAATTTATTATTCAAATTTCTCATCTCTTAAGGAATAAGGAAATTATCATAATAATCAAAACTCATTACAAAATTACAATGTTATCTTAACCAAAATTAAAATGAAACTAAAGGAATAAATAATAAGCTTTATAATAATTTTTTACTCAAACAATTGGTAGGCATATTCAAATTCATGTTTCCCAAAAAACTAAGTATTAACTCAAACTAAAATTCTCAAAAAAAAATTCTCTTAATAAAGTATCTTTGCAGGCTTGGTCCTAATTCTCAAAAAAAAAAAAACTCAAACTAAAATTCAACCAAAGGTATAAAAGGGAAAGAGAAGACTTTCTGATAGGATATTAAAAAGAAAAGAAAAAAAAAAAAAAAACCATACCAAAACACATATTAAAAAAAAAAAACCATCAACCTTCATTAGAGTTATAAGAAAGAATAAAAATTCACCGAGAGAGAGAGAGTACTCATAGTTTTGTGTGAGAAAAATATGGATTAAATGGGAAAATGATATCAAATTTATACAAAATAAAATGGGTAAAAGAAGAGGCAAATTATAAAAAAAGAAGAAGGAAGTATAACGGTAAAGTAGTGGGGAGATAAAGAGGCAAAAAAGAAGGGAAAAAGTTGGAAGAAGTGTAATAGTAGGTGTGTGAACTAATAGGGAGAAGAAGAGTTTTTTTTTTTTTTTTGAAAATAGGGGGAAGAAAAGTTTAAATAGAGAAAAGAAAATATAAAAAAATAAATGAATGATATGGCTGCTGATGTGGCTCAACAGGAGCGTAGCAACAATAAATGTTATGCTTAAACTTTTAGTAATACTAGTCGCTAATCCGTGCGATGCAAGGGTTTATCTCTTTGAATTGCTTTTGATATGAAACATGTAAGTTCAAGTAGAACATGTTCTTAGCAACAATAAATGCCACCATAAAAAATTTCATACCCAAAGCATTTGTACGTATAATGTAGTTTTAGTTGTTATAAAGAGTTTTTAAATTTTTTTTTTAAAATTTTAGAAACCATTACAAAGTTGGCTGATAACAATTGTGCAAAATTTTTATAAATTGAAAGTATGAAATGTCTATAGATTAAAAGACAGAAGTTGATAGTACATTTTGCCTTTGTGTAGTAACTCATAAAACAAATAATTAAAAGCATAAAATCAAATTTCCAAAGTGAATCACACCTTTTGCCTAGGAGACAAATTGAAGCATTCTAACATCTTAATTCACGTGTAGTACATTACAATATGTTGAGATATTTTTCTTGATGGATTCTCCTCAAATGTTTTGGTACGTCCATTTGGAACATTCACTTTCCACTTCAATTGCTCGTCATCTTAATCAAAAACTTCAATTGATACTCTACCCAAGATGAAAATTCCTAAACCTTTTGTTTTCTCAAGCACTAAGATTCATACACATACATACATAAATACATATATAGACAAACTAAATAATAGATTAACCACAAAAATATTTAAGCTCATTTGCTTTTCTTTTTTCTTTTCTTTTTTTGAGGTAGGTAGATAATGAGGGAGGGAAGTGTGGGGTTTAATCTGATATTAGGGTCCACAAAAATGCTATTATCACTTGAACGCCTAAAAATTTTTATTTTGGTTTTAAAGATTAATGAAACTCTATTTCAGTAAAGAATCAGATTTCTTTTCTGAACTTCCAAGAACACCATCAATCTTAGCTTACGGTTAGCCTTGCTGAAATGATAATTGCCAACCTACTTAAATAGGTTTTCAAATATTAAGTAAACAACTTCTTCATATGGTCTGAGTTCTAAAAGAATGCTAGGCCTAGGAGTTGCACAATGCACTGAATAGTCTTTTTTGTTTCTTCAGATAATGCAGTAGCTGGGTATTCATACTGATATTTTCAATAGTTAGTTCTTTACTCTTTTTTTTTTTTTTTGAAAAAGTTTTGTTACTAGCATTAGGTATATGTTGTGTAATGAAATTTATTCATCTAACAAAGAAAAATAATATAGATAAGAATGATTTTAGAAACAGTCAAGAGGCAACATCTCAGTTAATACAAAAGGAAAAAAGTTGATTTTTTTAAAGGGAAAGAATTGAACTTAGTACTGTTTATTAAGTGTTTTAAGTATTTTTTGTGTAATGAAATCTATTCATCTAACAGAGAGAGAGACTCATTAAGCTTGAAGTTCACAATATGTCACCATAAAACATGTGTAAGATGCTCAAGAGAAGAGATACAGAACTGCCACTGTCAGTCAATAAGGACTATCATGGTTTGTGAGGGCTGGCCAGTTATGGTTAAAATATCAAACGTGCATGAATTTTGTGCTCTATTAGGATTTGAGCACATTTAGTAGAACCATCATTTACATATTTATGGTATCTAAACAATGTCAACCCAAACCAAGTATCATACACGATAGAAATGAGTTTTGCAAGGGACTAAGATTGACTCGTGTTTTACAACATGCCCCTGCCACACACAGGTGCACACGCATGCAGACACACACATGCATCTAATTATACTCTCATGGCAATAGGGGCGATGCTCACCATATATAGAGACTCAGTTCTCTGATAACCACACCAGTAGTTCAATTCTGTTCAGCCCAATATATCACATAGCATTCCTAACTTGCAGCCAATGCAGCACTGCTCTCATGATTGGTTCTCTATATTTTGAACTCCCTCTAAACAATAGTTTTCCATTTGGAGAACTTTGGGACTCTTTAAGTTATGGACTAAATAGATTGATATATAAAAGGGACAACAAATCACCCATTCACTCTTGCTTAGGTGGTAAATTGAATGATATCATTAGAAAGTCAGAATTGGTAGAGATTTATTGGAAATTTAGACTTTAATTTTAAAAAATCACCTGAGAAGGAACCTGAAAAAAAAAATTCAAAAATTCAGAAAATACAAAACATCATAAAGAAGTAAACATTGATAACCTCAACTTTAAAATTTCCAAACTAAATCCATGCAAATTTGTACCAGCCAAAATTCAATTAACAACTTCAATAGGGTAATCAAAATTCTATGATGGAGTGAAGCAGAAGGATCAAATTCAATGAAAAACTTCAATTGTCAAGTCAAAATTCTAAGGAGAGTGAAGCAGAAAAACTCAACCGCAAATGAAAAGAAAAACAGCCTCAACTTAAAAAATAAAATTCCTATATCAAAACCAATAAATATGCAATCAGATTCCAATTTCATATTCTTTATAGAAACATATTAACAATAAATATGCAAGAAACCATACAGATAAAGGAGAAGACTGGTAAATACCTAGCTATTCTAGTCTCGTAGTTTCTGAATTGTTCAAGTAGCAGGATTTGTGTAACGTATTAAGAGTTTTACGCAGATGCAGAGAATCCACAGTTCCAAATAACCCAGATAATAAAATGCCAAATCTCTGTAAGCAAAACAATAAAGAATCTAATTTTCAACCCACATTTAGGAAACATTAATAGAAGAGAACAGATTGAATAAACCTCAATGTAACTGCAACTGGAAAAGATCTACACGTGCAGGTATAAACTTCTTTCTGAAGAACAAAAATGCAAGCCTTATGGGAGCATTAAAATATTTTTGCAACCCCATCAAACAAAACATTATAATTATCCTTTCAAAACTAACAAATCCCAGTAAAAATAAAAACCAAGAAAAGCACAAAGGCTTAAAAGAAAAAACTGACCTCTTGACAAAAACCACAAAACTGAAAATACAAACCCACTTTTGAGAAAGCTAAGAACTGTTTGATGAACTGGAACAATTAGGACATATGTCATGAAGAAACTTTCACTTCTCAAACTATTAAATTCATTAAGCAGAAATATAAAATGCAAAGAAGCTAACACTATCATATTGTTATGAGACGGTAAATTAGTATTTGTGCACATAAACAAAAACGTCATGGCTTTCAATAAATTAAGATGCAATCTTTTTAACATCAAATGCGGAAAGGGTCTTCAATGCCCAATCTAAAATACATATCTGATTTTCTCATGTCATGAAATGAATTAAAAACTCAAAAACCTCTGTATGCAGTAAACATACCTTGTGAGCCTTATATCAAAACTAAAACCTATACTTGAAATCTACCTCAATTTTGGACCCCTAAAGTCACCAATAAAAAAATAAGAAAAAAAAAATTGTGGGGACTAAATCTACCAACTCTCACATGTTATAGAAAGCTAATCAGTTAATTGTTAACATGTACCAACTATTAGTATAACGATTAGTCCAATCATTACAAAACCAAATATCTAAAAATGGTATCAAAAGCTTATCGTAAAAATAATTAGAAAGACACATTCATTATCAATTCTTCAAGTTCCACAGCCATTTATATATGGTCATGTGATTGATAATGGATCATCAGTATGAAGGAAACTGCATTTTAAATTATAATTAGTCGTGAATGAGTCAGTTCCAGGACAACGTTAAAAATAGATTTTGTTTTTGGCAACTTATGAAGTGTAATTCATGAACTTAAGGCTCCAACCTTTATAATGAGTTAGATCAAGACTACCTCATGCATTGTCTTCAAGAAATGGACCAACACCCAAAATTGCATTATGCAGCAAAAACAGTAGGCTAGACATGTAGTTTACATGAACTAAATCAAGAATAAGAATAACCTGTCTCTTCTTTTTAGGGGCTGCTAAAAACTACTGTTACCAATGCCACATATTGCCTTGTTTGTTTATGTTGGAATCTAAGAATTTCCCAAAAGCAGAAAAATTGCTGCAAACCAACTAAGCCAAGAAATCAATTACAACTAAAACCTTACACACAAAAATTAAACAGTTGTGGTCAATTGGATTTTGTGAATCCAACAAAAGGCCAAAATTTATATCAAGATAGGGAAAAGAAAAGATTGAATCAAAGGATTATGTACCAGCTGTCAAAGAGAAATTTCCTCAAACACATGACATGCAACATTTTTCAGAGTCCTCCAATCATACCATTCTTTTTCTCATCTTTCTAACTCCCTCAAACCAATTCCAAATTTTAAACCTTAATCAAAACCAAATCTAGGCTAGATGCCTAAATCAAAACTAAGCAGTCCATATCAATTTTTTTGTGCATAAAAAAATACATTTACCGATGTGGTGACGGCAGTATTACGGTGGTGGGATGCCGACTGAAGGTGGGTGTTGGCTTGACAATGTTGGCAGCCCTCAGACTTCTCTCTCCGGCTCTCTATTTCTTCTCAAAGTGCCTTGTGAATGTTTTGCTTTGAGGCTTTGCTTGCAAATAGGGAAAAAATTGTGTTGCAAGAAATAAAGTACAGAGTGCGGGAGAGGGGGATAAAATACAGAGATTGGGAGAAGAAAGGAATATGTAATGGGCAAAATTTGTAACTGCCCAGTGTACAAAACGTTGTGTCTGTTGTTAGCATAGTCAATTGGCCTTGGGATTGTCAGTGATTTTTTGAAAGACACAGGTGCATGGTTTGCAAAATGAAACTGTTTGTGAAGGCTTTTCCGGGGAATGTGCAAAATAGACAGGGAAAAGGGTTTTATATGGTTAGTTAAGCAATGTTTGAAATAATAATGAAAAGTAGCATCTTGAGTTTTAGAAACTCGAGATCTATATTAAAACTCGAGTCCCAAAGACTCGCTTTGCGAGTGTTTGGGGACTGAAAATGCCACATAGATCTCGAGTCTTTAAGACTCGAGTTCCATGCAAAAAAAATTTCCCCTATAGTGGCATTTTTAAGCCTTACAGTGACGTTTTAAAGTCCTATAGCAGCGTTTTCCTGCAAATTTTTTTTTTATAAGTAATCACTCCATACCAGATTTAGGGAGCCCTATAGTGGCGTTTTTAAGCCCTATAGTGACATTTTAAAGCCCTATAGCGGTGTTTTTCTGCAATTTATGGAACTCGAGTATTTAAAACTCAATTTTCACGTGGATTTTTTTCCAAATCAAATCCATCCTCTTACAAATCGAGACTTAAAAACTCGAGTTTTATCTTGGAACTCGAGTTTTAGACACTCGAGATGCTAGTTTTCAGCATTGTTTTGAAACGTAACAACTAACTAAATTTTTTTATATTTATTGTTATTTGGAAAGGCTGTTCAGGCTTTTCCAGATTGGTTAAGGGCTGGTATTTATAAGCAGTAAGGGAAAAGCAACGTTAATTACCCAAAAACCAAACGTTGTACACGGTTACTTTAATGGCTTTAGGGAAAAGGCACAATTTTTCCAGTTTTTTTTTTTAAAAAAAAAAAAATGTAAATGTGGCATAAATTTATGTTTGATTTCTCAGATTCTCTCTCCCAACTCTCTGCGCCTAATCGACTCGTTCTCTCTCTCTGTTTATCAGACTTTCGGTCTCTTTCAATTTAACGATATTTTTGTTTTAAACCATTAGGGGTTTCCCTGATTTTAACAAATAGAGAGGAAAAGGGTTATGAATCCAAATTCCTAAATTGACAATAAAAAAAACAAAAGCAAATATCTACAAACATTTTGATAGAAAACCCTAAAACCCAAAACAAAAACGAATCAAATCTAAACCTACCTAACAAAAAAAAAATCAATTAAAAGTAACATTTCATACCCAAATTTGAAAAATGGAAAAAGAAAAAATTTAGCGATGCGGTTCCGTCGATTTGGGTGGTTGATACATGACCTAACAGTTTCTTTCTGTGCTTGCTGTTCGATGGTCTAAGTCTGGCCAGGGAATGGACAATGGCCAGCCTTGGATCTTTCTCTCTTTCTCTTGGGGTCCGACGAACAACTCTGTTCTCTCTCTTTCTCCGTATACGGGCAAGCCTTTTGAATGTAATTTACCCATTTAAGGGCCAAAATTAGGAATTAACACTGTTTGCCAAACAATATAATTAGTAGGCACTGTTTTCAAACTATATTTCATACTAACATCTCGAGTCTATAAGACTCAATTTAGGGCCTATAAATCAAGTCTCAAAGACTCGGTTTTCATGTTCTGATCAGATATGAGCTAGCCCTTTTCCACGTGGCGTCTACCTAGAAATCGAGTCTCTAAGACTCGATTTCTATCTCGACCCTTAAATGCTCGATTTATGTTCATACCTGCATCCCACGTGGATTCCAGCTGGATATCGAGCCTTAGAGACTCGGTTTTTAAAAAGAGTAATTGAGTCTTAGAGACTCGATTTTCAATCTTTGGTCCACAAGCTTCCACGTGGTTAGGGCAGCTACTAACCTTAGTCCTCATAATGTGGGTCTAGGGTCTCTCCATTTTTTCCTCCAAATAACCCAGCAGCTCTCTCTCCCTCTCTCACTCTCTCTCTCACTCTCATACAAAACTCACCCCCATTACAAAACTTCAAATCAAACTCACCCTCCATATTTTTACATCCTCATGTCAGGTAAGGTTTCTCACTCTCTCTAGTTGTTAGTTACATATATATGTATTGTTAGGTTTTTTTATGGGTATGTATATCATGACTATTTTTTTTTTTTTGGTTTGATATTGTTCTTTATATTTTTGATAGAATGATTTGAAGGTTTGTAATGGGGTGAGTTGTGTGTTTAGTTTTTTTTGTTGTTTGAGTATGATTAATGATTTTTTATTTTTTTATTTTAGAAACAAATGATAATGATTGAGTGTGTTTGTATGTGATAATGATTGTGTGTTTGTATGCAAATGTGGGGTTTGTATATGCATATGATGTAACAAGTTAGTGTATATATTTGCTAGGCTTTTATAAAAAGTAAAAAATATTGTAGATATATATTTGTATTGTTAGGCTTTTTATCATGACTATTTTTGTTGTTGTTTGGTTTAATATTTTTCTTTATTTTTTTGTTAGAATGAGTTGAAATTTTGTAATGGGGGTGAGTTTTGTCTTTACTTTTTTTATTTGTTTGAGTATGAAATGGTAATGATTGAGTGTGTTTGTATGTGATGTGGGGTGAGTATATGCAAATGTAGGGTGTGTTTGTATATGCATATGATGTAAGAAGTTGTAATTTTTGTACTTTGAGTATATAAAATGGTTTTGTAATTGATGTTAAATGAAAGAGATAAAATATGTCACTAACATATTACACTTGACTCTAATAGGTTCACAATCTCTGAAGAATATCGATATAAATGTATACTACGGTGGACCCCTTCTCAATCGTGATGAGATTAACGAATTCCCATTTAAAGGGCCAAGTATTGAATGCTATTACATGATGATACGTCATAAGTTGAAGACGTTATATGATTTGAAGATGAAAATAATGGAAGAATTGAATTTGAACCCTGCTTGTTATGATATAAAGATTATTTACTGTTACCCACAAGAAGTCCTTCATGAACGGATAAATTATGGGTATATGGCGATCAAAGAAGACAAACATGTAAAGATCATGTTTAATAGGATCCATAAAATGCCTCAAGTAAATGCTGCTGAGTTGTACGTAAGTTCGGAACCGCTTGCAAAAGTTGATGCCAAGGAGGTGCAACAAACAATTACATCTTTACAATTTACAACCCTAGATGATGGATGCACTACAATGGGGCAGTGGACCACGCACTGGAGGACCGTAAACACCCACTAGCGGGCCATGCTCAACTGCCGAGCACAAATAGGGGAACCTGGCCCATGCCCAATACTGGACCAACAGCAAGCACCCATCAATCTGATTGGCTTTCTTATTGCTTGCCCTGCATAACTCTCGGTACAACCATGCAAGGCAAGCACTTCCCCAACTGTACCTTTGTGGGTTGCGAAGGTCTCCAATTGCTGCACCCACATTAGATGCACCCTATCGCCGGATTTGTCCATGAAGATTATGTCCCCCAGTAGCGCTAGGATGTAGCATCGTGTGTACTTATGCAGTTGATCCTCTTTAGCATTAGGCGGCAATGGATTGACAACTTGCTCCAAAAGCCGTTTGATGAGAATCCTCTGGCCATTAAGTTGCTTTCTCTCATTATTTACAAGTCGAAAGCGAAGGAAGTCCCGGCACACATTCTCCCATTCTTTCTGCGTGCTCCCTGTTATAGCCTCGCCATTAACAGGAAGCCCAAGAAGAACCTCCACATCTTGCAATGTGATGGTGACCTCACTATGTGGCATGTGGAAGGTGTGAGTCTCGGGCCGCCGTCGCTCCACTAAGGCCGTTATCAGGACATGGTCAATCTCTCTACCCGGGATCCTGAGGAGTCCCTCCAAACCAAGTGCCTTAATGATGTCAATGACTCGGTCGTCCACCATTGGCTCTTGATTGGAGAACTCTTCACTACGGCTACGGCAGGTAAGGGACCCTGGATCTTGCACAGAACAGAACCATAGATTAATATATGACAACAAGTGCGTGTACGTTGTATGAATTAAATGCGTGTACATTGGTTAAATCTGTAGTGTTGTGTTTTACCTGCCCATTCCAAATAGCTTCAGACCGATGGTCGGCCTACTGTATCAACACCGACCCGTCAATGGGTCTAGGTTGTGCATGGTCAATCTGTCCAGCATTTGCAGCAGCCATACTGCACAAGAATGATAAGCAGTTAGCATGTAATAGACATTATTGAAAAAAAAAAAAAACAAAAACAATCTAACAAAGATTCTCAAAAAAAAAAAAAATTTAACAAAGTGGCAGTCATATGCCTAAAGAGAAAACACAGTTCCTATGAGGTCACATAGGGTGGAAGACAACCATTCAAGGAAAAATACACTTTACTCAACTTATCACCAGGAAACTAGAACAAAAGGTCATATTCTCCAGATTAATCATAAAAATATGGTAAGTAATCACCAGAAACCATGTTACTTTTCAGAAGGATTCACATTTTAATGAAATTGTAAACTTTATTGAAAAATGCCTAGAAGAGCCTTGGCAATTGCTCTAGAAACCACCCAATCACCATTGGGTTGTCAAATATAAATGTCATATATAAGATAACATATATACGGCTGTAATGATGCAACCCATTACTTAGCATTCAATTCTATGAAATATATATTACTCAAGAAATTTTATGACAAGAAAATTACATAAAATTTCTCATACATGTAGAAATGGTATCAATATCATAGAAGTGAAAGAATTAGCCTTATTAGTAAAATCAATAGTACAGCAATGAAGATCTAGCAGGAATATCAGATTCTAGCCTATATATGCAAGACATGCCCAAACTGATTATGCAAGCCATAAAAGTAATGTTTGATTTGACAGCAGCATTAATTCATGCATTAAACATATAATCATGCTTGAGAGAAAGAAGCACAAAGATGGAGACAGCAACGGAATTCAAAAATAGCTATGTATTAACTTGTGAAACAAGTATTATTTCTTTAAAGAAAGAAGAAAAGAAAAAAAAAAAGTCGAGCTTTTTTATATTTCATCATTTTATTCAAGCGTGTAAATTTATCGTTCATTAGAATTTAATATCTAGGGGAGAAGCTGTCAGTTTTTATTTTTAGCAATTATGGAGACAGGAATTTTGAGCAAAGGTCAATGATATTAATTAAAGTATACACAATAAACAAGACCCACAATGAGTATAAATATAATATAAAAGGGTATTTTAGGACATTTGATTGGAATATAACTCCATTATATCATCAAATCATGTTATACCATATTGTGAATTACAAATTCATGGTTCTATTCATGTTTACCACCAAAACAGATGCATAGGAATAGTAATTCCATTACAAATTCTTATATATAATTTTTTTCTAATTAGTAAAATACTTCATTGAAAGAAAAAAACTACTACAAAGAGGGTTACAACTTCTTATATTCCTTGCAATACTTATTTCTATTCCTAAGTAATCATTATCAATGTATTGAACATGCCCTTAGTTTTTCTGATGCAACCAGGTATCTCATGTATGGGTCATAGCATTTTAAATTTAATTCGTAAACTTAATGTACTGCACCCTAAACCTCTGCTTATCCATCTAAATAGCAAGAGACAACAACAACAAAAAAAAAAAAAAAATCAAATCAAATCATATCAAATCAAGTTCTGACCACTATTCCTTAGGCCTCTTAGTTTCCTCATGTTAAATTTTCTCAAACACGACAATCTCAACACAAAATAGAAAAAATTTCTCGCATTTTCTTGGGAACCAAACAGAGTAACACACGAAACAATCAAATCAATCATAATTTTGGAACAAAAACCACAAACCCACATGAAAAAATCACACAATAAGAAAATCATACTTGAGAGAACTGAGTGGGAGTGGAGAGGGTGCTTGAGAGTGGAGACTGAGTGAGAGTGGAGAGAGGCGTTAGAGCAAAGAGGCGTGAGAGTGAGAGAGGTGCGAGCATGAGAGGGTGTCTGTGTGAGGGTGGAGAGGCGTGAGAGTGAGAGTGAGAGAGTGAGTGACAGAGGCGTGAGAGTGGAGAGTCTGTGTGAGAGTGAGAAGGTGAGTGAGAGTGGAGAGAGGCATTAGAGCAAAGAGGCGTTTAATTTGAAAAAACCCTATATGAAATCGAGTCTTAGAAACTCGGTTTCCAGGTGTTTTCCACGTGGATCAAACACCAACAACGTCACTAACCACGTCACATATAAACCGAGCTTCTAATTGTCGAGATATAAATTGAGTCTCTAAGACTCGATTTCTAGGTGGACGCCACGTGGAAAAAACGCTAAATCAAACGTGATCAATCCATGGAAACCGAGCCTCAAAGACTCGGTTTATAAGCCCTAAATCGAGTCTTTTAGACTCGAGATGTTAGTAATATATATAGTTTGAAAACAGTGCCTACTAATTATATTGTTTGGCAAACAGTGTTAATTCTCAATTTTGGCCCCCATTTAAGCAGTTAGTGTTGTATTTATACTCAGAGACCATCAGACTGTTTTAACGCTGCGATAGGAAGCCTCTCCAAACGATGCACCGTACGATTTTTTAAAGATTAAACTGTATATGTGTCTGAATTTTAGATAGGCACTTTTCCTATATAGCAGCACCTCCTTAATTGTAGGAATTAACTTTTTCTCAGCTTCTGCTATTATATATAGTATATGATATAGATATAGATGTAGATTATTATTTTTTGTAATTAACAACATTATAAAAACTATACAGTAAATTTTGTAATATATATAAAATCTCTTTTATAAATAAGGATATGCGGAATTAAGTGGTTATTCCAGCATTTGACTAAAAACTAAAAAGTAGGGGAAAAAAAGCGAAAAAAAACGTAACCAATAACATTTGTCTCATTATCCATTTGCAATAAGGCATTGTTTTTAAACACAAGCCAATAGGGATAAGTCGACCCCACTCTCTCTCTCCAAAAAAAAAAATCTTTTTTTTTTTTTTTTAATTCATTCTGTCCATAATATCTAAAGAAGAAAATGCTATACATTATCAACAATGGAAACGCCTAATAAGACTGTCAAGGAAAAGACTTGAAGTTGAAAAGAAGCATGAGCATGGCTTGCAATTCACTTTCACTATTCTCACCCAATTATTTCATTCCCATATCCACTAAACCACCTGCTAAACATTTGTTTTCTTCCCACACGTATCTTCCATGCAATTTTAGTCAGTACTACAATAGCAAGAGAGAATTTCCACTACCATCAGTGGCTTCAATCCCATACCAACCCATCAATGTGGACTACTTGGAGGAAGAATTCAGTGGACATGGTGTCACCTTTGAAGGTATTGGTGATAACTGTGTTGCCAAGATGGGACTCGAAAACGGAAGCACAGTCAACTTGATGCTACCAAGTGGCTTAATTTCATCATACAAAGCTCCCATGTGGCATGGAGGCAAGGTGGAGTTGCTGCACACATCAGTCTCTGAGGATGAGAATGGTGGTGCTGTCATTCAAGGAGGGGTGTCTTTAGCCTTAAATTGTTCCAGTGATGGTGATGTCGAAGTTTCTTGGTCTCCATGTAATTGGGCTCTTCGTAATATAATAGGCGATGCTCAAGAATCCATTCAGGTCCGTGTATAATTTTTTAGGCCATGAAACTTTCTTGTAACCAAAGAGTAAACATTGAATTCTATGAAACCAAACTTTATATCGACCTATTTTGAAACTATTTTATAATCAAGATAAAGGCATTTTAGCCTAAAATTTATTGAAAGATGTAACCCCTCTTTGTTGAACGGAATAGAATATATCATAGATGGTTAGCGAATTTGGTTCAAATGGTTATTAAGTATTTTTAGAAGGCTTCAATAATAGTTAGTGCCTATACATTAGTTCATGAGTGATTTAATCCCTGATATTTGAAGTGATCGTTTTTAGTTTCAAACAAATTTAAAGAGATCACTTTACTTAATGTGTCTAATGGAATAATGACATGTCAGTTTTTAATCTGACCATGTCATCAAATTAAGGACTAAAGCGACCACTTAAAACATGAGGGACTTTCACTCAAAAAAAAACACGAGGGACTAAAATCGTTCATGGATTAAAACTTCAAAGACCAACAATGTATTTCAGATTTTTTAGAATTAGTTAATTATTATAGATGGTCAAATTGTCATAATGTATATCTTTGTTTGGTTCATGATTTAGTCTTGTAGATATAAGTACATGGTTAAACGTATGAACTTGTAAAATGCAGGTAGAACTGATAGATAGGGACTCGGAGAACAAAATTGAAGTAAAATACATTGTGACTCTCAAAAAAGATATGTTAAGCTCAGAGCTTGTTGTCTCAAACTCCAACTCTTCTTCATTGCTCCAACTGACGGGGTCCATTGTAAGCCATTTGGTAGTGAGCACGCCAGATGCAACTTATGCACTCGGATTAGAAGGATCTGACTTCTTCAACAGGTCACCATTATTAACAAACTTTGCTTTAGTTCCTCCGGATTTCGGCCAGAAAAATGAATTTGGCTTAGGCCAATTTTTGGGTCAAATGACACTGAAAGGCCTTTCGTCTGGTTGGGGTGCAAGAAATCAAAACACTGCTGATGATGCAGAAAGCAGCCCAAGAGAAAGTGAAGAAGAAATGGAGGGTGAAGAAGATGACAACTACAAGCATTTAAAAGAACAAATGAGTCGGATATACACCAGTGCACCTCGGTATTTCACAATAATTGACAGGGTAATTTTCTTATAATAACCAAATTCTAACATCTCCATTTAATTTGCTGCAAAAATGGTACTTACACCACGAACAATTGTATTTAACAGAGCAATTCATGTGTCTTACACCTCTAGAACCAAGTCACACACAACTTTGTTCTCTGGAGAGCTATGTTTCTGTAACTGAGTCTTTTCTAGAAGGTGGATCAAATGCTAACAAATCTTATTAGGAGTATCTCAATTTCCCTGCTCTGTGCTTGCACATAATTTATATTTTGTACACTATTGATAAGGACACCACCATAGTTGGTGAACTATGTACTCATGCCACAGGCCTAAATTCAAGTCATCCTGAGAGCCCTAACGCCAGCATTGTTTTTCCACATTTAGTTAACCAACTAGGAGATTTTGTGTCCATTAATTTTAAAGCATATGTACCACCCATTTGTGTCATGTATTTACTAAGTCATGGGACTGAATTAAAATAAGGCTCCATTTATCCATTTTTGTAAAATTAAGTACATTAATCAAACATAAATAAAAATGCTTCTCAAGTGCCACTTACCTGAACTCATGAGAGGATTCAATCCTAAAGATATTGACCATTTTCTCTTGTTTCCTTTCTGATGATCTGACCTCTATTATGGAACAGGGTAAAAGAAACTCAGTGGGAGTAGGGAGGGAAGGATTTGATGAACTATACATGTTCAGTCCTGGCTCAAGACATGAATACTACAGCACATATTCTTACGTATGTGTCGGTCAGTCAGCCTTGCTCAAACCTATCATCCTAGGTCCTGAAGAAGAATGGAGAGGTCTGCAGCATTTACATAACCCAAATCTCTAATTATATAACAGCATGCCATTGCTTTTATCTTATTTGCAGGCAATATCAAGAGTGCATCTGTACAAGTCGCTGCAAATCAAGTTGATGTAAGATGCTCCAATTGTGTGTACTATTTGGTTGACTGGAAAAAAAATCAAGATCTTGAAAAAGAAAATTAAGAATATTTTGTAGGTTACTATTTGGGAGTGGAAATAAAAAGATTCTGGTAGCCATCAACCAAGCAAAAGAATGGTTTAGTTGTCTTCTACTTTCTTTAGAAATAATTTCAAATGCCCTTTTTGGCAAAGAAGACGTTCTGAAAAAACACTAGACAAATCAATATTAGTTTTGATCACAAGAACTTACTGATTAGATTGCAGCAAACATTTCAGGCAAGCAATTAAATTCCACCAAACATTTAAAAAGATGTTAAAGCAAAATTTTAAAGCAATCAAGCAAAGGAACAAACAATCTTTCTCAAGAACTCAAAACTTTTACTTCTATAAAGCACATTGAACATCCAATACGAAGATTGTGATGAGTCTTAATACTGTTACAGATTTTGCATAACCCTGATTTACTACATTATCAAATCAACAATATACATCATTATGATTTATGAGCACATTAAGTTGGTACGAGATAGTAGCCTTCATCCTGATCCTTGATCCAAAGTAGTGTAGTAAATACTGCAAGTAAAACAAAAAAGAGGCCACAAATGAATTTCATAGCAGTCTTTTGATGAGCCTTCTGAATGCCAGGCTTGTGAGTTCGAGTTTTAAATTCAAGAACCACCTCACGGGACGCTTGCAAATCAGTATCAGTAAGAACATCATCAGTTGATGAAACTGATTCACGGCTGCCTTGGAACTGCTCACCAGTGGCATATAAACCTCCATTTTCTTTATCATTATAGTTCACAACATGCGAAAAACCATTCTGGTCATATTTGCTTGTTGGGGTCCACTCAATGTTGTTTGAGGATAGACTTTTGAACCTTCTGGCTTGTTTCTCAGAAAAGTCTGAGTTCCCATTATTTGGATCCTGAAGAGAGCAAATGAGCTTCCTTGGAGTCTTACAGATCCTGATGTTGTCAACATTAATCTGAGTGCGTGACCTCTGAAGCACAAAAAAGAGAGGAAGTGGCTACTACTTGTCAAGATCAGTACTACACAGAAAATAGAATTAAACTACTAGAATCACAGCTTTGGTGAAATGAGAGTTACAACTAGGAGCAGAATAGAGGACAGAATCACAAATTTACAAACATTGGCAGGCTCGATCAGTTGGAACTCAAGTTCATATAAAAAACAAAGTTTCAAAAAAAAAAAAAAAAATTGTGGTGGAGTTAATTTTTTTTCTTTCCTTCTTCTCCTTAGGAAAGCAGATAGGATGTCTTGAATAAGTTGCACATGATAGAACCAGAAATTTGAAAGTTTTCCATCCATACTAAAATCTTTGTCACCACAATTTGTGAGTTATTATTTAAAATTTGGCAAGAAACTATTTATCTTCTTTCTCCCATCACTTTCAGTTTAACTTATGAATTATACTTAAAAAACCAAGCATGACAGCTCCTATAACTTCAATTTCACTCAGCCAAAAAACCATAAACTACAATTTCTTATTCAAAATTGAAACAAAATCAAACAATAAATCATGATAATATGCATGAGCAACATACCAGGGGACTAGTTGTAGTGCTTCTCGACATTCCATTTCTAGGATTTCGGTTGCAGAACCCTGCAAATTCCTCTGTGTAATCTCCTCGATTACAATCATATTCATCATTCCCAGAGTGTGTATTAGACATGAAACTTCCCTGAACCTCTGAAAACAAACCATCCTTGAGAGACACATCAACCCCTCCATTCTCATAGCTCCAAAGCTTCCGGTTCACACTCCTACGATCATAATCTGAATTTTGAGAAACCTGCCTCATTGAAATGGGCGACTCAACCCATGACTCATATCCAAGAAAGGAATCAATAGTCTGTGATTCAGGTGATGGAGATGGAGATCTATCACCAGCATTCCATAAATTCCTCCTACTATGCTCTCTCCTACTAAAATTTGACCCAGTGATTGAGCCAGGAGTACTCTCAAAATTTGACCCTTTTGTGGGAGTTATTTTCCTTGCAGTTTGCAAAGCTTCATAAGCAGCACCTCTAACATAAGCCATCTTATCATCCTTGCAATTCTCCATCTCCTCAATTATCAACTCAAGCTCAGAGAATATGCTCCTGGAATCCAAATTCTTCATCAAGAAATTCACCATTTGAATGGCCAACAACCGTTTCTGAGAATTTCCCTCCGAAACCCCAGAATTCAATATCTGCAATCCAGACCGTATTAACAATCTTGCATATGCTTCAACAATTAAACCATTACGCTTTGCTAAAGCCATCACCAAACCCATATGAGAATTGGTCTGAGTAGACTTCTCTTCCAAAGCAGCAGCAACATTTTGACACACCTTATTAACCATCTCATCCGAAGCAAACCTCCAATTATCCGAGTCCACAAGAGCCTTTAAGCAAAGGGCAGCCCCAGAAGTGAGGCACTCTTGAGAACCCAATAGAGAATCTGAAAGAGGCTTACATAGAGAATGAATTATATGCCTCTTTTTGTCTTCTGGGGTAGTTGGGTCAATCCCATATCGCGCAATTGCGGGAACCACCTTTGAACAAGCCTGTTGAAGAGGAAAAGACCCTGCACTTGAAGCCAAGGTCGAGATTATGCATGTCATGATGCTGTCTATCAAAGGAACAATTTTGACACCATGAACGCGAGCAAGAACTTCATAGAGTGAAATTGTACACTCCCCAGACAAAGAACCAGTGCCCTTGGTCTCAGAAACTTGTGCAAGAAAAAGTGGAATTGACTTGGAATCCAGGTCTTTCACATAACACTTTAGTGCCTTCATTGCTGATTTACGACTATCAGCATCTTTTTGAAGATTTTCCAACTCACGCTGTAGTTTTGGGCTAAGATTCCTACCCATTGTAGACCTAAAAAGAATTTCAAGAAAGTTGTGAAAATGTCTGAAAGATGAAATCTTTAAATGGCTTCTATAAGATATGGGCTCACTATATTTTGAGTTGGGATTCTATAACTTTTTTATCCATATAATTCTTTGAGAAGAGAAAGAAAAGAGCAATTGACTACCTCAGAAACAGATCTTGAAACCAAAACAAAAAAAAAAAAAGTTACTATTATGAAACTACAATTCTGCGTATCCAAATCCAAAATTTAAAAAAAAAAAAAAAAAAAAAATGTAGAAAACGAAAAGGGCATATTCTCTATCACTAAAAATGCAGAAATTCAAAATTTTCCTCTTTTCCAAACAAGAAACATGAATTAACTAAAGCAGAAGAAGTAAGAAGTCAAGATAGCAAATGGGTATCTCACAAATCACAATTCTATTTAGAATAGCATGACATTCATGAATCAGAAAGAGCAAAAAAAAATGTAGTAGTAAGAGACTAAGAAGAATAAAAGAGAGTACCTATATGGATCTTTCTTGTCGTTCATCTTTATCTTCTTGATTATATGTAGAAACAGAATGAGAAGAAATGGTTTTACTTTTATGAATCAAAAACCAACCAATTTGGTTTCGAGAATTGTATTTGTGGGATTTGTGATACAGTGCTCTCTGTTTTGGGCTGTCTTATTTAGGTTTCCTTTTTTTGAAGAGTAGACACAGACACAGACAGTAGAGATTGTATTCAAAATGTAATGTAATATGTTTTTGTAGTTTGTAAATACCCTTCAATTTCAAAATCTTTCTTACAATTCCCACCGCTATCCCTCCTTACTGATTAACTATTTTGTTGGACGATAATACCCTCGTTCACGTTTACTTTCTTTTCTTCTTTTTTTTTGAGACACGAAATTTTCTCTTCTTTTTTTACTGCTTACCTACCAATACCATTACCAATAATATTAATATCTCAATTTTTGCAGAAAGAAGGGGAGTTGTTCTTGTTCCTATTTGGATTAAAATTCAATTAATTCCATAATAATCGTATATCAATTATTCAATTAATTTCCATCTTTACATATATCTCTGCATGTAAGGAAATAAGGAATCTATACAGTCCATTAAAGTAAGCAAATCTCACTCATTAAATTATTAAAACAAGTCATATAATTGTTAGAGAAATTTTTGTCACAAATTCGTTATTGCACTCTCAAGTCTCAACGCATGTTCTTTGAAATCATGAAGATTTCAATTAAAATTGTAAAATGGTGAAACATAATTTTAACTAAAACACTATTTCAAATAATGTGGCAATATGCGTAGTGTGCAATAGTAGTTGTGCGGTAATCATTACCAATTAAATCAATAATATAATTGTAGAGAGTCATATAACTCAATTGTCACTTTTTGGTGTTTACAACAAAGTTCAATGACTTGAAATTTGTAATTAAAAAAAAAAAGTTAATGATTTCAATAGCTCGAAATATGGAGCACTAGATGGAATGCATGCTTTTTGTTTTTGTTATTTTTTTTAAGGGGAGGTGGTTTTGGCTTTTCTCAAGTCCAATTATTATTGTATCATTTTGCCTAGTTTTGCTTCCTTTTAGAGTACTAGCATCAGGTGTGCCAAATGCCAAAAACTAAAAACATCTCACATGAGATATTCTATATGCCAAAACATTTGGCATAGATGAACAGTATAATCTCAAATTTGGAAGCGTACAAACAAGAATTGTAAAATTTTTATTATTTTTTTATTCCCTTTTCTCTCTCCTCTCTCACCCCTTTGTCAAATATCTTCCTCTCTTCTTCTCAAAAAACGATCTCTTCCATTTTTTTCTTCTCCCACTCTGATGTAGGGAATGTGATGGGCTGTTTGTGTATGGTTTAGAAACAATGAAATGCTGAGTTGCTTAGAAGGTGGATAATTATCTCTGCAAGAACACACAGTTCCAAATAGCACACAAATGCTAACAATTTATTCAATTACCAAAACCTGATTTACAAAGAGCTTACATTCTACTACTTATACTAGTTGTTTGGCATTGGCAGCCTCTAGATGATTGACAAGTGTCTAAATCCTATCGGTTAATACTTAAGAAATCATCTAACTAACTAATTAATTAATTATAAGAGGATTAGGATATAGCTACTTGAAATTAGGGGTGTCAATGTTCAACTCAACCCACGAACACGACACGAACCCAACACGAGTTTTTGTGGGTTAAGGTTGGGCCTTTGCGGGTTTGGGTCATAAAAGGGTCAACCCGAAAGTGACACGATAAGAAACATGTCATAGATGGGTCAACCCGCGTAACCTACAATAGACACGTTTGACACGCCAATTTATTTGTGTCAACCCGAAATAACCCATATAACACAACCCATTTAACTCGTATAACAAATAAATATTCATTTTATTTTAAATTTGTCAAATACCTTTTATATCCAACCTATATTTTAAATTTAAAAAGAAAAGTGAGTAATTACAAAAATTTACAAGGGATATAATTGGAAATTGAAACTTTACAAACCCTAGATCTCTAAACCCTACAAACCCTAAACCTTCTTATAAATCTATAAATATTTTTTTGGCATAGAACTTGCACAAATGAAATTGGATGAGCTTGTGGGAGATGTTATGAATTTAGACATCAACAAAGAATCTATGGATGATAATTGTAGTCATAGTTAGGATTAGTTTACTATTTGCTCCAACTCTTTCAATATTGATACTTAGCATTTGGCGAGTTTTGAGGATATTTTATTTTTGTTGAACTATGTTATTTTGAATTTGAGTTAAAATGTATGCACTTCTTTTAGAGTGTAAAGAACATATTTCTATATGGATGCTATATTTTTGTTGAACTATATTATTTTTAATATGCGTTGAAGACTTGAAGTGTATGCACTACTTTTGGGATGTAAAAAAAATTATTTCTAGATGAGTGTTATATTTAATATTATGCAGGTTAAAATGGGTTGTGTTACATTTGTGTCAATCCAATATGACCTGTTTATTAAAAGTGTCAAGTAGGTTGGGTCAGGTCAACCCGCCTTATTAACATGTTGGGTTAGGGTTGAAGGATCACGACACGATTATTAAATGGGTCGGGTTCAGGTTGAGCCATTTAGTCGAATACCCTTACCTCAATACGATACAAACCCGACACGCTAACCCGAATTGACACCCCTACTTGAAATTGCCCTGCATCAGGACTCTCACTCTTAAGAAGCACTTGACCTCAAGTGCTCTAGGTTGCCACAAGATTTGTATGAATTTCTAGCCTTCTAGGATGATGCAGTTCCCTTGTATAATGAGTTTGTTGTTGTTGGTAGCACACCAAATGTTGCTGCCTCTGTACAGTGAAGTCCCACACAACTGAAACTCCAATGTAGATGCATTTGCATTAGGAGGACTCCCTTTCTTGAAAGCAAACTTGTCCTCAAGTTTGGTTGACCCTCCAATTTTAAAGTCTTCTTCATCTTGGCCACTGGTTTGGGACTTGCTTTCCCCTTCTTTGGTTGAAATGAGTAGTGAAGCACTATCTTGTGCAAACCATATGTGCTGCACCTTCCTCCCAAGATGGCTTGTCTATAGTTACATGATCGTATGTCTACTTCATCACAAAGAATGGAATAACAACCTCTTGAAACTCTAATTTCATCTCCTTTACGTAAGCAAGACAGTTTATGTTGATGCTTCATATCTTGCTTGTTCAAAATCTCTTGCGACTCCATATTCTCATAACTACCTTTCTCAATCAACAAGTCACAAATTCTTCCTTCAATGCAGAAATTAATTGGAAAAATTTTACCTTTGTGTTGTTTGTCTTTCTCCATTTCTTGCTTTGGAACTTGCAAGGCCTTTGTTCCTAATGATAAATCATTTTTCCCCTCAACAATCACATCTTTTTCTTCCATAGACTAATCATAAACAAGTTCAACCACATATTTCATGCAATCACTCATTTCTTTCCCTTCTTCACCAATCTATTTTTCAATGTAATTATCAAAAATAGGCTGCCCCACATCATGATCTTCTAACTCTTTAACGAGCAAATCTTGATCTTTGAACGCTTCTACCAACAAGTCTTGATCTTCTAACTCTCGAACCAAAAAGTCTTGATCTTCTATCTCTTCAACCACAAGGTTTCACCCTTTGACAAAATAGGCTGGTTCTTGGCTGGTACCTTGGAAACTTCATTAGATCCAGTAGTATTTGACCCAATCTTAACATTCTTGGTTGGTTTCTCTAATGCTTAGTGAAGTTTCACTGCTTTTCCTCTCTTTCTCTCAGCCTCACCAAGCCAATGCCTCATTGTGCTACCAATCTCTCTCTTGTGGTGTTTTTTTTTTTTTTTGGTGTTGTGATTTGATGGGTGGGTTCTATTGTGGGTTCCGATGAATGGATCGGCGGTAGGTGGGTTTGGGTGGGTTAGCCTGAGTTCCAATGGATAGGTTAGCCTATGACATCCTTCTCACTCTCAAATGCCGCCGCTGATATTGCCCAAACTCCTCTTGCCTAGCCGCTGACATCGGCCAGAGGCCATCTCGTCCAGCCACCTCTTGTCCAACATCGTTGATATCGCCCAAAAGAAGAAATTCTATGCTGAAATGGGTTTACAAAGTTTGGAAATGGAGGACTTTTTAAGAGAGAGAGATGTTGTGGTGATGAATTTTTGGGCTGTTGTGGTTTTGTTTTTTATGGTGATGATTTTTTGGTCGGAGGACTTTTTGTGGGGATGATTTTTTGGGCTGTTGTGGTTTTTTTTTTCTTTTGTGGTTATGGGTTTTTTTTTGGGATGATCCGTGGTGGTGTGTTTACCGTTGTGATGGTGGTGAATGAGTTTTTGGTTCAGACCTCAGTGTAGAGAATGGGGAAAGAAGTTTTGGGTTTGGAGAAATTAAATAATTTTTTATTAGACGTTTATATTATTTTAATGTGTTGTAATGTTAAAATAGAATATCTGATGCGAGATGTATTGTAAAATGGTGTGGTAAATAAGATAAAGTGAGTTTTGGTGTATTAAAATGGCAATTAGGATGGCACAGCTGATGCTTTTAGGATGCTTGTCACTAAAATTTAGCATTTTAGCATACCAAATATACCAAAAAGCATGCTCCATTGGATGTGCTAAACTGAAGAAAAAAAAAATTGGCATGGAGTTACAGTGCACTTTGCTAGCTCATGTTATTCTTATATATATAATTTCTCTTCCCCTTCTCTCTCCTCTTAATGGCTCTTTCTTTTTTTGTTTTTTTTAATAATTTCTTCTTTGCTTTGGGTTGAGTTGTGTGTTGAGATAATATTATTATAATGTGTTATATGTATTATTTTAATGTGTTGTATGGAAGAATAGAAGATAAATGTAGGGTATATTTTCAAATATTATGCTAAAATAGATAAAATAATTTATTGGTGTGTTAAAGTAGCATTTTTTTAGAACATCCAATGTTGATGCTCTAATGTTTGATTCGACTTAATCTATTCACGTACTGGTTTAGTTACAAGGGAGAATAAAAAAAAAAGATTATTGCATCATATTGTTGGTTTGATAATCTTTATTAAAGATTATGCATTTGTAATTTGATTATCTTCTTGGTCAAATTATGAAATACTTCCTTCAAAAAAAAAAAAAAAAATTATGAAATACTTGGCAACATGTGTACATGACATGAGTTTGTATCTAATAAAATGTTTTCTGCAAGCATAGTACGCCCCTTAAATCTTTAATTTTTTTTTATAGGTTAAGATAAATCTTAATTGTAACTCCTACAAACACACGAGAGCATATAAGAATAATAATAATAATAATAAGATACATCTTAAATGTTTGTACCTAAGTTTAATATTATTAATATTCATTCTTTAAAAAAATTGTGTCTTGAAAGACCTTGTAAAGATATCATTAGATAAAATCACTACAAAAAAGCTGGGTTTAGGCGGCATTTGTAAAACGTTGCAAATAACCAAAACAACGTCAATGTAGACACAAATGATCTATCACGATGTTTTTTATAGCGACGGTAAAAAATGTCGCTATAGCACCATTGCAATAGGTCTGTTGTGACGTTTTTAAAAACGTTGCCATATATAACTCTTTAACGGCATTCAAAAACCTTTAGTGACGTTTTCAAAAACGCCACTAAATAATATGATATTTTCAGTTTTTATGTAGGAAAATACATTTGGCGACATTCTTAAAACACCGCTGAAAAGCAAGAGGGCAAAGGGCAAACGCTTTAGTGACGTTTTTAAGGTAATTTGTTGATGCACTAAGCAATTAGCATAAATTTTCTTGTTGTGATATATTGAAATTTGTTAATATTCACATTTTCGAAGGAAAAAAAATAAATAAATCTTGGACTTTGAATCAAAATTAAACTAACCCTTATGCTTCTAATTTGAAATTAAAATCCCTTGAACTATGGGAAATGCTCAAATTAACCCTTTGTTGCCATTACATTGGTTCGTTGAGTGGAGATAATATATCACCTGACCTACACTGCACATAATACTACAAGTATTAAAAAATCCTTTAAATATTAAAAAACCATTTAAAAGTTTCTCCTCTTTCTCTTCAAATGCCACCATAGCCCAATTACAACCAAAAGAAGCTTCAATCATTACTTCTTGACTTCAACCAAAACCCCAACCACCATAAATTCATAACCACACAAAAGCCTCAACTAAACAAATACCAAGCTATTCGATCCAAACCCCCCATTGTACAACCATGCCACCACCACAAACAGGTGAAACAACCACACACACCCAAATACGATAGGCTAAGCACAAACTTCAACCTCATATGATCAGCACAATTTACTAAAAATCTCTAATAATAGTATAGACACCTCATTTTATAAAGTTCAAGAACCCTTCAAGCAAGTTAAGTACCCTCCCTCATGGTTAACCTATCTTGCTAGTAGGTAATATGCATAATTGTTTTATTGTATGTTTTGCATGATTAGGAATTAGACCATGATAATATGATGACCATGGTGAATGTATAGTATGTAGATATGTTGGAATTAGGATGTAGACACATCATTGTATATCAACTAATGACTTAGATTAACTACCCCAATGATGAGCTTCAAAAATGTCTCTCACTGGTAATTGTGGCATTTTTGGTTGTTCAGAAGTAATTACAACTTCAAAAGTGTTTCAAAATATTCAAAAGATTTTATTGGAAAATGACCTTTGATTATTCATATCCTCGTATCTTTTGAATTTTGATAAATAGTTTAGTGAGTGTTGTCTCATTGAAAAGTAGACTTCCATGGCTTCAAATGGACTTAAATTTAACTAAATTTAGATTCATAAAAGTGATATATGCCTATTTTAGATTGGAGTAACTACGTTGCCTACATACTGCCATAATTTTTTTTTTTTTTTTTTTTTTTTGCATTGGAATAATGTATTTTTTATGTTGGCTGGTATATCCTAGGAGACAAACTTAGGTTGGGTGAGGTGGGTGTTTAACATCTTTCCACTTGGTAATTTAGCCTTGATCCTAGTCTATGGAATGTTGATTAGGTTTTTTACCTTGAAACTTTCTATTTACTTTCCTTAGGTTGTAACAAGTAATTATCTATTTATTTTTATTAGATTGTAACTAGGATATTAAGTCTTGTAATATTTCTTTTCATATATTGTACTTAGAACCAAAGTCTTGTAATTATTCAAGTCCTGTGCATTCTTTTTATCAATAAAAAAGATGTTCATCTGGAGGTCTTCTTAATTTTCCTTATAATTAATTAAATGACAACTCCATTTGTGTAACTACCTTAACAAGAAGGGGGGGGGGGGTCTGCATTGCCCATGAGGTTTTAAATCTCAAATCACTAAAAAAAAAAAAAAAAACTTTTCCAGGTTTGTAACTCCCACACATGTATCTATGAAATATCAAATAAATGATTCGGTATTGAGTCAAATAAAGAGAATTTGGGAAAGAAATTCTGGAAATTGATACATATATATGCCCAAACATGCAAATGCATACTAACAGCTTACATATGCATTCCAATCTAAAAATGAGCCAAATTTAGCCCCAAGGGGTTTGTTTAGTGGCTCTTAAGGCCTCATAATATTCATAAGATTTTGAGTTCGAAATATCTTGAAGCCACCCCCAAGAGATTTCTCCTTGTAATTACCTGTGTGTGTGGGATGGGAGAACTGCATACACCTAAGAGAATAGTCAGGTATTCGAAGAGGTTTAGATACCCTTCTTTGTCCATATAAAAATTGAGCCAAATTTTATTTTAATTAGTCGCATACCAGCACGTTGCGTGTAATAATTTTTTTAGGATGGTCTGATTAAATATTTTATTAATACTATAATTTTAGTTATTAACCATTGGTTTTCATTAGTTTTTAAGTTATAAAAACCTTAAATATACCTTTTTTTTTACCTTTATACACACACATATATATATAGTGAATCTTTACACATACCTTTAAGAAAACTCTATATATTCCACTTTTTTGGATGTGTAAAATTATAGACTACTACTCCATAATGATAGTGGCTAATTAATTTTATATATTTTTTTAGTAATCTCATTTGTAACGCTTTTTACCATTATCATATATTTACTAACTGATGATTTGCATAACAAAGACGATAAATGAGAGGTAGCATTATTCATTAGATTTTCGAAAGTAATAGTGTATGAAAATTATATATATAAATATATATATATATATATTATAAATAAGGTTAAATGAAATGTCAAAAAATAGATTTTTAATTTTTTAACTTTATTTCTTATGTAATTTTCTACTACTATTAGAGAACATATCTTTTTTAGTTATGATTAATATGGTTTCCATAGTTAGAGTTTGATTAGTTTTAAATTTAAATTTAGTACTATGATTGTATTTAATTGTTGATTGTTGATTTAATTTTTTAAGTGAATTTAACGGTTTATGTTACTACACTGTAAAGTTTTTAATATTCTCCACACGGTAATCTCTATTTTATTTTTTACTTCTCCTTACAACCTCTTTGTTTTCCAATCAACGATTACTAATTGACGTTTAGTTTTTTTTTTCTTTATCTACTTTTTATTACTTTGTATTGGTTTTTTTCTATACCATCTCTCTCTCTCTCTCTCCATTGGCAATCTATCATTTTCTAAAATTTGATGATGACTCTATGACATTAAATATGCATTATTAGTTTTTTTTTTTTTTAATTTAGTGTTTTTAACTTGATTAGTTTTGTATTTCATTCTTCCTTTGATGCATTGGGTGTGAGAATGAGTGTTTCCCTAGCATTACTCCACTTTATGTGGACAATTTTATTTATTTAATTTAGGCAAAATATTATATTTTAAAAATTTTAAAATAAAAAATGAGTGGAAATATAAATAATTTAATGATATATATGGGGGATGTGGCTGAATTTAAATGTTAAATAAAATGATATGAGAAAAAAATTAAAAAAAAAAAAAAAACATAACAATAAACACTAACTTATCCAAATAATTCTATGTAATATAATAATAGTACATTCTTATATACTATTTTTAATTATTTATATTGCAATATGATAATATTTAACAATTAAAGTCATAAAAAATAAAAAATAAACTTAAAACACAAAACTAAATCCCATCAACCAAAATAGAGTTCTAAAAAATACAAAACTTTATCAAGCTAAAATAGAGATGCAAGAAAAATAAAAATAAAAATCCACCAAAAAATTGAGGGAGAAAGAGTGGGAAATAACCACTTTTTTTAAGAGAAAATTATGTAAATAATGGAAGAGTGAATGACAAATTTATACTAAGAGGATGATAATAAAAAGAAACAAAATAAAGGAAGATAAAAGGAAAGAGGAAGAGTGATATCAAGGTAGAATGTTTGGGGAGATGAAAAGGTAAAGAGAAGGAGAAAGGTTGGAGAAAGTGTAAATGTTAAAAAAAATGAGTACAATTTGATGAGCACAATTTTCTTTTATTTGAATTTAAGTAAAATATTACATTTTTTATTTTTTAAAACAAAAAGAGAGAGAAAATATAAATAATTTAATGATGAGGAGGATGTGGTTGAATTTCAATATTGAGTAAAATAGAAGAGAAGAAAAAACAAAAAGAGAGAGAAAATATAAATAATTTAATGATAAGGAGGGTGTGGTTGAATTTCAATATTGAGTAAAATAGAAGAGAAGAAAAAAAATAAGAAAAATTAAAAGATATAACAATAAACACTAAATTATCCAAATTATGTTATGAAATGGAATACTATTTTATTTTTATCTACTATCTTCAATTTTTTAAATGTAATCGGATAAAATTTAACAACCAAAGAGCAAAATAATAATAATAATAACTTAAAACAGAAAACTAAATCGTATCAACCTAAATTAGAGTTCTTAAAAACACAAAAATTTATCAACCTAAAGCGGAGATGCAATAAAAAATTAAAATCCACCAAAACATTGAGAGAGAGAGAGAGAACCTTTTTGTGAGAGAAAATTATGCAAAGAATGGAAAAAAGTGACAAATTTATAGTAAGAGGGAAGGGATAAGAAGAGACAAATAAAGGAAGATGAAGGGAAAGATGAATAGCAATATTAAAGTAGAGGGTAGTGGGGAGATGAAAAGGTAAGGGAAGAAGAAAGCTTGAACAAAGTGTAAATATTTAAAAAATAAGTGAATGTAAAAAAATATATATCTAGGAAAATTGGAAATAAAAAAGAAATATATATAGATGTTAAAACCAACAAAGATGAATATGTAAAGTCAATAATCTATTTATATATATATTTTTTTTTTGGTAAAAAAAAGGAATAAATAATAATTATGTGGCAAATGACGTAGCGATGAGGTGGCGCAACAGGAGCTCAGCAGCAATAAATGCCACGCTTCAGTTTTTTTTTTTTTTTTAATACAAAATAGAATTTCTACTCTAACCTAATCTAAGTATATAACTATATATGTGTGTGAAGCTCTCTTCTGGAGACTTGAACCCTTGACCATGTTTCAGCTTTTAGTAATATATAGATATAGATATAGATGAAATAACAAGTTTGCTAAATTTGATGATTCTTATATGAATTGTGATTTTATTTGACTCATGAATATGTAGGATTAGGTTAATTAAGATTAGTTGATTATTTCTATGTTTGCTATTATTTGCTTCAATAAAGATATGGGAACAACTAAATTTTACAACATTTTCAAATTAGTCTACTACCTCACATGTGGGCCACCTCAGTTTGCAATTTAATTTTTTAACGGCCCATATGTGAGGTGTCATATTAGTTTGAAAATATTGTGAGTTTTGTTGTGTCATTAAAGGGATTCTATTTGCTTTCATGGGGTAGCTTTCCATCCTTTATTATATTATATTTGATTTGATTTAATTAATTGATTGACCTCGCCATATTTTAACTATATGCGATTTACTTTTCATATTTGACTCAATTTACTTAGTTGGCTTTTCATAATGAGTTTAATTTGAAAATATTTACATAATTTTTTTTAAAATAAAATATTTCCTTATCATTGCATTAATCATTTAATTTTTTTATATTAAGATTCCCTTAATTAGTGCTTGACATCTCTTGTTAATGTGTTGGATTCCTTATATGTTTTTTTTAGGAACATTAATTCACAGATAACACGTTGGAGCACACACATAGGCAAAGATGAAACTAGGATTGTTTCTTTGGGGAGAGGGAGGGAAGCATGAAAAGAAACTGACCTTTCAAAAATTAAAAATATTAAAAAAATAAATTAATATGTGAAAAATAAAACTAGCATTTATTTAATATTAACAAATTATAAATAAAAGAAAATTTATAAAAATAATTTTTTTTTATTACATTTATACTCAATCATTTGTGATCTATCAAAATGTAACTCAATAGTCTTTCAATCTATAATTGATTTTGTACTAAATATTGCAATAATTTTCCTTTTAATGAACAACATCAAAAAAATCCATTATAATTTTTTTTTTTTTTTTTTTTTGCTACAAAACCTAGTTTTGACTTTTGACATTATTTATGATTGGAATGTTTTTTTCATTATTGCAATAAAACCATTCTACAAAGTAAATTGTATCAACTATCAACCACACTTTTTGTTTCTCAAAAAAAAAAAAAAAAAAAAAAAAAAAAAACTATCAACCACGAATGTTGAAGTTTATATAAATAAATATATATATATTTATATATATTTTTTTTTGAGATCATTGTATGTCCAATATATGAAAAAAAAAACCACATAGACAAAAAAAAGTTTAAATTCCCAAATTTTTAACTTTATAAGTCTCAAACATCAATTAAGTGAACTGTAATATTAAACATATATAGGCCAAGTGACCATTTTATTTTTTAGATTCTCTAGGTCAATTTTCAATTTGAAAGGGTTAGTTTTCAATTTATTGAACCCAAAATCCTAAGTTTTAATACAAAACACATATAAATCAAATAACTGTTATATATTTTAGATTCATTGAGTTAGCTTTCAATTTGGAATGATTAGTTTTCAATTTGGGGGGATTATAATATTTTTTTTTTTTTTTTTGCATATTACTTTCAAATATATATATATATATATATATATAAAAAAGATTATTTTTTTAAAAAAGTGGGGGGGCTTGTTTCCTCTTGACCAAGTAATAGATCTGTCCTTGCACATAGGATTCCAAAAGATAATAGTTATGAATGCTCAACCTGAAATTATGTGCACTCACTCTCATTCAAAACAGCACAAACCCTATCAGAGCATCTCTAGCAGATTCTCCAAATTTTTGTACTGTTTGGAGAATGAACAGTGATTTTTACCTTTTAGCTACCCATTTTTTCAAATACACTTTCCAACAGATTTTCTATCTCATTCTCTATCTCATTTAAATATTATTTCTTTATTCATTCTTTATTCTTTTTTTATCATCATTTATTCTTTCTATATTCATTCCCAACAATTATATTTTTCAATGAAAAGTGTTATATTCACAACATTTTTCGAAATACTTTCACAAGAATCACATCAAAATCTTATGTGGAAAGTTGTTACTAGTTCTAATTTGAACCCACTGCTGAAATTATTTTTTTACTCGCCAATATTAGCTAATTACTTAAAATTTATTGTGAAAATATTGTGGTATTATTTCTAAATGGTCATTTCTTATTCTTTTCCTTTCTTTCATCCATACGTTTCCTTTTTTTTTACTTTTTTTTTCTCTTGTTTTTTCTCCACCACACACGTATACCCATATATCTCCATCCTCTCCTTTTTTATCTCTACTTTCCACTTGATTCCAGAACCTCCCTCTCTCTTTCTCCTCTTCTTCTGTGCTTACCTTTTTGTTTTTATTTTCGTTCCTCTTTGACTCACTTCACACACACAGCTGACCATGATCTTTTGACTTCTCCTTTATGTTCGCATTTTTGTTTTTTATTTTCTTTCTTCTTCATCTCACTTCACTCACACACACAACCGACAGAGAGATTGGCCTTTGTCTATCTTCTTCTTCTTCTTCTTCTTCTTCTTCTTTTTTTTTTTTCTTCCTTCTTTTCTTGTTCTGATTCACTTTGTTGTTACAATGGAGCTTAGATAGGCTTTCATGTTCTTGATTTGTTGTTTTTGTTTTGATTTTAGATTTGTTGTTCTAATTAAATTTGTCTTTTTCCCTGTTCTTGATCTGTTATTGTGTTTGTGTTTTGATTATGTTACCGTTTGAGAGAGAGACAGATGAACAAAGAAGAGAGGAGGAAAGAGAAAGAATATTTTTTTTATTCAGCTGGGTATTTTTTTTAAGATAAAATAATGGTTTGGAGTTGTTATAGTGTCCTCTAGATTAAGAGAACTACTGTAGCAACTTAAAAAAAAAATTGGAAAAGTTTTGTGTTTAGACCGGCTATTGGAGTGTGAACAATAAGCTTTTTTGGAGAAAAAATAGAGATAGAGCATCTATTGGAGATGCTCTTAAACTGCTAATACATCAATACCTATGTAAAATTTTGAAGTTCATTTTCAAGATAACCCGATCCAAAATACAATGAAAAGGCTTTGACTCCAAATATAATTTTGGAATTGGGCTCTAACTACCAATAGGAAGATAACATGAGTCCCTTCATGTGCAATGCACATGACTCACTTGGTTGGTTGGATTAAGTCAGTCATGTGTGCACATGACAATGCCAAATATCATCTTTCTATTAGTTGTTAGAGCCAAACTTTGTCCAAATACAATCCAAGGAAATAATCCCAAAAGGAAAAAGAAAATTCAGAATTTAAATTCAAAGAGAAATCGAAAGAAATAAATTTTTTTTAGAGAGGTGATTCGCAAACATACATGAATACACAAAGAATTTGAGAAATTATAATTGATCTAGGGGAAGATACTTATGCATTTATGTCTTGTTCATTCAAATCGAGTTGGCCATGTATATGAAGAACCGACAAAAAGATGTCAATAAATTAAGAGTTAAATCATTAAAACGTGAGTGATATAAAATTTAAATAGCATGATAGTTTTTTTTAGAGCAAAATTAAAAGATTAATAGATATTTATATTGAGTGAACAGTTTATAGTACAAATATAAATTTGCTAAAGAAAATGGAGACATGATAAGTAATTTTCTTTAAAAAAAAAATAAACAGATGAATTTTGAAGCAAACCTTTGGATACTTACAAACAGGCACACTAACAATTGTCTTGCATCCGCTACTACATGCAAAATAGAAAATATCTAAATGAGGACAAAACTGCAAAATTGCAAATAAAATAATTGTAAGTTAATCAAAGAAACTAATGTCATAAAAAAATATTAATATTATGTTTTGCCTGAGAAAGACAAATCTATGCCATTGAAAAAGTTCCCAAAACATAATATTTACTTATTTAGATGATAAAAAGATCAAACTTGCTTATTATGGTTCTTTGAATTATGGGAACTTTAAGAATGGTATAGAAGTATAAATTAGATGAATGATTGGGTTTTTGATGTTCCATCTCCTTGTCTTTTGCACTAAATAACTCACTTGACATTAAAAAAAAAAAAGATGGAATAAGTGACACAAATTTAGACTCTAATTATAGAATCTAATTGGATTTTCTCTCAATTTTAAGCTGAGAGATAATCCAATTATATTTAAAATTGGATTCTAATTGTTGTCTAATCTTATGTCACGTTTCTTATCAATTTCTTTTAAATTTTTTTGTTCTAGGTGAGTTAATATTGTGCAAAAGATGAATAGTCTAATATAAATAAACCATCAAAAACCCAATAAACATAAAAAAAGAAAAACGAAAGAAAGAGTAAACTAATGTGTATATATAATATATAAAAAAGAGAGTAAAACTCATGTATATATCTATGGCTTTAAAAAAATGTAACTCTTAGATTAAGTATAATTTGAACTCATATATATGTGTAATTGTGATTGTTTTTAATTGTACATGCACGAGTTATACACTAGTATATTCAAAACGTGAGGGAAAATTCAATTAAATTCCAAATTAGATTTCAATTGTGGGCTAATTTTGTGTCATGTGTCCACTTAATTATTCAAATCTTTGTGCCAAGTGAATTAATGAATACAAAATACTAACTACTAAGAGTCAAGTCCAATATTAATTAACTATAAAAAAAATAAAATAAAACAATTATATATTTACTCAACAAAAATTACTGCACGTTCTATCTTATTAAAAATTAGAATAAAAATGATTATAAGCAGTATTAAACCTAGGCAGGAATTATAACATACATATAATTAAGTTTTTTTTTTTTTTTCTAATAATTTGATTAATTATTTATAATTTTATGATAAAAAATGTATTTATTTTTAAATACATCCATGCCTATACATAGATAACAAGCTAGTCATTATTTATTTTTTATTTTTGAGAAACAGCGGTCATTATTATTTTTAAAAAAAGACGATATACAAAGGAAAATTGGTGCCATTCTTATGGTAATTCAAAATTAATCATGGACCAATAAAACGAGGAAATAATAAAAGAGAACATTTATCTCATCTTGGGCCTTGACGTTAAAGGACGGTTGAGGGTAGTTGGGTCATTTGGCTACAAATTTATCTCGTAATGTCTCGCGCTAAAAATTTCGTTTCCCGCTCTTAGTATTTAAATTCTCCGCAAATTTGACGGACACAATTTGAACGATTATGAAACTCAAAAGTCAAAGAGCAAATTGACCATCAATTCCCCTTCTCGTTGGGCCATGGGCCATGGCCCTATAAATTAAGGGTTCTAGTTCTACTCTTCTTTCTAGACATCCAGTAAAGCTCTGTAAACGAATTCCCATATGGTTTTTTTTATTAGACCACCTTTCAGTCTTTCCATGTTGACTACATAAAGATTAGACCATTACCATATAAAGAAAAATTAAAATGTATTTATTTTTTTGAGAAAAAAATTAGAAATTAAAATGTAATTTAATTAATATATTTATATAATTTTGTATTATATTATTTAAAATTATATAACAGGAAGGAAAAATTCAAATTCTAGTTTTTTTTTTTTGAATAAATGAGAATAAAATATAATACGACTTACACAACTCTTAGTGATAATTACTTATTTTGAAAAGGGACAAATTTTGATATAGTGCATTAGGTTTTTCAATTAATTTTAACACCTAGTTCAATTGGCCAGTCAAACTCAAAAAAATTAAATTCAACGCAGTTATGTGTTTGAATTTAATTGGAAAAGTTAATATAATGCATTTTAGAAATTGTAAATCTGTATGTTTTGAAAAAAAAAAAAAAACCTATTATGAAGAAATTTTTTTTATTTTATGTTTTCCTGTATTTGATAGTATCAAAAAAAATGTCAAATAAAAACTATCATTGCTCAATGGAAAATCTTATTAAACATATAATTTATTTTTAGAGATTGTTTTTCACTAAAATTTTGGAAAACAACTCTATCACATGCCATGCTAAATAAAGGAAGCTAAGAGGCAATATGGAAACTATTTTTTTTTATATAGGAACAATGTGGAAACTATTGAAAACAACTCAACCTCATTTTTAAGGTCGTCACCAAACATAGAAAAATGATATAGTTTTCAAAAAAATATTACCAGGCATAGGAATATGAGATAATTTTCCAAAAATACTTTTTGAAAAATGTATATTTTCTTTGGCTTGAAAAATGTATATTTTTTAAACAATTTTTAATATCGAAACAAACAGAGTTATTTTTAACCTTTAAAAAATGGAAAATGCTATGTCTACAACATTTTCACAACAAATCCTATGTGATAGGTTGTTATGGGTTGTTAATGGTGGGGTAAAAAAGTAATTTTAGTGATAAGTTCAAATTTGAACCAATAACAACTAACCACCTCTAATTTGTTGTGAAAATATTGTGGACGTAGCACATCTCTTAAAAAATATAGTATCATATGTATTTTGTATTAATAAAACTAAAATCTTAACCATAACATAACATTTTATTAATTTCACAAGCATCTTGAGAATTTGAATTTACCAACAGTATAATCCATGCAATGCAAAGTTACTTTTCTTTACTATTCGTCTTTAAATTGTGTTGACAAATATGTAAAATCTCTTGACTGGTAGGGTTATAGCTAAAATCATAATGAAATTATATTATCGTTTGTCAAGAGCCTTGTAGTTTAATTTTTTTTTTTTAAAAAAAATAAGAAGAAGAAAGACCTCGAAGTTTTATTGAAAGAAAAGTTAGCCATAATCAGTTGCAAGAATATCATGTAGGTGGGAGGGAACATACTCCATCCACACCGATAAATTTCTAACATGTCTAGCATGTTTAGTTAGGTTGTGAGGTACAGTATTACCTACTCTACGAGTATAAAAAAAGAAATACGATTGAAAGCCGCTATGGTAGGCTGCACTATTGCAAGGAGATGTCCGAAGGATGCCAATGACTCCTCTTCACTTTTGAGAGCATTAATAACCACCATGGAAATAATGAAATCTCCCTCAAGAATAAAGGAAGAGAGACCAAGATCATAAGCAAAAAGGATGGCTCATATTGCCGCCGCCTTATAGTTTAACTGATTGACACTACCAGGTGTTTTCAAAGTATATGTCCATTTATTATTATCCAAGTCTATGCTAACACTCTCAATGACAAAGTTCTTATAACCATTTTCTTTATTAAATCTCTCTTTGGCAATCACACAAACTGGACCAGAAAAATATTGCTTTCCACTAAATCAAAGTTTGCACCATAATTCTAATAAAATTGAAAAATAAGATGTTAACTTGTAACATTTTGTAGGAAAAGAAAATACAATATCAAATTTGTTATTGTTATAACTTTTAAAAGAGACTTGACTAAACTCACTTGTTATTGTTATAACGTGATAATAAAATCATACTTATTGCTGATCCAACAATAACACCAAGCAAAAAAAAAAAGCTATTTAATTATTCCTTATAATTAAAAAAAAAAGCTATTTAATTATTCCTTATATTCAATTTGATTTGACAATCAAGCTCTTTTCAGGTTGTGATTGAATTGAAGCGTCTAATTAGTTTTTAAATGTAAACTTGAAAGTCGAAGGAAAAAATATATATTAAAGAAAATCTCATACTCCAAGATTTTTAGTTGTAATTGCATTTTTTTTACATTAATAATTAGAGGTGGAAGAATTTGAACTATGGATATTTCTGTTAGAAATACTTAAAGGTGTCAATTAAACTTCAAAACTCTTGGCAATTCTAATTACACCAATTCTAATTACTTTTTATTCCTTTGTTAATTTTTTTTTGTTAGTAAGCCTATTGTAATTCATTTTTATTATATAATATATAATTTTTTTTTTTTGATAATCTATAATATATGATATGATATAATTTCATTCTTTCCTCTTAATATAATTATATATTAACATGCCCTATCTTAGCACAACTATCATATTTAGTTTCCTACGGGCTAAAAAAATACCTAGTATTTTCACTACTTTGTACCATTACTCTTCTACCTCAGGCAAGGGCACGAGGCTCTCAGAGCCCAGAGGTCATACTTGTAAGACGTGACATATTATAAGCGAGCAATTCGCGCCTTCGCAATTTACATTCCTATTTTGCGTTCACACGGAGGACAACAAACTCAACACCAAATGATTGAGGCTAGTTCAGGGTTTTACTTTTTTATTTTTATTTTTATTACTTTAAAAAAAAAAACCAAGGCTTGATCAAAATAATTATCTTTCCTTTCATCCACCCCCACCCCCACCCCCACCCTTCTTTCCAAGTTCCCTCAAAGTAGTCAAATTTACCACAAAAATCAATCGACTTTTGAGTTACAGTTCTAGACCCCAGCATACAGATTTATGGGGACTTCATCATTTGTCTATTGGTTTTCATTTTTCTTCTTGCAAGGTGGGGTGGGGAGGAGAGGGTATCTCACAAGACCACTCTCTCACAGCATGCGGAACCCATACATTCTGAGAGAGAGGTCTAATGAGACCATCTTATAAGATAATTTTTCGGTAGTGGGGGAGCGGGGGATGGAACAAAATATTGTGGGAATTTAGTAGATCACAACTCTTTTAAGTAACAAAACCAATTAATCACATAACAGTCACCAAACTTTTACCCACTTCTTTCCTCTGAAAGTGATAATGAAATAACAATGATTAATTACATCAAGCAGCTCCAATTGTGCAACTTCATTGACATTGTGGTAACATTCTGCAGGTTGGACAATACCACTTTCCTTTGAACCTTGTCTCAGGTGTCAGCCCGACACATGAGTAATGGAACCACTCACCTCCTTGGCACTGTCATTTTATAATAGGTTAGCAAATCCATACAGGAATCTAGAAAACAACAATTAAGTGATACAGAAACTACAAACTGTTAAGTCTGCTTGATATATCATTATAAAAGAATCTAATGAAACCATCCTAACTCATTTAGGATATCATGATAGAAATATGTGTTCATACTTTCAAGAGAGGAAATTTAAAATACATAAAAGTGGTGGTTACTTGCAATAATTTGTTTATGTGGATACGTAAAAAGTTCCAGAAAGTACCTTGCGCAGAGAAAAACAAACCACAAGGTGTTGGTGTTCAGATATTCCAATTTTCTTTCATATCATATTGCTGCTAATAATAATATTACAAGATAAATCTAAAGAGGAAAATGGTTTAGTAGTAGTTAACCCAATGTTCTAATCATATGTTGTTCAGTTTCTAAAACATGTAATTATAGCATATTTTGTAGGATATCCCAAAGGAACTAGATCCAATTACCAAGTGAATCCACAGGCATATTTGGCAAAGTTTTCAAGTAAGCTACAACTGAGGCTTTTTATTGGTTCTGGTTTCCAGTCATAAGAAAATAATATTAACTAGATAATCAGAGAAAAATATAAATAATGCAGAGAAAACAACACTCACATTTTCATTGTCACAGGCAATCATATCTCCAAATGACACCTAAAAAATCAAGAAAATTATTGCACTTTAGTAAATGAGTTAAAGCAGTTGAAGCATAACTGAAAAATATAAAATATGTTCATCCAAAAAAATAATTTACTGAAACAATATGCTAAAAACTTTCAATTTGAAAATTAAAAAATTAAAAACAAGAAGTCAGGACCTGATGACAGACGCAGTAGGTGGGTTCATTGGGATCAATAGGTTGCTCAACATCCATGGGGGCAGCAAATTCCTTTTTATGGCTTCCTGGAGGAGGCATGAGCTCAAAATCCCTATCACGCTCCCGATCCCATTCCCTATTATTGTAATCCAGCCTCTTTGGTTGAGGTGTTCCATAGAAAGGCTTCCGCTTATCACTTTTAGGGACTATAGGTAATGGGGGAAGAATTGCTGGTTCATCTGGGGCTATTTTTCCCTCTGAAAAAAAAAATGGAAAAAGGAAAATAAAACAAACATAAGATAGATAATCAATTAATAAAGTACCTTAGCTTCTAAGATGAAGAACTCTAACAACAACTTTACCACTTCCTCAACATATTACTTTGTCCAACAAATGGGGAAAGTGGAAACCGGAGGGGGGGGAAGCAATGAGGAGGTGGCCGAATCAAGGCATTCCACAAGGGCAAGCCATGTGAACAAGTCATACTTCCAAGCAAGGCCATCTTTTAGAACATGTGCTCAATTATTTTAGGCATGTGCTTAGTTGATTTAGAAGGAAGTTAGTGATATGCTTAATTCATTTAGACATGTGGGATAAATGTTGTATTAGCTTAGGTTGTGATTATTTTAACATATGCTAAGGAATTACTTAGTTATGATGATGTCATCATAACTAACTCTTTGTTGGTTAAATAGCCATGTTCATTGAATCAGAATTTACTCTTTGTGACTTGGATTTGAGGTTGAAAAATACCTCCCTTGGGGTTGAAGATTTCCTCCCCACCCGCCAATCAATGAGTGGATTCTCAAAGAACTTGAATGCTTGTTGATGTGATTCAAGCAATGGCTTGTTAAAATAAGGGACAAGGAATTAAGCCAATTCCAACAAAGATGCAGAAATTCTCTCCTTGCATGGAACTAGAAGATGCTCATCAATCTTGGCTTCAAAAAAATGAGGTTATGCAATTGAGAAGGCAATTTGCTGCCTAGAGAAAGCTGGTGCAATGCTTGGCAAAAAGTGTAGAGCAACACTTGGATTGTCATTGTGCAAAAAGCAATGAACCCATTAATGCTCTCACTGTTTTGAGATTCCCTTTGGATCTTCTATCGAAAGGTGTTAAGAACCCATGGGTAGAACTCACCCTTGAAAACCGGCTTAGAAGGAGAGGGTGCCTAAGAGCTTATAAAACATGGTTAAGCTTACACTTAATCCATGTGGGACACTAGGATCATAACATACTATCACGCTCTGCAGTCGATGTCCACAACGGCTCACTCTATTGACACTGACTCGATGGTAGCCCTTTCTCTTTTTGGCGGCTCCACTCACCTACCAGTTAATTTAATCTAGCCTCTAGGTTGCCCCCTCCGGGATTTGACCATAATGCCGCAACTCATTTGATCCCATACTCATTGAGCTACGTCCGATTACTTGACGTGGTGGTTGGCTATGATACCAAATACTAATTTCCAATCAACTCTACTTTATTTCCCTCTACTCCCCCCTTAATCCAAACAGACCCTTAAGAACCCATGGATAGAACTCACCCTTGAAAACCAGCTTGCAAGGGGAGGGTGCCCAAGAGCTTATAAACACATGCTTAAACTTACACTTAATCCATGTGGGACACTAGGATCATAACAAAAGGTATGAACTCAAGGTGGAAAGACCAAAAAATCCAAGTGTCTCAAAGCCCGTATAGAAGTGCCAAAGTGACTCCAAAGGTGATTCTTCAACAAGCATGGACAAGGAGGCAATCTTGATGGAGTGAAGGGTAAGCAATGACAAGGTTCTTGCGCCTCCACCAACCAAACCTAAAGCCAGCCGCATGGGTTCTGTGAGAGACAGCTCAAGAAGGGTGCGCAAAGTCCTATAATTGTGGTAAACCAAGCTCTTGTTTGATGGGATGTCAAAGAATGATGGGAGCCCAAAATTGTATAACGTTTTGGAAGGAAGGGTGGAGGAGACTTTGAGAATGGAAGGGCCATGACAAAAATGATAACCAAGACTCTACCTATGCCATTGCCCAAGAAGGAGAAAGCGAGTCCTAAACACACAGTCAAGATTAGAAAGATTGATCATTGATGAAGAACAGAGTTATGGTCATGGAGGATCATGTGAACCCTATTCATGAGTTGAATGCTAAACGTGAGGACATGTTTCTTTCAAAGGGGGAGTCCTAATGCAGTACTTTTTAAGCAAGGATTTTCATTTTAAAAAAGCTTGACGATGGGGCCAAGTATGCCTTGATGAGGTGGCTGAATCAAGGCCATTCCACAAGGGTAAGTCATGTGGACAAGTCCTACCTCCAAGCAAAGCTATCTTTTAGAACATGTGCTCATTTATTTGAAGTATGTGCAATTGATTTAGAAGTTACTTAAACATGTGCTTAATTGATTAAGAAGTGGGATAAATGTTGTATTCGCTTAGCTTAAGATTATTTTAGCATGTGACAAATTCATATACATGTGCTTAGGAATTAGTTATTTAGTTATGATGATGTAATCATAACTAGCTCTTTCTTGTATTGAGAGCCATGTTACAGCCTTGTAAAAGGAAGCTTTTGATAATTGACTGAGAATTTAGTCTTTAAGACTTGGGTTTGAGAATGGGGGAATACCTCCCTCTGGGTTGAGGATTACCTCCCCACCCACCAGTCAATGAGTCTCTCTTTTCTTTGAATGCACTGTTATTTAAGTTGGTTTTTTTAATGAGCTATTACAAAATTATACAAGACATGATAGAAGATAATAGAGAAGTTATCTACCTTGCTTTAGATCTTCAGCAAAATAGTTCAGGTCCTCATCAAGTCTTTTTACATGGCTATCTATCTGAAACAAACGCAAAATACAAGACAAACTGTAAGGTAAAAGGAATCCACAAAACTGGCTCTAGATTATGCAGTACAGTGCTTGAACAGATGTCATATATTATACAATTACATAATTGATAAGTAAGAGAGAAAATGTTGAGGCAACTAAAAAGCATCATATAGTGTACAGGTGAGACTCAAATGAAACATATGCAACTTAAACCATTCCTAAACTTCTCAAGTCAAATACACACACACACACAAACATGTTAATTTTATGCAATAAAGTCAAACTCAACAAATTATAAAACGAAATCAAAGAGGCAATAAAGCTACCAGGTGAGGTAAGCTTAAACAATCAGTGAAAGCACATAAACAATGAGAAGTTGGAAAGACATTTTGAAAATTTATAGGAAGCTAGTTATAAGTTGGAACATCATCAAAATCATATCATTAAGATGAAATATACATTTCAGAAACAGTAATAAAGGAATCCAAAGGAAATATACACACACACACACACACACATATATAAAAGCCAGAAATCGAATGGCCATCAGCGGCTATTCTGAATGAGAAAGAGATTTGGATGGTGCCTGCCAAGCTATTAAATCTTTTCCAGATGCTGCATTAATACTGATAACTTATATCTAAGAGAAAGATTTCAGGAAGCCCTAAATCCACTAAATCCTTCAAGGCATATTAGTGTATGAATCTCTTTGTTTATGGCATTTGCCCCCTTCTAACAAAACTATGAATCCTTTTCAAGGTGCTTTTATCCTAGGAAGACACAGGTACAGAATAGTGTCCTTTTTAGGAGGGTTTGGGCTGTTATGTCCAGTTCAATTATTGCCTGGACAAAAAAGAGAAAAGTTACAAAAAGAAAAAAGAAAATAGTTCTTATTGGGTATGAAAGTTGGATCTATGAAGAATAAGAAAAAGAAAAGAGGGCCATTAGTTTTAACGTGTATGAAGCAGCTAATGATTGGCTGGAGTGACTCTCTATGTGATTTTATGGCGATATTAGAGTTTTTCAAGTAGAGTGGGGTATTATATCATGCAATGCGTAAACATGAAGTCTTAACTGGTATCTTTGTTAGCAGGAGTCAAGGATATTTAAGAGTAGAACAGCTCTCTAATTTATATGCTAACATTATGAATGAAAATCTTATAATATATGCTCCATGGGAAAATTCCAGCTAAAATACAAAATCAAAGTTTAAACAAGAAAATTTAATAATAAACACGCCAAAAAGTAATGGGAGGAGGGGGGGAAGCAGTCCCTTGAACAAGTTTCTGGGGACTTTTTTTTTTTTTCTTTTTCTTTTGGTGCAAGTACAGGTATCCAGGGACTCCAAAATTAATATTAAAAAAAAAAAAAAAAAAATAACAACAATAACAACAATGCCCTCACCCCAAAATTTTGGGGTTTGCTATGGATTGAATAGATGAATTGGGTTGGCCACAAGTATTCTTTTATGTCATTTTATCCTATCCAAATTCCAAAATCATATTATCTATAACCTACTTAATTAACATGTTAATTTCACTACTTTACCAACGTTATTTTAGCTCTTACTCCAACTCTTTTCGTTCACTTAACTTGAACCAAGTTATTCCTTTTAACTAATGTATTAATCGCTCTATTTTGCATATGATCAAATTATCTCAAGTGACTCTCTCTCATCTTTTCATCAGTAGGAGACACCATATTTCAATGAATTTCTTTAAGCTCAAGCTATCATCAAGAGTGGAGAAAAAAGCTTTAACTGAAAGCCATACCTACTTTTATGTTCAATTTCTAGTGGGTAGTAAATAATGATAAAAATCAATTCAATATCAAATAAGAAGATCTAAAGATAGGTCAAGTGGTATAAATTCTGGAGCCATGGAGGAAGGTTTTGGTACATAACATATGTCAAAATTTCAGCCTACAAAGCAATACTAGGATACCATATATTGATCAAATAATGCTAATATCTCACCATAAATATTTCTTTTAGTGATAAACAGTATACTTGACTTTTCAACATGTGCAACCTCTAATTCTTTGCTCTCTTATTGAACTCTCTCTTCCTCAAGTAGCAGGAAATTTTCCTTCTCAGTGATAAACAATATACCTGATTTCCAAACTCATATCTGATTTTTCAATATCAAATAGGCAAATCTGAAGATATGCCATATCTACTCATCTTCTGATGATCGTTCTACTGCTAAGATCTGTCAAAAAGCTTCTTGTTTGTACAACCAAAACTAAGTCAGCAATCACTGCTCAACCAAGTTTTCTGTGAGACCATGATGGCCAATCACACAGGTTTTACAATTTTGACTTTCACCAAGTTGCTTCAATATTGTGAACTCTATCAGTATCTAATTGCAGTTAATTTAAAATTATTGACCAAATTTTCTATTTGAAATTTTGATTGGTTAACCTTAATTTTATATTGAAAATTAATTTGCGAAGAATTTTTTCTATTGATTTTATTTTATTTTATATATATATTTATATATATATATATATATATATATACATATTGTTTTTTCTATTGATCTCAGTTGCATCCATATTTTAGCATAAGCTTGCAAGCATATGCGTAGTGGTCGTATAACAAATTCTAGAAAATATAGTGAAAGCCATCCAAGACCGGTTAGCGAAGGTCGAGAAGTTGGACACTAGGTTTGATATCTTGGGTGCTCAACTGGGATCCAAGAAGCCTTCCATCCAGAGACTGCCCAACTAGTCTCTGCCCCCTAGTCTCGAAGGTAAAGTTTCCCACTCAGATGACAACATTGAACCGCCAAAACCTAGTGTTGAAAGAATAATAAAGGTGCCAATAGATGTTGCCACAATGCTAGCACAGCAAGAACATATTGCAGAGTCTAAAGAGCGGAGCTGTAATACCTGGACCATGTGTAGTAGACTTAATACAAATTATTGAAAAGTCAAGTACATTGTTTATCATTGAGAAGAAAGATTTAATCATGTGAGGGTGCAAATGTTGTGAAAAATGAGTGTGATGAAGAGAGAGTTTAACAAGAGAGCAAAGAATTAGAGGGTGCGCATGCTGTGAAAAATGAGTTTGACGAAGAGAAAGTTTACAGGAGGGCAAAGAAATAAAGGGTGAATAGGTTGTGAAAAATGAGTTTAATGCATCTGCTATTAACCAAACCTCCATGATGCATGCAGTAGAAAAGCTTGATACAATGATGCTTTCTATGGATCAAGATAAGGCTATATCGTATCCACCACAGCAGCATTCTTTTGCACCTTAGCACAATATTCAAATAAGCTTCCATCAAAGCAACGCCTCACAGCTTCTCTTGCTAAGAAACCTTCCCCATCCTTTGCAAGAACATAAAGAACTCCCCACTCTAGTTTACTTGCAAGCCTGCAACATTTATAAAATGAGATTGATTACACTTTCAAGAGGGTTTCTCATATATGGAGAGAGAGAGAGAGACCGACCAGCCAAAGAAGTCATGTGCATTGCGATTTGCCTCGGTCATGTGCCAGAGCTCCCATAGGGTAAGTTTGTCAGGCACTGTACGAGCGTATTTGCTGAACATGTTCTCAAGATTTGCAGGGATAAATCTACAAATAATTTGATAACAATATTTTATATATGGGTTTATGTAGCAATACTTGTACACCAAAAAGTCGAACTAAACATCAAGGGAGAGGTACAATAATATAATTAATTGTAACTTCTACAACTAAAATTGTGACAGAATATTATCTAATGTAGAAGGAGAGAGGGTGGAAGCATAGACCTTTTTTTTTTTTTTAAATAAGTAGTAAAGTTCTATATTGATTTGGATATAAGAAAGATTATCATATGTAACTCAAAATTCCTTATGTTTGGGTACACATACCGAAGTATGAATATGATATTATGAGTAGGCACACTTCTATGAGTTCTAGAAAATATATGATTATTCCTAATTAGCCCAATCGAAAATATATAATGCATGAACCCTAATTTAATGAATTATTAAATTTCAATCCATCCCCTCACCTTATATAGGTTGCACACCTTGAAACCACCTTTTAAAGAAGAGAGATGAGATATATGTATTAATTATAATATCCCAAATCATGTGGGTTTGATTGAATAAGTGTATGTTAGACGGGCGTATATTAAATTTTATATTTAGTGTTTATAAGAAGTTTCAATTGTAACTTGGCTATTTTGAGGTGTAGTTCTTTTGAATCCAAAAGGTTGGATTAAACAATAATTTTAAATTAATCAAGAGATGAGAGAAAAGTCTACTTGACCACAAAGGTAGGAATAAACAAGGGATGCTTCTACTAAATTTAGCTCCTTTCCACCGAATTACGAATTGGGCATTGGATTCTCGCACACTCATGATGTGGGTGGAAATGAGACTCTTTTACCTAATGTGTCTTATCAATAAGCAGTATTTGCAAATAGAAAATGTAAAACATTGCAGTTTGGCTTGAGTTTTTCATCTCTCACCTTCCCTCTGTGTCATAAGTCCCTGAATCACTTCCATGCTTTCCCTTATGTATGTTCTGTATGTATATTGGGAAGTAAGGTGATGATGGTATCCATGTCTGCAAGAAAAGAATTAAAATTATCAACTCTAGCTCTAATTAAGGACAAATGATCATGTTCCAAATCACAACAAACTTACAGGCAAGGTAGCATAGCTCATAGATCCATGGATCAAAATCATAAAAAAGAAGGAAGCAACTGCATTGAAACCGAGTGCGCGACATCCTGTAAACAAATGGAGAGTTAGCCATTGAACCACCAAAATCACAGAACTTGAACCCATTTCTGGTTACTCTTACTGAAACTTGGTCTTGGTCTTGGTCTTGGTCGAGCATAACTCAAACCAACTTAGTAAACTAAAAAACTTTGCCCCCCAAGGGGCCGGGAAAAACTCTTTATTTTAAAATTTGTCTGGTACAATTAGAACACAAAACTGGCATATTTACATTTGTTTGAGATTATATTTAATTAGAAATGCAGTTGGCTTGCAAATGAAATAATTAATTACCACTTCCCATGTAAACAAAGATTAACAAGAATCTTTTTGAAGAGCAGTTACTTACAACCACCGAGTTAACAAAACAATCACAAGTAACCTACGAGTAAATCGAAATTTGCGATTGCTTATTTAAATTAAATAAAAATTAGAAAATATAATGGTTCAAAAACCTAGGATTGAAATTGAAGTAACTGGAAAATTGTAACACTTTTAGTTTGGAAAGCGATTGTATAAAATTTTATATATATATATATATATATATATATAAGTAACGAAAAAAGCGAATGCATAATTAAAATTTGTTTGTAAATGCTATTACCTACAAAGATTGATATTATAATATTAAAGCATATAATACATCCCACCAACTCTAATTTTAACACTCTAAAAAGATTGTTTCCAAATTTTTTTTTTTTTTAAATTCCTATTGCTAAGTCTAACTAACTGTCTAAGCACATTACCTAATTACCCAACGAGAACCTACAAATGCAAGTATCAACTACTGTCTACAGTGGCTTTCCTCCCTTAAAAACTCCTGCAGGTACTGCAACTATCACCAATAAATTGCACCGGATTAGCATCGAGATTCAAATCAACCGTAAAAGCAAGTAAGTCAACACTAGTTTGCTCTAGATCTATTGGTCCAAATTCTTGAATATGCTAACAACCAACCTAATATACCACTCTAAGGCCTTGCACAGTTTTAGAAAGTCGAGAACTTCATAAAGCCATGCACTCTCTCCAACTTTTCCATCTATCTTTAGCAATGGAGTGTATAAATTAAGACTTATTCATCTCTCTATATCAAACTATTCATTGGACTATTAAGCCATTTCGAGACTTCTGGTATTGATCGACCAACTCATAAGAAGAGATTCATCAAGACAAGATCCTAAATTTAGTTAATTCCCATGAGGAGCTCATTCCATAAGGGTAATGAGAGAAAAGTAGGCACATGCATGCGAAGGTAGGACACATACATAAGTTAAGGTCCCCTTTTTCTCATCCTCACAATAATTGCCATTCTGAACACGACCAAATCATCTTAAGCACTTGCATAGGAAGGAACTCAAGTAGGACACGTACATAAGTTTTAAGCAGGTCTGAGACTCTAAAATTGAATAGCCTGGATTTGTACGCAACTCACACACACCAAACTGATCCTACTCCAATATTATTAGTTAAGAACAACAAATCATTTCATAGTTTCTCGAGTCTCTGGAGATTAATATTTGCCATCAGCACACAGCTTACCTTTATATGTTTCTGATGGGTAGATGATGCCATCATTGTCTTGGTCAAAGAAAGCTACATGCTGTTGAAGCACGGACATGTTATGATGTTTATGGCCCCACGTACCATTTATATTTTCTGTATCAGGTGCAACCACAGCTCGAGGCAAGTCTGAAGAAGAATTCACAACAAAATAAATGAGAAAAAAGGGAATCCATTTTTTTTTCTTTTTTAACAATACCCAATTTGTTCCTGCATATATAGGGTGTTTATGGTTATGGGCGAAAGATATATAAGAGGTAGTCCAAGTCGTACGTAAAGCCACAGCCAACCATAAACTTATTTATGCAAAGAAAAGCTCAAACTCAACACAAACTAAAATTTGTGGAAAGGAAAAAAAATATGTATCTGAGTTGGACGATCTAATACTAGTTATTATTATTTTGAAGTATAAACAACGTTGAAAAACAAATTAAATTAAAGGAAGTTGTTTTCCAAACAAATATGCAACAAATCCCCACACAAAGATTTGTTTCAAATGTTTAGCGTACATTAGGTGAACTCAAAATTGACTTGGCTGTTATGTCATGCTAGGAGGAAAAAAAAACACTCAGAAAAAGGAAAAATTATTCAATTGTTCACTACAATGTTGGGTAGAATTTTTTCCTCTTTTGATGTTGCTTGCTTGCTTAGATAACATTTCACCTAGAGCCCGTTTGGATTGAAGGGAGAAGAAAGGGAAGTGGAGGGACGTAGAGTAAAGTTGATTAAAAATAAGCTAATTTTAGATCAAATTTACTCTCCTTTACTCTACTTCCTCTCCCTCCCCCTCAATTTAAATAGACCACCAGTCCATGACAACTTTTCAAATCAACCTGAAACTTATTCTTAATCTCAAACTATTATTTATGTTTATTAATTAAGTAACACGTATCTAAACCTTTTAATCTTCATTCCATTTTCACACGCTTGATATTCACCCGTTTAATTACTACGGAAAAGTAAAATTCCCAAAAAAAAAAAAAGAAAAAGAATTGCACAAGAGTTTTTACTTCAAAATTCAAATCCATTTGTTCATTTTCTATACAGCATGAACCATGAGAATAGTAAGCGAAAAACTTATTGAAAATGCACTGTAAAGTAAAGACTTAGTCAGAAATGCATTAATCTAAATATTTGCTCCCAAAAAGAAAAAAGAAAAAGGGGGAAGGTTGATGAACAAGAAAAGCATAAGGGATGGAGGATATTACAGGGCTTGGGGAGCTTAGACTCCAGATCATCTCGGACCTTCCTTTCTGCGGTAATAGGAGCCATCTCAGCCACCGTTTTCATGGCTTCTTTTGAATCCTCTGCTGCCATCTCTCTCTCTCTCTCTCTCTCTCTCTCTAAACTCAACAATGAACTGTGCTCTGGTAGGAACTTTCTGTGTTTTTCTATCTATATCTATAACTACTCTCACATTCCAAATTTAAAATATTTTTTATTAAAAAAAAACCCCCCTCTAAAGTCTAAACTCTAAACGCACAATTTGTACGTAATTACGCATATAATATTTCCACAAATGTAGCAAAAAAAATAGGGAGGCGTTGAGACTTTTTTTCAGAGAGAACAACAAAATTCCAAGTGACTAGGACTGTAAACGCTGGGGAAGTACGTGGAACACATCCATGCATGCCACAATGTACCGTGGAAGATCTTTACTAACGTACATATAGGGCACATGCAGATCGATGATGAATTATACTAGGAACATAACTTTTTGCACAATTTTGTGTCACAACTCGCCACATAGCGAGTTGTGATTGGTAAGAGTCTTACTAATCACAACTCATCATGTGGCAAGTTGTGCTACAAAATTGTGTTAAAAATTGTGTCCCTAGCATAATTCAATCGATGAGTATTCAGTTTTTCACTTCTCATTGATGAGTACGTACTACGTAGTACATGTACATGTAAGGTGCTTCGTATTCAAAATGAATATAATACTGATTTTTTTTGGGGGGGGGGGCAAAAATACAAATATCATCTGTTATAATTTTGCAAATTGTTATTTTTTGTAATTTAAGTTTCACTTTTGTCATTTAAGTCATTCAATTTTCATTGATGATCATAGTTTATCCTTCTATTTATTTCTATTATTTTGTCTCAAATTGTTAGCCGGCCTTCTATTCTATTTTGGAATATACCAAAATGAATCTCTCTTTTTAAAATTAATTAACAAAATTCCTATCTTGCCTTTTACATTATTTAAAAATTCAATGTCATTTTTTATAGTTTAAATTAATAAGGGTAGTTTTAAAAATTTGTACATTTTTAATTGACAAAAATGCATTAAATGAAGTTCCCTTTAATTGACAGACAATGCATTGGTTGAGCGATTCATTTCCCATTGGATAGCCAAATCAAATCTAAAAACATTCATTAAAATCAAACCCACATCATATGCAGAAGAACCCTAATCATAATATCATTTATGAAAAATCCAAATCAAATTCAAATTCAAAGAACCAATCTCAACCTAAAATCACTCAATGAAACCACCACAAAATCATTGCCTAACAATTGCCATCACTGCCGCCCTTCATCAATCGATGCCCCAAAAATAAATCACAATCTTGCAAACAGAAGGTACCTAGAGGTGGTGGTGTGAGCTGATCTTGGAGTTGCATGCTTTATGTCGCCACCACCTCACCTCACGAAACGGCACCAACATAATCCTCCATACCTAACATTCACAAAAGGAACCAAGCACCAAAAAGCATGATGAAGAACAACAAACCTTGGAAACTAACACTAGCAACCTTAACTTCTTTGCTTTCCCCTCATTCTTCCTACTCTCCGAATTCTTTGCCATTGGTGCCAATATAGGCTACTATGGTTTCAACCTCAATATCGAAACCAACGAAACTTGAGAGACTTTTTTTTTTTAACCATATGCAAGGGTTGGTTTACACCAGGGTTGCAGCATGTCTCGATGGGTTGCAAAAGAGAAAGAGAGAGAGAAACTCAGGTGGCGCCAGAGTTGATATCTTAGGGCATAAGAGAGAGAGAGAGAGAGAGAGAGAGAGAGAGAGAGAGAGAGAGAAGAAACTTCTCTTAAAAAACTTATATTTTTAATTTATTTATTAAACATGTAAGTGAATTATTTAGATAAAAAAATTAGGACACAAAATTAAATTTGGGTCATTTTACTAGGATTATCAACGATTTTTTAACAAAATGGGCAGACATACTAAATTTAAGAACACCATGAACATAAAGGATTAAAATGACAAAAGTGAAACTAAGGACCAAACTCATAATTGACCAAACTTAAATGGCGTAATTTGTAGTTTTTTTTTTTTTTTTTTTTTTCAAAGGAGGAATATGAGATTAATTAGTCAAAGGAAAAATATGAGTTCACAATTTGTTAGAATCCCAATTCTAACTCTAAGCTATGTGACTGATTCAAGGCAGCCAGACCTTATAGTGAGAGAAAGGTAGAGAAATAGGGGGAAACAAGAGAGAGAGAGAGAGAGAGAGAGAGAAGAAATTTCTCTTAAAAAACTTATATTTTTAATTTATTTTTAAACATGTAAGTGAATTATTTAGATAAAAAAATTAGGACACAAAATTAAATTTGGGTCATTTTACTGGGATTATCAACAATTTTTTAACAAAATGGGCGGACAGACTAAATTTGACAACACCGTGAACACAAAGGATTAAAATGACAAAAGTAAAACTAAGGACCAAATTCATAATTGACCAAACTTAAATGGAGTAATTTGCAATTTTTTTTTTCTTTTTTTCAAAGGAGGAATATGAGATTAATTAGTCAAAGGAAAAATATGAGTTCACAATTTGTTAGAATCCCAATTCTAACTCTAAACTATGTGACTAATTCAAGGCAGCCAGGCCTCATAGTGAGAGAAAGGTAGAGAAATAGGGGGAAACAAGAGAGAGAGAGAGAGAGAGAGAGGGTTTAGCATAAGCTGGTTATTCTCATTCATGTCTCTACTCATTGCTTAATTATACTTATATCCATATTCCAACTGTTAATGCAATCACACTAACTAACAGGTTTAACAGCTTAACAACTTGCTGTACCTGTAACTAACTTCTAACAATTATCTTTAACTGTCTAAAGCACATACAACAATTCTAATCTGTTACAATGAGCTAATTACACTTGTTGCTGACAAGGCCAGTAACTTGGACTCTTAACACAATTCCACTGGTCATACTCCATATACACTACTTACAAAGTGTGGACATTATGTTTTCACATTTTTCTATTTGATGTCTGCACCTTATAAGTAATGTATACAAATATTAAAATTGAAAGTGTGAAACAATCATGATACTTGCCAAAAAGTTTTTCAATAATTTATAAATATGAAGTTCAAAAAAAGAAAAAGAAAAAAGAAAGGTCACTTAATAGACCATGAGACAAAAAAAAAATGATTTATAAAAATTCATAATTAAAAAAAAAACTAACTAATAGGGTTGAGAGGCCGGCCAAATCATTCCGAGGTTAACTAAGGAAATAAAAATAAAAATAAATAAAGACAGTTTTTTTAAAAGAATAAAAGACAGCTTATAATGGTTACATGTTGACAAGAAATGTCACCAAAAGTTTTATCGAGTTATTAGTCGAGTTGTCTCGAGTAGGCCTCACTTTTTTACTTTTTAGCCATATAACCATATTGCCAAGATAGAGCCTGATCAATAATGGAACCCACGTTATAAAAAAAGAAAAAGAAAAAAGAATAGAATACATTGTGATCACAATGTATTCTATAAAGATTCACCAAAAAGAAAAAAAGAAAAAAGTATTATAAAGATTAGAAACCTCTATGACATAATGTGTGTGCTAATTAAGCACTCACAACCACTAGAATATAAATTTATATAAAATAAAAAATAAAACACCTTGAATAATTTAGAATTAAGATACGCATGTCTCACGTACAAATATTATCACTTAAGAGTTAGTAAATTAATTACTGTTACTTCAACTGATAAAATCTTTTATTATTGAATAATATATATATATAACGTTTATTTTTTAAATTTTATTTATATTAAAAAATCAATTAGTGTCTTGATGTGATAATAAAGAGTAATTAATATAAAAAACGACCATAAATTAAAACTATATTAGTATCTTTAAGAATAAAAAATAAAAACAGTAGCATTAGCGGACACATAAAGTGATTCTAAAAAATAAAAATAAAAATAAAAAAGCTGACACACAAAGTCACTAGGAGATAAGCGAGGGACTGACACGTGGATACGTTTGGAGTTTTATTCATTATTATAAAGTTGTAGGACAAAGTACACCAACTCTTACTCACAACCTGACCTCGTCATTCATATCAAGAGACATCGTTTGACTCATCAAAACAATATCCCAAACACACCTAAATACCTAATTGCTGTATTCAGGGTCCCCTATAGAAGTTTCCTTTCACTTTCACAGTGGCCGTAAATATCAGATAAGAATGCTGTCATTTTCATTCTGAGAGAAAAAGTTTGTGGTACAAAATCATCTTTCTCCGAATAATTCCTCATTAACCACACACTTCACTATATTTTATTTATATCTCACTTAGTGAGTAGATTACATAAATTATATATGAGTCCACCACTTATACTTGGTAAAAAATACTCTAATAATCATATGAAACATGCGTTAATTCTATAGCGAGATGTATATCTTTTATTATGTATTCTTTTTATTTTTCTAATCAAAGTTTTTAATTAAAATAAATTGAAACATATGGCATATCTCAATTGATAGAAAATATAAAATAGGAAATGAAATTTGTATCCGTCATTAAACTTTTCCTTGTGAGCTCAAAGTAGTAGAAAAAAAAAAGTACTAGGTTCATCTGTATATAATTGTCTACAAATAGCAATTAATCACAATAATAAGCCACCAAGATTTTTGTAATTCAATGGTTTGACATCTTCTTATATTTCAAACGGATTCATTCATGATTTGTAACTATCCAATTATCTATAAAATAAATAAATAAATTACTCTTTGTGATAATAGCGGTGGCAAGAAATTTTTTTTTTTTTTTTATTTGATTTGCGGCGGCAAGAATTGGAATTGTGATAATAAAAGAAGGGTTTGTTTTATTGTGACTATGCAATGAATGGAACGTGGAAAATATTGGAGAGACAGGACAAAAATCTAGACCGACATGAGCGATGAAAATTAAACTAGAGAGAGTTCATAAATTGAGGAACTCTACAGATAGAGAGTAGCACCGCAGACATATGGAATTGATCTTCAACTAATAGCAAGAAAGTTTCCTTATCAATCTATCAAATCTGTATGGAAATAGACTTCGATGCAAAAATTGTCGTTCATGTACTGACTAATCTCGTTGTTCCTGATCAGTACTAACTTTTATAGCCTAATATAAATATTTACATATTGTTGTTTATGAATTGCAAGTCAGTGATGATGTTGTTTTTTTCTTAGGTTCAGACATCCCTTTCGCGAGGTTAATGGAGTATCTGACTCTTTGGCACCGATGGGTCGTTGCTGCAACCAAACATTGTCTGCCATCATATATAGCTACCCTTTGGGCATTGAAGCAACTAGCAATGAAGGATCCAAGAATGGGCTAAGGGGTTATTATGCTTATGCTCCCTCTACAACTTTTTAATTTTTTAATTTTATATATTAATAAAATAGGAAAAAATATATTTCACTTAGTGAGTCTTTACAAATTGACGTACTGTAAAAATATATATACTGAAAACATGACTTAAAGTCACGTATTTTTAGTGTATTTAAGCAGTGAATATTTAGTTATTTACACATTGTGTGCAATAAACACTGTCCCATAAAATATAAGACTCTTTTTACGTTTCACTTATTTTTCTTTTGTGCAACAAGAACGTAGCAGTAATTAAAGAACATCACTAGCTGTCACAATTCTGAAATCATGCATGCTTGCTAACGTAAATTTGAGGATTGACACTTTTACACTCACATTGATTAGGTAAGGATCATTAGAAATAAATCACTGCTAAGGAAGACACCTCTTATTTATATAGCCCCTTAAAATTATCATTGACATATTCAACGGGTATTTAGTAAGGAAATTCCTTCTTCTTTTTTTTTCTTTTTTTTCTTTTTTTTTTTTGTAGATGAATGTGGCATGAGTGTTTTTTCTTTAAAAAAAAAATAATAATAATTGGAGGTTAGATCATAGAGTAATTTTGGTGAGTTCCCCGTTCTAGAAAATTTTTAGGGTTATTGGTGCTAGAGGAAGTTCATTTTTAGGTGAAAATTATAATTTTATCCTTTAAAACATATTGAAAAAAAAAATACAACAATAAGAAAAATGAGTCAAATTAGGACCTTTTGAAAGCAAGAAAGTGAATCTCAAAAAAAAGAAAGCAAGAAAGCAAAGTTCCAATTTGGCCCCCATAGAGGAAATAGTATTTTATATCAAATGATACCACGTCATCTATATCAAAATTCAATAAATGAAAGATATGTGTACAAAAATAACTACCCACTAACATATCTTTCATTTGTTAGTAGAGTTGTTATTTTTTGCAGACATGTCTCTCACTTATTGGATTTTAATATAGCTGACATAATATCACTTGATACCAAATACCTTCTTCCTATAGAGTGCCGATCCAACATAAAAAAAGGGGTCAAATTTGCACTTCATGGCCTGGTAAAAGTTCCAATCAGTATTTTAACCCAAAATTTAGAATATGCCTTTTTTTTTTTTCAATTTTATTCTAATTTTTGGTATTTTTAAAATGTGTTTTGATCACAATGGATTCTTCTTTGGACAAAGGATGACTTCCAAATTGTATCTAACTATTTATATATTTTTACAAAACTAATTAATTTTGATAATTATAATTTCCACAATTATCTCGTAGGTACTTCCATGCATACATGACAATAATAATCGTTTAATTCCATTTATTCAAAGTTCAAACACACTTTGAAATCATTTTTCAACCAATAATTTTTTATTGTTTTTTTTTAAATTCAAAATTCAAAATTTCACCTAACTACTTTACTACTGAATTCTATTGTAATCCATTATGATATGAACTTCTATTCTCAGTCAAATATGGGATTTTATATGTGTAAATTGACCATTATTTTGTTTTGGTTTCTTTTTTGCTCACAATTTTGAAATTTTCTATTGTTTGCCTAATGAGGTTCCAACGACCATCAAGATAATTTTCTCTCAATTTCCAACTCACTCTCTTTGTTTATCAGTGAATACTTTTGTTTGGTCTCACTAAATATGTTTATTAACCTCAATTTATTGTTGAATACATTTATTTGACTTTGTTTTATTGTTGGAAAAGACTAAGGTACATTCTATAGGTGCAAGTTCTCTATTTAAATTCAAAATTTCAAAATCATAACTTGATTTCATTTAATTCTCCTTGAGATTATGTTACTTATGTTTTGCATTGGTCAATTCATACACGCATTTGAATTTAATTAGGAAACCTAATATATTGCACATCATGAATTATACCTAACTTTTGCCCTTTATTGTTTAAACAAAAACACAATGACGAGTGATCCATTAACATTAATTCTGAGTTTAACAAATGTGAAAAAAAAATGTTTATATACAAACCGGTTTAGAGGAAAAAGTTTTCAATCTATTATGTGTTGGTGGAAAAGTCAATTCAGGTGTATTTTTAGTCATATAATCTTTTTAATAAGTCATATGACTTTTTTAAATCATATGTGCGGATGATCCTATAGATTTTAGAGGGATAAAATGAATATCCGAATCTAACTTCCAAAATGTCCAAGTGTGACACATGTTTCCTCAACATAAAGGCCCCATAAAATTAAGAATACAGAGTTAATGCTCGTGCTAGTTTAAAATTGATCATGGCTGATGCTGTTTAAGGGACTAAGCAGTTTCTAAGCATTTTCTTGGTCTATGTGGTAGTCAAAGTACACATAATTTATTTAATCTATAAACAATGTAGAGTGAATGTTCGTTATGGTTGGAAATCAATGCAAAGATAATATTGTTTGAAGGGAGTAAGAATGGTCATATATGGTTTAATTTATCCGTCTGTGTGGTAGTCATTGGTCACTAGTCAAGTTGCTCCAAAATTAATTAATGAGTTTAAGCAATTTAGCGTGGATGATATGGGGAGATCAAGTTACACTTGCAACTACAGCCTCAAAATCTTTTTTTTTTTCCTCTCTCTTCTTTTATTTAGGAACTCCCTCAATAATAATAATATTATTATTTTTTAATAGAGTTTCAATTTATGATGTTTGTTTCTATGATTTTTATTTTTTATTATTAGACCAAGACACTAATCAGTTTTATTGGTATATCACTTGTTCTACCTATCTTATTATATGTTATATTGCTGAATATGTTGCTAATTATTTTATTTTAAAGACAAAGTTTGACTATAAACTAAGTTGTAGTCAATGGCTATAACTCTATTCAATATCTTTTTATTGGATTGAAATTTTGACAAATCCACTGTTAGAAAACATTTTCTTCTTAAATCCTCCATGATTGCAAAAAATTTTCAAAGATTAAAAATTAATAGCTATGTCATCAATCAAATGTTTAAATTTCAAATTTTTGTAGTTTTAATTTAAGTATAAATAATAAGTTTATGGATCGAATAGTAAATAACATCTGATTGACACGAAATTTGACATAAGTGTTAATAACATAAAGAATACATAATCCAACAGTTAGATTTTTCAAAATATGTAATTATATATATTTTTTTAGTGAGAGTTGTAGCCATGGACTATAACCCATTTTGATACCAAAATTTGTGCTTATTTTAATTAGTATTAGATAAATAATTATGGAGTTATGTTTTATTTATTCAAATAAATTAGTTTGGATTAGGATGAATTATGATAAGTTTTATTGGTAGATGATTTTGGTATATATCTTTATCTATTTGAAAGGTTTTTTTTTTTGAGAAACATCTATTTAGAAGTTTGTCTGGTATAAATTTCGATATAGATAATTATTAAGAATATTCATAAATAGAGTTCTGTTCTAACAATTTTGATCGAGCCAGGATCTTGAAATTGAGAGGCAAAATTGCTGACTAATTTTCAACATGTGAATTTGCTTGACAAATTCGCTTGACCTTCTGACTTCACTTACATGATTACAATGAAATTTATAATTCAAACTCTTAAAATCATAATGCGATGCTCATGCAAATTTCTTCAGCCTGCAATTCCAAACATTAGCAGCTAATCTCTTCAACCCATTACAAATTTAAATTCCAAATTTCAGCGACTAATCTCTTCAACCCATTACAAATGTAACCCACAACAATATATGATTACAATGAAATGTATTATTCCAACTCTTGAAATCCCAACGTATTGGGATTTTCTGGATTCCTTCCATTTCTAATACAATAAAAATACAAGAGAAACAAAATAAAATTATAATATTTTGTTCTTGATATATCAAGAACAAAATTGGACTGAGATGCCGGTATCTCGCTCTCTTTAAAGAGATTCAAACATTCTCAGTTGTCAACCATTTTTTCTCAATACAAATCTTTTATACAATTTTTTGTATTCCACTTTATATTCCATCAATTATGGTATGTTATGTGTCTAATATTTTTCCATTTTAAACTTTATTTATTTTATAAGTATGTTCCACCAATTATAGTATGTCATGTGTCTAATTTTTTTTTTTTTTTTCATTTTAAACTTTTGCTATTTTATAAGAAAAGTAAAATAAATATATGACAAGTTATGATTGATGAAATATAACGTGGAAGTGTGGAACACAAAAAGTGGTACATAATTTTGTATTCATTTTCTCATATAATATATTTAAGCCTAATAGTAATAAATCACCATACTCATAAATTAATAAGGACTCTCTCTTCTTATAAATGAGGGATTCCAAATTTGATAACACACCAACTCTTCATTTACCATATTAAAAAGTACCATATCTTTTCAATAAATTTGCTAACTTAATATTTAAATGCTCCAAAAACTTGAAATGGAAAGGATCCTCCGAAACAATCATATGCTCCGAGGAGAGATAATCACAAGCTTTAATTTATTAAAGAATTTAGTCACAGTCCCAATTGATATATTTTAGGACTAGAAGTGTTTTGAACTCTTAGGGCCTGTGGTACATGCACTTAAATAATAGTTTTTAGTTTTTAAACAAAATTACATGTATTTTCACACACTTTTTCACCCACACGTATTTTCAAAAAATACAAATAATGTTACTAGAATAACATTACCAAACGGGCTCTTAATTTCTAACATCTAAAAACTTTTATTTTTTTCATTTATATCAATGCTGGTCCAATTTGTGAACATTTTTATTAGATTACTATCACAATGCACATGTGATATATTTGTATAAATAAAGGTAAAATCTAATTATTAAAATTAGAAATTATATTTGAATATAAATTTTTTAAATTCGTAATTGTTTTAGGAAGAGAGAGAGAGAGGGTGATGAAATTTGACAATAGAAAGAAAAAATAGAAGGGGAAAGAAAGAGAGATTTTTATTATTAGTTATTATAAAAAAGAACCATTAAAGAGTTTTGTCGTCTATAAACACGACTTTAAGACTTCTTTTTTAATATATTTCCAAACTGAAAACTACATGGGGGTATGTTGATATGTTCTTTGTTTTTATTTTTTAAAATTTTTGATAGAGATAATAAATTTTATAGCAAAAAAAAAAATACAACTTGAAACTTCCCGGAACCAAGACTGAAATTTCTTGAGAAACTTAAATCTATCGAACACAAGTACTACTTAATTAACCTAACATATATAACAAAACTTATAATGTGAGATAACATAAATACTAAATATGAAAACTAGGAATATACTATTATACTCTAGGAATTTTTTCTCCTCCTATAATAGAAGATTAAGGAAAGTAAAGCTGTTGTTTCTATTAATGCTAAATTACAGGTCACACTTACTATTAGAATTTCCCGGTGGAGGAAGCAATAAACTATTTGACCAAATTTGGATAGTATCAAAGAAGAAGAACCCTTGTGGACTTCGTAAAACCCCATAAAAAAAAAATTTTAAAATTTTAAAAAATAATTAAGCCTACGTGGCATGGACCCACCTAGGTTTACATAACAGCCTTTGAAAATCTAAAAAAGCCTCCTATCAAAAAAAAAAAAAAAATCTAAAAAAGCCACCATCCAAAAAACTTATCACACACTTTCTATATACAAGTCATGAAGTCAACATCAACAAATAGTCATCAAAACACCAAATCACACACAAATCAAAAAAACAAAATGGGCAGTCACAACACCCAAACTTGTAACTGCATGCAGCGTATCATTTCTCCTCTCCTATGAATGAATCACAAGAGAGAGGGAGAAAGTAAGAGATACAAATAAAGCCAAATACGTTTTCTCTGTCCTCAGAGTGTGAGAAAGTGAGAGAGAGATTGGTTAAGTCAAGAAGACAAAGAAACCCCATCATCGTATACATCTTATATTGTGTCTTATCAGAATCTTTTTATTTTTTTTCCATTCTCAAACTAGTTGCTTTTCCATTCCTTTCCTTTCTCCTGCGTTCGTTTCAGCTTTCAGCCGCCTCTTCTCTCTGCAAACATCGAGTTTTTCGTTCAATTCCGAGCTTGTTGGATTCACAGAAGTTTACTGACCGACTTTCTCTCATTCCTTGGTGAGATTTCTCAATACCCACTTCGAGTTTTTGAGTCTTCTATGCATATGTCTGACTTTTATATTATTATTATATTGTGAATAATTTGCAATACCCATTTCAAAATTCTGTTTTTTTCCTTCAAATTTTAGAATTCAGTGTGTTCCTTTCTTCCTGTTTTCAAATGGGTTTCCTTTAATTTTGAGATTTGAGTTTGAAGATATGTGGTATTGTGCTTCTCAATTTCTTCGCCTTTGTTGGTTGGTTTTATGTGCTTTGCTCTTTTTTCTTTTTTTCTTTTTTTTTTAAAAAAAATTTGTCTTTAAGTGAGACTTTCTTGGTTGGCTCGGTTGGACATAATTATGTGCTAAGTGTTGGATTTCAATATGTTTTTGAGCTTATGGTGTAAAAAAGCAAAATTGAGCTTTTGATGGTTGTTAGCCGCTGAACTACAGAAGAATTGTTTGATTTGTTTTAAATTTGCAATCTTTGTTACTGTTACTTTTCTTCACTTTTTAAAATATCTGTAAGTAATGATTGGGTTTGGATATGGTATTTTTTTTTTGTGTGTAAATCATAATACTTGTTGACTTGGATGGTTGATTTTGGTTGATTCAACACGATGGTTCTTACTCTAGCTCCGTGGCTTTGGCTTGATTCTGATCTGTAAAAAGTTATATCTATGCCTGAATTGGTAAAATTGTTGCCTTCAGTTAATTTTTTCTATTTCAATCATGAGTTTTGACTTTTTGCTAATTAAAGAACCTTAATTTGGCTAGTGGAGCTTTTTTCGATGATTATAAAGTTTCTAAGCTTAAATTTGTATTAGAGGGTCCAGTTTTATGTTGGAACTAGTTTAAAGCTCATCTCAGGCCTGGGGATAATGAATAGTAAGAGTAAGAGTACTGTGATCCATACTTAACTGGAGAACCATACTACTTTTCAAGTTCATTACTAGTGAACTTTTTAGAGAGAGAGAGAGAGCATAATTTGAGCAATTTTCAGGCAGCCCATATGAAGAGAAACAAAAACCATACATTGGTGAATTGTCGGAAGAGATCTTGTGAAGAGAAATTATGGAAAGATAGAATTGTACATTCATTATTTGTCATTATGGACGTGCAATGAAAAAGGTGGTGAGAGATGCAGTATGAGGTACATAGCAAAGATTTTGAGCTGTGTGCTAAAGTCTGTATGACTTTAATACTGTACTTACAAGGTCCAAACTTCATTTTGTTTTCACTCAGTTTTTCTCACAAGACAACACTCTTGTTGTGTTTGGATGAGATCAAAGCAATCATTTGCAATGGTTATGGTTTCACATAATTTGTCATTTATCTTTTGTTGTACATCCATGGCCAAGTGACTGCTTTTCTACGTACATGGGTAGTCTAGAATATGTATGGTGTGATAACTTGCCAGTTAGCTCCAGCTCAAACAGCACGTTCTCCCCACATAAGGGAAGAGGGTAGGGTCATGTGTTCAAAACCTATTTAGGTGCCTGTGTAAACTTTCCAAATAAATAAAAAATGTATGGTGATAATTTTTAAATCCCTCTTTAGATGTTAATATAAAGTTTCTCTTCTATGTTACTCATATGAAGCTTTTGCTTTGGATTAGAACCACTGAACCCAAAAGCAATAAAGCTCCTACCACATTGTACTCCAAATGATGTTTTGTGCTACATGTGTCCCAAAGTTTACAATTTGAAAATTCTATAATAAAGTATTTCACTTATTCTTCATGTAAAATAGTAACGTATATCTTGGTGGTATGAAAGTACAATTATATGTGTTTTCAAAATTTTGGTAATGTTTAGGACTCTAATAACTTAGCCATCTTTTGAACAGTTTTCTGGTTGATTCTTAGTTGAAATTTATTTTTGCATTTTTTTCCCCGCAAACATATCTACGAGATTAAAATGTCATTTGGACTCATTTTTGCACCCTCTAATGTTTTATATGTTGTGTTATATTTTGAGTATGATCTCATAAGAGCTCTGAATGTGTGGGATTTGTTGTTCAAGTTACCTTCCTATTTCCTGGTTTTGTAAATGCATTGTTATAAAATTTAAATTCTTTGAATGGTAAAGCCTTGAGAATGACTTTAGGCATGTTGTTTCTTTAAGTGTGGTAAATACTTCCCTCTATTAAGATTTCTCAGCATAGAGTGATTTTGATTGTGTGGTATTACAATTTTATTGATGGCTTTTCTGCATTATTTTCTTTTCACAGACACACTAAGAAATGCTCTTGAGTGGCAGTGAACTTAAGAACTAGCAAAAGTGGCTTAAGAAATTTTTACTGTGCTTATCATTCCCATTTTGTTGGCAGTGAATTAAGCTTGTAGGAGTAGTTCAAATCAGAAAGCTGGCACTCTCAATGCATAAACAATAATGAACATGCACCCTGCTTTATCTGTTCAGAGATCAGGTGACAAGCAGCTGAGAGACATGGGGGCTGGAGCTATGTCTTCATCTTTTCCAGTTTTTGCTTCCCCTCTTGATGACAAGTATTCCAAATATCCAGATTCTTTTCAGGTTTCCTCAGGAAGGGAACCAGTCACAAATTCCATTTCAACACAAGCTTCTGCATTAGTGTCCAACGGCAATATTGACGGGCGCTTGTTGACACCATCTCCTGGATTCCCAAACGATATGATTTTTTCAACAGTTTCTCCGCATGGAAGGCTACCCCAAAATTCTCCATTTATATCTCAGTCATCAACTGATGGAGCATCATTTCCGCCTAACCATTCTTCCCATCAGGATTTGCAATCTCCAGTATTGATTAATCAATATGAAGGAAGTCAGCATATCCCCTGGTGTACAGATACACTTCAGGATTTCCTTGATTTTTCAGATAATGTCCCTGTTCAGACTGGTCAGGTGGAAGGCACTACTGGTGTCATAACATCTGAGGACCATGCAAGGAGAAATGATTGGCAGTGGGCTGATGGGTTAATTTCCGAGCTGGACCCGGACTGGAATGACCTACCCGATGTTAATGTAATTGATCCCATATCAGAGGTTTGTACTTCAATTCACTAATATATGTACACAGTTGCCTTGATGTCTGAATAGGACTGTCTAGCTCACATTAAATTATCTAGTGCATCTGGATTAAATTCATGCATTTGTTAGAATTTTGTGATTGAATGATTAAATTTACCATATCCCAATAGTTTAAGCTTTTGGGAGAATCGGTAATTTAATATGGTATCAGAGCAGGAGGTCCTGAGTTCGATCACTATCTCCTCCACTCTACCTCCTATTTAAATTCCCACGTGTTGGGCCTTACCTATTAAAAGGTAGTTTCGGCCCACATGTGAGAGGGAGTGTTAGAATTGTGTGGTTGAATGATTAAATTTACCATATCCCAATAGCTTAAGCTTTTGGGAGAATCTGTAATTTAACGGCCTTGATGCCTAGAAAATTAACAAAGTGCCTCTTGTTGATCCATCTTCTGATATCTTGATGCAGCAAACCCAGATCCACCAGCAGCCTCCTGTACCATCTGCAGAATTTCGCAGTGCTGCTAATACGTTGTCCACTGCACCTCCAACAAAGTCCCGAATGCGTTGGACACCAGAACTTCACGAGGCCTTTGTGGAAGCTGTCAATCAGCTTGGTGGTAGTGAACATGCTACTCCAAAGGGTGTCAAAAATCTCATGAATGTTGAAGGCCTGACCATATATCATGTTAAAAGCCACTTGCAGGTGCTTAAAAATTTTACATTTTTTTTAAATTTGTTCCCTTTTGGAAGCCAGTTGTTTGTTGCATTGAATCATCTGCAATTTTTTTTTCTTTCAGAAATATCGAACAGCAAGACACAAACCAGAGTCATCATCAGAAGGTAATGATGGTTGCCTCCTTTTTTCTATTTTTTGTGTTTCATAGGCATGTTTGATGTTTAATCTGCAAGGGTTGTAAACATACCCTAAATTGTCTTTGATATATGCATTTTCTTATCCTTGTCAACTTCTACTATGGTGTGGAAGAATAATTCACCATTTATACAATCTTGTTAACCTATCTTTCCAGGGTTCTCAATATATATAAGTAGAGCGCAGTAAGATTATTAGTTGAAACTGTTCTTTTTATTTTGTATGCAGGAACTTTAGAGAAAAAATTTACTTCTATTGAAGAAGCAAAATCTGCAGACATAAAAACGTAAGCATTTCATTGTACCTATAATTCCTGAATATATTCATACTATATTACCATTGTCTCTCTTTGTATTTATATTTTCCTTTTGAGGATGAATACTGTATCTATGCTAGCATGTCTTAACTTTTAAACAGTGCAACTTCAAGTGTTATAGCTTGTTGACTTCCCTATTTATCATATATCAACGACTTGCATCATCTCACTACTTTGTGATGGAACAATTTCAATCCTTCAAGGCAAAGATGTTAAAAAATAATTAGATTTCTAGATTTTGTAGAATTATTATTGACAATGGAGGGGAGTAACAGTTCAAATTATTTTTCTTTCTCATCTCATTATCTTTATGAATATATTTTGTCATGTTTGTTATAGTCCATTTGCTTTGCTTGTCACCATATAGTAACTTTTATGCTAAACTTCCTTACAGATTTAGTAGTTGTTTTTTTTCATTATCTTGTCTTAGTGTGAGTACTATTGATAAAATAATAAGTTATACTCCTGCAGTTTCCGACTTCAGTACAGGTAAGTTATCTAATTGTTTTGCAAAGAAGCCAGAAAGTAAGACAATCATGAGAACCTTGATTATAGCTGACTTCTCCACAACATGGCGAATTAGCCTATTTGTTGAAGTAGTGCGCACATGGGTGGATGTGACTTGTGAGTATTGCATCAACAGGTGTCTGACATATAAATTCCCTGATAGGAGACCTGTTCCCACTTAGGAATTAGGACAGGACATCTGTAGTCTTATGAAGGGAATTTTTTCGATTGGTATTCAAAGTAAAGAAAGTATTGAATCGTGAGTATTGTATCAAATAGGTTTTGATTGGAACTTGCTAAACAATAATTTGTTCCATTTTCTTTTGGTTCACAAGAGACATTTCTTTTTTGAGTTATCAGGAATGCCACTGTCCTGTTAGGCTCTGTAGAATTGGGATCCATAATTAAGTTGTAGCTCTCCAAATTTCTCCTTCAAATGTTCTATTTGATTTACTTCTGATTTTTTATCACAGGACTATGGGAATCACAGAAGCATTGAGGTTGCAGATGGAACTTCAGAAGCGGCTTCATGAACAGTTAGAGGTAGGCAGCTTGTTGCAGAACTCTACTTTCTCCTACTTTGGTTGAGCTGCTGTCTGAACAAAATGCTATAGGCCTATATGAAGTGTTGATATATTGCCTACCTTATATGTTTAAAGTTGGTTGTTAAAGATTCACTTAGGATATTCATAATATAAAAATTTGATAAGCCATATAAATATCTTTTTATTCTAGGAATTTAAAACATAATTTTTAAAAAAGTATTTCACAAGGTCTTCATGATGAGGAATTTTTTTTTTTTTGATTTCAGTAGTTGAGAACCTTTAGTCTGTTCAACCGTTAAAGTAAATGTTGAGTTGCAACTTGCAAGGAACATGAGAGTCATGGTGTAGCACCATTTGCTTATTGTATATATTGAAGCAATGCAATTTCCAATCATGTTGTTACTTGAATTGTTTTCTTACCATTATACTCAACTTAGATAACAATTATTGTGCTTGTTTGATTTGAATTTATAACTGCTCTTCTCTCCTCTTCCATCACCTTCTTTCTAGCTATGATGCTATCTATTGCAATTAGAAGTCGGTAGCCTTAATGTTTTGTGAGAAATGTACATTAAAATGGACAGGAAAAAGGAGGGAGAGAGCTATAGTTTTTAACATGTTCTGACATGTTAGTTATTATGTTCCCACAGATTCAAAAAAAGTTGCAGTTGCAAATTGAACTACAGGGGCAGTATCTTCAAGAGATGTTTGAGACACACAAAAAGATTGAAGATGGAAAAAGTAAGACATCCACATCTGCCCTGGATGATCCTTCTGTTCCGCTATCAAATGCCGTTGCAGATGGCAAAGCAGAAACCTTAAAATTGGATCAACAAGCAGGAATTGGAGCTAGTAACGCCAACCCCACACCTGAAGAAGGTTTTTGGGACATAAGTCAGGAACAAAGGGCACATGAACCAGATGATGGTGAGTCTAATGCTTCACCGACAAAACGAGCAAGGACAGATCAAACAGGCAACATCATCGACTAAATCTGCATCTGATTAAAATCCTTTAGACATTTGCTTTCTCTTTAGCTGTAGGCCTGGATAGAAAATATATGCGCAATAGGATGGAATGTGCCATATGAAACCAGGAGATGTTTTGGAGCTTTAGGCATTATTCTTCCTTTGTGTAGCATTTCATGTTTGCTTCATTTAGCGAAGAAACAAAGTTCCAGTTTGGATGATCTAGTTTTCTAGTATCTTGTTTTCTGTCCCCAGCAAAGGGCTGAATGCATTGGAAAATGGAACTTAAAAAATTTGGATTTCCTGTAAATGTATCTATCATTAAAAAAAAAAAAAAAATCCGCTGCATATCCTGGTGGAATGCTTATTAGTAGGAACTTGTAGGAATATGGCACGATCGAGCAGCGTTTTACCTGAACTATGATAGTCATTATGTAGATTTTATTAACTTTAACAAAGTGTAAATTATGTGATCTTCATTTGTATATCTCTAGAGCACATGCTTTATTCTAGCTTTAAGTTACATGTAGAGATACTAATTCCCACTACAAGATGTGTTTGGTTGTGCTTTCATTCGAAATGAAAACCTTGGAGGTTGAAGTTGGCACCTGGGATTCTGAGTAGGAAGTAAAGTGGTATGAGCAACATGTTGATCTGGATGATGATGGCAGCCTAGTGTACCAAGTCAGAAAGCTTTACACAGATGAAACAGCATATGAGTAGGTAAATTGGTGCTATAATTTTGATCACCACATTAATTCTGAGAATACTCATGAATGAGCTTGTATTTAAAAAAAAAAAAAAAAAAAACAATAAATCTAGTGACACAATTTCTCGCAAGTGACATTGTATAACTTTTTGGTCGCGTGTTGCTCGTACTTAAGGGGCACGTAGTACACTGATTTCAACCTCAGAATATTGGAAATTTTTTACTCTTTCCTTGAATGTATGCCTTTTTGTGTGTTCTATTTGTCTCGCTCCAAATATCTTTTCAGCTTATATAACAAGTAATTCATTTTTGTTGTCAACGATGCTACTGTGTTTGGATTGATAAGAAATTCGCATTCGGTGTATTTTTTGGAAGCAAATGGATTGTCTTTATTTATTTATTTATTTTGATGGAAAAATGGGTTGTCTTTATTATGCACACAAAATAACACGTTATGTCGCTATCTTAGATTTTGACATTGGGAATCACACCACTATTCGCTATGGCCAAATTGTAGCACTAAAAATGGGATTTATGATACTTTTAACTGAAATTTACGACTGCCAAGATAGTTTGGCCCTCAATTGCTTTCTTTATTTGCTAAGGGTAAATTGGGAGAGATAGAGAGAGAGAGGAGGTTCTTAAGTGATGTTCAGCTTACACTTTTCTTTTTCTTTTTTCCTTTGGCTCTGCTTGGTTGGGTGGATTTAAAAAAAGATGAAAAAGAGAGTAAAACAAAGGGGAGAGAAAATGATTTTTATGGGTATTTGGTTGGAGAGATGAGATGAGAGAAAACTGGTGGGGCTCATGGTATTTTTTACTCAGGCCACTAAAATGCGATCTCTCCAATTTGGAGAGAGAACACGAGTGATTTTGTGTTGACTTGCTTTAGTTGGGTCCAATTATATTTTTTCCCACACTGAATTTCACTGTTCAACTACACACCCAGCCACACGTCCACTACAATTCCCTCATCTTCTTCTTTATTTTTTCAACACACTATTTTGCTTGTACCCAGTGGAATATTGGGATGTGTAGCTCAAACATGTATACCTTGATGGAATAAAATAATATTATACTATTTTGCTTTTTTTTTTTTTATTATAAAAAACTATTGTTATATTAAAAATATATAATAAGAAAGAAAATTAAATTAATATAATATGTGTGTTGTGTGAATTTTTATAAATTGATTTTAATTAATATAAGTAATATTTTCTTTTTATATAATAAATACAAATAATTTGTTTTTTACATATTATGGAATAAGGGCATAAGAATAAGTTTATAAAACTTAATTTTCTATCCTCCTACTTTTCTCCTTAACCAAACAAAAGAATTTTTCATCATTCCAACCAAACACATATTAGGGAAAATTAAAACTCTTTTATCCTTTCACCATTTTTCTATCTTCTCGCTTTTCAATCTTCCCAACCAAACGAGCCCTTTAAATCCGTTTGGTAGGGATGAAATAGGGAGGATAGAAAATAAATAAGAGAAAATAGGAGTGAAAAATGATTTTGATGTTATTTGGTTAGAGGTAAAAAGTTGGAAGGATTTTGGTTGGGCTTAGGTGATTTGTCTCCGGGCCCACTAAAATGTTTTCTCTCCAATTTGGAGAGAAAACACCGGTGACAAAGTTGTAATTGTGGAGTTATATATTTGTCCCATCTTTACCTTGGACAACTCATCTCTTTCTTTCCATTTTTTCTCTTATTTCTTTGTCTCATTCTTTTCTAGTTTTCATGCTCTCTCTCTCTCTCTTTAATTTTTTATTTTTTATTTACTGTTGTAACTTTTTTTTTCCTTGTTTGTTTTCTTTCTTTTTTTTGCTAGTTCAGTACCCACCTCATCTCTGTGCTCTTTTTTTCTCTATTGTTTTATAAAAAATGTAATAAATATAATAATAAAGAAAAAATATATATAATAGGTATAATGTAATAATTTTTTAAAATGTTATTTTATTAATTTTAATTGATAAATAAATAAGTAATATTTCATTACAAAAAAAAATATTTCTTATATATAATGAAATAAGGACATAAGAGTAAATTTAGACAAACCATATTTTCTATCTCTCCACTTTTTCACTTTCCTAATTAAACAAAAATGGTCATGCTAACGGGTGCCCTTAGGATAGGGATGACAATTTTTTCCCGCTCCACTTAACTTGCCCATCCCCGCTTCGCCCCGCATGGGTTTTCCCTGCCTCGCAAAGGTGGTGGGGCAGGGATGGGGCAAGATTTTAGCCTCGCACCACAAGGCAGGGCGGGGATGGGTTTAGACTTTTTAGCCCCGCCCCTGCCCCACGTTGCTAAGGGTTATAATTGTAATTTTTTCATATCCTAAAACCCTACTATTTAAACAAACATATCAATATTAGCTTATTTTATTCTACCCAATGTGGTTTTCTGCTTTATTTTATTATGTGTTATACTATGAGATTTTTTTTATTTATTTTTTATGATTGTCTTGTTAAACACTTGGATATATTATTCAATTTTTTCTAAAAATTGATTTGATTTGATGGGATAAATTTAGTTGTAATTTCAAATATATTTTTATTAATGAAATAGGTTTCATTAAAAAAATTGTACTAATTGTGGGGCAAATTAACAAAAAGTAGAGTTTTACGGGGTGGGGCGGGGCGTTGCTGGGCCCTAAAGGGCGGGGATGGAGTGAGAAAGTTTTCCCCATTATGCAGGGCGGGGCGGGGATGAGGCAAGATAAAACCATGAGGGTTGGGGACGAAGACCCTATCCTTCAGCCCTGCCCCGCCCCGCCCGATTGTCATCCCTACCTTATGGCAATAGTTAACAATCCATTTTAGGAAAGTTTTGACACCACTTTTATGAGAAATAGAAAAAACTGTCAAAACATTAATTGCTTTTTTTTTTTTTTTTCCTATAAAAACTTTCTTTAAATGGATTATTAACCATTGCTCAAGGGCATTCGTTAGCATTTCCCAAACAAAAATAAGGGAAAATAAAATCTTTACTCTTATACCCTTATTATATTAAAAAAAAAAAGTAATAAATTATATTTTTATTAAAAAAATTGTGTATGGATGGGCACTTCAAAAAAAAAAAAAAAAGAATATAAGAACCCAAAATAGATGTGGGAAAAAAATCCATTAAAAAAAAAGAGGGAAACAGATGAACCCAAAAAAAAAAAAAACTGAATGAGATGGTTGAAAAAGGACAACAACCAAAGTAAGGGTCGTCAATGGGCCGGGTCGGGCCAGCCCGGCCCATTTTTACTTGGCCCATGGGCACAATGGGCTGGGCATAATGGGCTATTAACTAGTTAATGGGCCGGGTCAGGCTGGGTCGAAAGAGAAAAACTCAGCCCATGACCCTACCCATGGGCAATGCCCATTTTTGTCTTTAGCGAGATGGGCTATCGAGTTGGGCCTAATGGGCTACCCATGGGCTTGTATTAGCATATTATTTTATTATTTTTATAAGGAAAGAATCAATTTTTTATAAGGGAATAATCAATCTATTTTTTTTAAAGGAAAGAATTAAGGAATTTAATACTTAATTACAAATTTTTTTACAGTAAAATCTATTTAATTTTTTGTTTTGTTGATGGAAACCTATTTAATTTTTTTTTATTAAGGCTTTAAATAGTTTTTTTATTTTTATCTTTAATAAAAAAAAATGTCAAATGGTTAATTCAAATTTGCTAGACTACTAGAAAAATATATATTTAGTAAACTAAGTTTAGTACAATTACTTTGAGTATCTTAGTGGTTGAGGGAGTTCTCTTAGGAAATTCCTCTATAATATCTCAAGATCAATCCTTCATACACTTCCTATATATTTTTGTTATGAATTATGAGTTATTGGGTTGGGCCAATGGGTTAAGCCAATGGGCTGGGTAACGGGTTGGGCTACTGGGCTAGCCCATTGAGTACCCATGGGCATAAAAACTAGCCCACGGCCTGACCCATTGGGCTAGTGGGCTATCCATGGGCCTCAATAACAACGGGCCGGGCCGCCCATTAGCTTGGTGGGCCGTCGGGTTTCTAGGTCGGGCTGTGGGCCATGAGCTATTTGATGACCCCTAAACCAAAGAAAACAGATGAAAAAAAATTAAATTTATAAATATGATAAATGATTCAACTATTCAAGTGAACGTTGCACAGTGAAAAAGCCAAAGAAGGAAAAGGACCAAAAAAAAAAAAAAAAAAAAACCAATAAGAAGTTGCATAGTGTAGGACATTTTTGTCCAAATCACTCGTGTACCAGTTTTCTCTCCATTTTAGAGAGATTACATTTTGTTGTGCTTCGAAAAATAAAACAATTGGATTTCACCAATTTTCCTCCTTATTTTCTTATCTAACCAAACACTCAAAATACTATTTACTCTCTCATTTTTCCATTCTCCTTAAAATCACCCCAAACAAACATGCCCTTAAACTAGATGACACGATATCATTGGAAAATTCCCATATTAGCACTATTTTATAGAAAATTGGATTTTCGGTGCAATAATTTGAAATCCTAAACAAGGTCATCCAACTACTTCTTTTCATTTATCAAAAAAAAAAAAAAAAAAAAAAAAGGAAAAAAAAAAGTTCATCCAACTACACGGAGTTCCTTCTCTCTAAAAAAAAAAAAAAAAAAACAACAGACGGAGTTGGGCTTGTTGCCCAAAATTCCTCAAAGTTGGGCTCATGACACATAATTCTCTTCAATTCCCAAGGTGGGCTTTGACCCATACTTTTCGACCCACGTTATTTCTTCACTTCACGGAGTGGGCTTAGCCGACACCATGTGATGAGTTCATGCCTCATGGGTTGTGCTTGTAAGCACACGTCAAACATGTTTTTTTTTTCTTGTCTCTTTCTAATAGAACCTTTCCCAATAAAACCCAAACTATTTACAAAAAGAAAATGAGTTTGGAGGAAAATTACCCAATTATAAGTGTTTTTTTTTTTTTTTTTGTTTGATAGGTACCCATTTGCACTAAATAATGAAAGCCCACACATATTCCTTGAAGACCCAAGTCCAAATGGATAAGAACTATAGTTGGTCCACAAAAACTACTATATATCATGATACCCAAGTCCACTTGTCCAAAATCATTGATGATTTATTTATTTTTATTATAAATACAAGTACAATACCCAAAATTATTAGAAGACAAAAGAGTTTACCAGTCTGATCCATTATTTATTTGGATGAGAATGGTTTGATGGTTTTTTTTTTTTTTTTTTTTGAGAAGAAGTTTGATGGGTTTTGATTAGGAAAGAATGATGGTGTTTGGGAGTGGGCCCAATATTAAAAAGAGCATTGAGCAGCGAGTACATTCTGATGATAGTACATGTTATTTATAAACCGCTAGGAGCATTGCCTAATGATGCATAAAATAAAGCAAACAAAACAAAACTCATCATCCATCCTTTCCCAGCTTCAGAATTATTTAGAAGATAAGGGTGTAAAACCAAAACCAAAGAGAGAGAGAGAGAGAGAGAGAGAGGATGTTGTTTCAAGTAGGAGGGCAAGGGAGCCGGCCGACCTTCTTCGAGATGTCGGCGGCTCAGCAGCTCCCCGCCAGCCTCCGCGCCGCTCTCACCTATTCTTTCGGCGTAACTCTCTTCTTCTCTTCTCTTCTCTTCTCTTTCATTTTCCGATTGATTATATATATATTGATATTTAATTGTAGAACAATAACAAGTACTACAGGTATTGGCTTTAAGAAGACCGATGTTCCACAGGGTTTTAGACTATGAAGATGAATTCTTTGCTTTCCTCATGCTCATTCTCGAAACTCACAGTTTACGTACCACAGGTGGAACCCTTTTTTTCCTTTTACCCCCTTTTTTTTTGCTTGTTTTCCATCAATATAATTATATATATATATATTTATATATTTTAATGTTTTTATTCATTTTTGATGAATTCACTATCAATAACTACATGCTACTGAATATTATTGCTTTTCTAGAATATGTATAACATGTAGAGTTGTATAGGTGTTTTGGTTGCCAATGCCAACCTTTGTCCTAGAGTTGTATACAATTTGGATAAGGTATATGGAGAAAAATCTAAGATAATAGCATTACTAGGCGCGAATGTGTTGATTTTGTCGCGTACTTCTTTTGAGAGATAGGCTGCATTAATGAAATGCTATCATTTGTGTGTTGATGTTGTCCCCTAAGCTAAAAATCAATAAAAATTTCGTTGTTATCGAATACCCCCAAACCCATGTCTCATTTTCCATTTTCCTAAAAGGGGGTCATTGGGGGCAATGGGCTTTGTATGGAATGGCACTTCTTATACTTGTGAGAATAGTGTAAGACCCATTGGTGTTTCTGTAAGTTACGAAGAATGTTGTACCCAGTGCATAAAGCTCCCACTTTTGCAGGGTCTAAGAGAGGTGATTGGTAGACGGCCTTACCTTACCCCTAATTTTATTTGGAGAGCCAGTCTGAGGAGTTTTTGAAGGTGGCAATACTAGTTGAGAATACGTTATGATATTTTATTAACATTTTATTTGATACTTACTTATCAAAAAACATTTTATTTGGAACTTGTCTAACTTATTTTGAGTTTTAAGTACCTGCAACAGTTGAAATTTCTGGCTAGATTAGCTCGGAATGTCTCTGAGGTGTTGTACAAAAGACTTGAAATTAGATCCTACTTTCAGCTAGGATATGAGGGTTTAAGATATATGGTAGGGCTACTTTTCATTGTGTATCCCACTATAAGCATTTGATAAAAAATAACATTTTGTGAGTGTAGAGGATTTGGTTTGTATTTGTAGTGAATAATAAGGTTCTACATGTTATCAAGTGAGCAGCTATTATTGGCTATGTGAATTTGCCCCCTTGATGCAGTAAAACATAATGCCATCTGTGAGGATAAGCAGAAAGAGGAGGGTGCAGGGGCTGTAAGGGAGATGCTTGAAATAAAATTTTGAAAATAATGCATGGTGAGTGTGTATATTGTAAGAATGTGATATGGGTGATGGTCTCTGGTCTCTGCATGTTTGGAGTTTGGAATGAGTGGTAAAGCTGCTTTTATGCAGCGGTAGCACTTAAATCTAATGAAGCAAGATGGAGGAAGGGACGTTTATTGTGAAAATAATAATATGTAATTCAATGTACGTGTGAGATTGTTCTCATGAACCAGCCCTTTTGCAAAGAGTCTTGTAGTTCAATTGGCACTTCTTGGTATTTCCAACGGAGATGTCTGTTGAAATCTCCCCTCAGCCAACTATCGATTTATCCAAAAAGAAAAAGAAAAATGTAGATGTGAGATTGTTGATGATTGGAAGATAAAATTTTTATAAAGAGACTCCACATTTTGGTCCTAAGATCTGCTTATATTGCCCACCTTATATGCATTTTGAATCTCTAGTACTAAGTTTCTCATACTGCTGCAGCATTTTTTTGTGTTTGATGTAGAGTTAGCCTGCTTTAAATCTTTACTTGAGACTCATTGCATATTTTTTTTTCTTTACCTAATCTTCAGATGCATCTTTTTCTGAATCTCTATATGGCTTACGGAGGAGAGCTGTGAAGATAAAAGTAAAGAAAGATGATGCTCGATTGATGTCAGGTGATGGGATTAATCACTCTGGGTTAGAGAAGCGCCAAAAAGTTCTTTCAGTTGTGTTTCTGGTACAATCATCTGCTTCTTTTTATTAATTTTGAAATTCCAGTAAACATTTCTTTTCATTCTGGAGCAGATAGTACTTGTGGCTTGCTTATCTATGTATTATTATTATTATAATTATTTTGATTGGTAAGTTACACACACACACCCCCATTGAGTTTTGAATCCACCACCTCACTCTCCATCCATTTTTTGTGGGAGGAGGTACAATTTGAGTTAGATCTCATTGGCTTTGTCTTCTCTGCATTATTGTCTGAATTAGTAGTTAATAAAATTCTAAGTATAACTGGCATCGGAATTCTGCTATTTGGATGGCTGTGCCCCATTGTTTGATGTGGTGCATTTGGCGGGAAAGGAATAACCGGCATTTTGAGGATTTAGAGAGATCAGATTCAGATCTTAAACTCTTCTTCCTTAAGACTCTTCTAGATTGGGTTGCAATGTAAGGCTTTCGTTCTTTTTCTTCAGTCCATGGTTTCATGGACTTTTGTACTTTATGCACTTGATTTGTTTTTGTCCTTGATGTATACTTTCTGTATACTCAAGTGACACCCTTCTTCTTTTTACTATATTTTTATTACTTATATAAAAAAAACTAATTAGAGAAGGAGAGGAGTGGATGAAGCTCATCAACATAATCCTGAAGCATACCCAATATGAGCTTTATCTAGTGGCGGAGCTAGAATTTCAATTTAGGAGGGGCAATATTGGAAGCAAAATTAATCCCAAAAATATTAATTTGACATTAATAAAAGTAAAAAAAAATAATAATAATGTAATCATCGTACAAAATGTACTATAATGTAAAGTATAATGTATTTTTCATACCTAAGTTAATTTATTGTTAAAAGTATAGAAATATACCTAGAAAGTCTTATATTATCTCATTGCCTTGATTGCCTCTAAAAAATTATGTAGAATTCAATGTTCTTCCTCTATTCTTTTAATTATTTACATAAAGACCTTATAGTAAAAACCTAAAATTTGAAACTATGAAAGAGTCAAGATATTGAAGGAAAAAAGATTAGTGGAAGGATCAGAGCATTAGAAATTAGACATAAATAATGTGTGTGTGTGTAATTAACTAATTCTTTAAATTTAACCAGTTACTTTGAGTTTAAATGTCATGAGAAAAATGAATTTGATATGAAATTAAAAAGTGATGTGATATGGGAAAATTTGAATTTCAATTGTTGTGAAGTACCATGGGTTAAGCTTGAAGGAAATATTATGTTTATTTTTTTAAGTATAAATTAACATCATATGTTTATCTTTATTTTAAATTTTAAAATTAAAATTTTTTTTTATAATGTCTTTATCTTTTTGTCAAAGGGGACAAACTAAAGTCCTATTAATATAGTCTTTTTGAGTAGTACTATTTTTCATGTACAACCCCGGTGTACCTGGTTTTTCTCTTTTAATACAACAAAGAAAAAGAAAAAGTATTTTTGAGTAAAAAGATAGAAAATCATTTTACTCCTTTGCATGAAATGTGTACATAGAATCCATTCCTACCTAACGGTGGGAGACCATTTTTTCACCTTGCATGGCTTTGTCGAATTCCATGTACACGACCAAGCTGAACACAAAGAGATTTGGTATATTTGTGAAGCTTAAACTGCAAAGGAGCATTGAGTGAGGTCCCTTGGCTCCGCCTATGACTTCATCCATTCCTCTCTCTCTAATAGTAGGTGGTTTTTTTATTGGTAGGTTACACCACATTGGTGGGTCTTGAACCCATGATCTCACCTTCCATTTTGCTCCTACAAGGGAAGGAAAGGCCAACTGAGCTAAAGCTCATGGGTGAAGATGTCTAACACAATAATGTTATGTGTTCATTTTCATGAAAGGCAAAAAAAAAAGGGGGGAGGGGGGGGGGGGTTGTGTGTGTGTAAAATATAGTGTTTGTGAGCTGTGAAAATGTGTATGCATATATATATATATATATATATATAATAATAATAATAATAATTGGTAGTTATATGCACCTGATGTGTTTTGATTTCACAACCTCAACCTCCACCTTGCTCTACTATGCGAGGAAAGGCCATTTGAGCTAGAGCTCGTATCCAAAGATATCTTATACAATCATGTTATGTGTTCATTTTCGTGAAAAGCAACAAAAATAATAAAAAGTAAAAGATAGTGTTTGTGGACCATGAGTGTGTATGTTAGACACAGTTTCTTGTGCTATATCAATTTATTCTCACTTAGGCTATGTTTGGTTGGAGGGAAGACGGAAAGAAGGGAGGGAAGAGAAGAAAAATCCTTTGTTTGGTTGGAGAGAAATTGAGAGAGGGAATGAAAAATGGAGGGAATTATTTTCCATGGGAGCCACCATTTATCTTTCCTTCCAAATTGGAAGGTAATGAGAAAAAAGAGAGAGTTGCACATGAGCCTCATCTCTTTCCCTTCTTTTCTACCTTGCAAACCGAACACAATGAAGGAAAACTGTTCTCCTTTCCCTTTCCATGCTCTTCCTCTCTCCTCTCCCCTCCCTCTCAGTTTTGCCAAACATGGTGTAAGAGCTGTAGGTAGATGAAGGGATAATGATTTTTGAAGTTAATATGTATAGGTTGTGCTGCCGTATTTTAAGTCAAAGTTGCATTCAATATACAATAAAGAAAGGGAAGCCAGGCTTCAAGCAAGTTTATGGGGACATGATGATGAAAGATTTGATGATACTGAGTATATAGTAGGGGAGGATTCTCTTGCTTCAAGCGGAAATTTGGAAGCAGAAGCATCAATTAGGACACGCTTGACAAAGAGGGTTCAGAAAATTGTAGGCACCTGCTATCCATGGATACATGCTAGTAGTGAAGGTATGTGTATGTTTCAATCTAGTTGTAGGTTTCTATTTGCAAAGCAATGCTGTTTGTCTGTTCTTCATTTAAGTGTGTGTGTGTGTATATATATATATATATATATTAATACTGACCTTGGATTACACTATTAAATAAGTTTAATAATAAATAAACAAATTTTACCTATCAATTTTTTTATATTTTACATGTTCTTAAAATATGATTGTACATTATTCATGAAACTCTATGGCTTTCTCTTATGTTATCTGTGAATTTCTAATAAGAGGAACTCTCTGACTTTCTCTTTGTCCTCAATTAGAAGTTAGATAATTGTCTCCTGCATAGGTAACAAACAAAAATTTGATGAATTGTATGTGTGTGATTAGTTTATGTTTTCCCTTACGCTAGCAAGTAAACTCATCATTAGTCTCATGATTAATGTTGTGGCGTTTTTAATATATGATGTTATGTCTTCAGGGTGAGGCTATTGAATGTCCTTCGGTTGTACCTGACAATTCTCTCTAAGAACCTGTGGTATAATCATCCATTATAATATATTTTTCCTTTTTGGTGTGCAATGCAGGAGTATCTTTTGCTTATCAGCTGTTATATTTGTTGGATGCTACTGGATTCTATTCGTTAGGACTACATGCACTTGGGATTCAAGTTTGCCGAGCTACAGGGCAAGAGCTGGTATAATTTAGCAAGGTTTCTTTGGAATATTTAGTGGCTGAGTACATTTACATTTTTATATGAGAACCATAAATGGTAGCACAATCTGTTGGGGACCATGCCTCATGAAGGGGAGGTCACTAGATTGAATCTCCCCTTACCCATCCTCTTGAGGCCAAAAGTTACCTTCAAAATAAAATTTACATTATTATATGAGCATACAATTTTCTGTCTGATTTGTCATGTATGTTGCTATGGGCTATATATTGGTGTCAATAGCTGACATGTAAGCCTGTCTCATTTGTTATTTGCTTATATAAATTGTCTTTAAAGTCGCTTAGAAATTGAACTGGTTAATATTGTATTTCTTTTAGTCATGAGCACATAGTGCAATAATCTCTCTTGCACCTTATCAAGCATGCAATAATTTATTGTCTTTATGCATATAAAGTGTGATAATAAATTACTATATTATGTTGAGTGTATAATAAAAAGGTCATGGGTAGATATGTGTGAATTATACATATGTTGTCAATGGGTAGGTATTTGGGTGTGGTTTTATTATTATTTTTATTTGGGATAAAAGTACATTTTTGTGTCAGCTAAACAAGTTAAGCATATGTCATCACTTCTTGCTCCAAACAATGAGTCAATGACTACATGATTATATTAAGTGGAAGGGCAAAAATGTAGAATACATATGTCGTCATCCTTTAGATTACAGGTGATCCTGTTGTTAAGTTTTTTTATTATTTATTATACTAATTAATGTTGTTAACCCTCATGACACTATTGTCATCTTTTCTGAGAGAGAGACAGAGAGAGGGCCTTTGCCTTAACAAAAAATGAGGACATTGCTAACGGACTCAGAAGTTGCACTCATAAATATAGCCAATCATGTTCGTGATTTATTGTGTCAACATAATCTTTTGGATATTATAATTTGTATGATCAAAGAAGGATATGCATATATATATATATGTATGTATAATTTAAATATCTTGTTTTACATTTCTCAGTACTTTTGAATTCACTTTTTTGTTGTCAAGGTAGATGGATACTTCTTCTAGAATTTCAAAGATAAGAAGCCGTGAACGTGAAAGACTTCGTGGGCCACCATGGCTGAAGGTATAAAAGTCATTTGGTTAGTTTGGTTGGTAGCTTTTACAATATAGTTGCACAAAATAATACTACTGATAATTTAGGCCGCAGTAGTACATATACAAGTAGTGGCACATATTAATCTGTTTTACTTAATGAAAAGATTTTGACAAATTAATTTAAAATATAACTTAAAGGGTGATGAGTGGGCTTTTCAATGCTTATGAGGAGTAGTTTGAATCTCCCCTTCTCCCTTTGGGGCCAAAACTTATAAAATAGAAATGGCTATGAGAAATTAAATGCCAATGAGCTCTACCTCAAATAGAAATCTTTTCCTCTTGTAAGAGCAAGGTGGAGGGTGAGATCATGGTCAAGACCCACCAGGTGTGTACGTAACTTACCAATAAAAAAAGTGTTTCTAGGTCTGTGATGTGGTAGTGTCACTCTAGTTCAAGATTAGGTGATTGGTTTCGCTTAATAAGCCAGTCATGGTGATAACATGTTCAATGAAAAGCTTTCTATTATTCTCTTTCATGGTTGAATGCATTTGGATGATGTCATAATTCCTTTGCAAAAGAAGTTGCTTTGTACATACAGCTCTCTCGTTCCTAATTGTACATATTTGTTTGTATTTTGCCCAGTAAAATGCAAGTTACCTGTAAAATGTAAAAATATTGTTACACTCAAGCACTCGACCAGATTGTGTGAGTAAACTTTGAAAATTTGACCTAAGTTTGTAATCATACTATATCTTAATTTTTAATTGGTTGTTTATTCTCTTTAGAGTTCAGACAATTGGCTAATGTTAACCTAAGTCGAAATGTAAGATTTTCTATCATTTTTTGATTGATTGTTTATTCTCCCTGTTTTTGACATATTTTATGATACAGGCAGTACAGGGTGCACTGCTCAGCTGTATGTATACGGCACTTGATTATGCACAAACAGGATTAATTGCAGCAGTGTTCTTCTTTAAAGTGAGTCTGATTTACACATATGCAATGTTATGGCCTTGGGTAATTAATAGTTATTTTTTTTTAAATTCTTAATAATGCTGACTTTCATAATGCCTTCATTCATACTAAGAAAAAGAAATGGTATTGATATGTTGTGTTGTCATTATTATTATCATCATCTTGTCATCTGTGTTTTTATGCTCGACTAATTGTAGGATTAGAAAACTTGGAAAAGGAGAGGAATTGAATAGGAAAAAGAGTTAATTGGGAGAAAATCATGGAGTTTTCTGAACTGTGTTTTTACTTACATTAATTGAAAACTTTAAACAGACAAAACATAAGATCCCCCCCCCCCCCCCCTCTCTTTTCTTTTGGGTGCAAAGCCCATCAAGAATTTAAAGAATATTCAGAAATAGAATGGATGTATGAGTGTAATAGTCCAAAATTCTTTCTGTTTGCTTGAAATTGGCATTCTTGCAGAATGTTAGTTATATAATTCTGGCATTAAAATTTTTCCTTTGTATTTTGGGTTTGCTCTCTGAATTTGAAATGCGCATGACACTTCATAATATTCTGTCATGTTCCTCTTTCAGACATTATTCTTTGCTGAACTGCCTAAATCTCTTATCTGTATTGTTAGGGAGCTAAATGTCTTCTTGTGTTCATTATTATATCTTGAAAGCAGATAACTACTCTTTTGCTTCTAAACTTTAGATCTTTTTATGATCTTATTCTTATCTCTTTATTATATTGATTTTCATTTAATATTTTATTTATTTATAAAACATCAATTGACAAATACTTCGTTGATGTTGATTTCTACTAGATGATGGAGTGGTGGTACCAATCTGCTGAGGAGAGAATGTCAGCTCCAACTGTGTACCCCCCACCACCTCCTCCTCCTCCACCAAAGGTGAAGAAAATTTTCAGTTTATCTTGGCTTACCCTGTTCTATGTGCGCACACATGTACATACCGGTGTATGGTGCCCAATACTATCAAATTGAAGTACATGGAAAAAGGGGAAAGATGTAATTGAATTGAAGCAATTTTTGTTGTTGTTGCTATGTTGCTTAAATAGTTAAGTCAAATTTGCCATTACAAACAGGTTGCTGAAGAGGGTATTCCACTGCCACCTGACAGAACAATTTGTCCTTTGTGCTCACAGAAGCGTGCGAATCCATCTGTAGTTACAGTTTCAGGGTTTGTCTTCTGTTACGCATGCATATTTAAGTATGTTTCTCAGGTGAGGCCTCCAAACTCGTTGACTATTGACTTGAAAGATAGAAGTGTTTGTTATGGTTTTTAGGGGAAGTATTCTAGAAGGGCTTGAGGCATGAAAATTGTCGCAGAGGACAAGGTTAATATGTCACAGAACTGATTCATTACATCTAGGTTTTCTTTGTAGCTATTTCAATCTAGACACTTTTAATAACCCTAGCCTCTATTTATTGTAGAATAATCATGTACTTAGTAGTGAACAAACAATTTTATATTAGTTTTTCTATAATTTACATTTTATTTCTGAACCTTAGCATATATTTGGTTCATGTCAGCAAAGCTAATTTGTAATACCACATATGAATCTGTCTCTTCCATAGTTAATGTTCTCCATGCAAGTCCTACTTCCTGTGTTATCACTAATCAGTTTCAAAACAGCTTGGAAACCTGTTTCCATGTAGCACTGTGAATGTGTAGATTTGTTTTGTGCATCCTTACACTTCTATTCACCGAAGTAGTATTATATTAAGATCAAATCTGGTTTAAAGCTAGGAAATGCACCTGAATAATACATATATTTTGAGAAAAATTTATGATTTTGCATTATCTTAGGTGGACTGTTTTGTAATTGTCATACATCCTTCTGGCTTGGTTATTCTACTCAATACTATTTTCCTTGGGGCCAAACTACACTTTTGGTTCTCCAACAATGTAGGCCATTATAATTTCATCCCCATACATTTAATTGTGTCAAATTCGTTCTCTACTTTCAAAATCAAGTCAATCTTATCCTTAATCAAGTAAACTTCTAAGGATAAAATTGACTTGAATTTGAAATTTGAGGGATGAATTTGACTTGATTTTGAAATTTGAGAGATGAAATTGACTCCAATTTATAGTTGAGGATCCTTGATTCTGAAAGTTGAAGGAAAACATTGACACAATCAAATGTATTAGGGCGAAATTGAAACTGTGACAAATGTATGAGGACCAAAATTATAGTTTGGCCTTTTATTGGGGGAAAAAATTGTCTATTTTAACCATTTTTAAATAGTTTTTGCACTGGACAGTTTCATGGGTGAAAATATTGTCTCTTTTAACAAATTTGTTTTTTGGGCTTTTGTTCTTGGCAGTATAAACGGTGCCCAATCACATTAATGCCTGCAACTGGTGACCATATAAGGAGGCTCTTTCATGATGTATAGAGAAACCCTGTTGGGAATCATGAGTTAAAGCGATACATTTCTATGCAAGAAGGATTCAATAATCAAGTCAAATGCAAAGCAAAGATGCTCAGCCACAAGTGGGGCCAAGACAAGCAAACCAAAATAAGGTTCAGTTCAATTGTTGACTGGTGTTATATCTTACTCTTACCATTTTTGTTTTTAGGGTTTTATCTATTTTATAAACATTTTTCTTGTATTTTATTTCTTTAGGCAATATTAGATTAATGATTATATGAGTTGAGGTGTCAGGTGACATTCTTTGAGTCCACAGCCATTATCCATGTTTTAGAGTTAGATCATAGATGTGTAATGATTTGATATCTGTAACATAACGAGTTTGTATGAAAGAACTATTGATGCAATATCAGTTCTCTTTTTTTAAGGAAATCATCGATTTTTGTGTGTGTGTGTGTGTGTGTTGGTTCTAGGTTATATTTAATGCCATATGAGGGTGTGTAAGTTGTCTTTTATCACACATAATTCCACAACGGTTATAGAGAAGTGGGGATTACTTCTACAGTTTCGTTGCGATGATCTCTCTCTTCCTTTGGTGTGTGTGTGTAGTAGGAGATTTTAGGAAGACCACCATTCTTTTTATTTTATCTTTATTATTATTATTTTCTAATAATTTTCAAGATGCGTTGCTTGTCTTCCACATTTTTAAATCTCTACTTGAACTTATTCTGAAGTTGTCTGGTCATATCTGCAGCTTGCCAATTAATTAATTAATTTATTTTTAATAACGTTAACCATTTGCAATAGCTGAATTGCCTTGCCTGAAATAACGTTAACCATTCCTCACTGTATCACCTTGTGTCCTTATATGATGCATTTTGCATTTTCTATAGTGACCCTTGATGTATAGACTCTGAAAGTGTTATGCTGTATTTGGATAGTATGTGTGTTGGTGAACATTAGATATACTAGCGGTGTGTGTGGATAGGAGGAAACGGAGAGAAGGGGGATATCACTATCTGCGGCTCCTGAAAGGGATCCTATTGAAAGATGAATGTGGTGGAATTCAAATCTAAGCATTGAACAAGGAGATTGTGCACATTGACTACTCATGCACAGTCACAGGTATTAGAAGATATTCATTGGGATGTAAGGCATTCCGAATCCGTATTTGGTTAAATGATGGTTTCAACCCATCCTCAATATTCAGGGGAAAAAACCCAAGAGAGAAGAGAGGAGATGGAAATGGATCCACACCAGTTAAAAAGTGCAGCCCAATGGGTTAAATTATGAGATAAAAAATTTACATCCCTTTAACCAAAAGAGAAGCTCCAATAAGAAATCGAGTTTAGATCAGCCTTCAATTTTGGGAGAAAAGGTGCAAGGAACCAGGGAGGGGAGGAAGGGAGGTCTTGGAGCCTCAATGACAAAGTTAGAGTTTCCTTTAAAGAGAATAAAGGAAAACTTATGGAAAACAACCAGTTTGATTGCCTGAACTGTTGCTTGTGCTTGGGTCGGATCAGATGGAGGGAAAAGATATGAAGGGCTAAGAAGACCTCACCAGATTCATTGCTTACCACAGCAGTAGTGAAAGTAGAATGGGGCCTGATAGCAGCATCAAATTTTATTGAAAACCAACTAGTTGGAGGAGGAATCCATTTCGAGACCAGATCATGTGGCCGAGCAAACCAGACAGAGAGATGTTCTTAATATGCTTTGTTGATTGCTCCAACATCCTTTCTAGAATCAGGTTTGTGATTTGCAAAAATAGTTTGATTCCTTCTTCTCCAAATGTTTTGAAGAGAACTGAGCACAAAGTGAGCTTGTGGATGTCTTCCTTGAAAACATGCATTTTTGGTTGAGGGAAAATGACATTTTATAAATCACTTGTAGATAAGAGCTTGAGAGAAGCTCTGTTAAATGGCCAAGCTTTTAGAGACCAGACGATTGTAGCGTAGGGGCAAAAAATGAATATGTGCTTAGCTTACTCTTGGAACTGGTTACACAACGCACATTGTAGATCAAATTGGGGCCATCTTTTATTAAGAGCTACTTTGGTGGGAAGAATATACCAAACAATTTTTTCGAGCATGATGATGACATGAAAGGGATATGATAATGGGTATATAAATTATACAACTTTCAATAAAAAGAAGAAAAAGAAGAAGAAGAAGAAAGAATTGAGTAATTAGCTTCTTTCAATAGGCAATTCTTACAGTCTTCGAGTAGTGCTCCGGGCTCTCACATATGGGTGGGGCTCCACCCTCTTTGTGAGAGCCCGGAGCACTGCTCCAGGACTACCTAAGTTTTTTCCCTCTTCAACAACAATGAAGCAATTGATTTGTGTGGAATTTCTAATGTTAGATGCATGGGATGGCTATTATTGTTTAAAGGGTAAATCCCATCCACCATGGATGGGTAGCTACACTATATTTGAATTGAAAATGGAGTGATTGATTGAGCAGCAAACGTGTGATAATTTTTTATATGATTTTGTAAACAAATGCCCAAGAACAATGGTTAAGTTGTATTTAATGTTAATATTTATATATTAAAAAAATAAATTGTGTGTGTATGTATATATATATATATATATATATATATATCCAAGAAAACACTTAATTATAATGAATTTGTGCGTATAAGCCAATAAATCATTAACAAGAGTAATCTTCTTTGAAAAATGTGCATTACAGCTTATTATTAAGTATTTATTAATCATTAATATGTGCCCTTAGGTTAATGGTATCTTTTATCTTTTTTTTTTTTAAATTTTAAATTAGCTTTTGTGAATTGTTATTTAATTTTATGCTTTGTGAAGTGTTACTTCTTTTATGCTGAAAAACGTTCCACCAATCTACCGCATCCTTGATAAACCTTTTTAATTTTAATAAAAGTTTCACAGATCTTCGAATAAACAAAATAATCTTCAAGATCAAGAATCTAATTTGCGATTTTCTCTTTGTATGATATACCATCAAGGTATTGAATATTTATTTAAATTAAGAGTGCATTGATCAACAAGTTGTCTACGAGTGCAATCTCTAGCAAGACCAGTTTCCCTATCATCTTCACTATCTCTTTCAACATTCAAACAAAGATAGATTGATAAGCATGTTTTGAATCTCAGTCTAGCAAAAGAAAAAAGAAGAAGAAAGCATGTTTTGAATCTCATAGTGTTCATAATCATAGATCTTTCCTCCCAATTACCTTGAACAGCACCATAAGAGCTTGCACCCTGCAGTGACTGTTAATAAGGTGCTTGCTTTCATCTTCGTTTTTCCTCCTATCGAGATGCTAACAAGATCTATTATCAGTTAATGTATAAGGTAAAGTATGAAATGGATAAACTTCGTTTTATCTATATGCTTGAGTACAAATGAAAGAACTTTAGAATACACAAGATAGAAGAAAATAAACTGATTAAAATTTTATTGTTAACAGACTTGAATATTAGTTTAGAGCCAATTTATAAACTCCATAAAACAAAATTCTCAAGTAAAAATATTCCTAACAATGATACTGTGATTATTATATGTGGGGACAAATGACCAAGGTTCTCACATCTTGGGCCGTGGGCTTGGCATAGACACTTAAGTGATGCAAGGAGTCATGTAGAGCCTTACAACATTTTTAAAATCTATGCAGCTTTGTTGGACAAATAACATTCTTTGTAAATGAATGAGTTTCCCTCAGCTAGTTGTTGTTGATGACTGGAGATAAATAATTGATCTGGTGAATATAAGATTTCTTAGTCTACATGGGACAGAATTGAATTGAATTTGTTTGTATTAGATCATGTGCAACTCTAATTTGAGTAACTGCAGTATGTCTATTTTTCTCGGCCTCAATCCTTTATTTTCTTGCAATATCTTCAACTTAAATCAAAATGCTCCTTGTTCGTGCATTTGATGGTCTTCTATGTACATGATTGTATCTTCTTGGTCTACTTGTTTACTTATCCACATTATGTTGTATTATGCCTTTTTGTAACTAATGTGTACTTGAGTTATTATGGCTTATTGTTTCATGGAATTTTCTTTAAATAGGAGAGATGATTCTTGGTTTGCAGCTCTTGGAAGATCTTGCATCCATATGACATGGAGTGACCGGGGTGCTATATCTCTTGAGGTATGCTCTATGCGCAGTTGTTTATATCCATATGTTTTTTTGTTCCTTTGCTTTTATTGGAACCCTTCTTCTCTTTCCATCCTTTTGATTTATGTTATTAACATGACCAACACGCTATCAAAACTCACTATTCTTGAATCACTGGTTTTGTTGAGTGAACTCTTTGCAGAGAGGCAGTTTGTTGAGAACGATCTATGATTTATAAGGTTATAAATCTTTTACTACTTACATAAAAGAAATCTATGGTTTCTTGGAACTGGGTATTACTAGATTCCTGTTTAAAAGTCTGAATAAAGCAGGTTGATTACTCAAGATGATCTCTTTTCTCTCATTCTCAGGCAGTGTCCAACTAAACTTAGGCATTAAGTAGAAGTTTATGGAATTGGTAAAACTCATCATAAAATCTTATTGTCACCTATTCTCTTCTTACTTTTGTCATTTCACTGAGCCAAGTTTTTTTATGGGGTTCATTTGGGTGATAAACAAAACCTTGGAAAGAGATTTGCATGAAGAATCACTGTGCTTAGCAATCATACTAATTATTCATGAGAATTTCTCTTGAAGTTTGCTGAGGAACATTTGATAAAATGATCTGGCATCCAAACTCTTGTTGTAGGGCCTAGACTTACAAGTTGTAGAGGATGTTGGAGAAGCTGAATTTGTTTTGGTGCATGGCACTGAAGCCATGGGGACTCCTTCTGGTACTGCAATTCCCACGAAACTTGAGGACCTTGAGAAAACATTGGAGCATTGTGCTGCTAAAAGAATTCCAATGGTGGTGGCTAATCCTGATTTTGTGACTGTTGAGGCAAGAGCTTTGCGTGTAATGCCTGGTAAAAATGTTTAATATTGCAGTGGACTTATTGGGCCCTGTGTACCAATTCGTTACGCTACATTATACATTTATACTACCACATATAAAGGTCCAATTTGGGCTAGAAAACCTCAAAAGCAACTAAAAATAAGAATTTAAAACCCTAAAATTTAAAATTTCTAAAAATTACAAAAAAGACTTCGATCAAATTTGGATATTTTGCTAAGGTCAGCAAGGACAAGTTTGTGAACAAAAATCTCATCTAATCTAACTTGGTCCAAAACATCATAACACTACAAGAAAAAACTTTATTGTAACAAAATATTTTGTTGCAATAAACTCAAAATTGTTGCAATAAACCCCTATTACAACAAACAAATTTCATAGCACATGTTGCAAAAAAGTCTGTGGTAATAGGCGATCACAACAAAAATTTCGTTGCAATAGCATTTTGTTACAATAAAATATTTTTATTATTATTAAAAATACTTTATTGCAACAAAAAATATTGTTGCTATAAATCATTGCAACAAAATTTTTGTTGCAACAATAATATTTGTTGCAAAAGTTTCACTACAAAAAGGCCTAATTACCTTTGGAAACTTAGGGCACGTTTGGTAAACTGTAACGGTAATTACATAAGAATAAGAATAGGTATTACAAGGAATACAAGATGCTGTAATGTAATATATATTACGATTTATTTGTTTGGTAACAGTACAATAATAGAACATTGAAGACAATGGTTATAAGCATCCTTCATTTTTATTTGGCTTTCCTGCACAGAGACACAAATTTTATTTGGCTTTCCTGCACACTACAATTAGAGACAGACGGGAAAAAAGAAACCCACCAGCACAGCTTGAGTTATATATATGTTAATTAATTGTTCGTATATAGCTTGTTGATAGGTTGAAATCATTGTCAAGCTCTTGTCAAGAAGAATACTCCAAACCTGCAAAAAAATTGCCAATTAGAAATTTTCTAGAAGAATACGCCAAACCTGCAAAAATTAACAAACTATTAGTTCATGGCGGCCGTGGCGCTAATTCAGATTTCCGTGAACTAATTTGTCCCTGTGCATTTGCCTAGAAAATTTCTAGTTGTCAAAATTTTTTTTTTTTGCAGGTTTGGAGTATTCTTCTTGACAAGAGTTTGGCAATGATTTCAGCCTATCAACAAGCTATATACAAACAATTAATTAACATATATATAACTCAAGCTGTGTTGGTGGGTTACTTTTTTCCCGTCTTTCTCTAATTGTAGATTTTATTTATGTATATTTCATAAAATTTGTGCCTTTGTGCAGGAAAGCCAAATAAAAATGAAGGATGCTTATATTGCAAGCTTGGAGAATTGTTTGAAGGAAGTCAAGGGCGACACTCCTAAAAATCCTAGGTCGGGATGAGGCAACCATGTAGAAATCTCTTCAGGTAACATGTAAGTCAATAAAATAAATAAACAAATACCTCTAATTGTGTTTGATGTGACTAAAAAAATTAATTGTATTATCTTTCAAAATCAATTGCAATGTCCCTAGTTTTAGAGATATTGTTAATTATACCCCTATAGTTTAGGATGTTATTCATCAAGTCTCAAAACTCTTTGAAAAAGAATGGAATAATCATATACCATTAATATATATATAAAAGCAGAGACCTCATATGAGAGAGCATGAGGTTTTGCTAAGAGGCACATTCGTTGAATTTCTTTTATTTAGCCTTCCACCTTATCATAATTTACATTTATGTAAAACTTTTAATTTATTGAATGTGTCAATGAAGTGAATACACATTAATTATCTATAAGTATGCACTAATTATATATATATATATATATATATATATATAAGAATTCTATATGGTTTTTTAAAAAAAAATGTATATATAAAGAAGAAAAAACATCATGTGAGAGATATGCGATTCTGTCATGTAGGGCTTTGTAAGAGTAATTTTTCATTTAGCTTTACACCTCAACTTCTTTACATATTTTGATTATAATAAAATTCTATTAATAGGATATCACTAGCTATTTTCATTGAGTGTTTAACTTACCACTATCATACTTCAATAACATAAACGTGACATTATAAATTTTAGATGATATTTCCATAAGCCAACTAAACATTTACGTTTTTCTCCAAAAAAAAAAAAAAAAAAACATTTACATGAAATTACAAAATTTTTATGCTAACTCCAAGCCAATGTAGAAGCAAAAATTATGATTAAAAATTTCAGTAAACAAATAAATGATTAAACAAACAATCAGCTTATTACACCACTTTTTTTTTTTTTTTTTTAGAAGATATTACACCACATAATAACTAATTTCTAATTTATGTAACTTTTTCTCTATAGTTTAAATTCTCCATCCCCTTAATTTTGAATCACATCATTAATTTAACAAAAATCTCTTCATGTTATTACAACATTACTTCATGTTATTACTTTAAAATATTTTGGATATATATAAAAGCAGAGATATCATGTAGGAGAGTATGAGGTTTTGCCAAGTGGCACATTCGTTGAGTTTCTCTTATTTAGGCTTCCACCTCATCAAAGTTTACATTCTGCCAAGTGGCACATTCATGTGAATGCAACATTACTTCATGTTATTACTTTAAAATATTTTGGATATTCTATATAAATTTCACATAACAGCTTAAATCACTATCCGCGCATCGTGCAGGACCATGGCTAGTATATTCTAAAGAATTGAAACAAGCCAAAACGAAGCCAAAACAGGTCAACAAGTTTCCAAAGATAATTTATTGCAACATATATTACTATAATTGTGGTAACCTATCGCAACAAAAAATTTTGTTGCAATAAATTATAGCAAAATATTTTTTGCTGCTATAAAGTATTTTTAATAATAATACTTTTTTGTTGCAATAAAGTAGTTTCAATTGCAATAATATTTTTAATAATAAAGTATTTAATATTTTCCATGAAAATGATATAGAAATTTTCCTAAAATGGTTGATTAACAAATGCCCTAAGAGCACCTATTAACTAGACCATTTTTTTTAAGTATTTATTTTATTATACATTTATTAGTATTAAACTATTATTAATTGATTTGTGCTTTTTAGGTAAATAGGGAAACCTTTATGAGGTTTATATATGTTAATTATTTAATATACAAGAATATTGATTTTTTTGAAATGACATAGTATATAATTTTTTAAACGGAAAAAGTTCAAGGTTTCTTGAAACCCAAACCATTCAAGAAGGAAAAAGTTCAAGGTTTTTGAGGTCGGATCAAGATTCAATCGAGGCTGGACCATGATGACATCATAATTATTTTAATAATTATTTGATATAAAAATAAATCAAATAAATATATATATATAATAATATTTAAAACATTTCAGACCATGATATTTATAATGCAAAATATTAAGTATTTACAAGTAGTACCTAATCTTCGTTACGAGGAAAATTAAGATTTGAATCCCTCTTCCTTTATTTGTTGTAAAAATTATAAGAAAAACTATCGGAATTTCAAATCGCTCGGAAAAACTTCATTTGATGTTTTGAATTGCAAGTTGACTTTCCCGCTAGTTTTTTCACATATTAAGTTTTAAGAAAATATAATTTTATCAAGAATAATTATAAAATATGTAGGCCTATCTCTATATTTGTAGTTTCAATTAATACATAAACATGATAGAAATAGGTTGTGATGATATATTTGGTAAGAATGTTAATGTGGTTAGAATGTCAATTTCAGAATATCTATATAAAGAAGATGGCAAATAGGGTCTTACTCATAAAATTATTTTATGTATCTTTGTCATTCTTTGGTCTGCATGTTCAAAATGGTGAGACATGATTTTACCTTACCTCGAATAGCTACCATTTTCCTGTTCTTTCTAGTTTCTACTGCAATCTTTATGAGGCTGCGTGAGACCAAAATGTAGATAAATTCCCATACTATTTACATCCAAATTAAGTCTACCATAAAATGTAGATCAATTCCCATACTGCTCCCACAACATTTCACAGTTTATATCTTATTTTTTTGGATCTAAAAGTACTGTACAAATTGTTAAATCATTTAATATTTTAAATGATATGATATTAAATACATCGTTAAATTTGTAATATCTAACCATTAAATGAATCTATTCAAATGGAGAAGATGCTTTTTCCAAAAGAGGGCGGAGGGGTGAGAGAAAGAAGAAGATTTTTTTTTTTTTAAAAAGCACGATTTTTTTTTTACTTTGAATGTACATATGTGCAAGTGTGCATTAGCTTATATTCTAAATTAAAGTTGTTTTCTTTTTCTGAATATATGCAGGAACTACTTACCTTTGTTTTGATACTTTCTATTTCCTCAACATGTCTATGCCGTGGCCTTGTGGAAGACACATCAGGTGGATTCAACGTGCTTGACCATGGGGCAGTTGGAGATGGTCAAACTGATGATTCCCAAGTATATGAATTACTCTCAACATTTCATTTATTTCTGTGTTTGTGTTTTATTTTCTTATGTACGCTTTTATGGTGTGTTTGGATGATATGATTTGGGCATTTAAATTTGGATTTAAGTTATTAAAATCCAAATAACTTGTTTGGAAAGTTTAAAAAATGTCAAGGATTTGGATTTGATAAATCCACCTAGGATTTTAAACCTTTAAAATGCTTAAATTTGAAATAACTCTTAAAATCAATGGATTTGAAATCACTCTATTAATTTCAAATTCAAATCCAAATTCAAATCCAAGTTCCCAAATGCAACCTTAAAAAATTAAAAGGAGAGGAGGGTATATTGGTTATATGAATGTGAATGTGAATGTGAATGTGAAGGCTTTTTTAATTATATAATAATAATTATATGAATGTGAAGGCTTTTTTAAAAGCATGGACAGCTTTATGTCAAACTAAAGGCACCCCACAGCTTATTGTACCATCGGGAAAGAAATTCCTATTGATGCCAGTGATGTTCCAAGGACCATGCCAGTCCAACAGTGTCCAAGTTCAGGTAAAGTTAGTTGTGAGACAAAGAATTTTGGTTCATTTTATCACCCTCAATCTTGAAATGATTGCTTGTGTATATACTCCGCTCCGCTAATTACAATCTACCATGCATCTATTCATTCTATTGTGATTAGGGATAAAATTTAGTAATATAACAAAGTTGCTGGGTTATATTACTAAATTTTATCTCAAAGGTTATTAATTTCCTTAAGTTAAAACACATTTGAAATAAATGTAAAAAAATAAAAAATAAAAAGGTGGGTGAGTTTTGTCACCAAAATGTATACATGTTCAACCCTCCAAATCACAACTCTTGATAAAAATATTCCAAAATTTTCAAGCCTTGAAAATAAGCCCACAATTTTTTTTTTTTAAAAAGAGAGTAAAACCCCACAAATTTCACAAATTTGTTTTTGTTCACCATCTTTCTCACAGAAAACTCTAGATCCAAATTCATAGCTCTAGATATCTACGATCATCTTGACGATCATAGAAATCACACAGTTCTAGATATTATAATAATGTGGAACACTTAAAAGTAAGACAAAAGATATTTATATATACGTTATTGACTATTTTGGAAAAGAGAAAGATTAAAATTAAAAAAGAAAAGAAAAGATTGATTGAAAGAAAGAAAGAAAGTTGAACTATATATGAGGTAAAATATACAATTCTAATTGTTCTTTATGGAGGACAGATTTTAGGGACAATTTTAGCACCCAATTCTATGGATGGATGGAAAAACTGTTCTACAAATTGCTGGTTACGCTTCTCAAGTGTGAGCAATCTCATTGTCAGTGGTTCAGGAACGATTGACGGCAGGGGTTCAACTTGGTGGAACCAAGTCTACAATGATCAAGTATGAGATTTTTAATTTGCATATATATTATTACATGAACATTAACATTAATGTATCGTGTATTGTTACAAATTTTGTAACTTAATTGACATCTTTTTAATATTTTCAATAGAGAAATTATTGAATTATATAAAAGCAAATTTGTATAAGCTATCTATGATATGGTGCCTCTTAATTCATCATGAAACCTTGTTCAAACATTTTTTTTTGAGGGGGAACCTTGTTCAAACATGAGAAGCATGTCATGTTGTTATGCCTTCGATTGAATCACATCTTTGGTTTATTATGTGCTAAATAATTGAAGAATCAATGTTGAGTTTGATTATTAGTTAAATAATTAATCATGAAAAATTCAGGTTATTTGTTAAACAAATAAAGGAACATAATTTTTTTTTCATCCATAATTATTTTGATTTTCCCTTTTTCTCTTGTAAGATTATGTTGAACCTGCCTTTTGCATAAAATGAGTATTAACATGGAGGGGATGTTGTCAATTATGTATTTATATTCATAAACACACGAATTTACAAAGAAATGTACGTTTTCGTTTCTGACTTAGTACACAGGCATTATACATTTTTTGGGTTGTGTATAAAAGCTCAAAAAATTTAAATTAGAAATTAAACCTTTTTTTTTATTAATTTTTTTACAGGATATGTCAAGCTGCAACAAACCCACGGCAAGACAACTGTATATTGAAAACTTCTCAATTTAATGATGGGTGATTATTATAAAGCTGGAATATTCAAGTTATTTTTTGTGTAATTTTTATTAATATTATATCACTCAATAATTTTTTATTAGACACATTTTTTTAACAATTTTACCAATGAATTACATTGTTTCTTTATATTGATCCTACATACTTGCAAAATATTAAGATAATCAACTATATATTAATTGTCTCATCTAAAAACTATTTAAAAATTATAAGGTTTTTTTAGGATAAAATTTTAAGTTTTATGAACTTTAAAACTGCATAAGAAAATACGTTTATGAATTAAATATTAAATATCATATGTTATTGAAAAGAAATTTAATATGCATGTTAAGACGGAGGAAACATGAAATTTGATAGTGAGATTTAAAAAAATATATATATTAATCTAATTAATTAAAAATTATTAATTGATGTAATATTAAGCAAGAATTACCTTAGATATAACTTGATCTTGAACCTAAGAAACAAGATATATGAAGTTTTACAAAAATATATTTTGTGGGAAATCCTGCACTTAAATGTTAGTAATTCATTTAATTTTTTTAAGGATTACAAATTTGCCTTCAGTTTGAACTTTTTAAATTTGAAAAAAAAAGGGAAGGATATATAAAAGTCTTTGCTTGATATGGTGGGCTGAAAGTTTACTTTTAAAGGATAATAATAGAATTATTTTATGAAAAATAAAAAAAGTAATTTATTTCTTCCTTCAAAAAGCATTTTAGATGTTGGAGAAATTTTTTGGACTCCTTAATTTTATTGCAAACATTAGAAAAACTATTTATAAAAAGAAAAATGCACTATAATAATTATGACATAATTTGAGAAAATTTTTAAAATATTTTTTTGAGAGAATTTTAAAATTAAAATCAGATTTTAATTATCTAATAATTTGTGTTATAAAATGACAGGCATTACAGTTTAATTATTGCAAAAACCTTCAGCTAAGTGGATTGACTCATCTTAATAGTCCAAAAAACCATATTAGTCTAACCGCTTGCAATGGTGCATCTCTCTCTTATCTGCACATATCTGCTCCTGCATCAAGTCCAAACACTGATGGAATTGATATTTCTTCCTCAACCAATATTAATGTCCATGACAGTAACATTGCAACTGGTAATTCTGAGCATTCATTCTTATAACCTTTCATATTTTCTTCCATCGCTAATAATAATAATGAACTTAATCATGTTTTAAATAGTTAGTGAAACAATTGTACCAAAAAAAAAGTTAGTGAAACAATTACAATAATTATAATGATTAACTTTGAGAATATTGTTCTCCTCAAAAGAAAAAAAAAATTGAGAATATTTTATTTTTATAATGGACAGAAATATCGTAAAAATAAATAATTTACATAATTTTTTTTTTTAAATTTTTTTCACAATACTATTAATATTATTCCATATATATATATATATATATGTTTCTAAAAAAAAAAAAAAAACTAATATATGTTAGACATCTCCATTTCAGTGTATATTTTTAAATAAATTTAAAACTATTTTAAATTAAAGTAACAGAAAATTAACTAATATTTATTTTATTTGTTACTTTACTTTAAATCTCAATTATATTTAAAGAAATATCAACTATATATGTTATATTACCTAAGTAATTAATTAATATTCTGAAAATATATCTTACAGAATTACACTAAGATAAAATAAATATACATGTTACTAGAAATTGAAATATAGTAAAAGAAATATCTTACATATATAGCCGTTAGTTCAGAATTTTGTAATCAAATTCATAATGTATTTAATTCTTAAAAAAAAAAAAAAAATCAAAATGTACGCATGAACTTAATTTTAATACACTTTTCAAAATCTTGAATCCATTTAAACATGTATACATTTCACATCATATCTTTCTTGTTCTTTATATTTCTAACATTTTATGGAAATGACTTGTTTTCTTTCTTGTTTTTGCTTGCAATTCTAATTTTATAGGAGACGATTGTATTGCAATCAATGGAAATTCCGCTCATATCAATATCACCGGAATTAATTGTGGTCCTGGTCATGGTATAAGGTTTGTTGAAAGCCTCATTTTGCAGTACAATTTGGTTTTATTTTTACACAATTGGCAAAAAACAAAAATATGGGAATATAAAATCAAAGCGAAAAAAGAAAAAAGAAAAAAAAAAAAAAACTAATGCAATCATTTTGAAACTATAAGTATATAACTAAACTAAAATGAAAATCTCATTCAGCGTGGGAAGCTTGGGAAGAAATGGTGCTCGCGAAACAGTAGAATATGTGTATGTCCAGCATTGTACCTTTACTCAAACTCAGAATGGAGCAAGGATTAAGACATGGCAGGTAAAGAAAGAGCCTAGACATATACAATGGATAAAAAGCTTTTACAATTACTATATTATATCTCATTCAATATCTTTTTCTTTTTCTTTTAAATGATCTTCATGTGTTTCTTAGGGGGGTTCGGGTTATGCAAGGTATATCTACTTTCAACATATCCAACTTCAGCAAGCTTCCAACCCCATCATTATTGACCAGTTTTACTGCGATGGTGGCCAAGGCTGCACAGGAAAGGTAATGCAATTATATTTGGCCTTTGTTTTTTTAAATGAATAAAAGGTTAGGAGAGAGAGCGGCTAAATGATTTTTCTACTTGGACGTTACCATAATAGACAGGAGAACTTAGAGGCCATAACTGTTATCTCAGCCTTACAAGGGTATTAGTACTAAGTAGGGATTGAGCCGAGTGCGTGGGAGGGTTTTTCCTGAACACTTTCCAAGCTTATTATCCCACTCTACTTTTACTTTCAAAGTCCATACAATTTATAATCTATAATAATTGGAGTATATTCAAGCAAAAGAAATTTTAATAGTCATTTTGTTTTTATTTTTGTATAATGAGGCAGTCATCAGCAGTACAAGTGAGCGATGTGACATACATGGATATCAAAGGAACAAGCGGTAATCAGCAGGGGATTATTTTCAATTGTGACCAAGAAGTGTGCACTAACATTATAATGGACCACATCAACATAAGATCATCCAATGGAGGTAACGTTTCGGTCACTTGCAAAAATGTCAAGGGACAGTCTAGCTGCACCACACCTGAAGTGCCTTGCCTAAGCAGTAACAACATCAATGATGATTGTGATAATAAAAAAAGGAACATATTTGCTCCTACCAATTATTATCTCCATTGAAGATGAAGCTGCACTAAGCCAATAATATTGTGCCTTGTGTCTCGAGCTCGTACAATCCATGTTAATTAGTTTTAAATCTAGGATCATGATCTTTTAACTCTTTTTTGCTCCATTTATGATCACTTATGTACACATATGTGAACCTTGGTGGAATAAAGAGTTTTTTTTTTTGAGAGGACAAAATAAAAATAATATGATGGTTAAGTTATTTTTTGGTGTGTATATACTGTATTTATACTTTATATAGTAATAGAATACAGTAATATAAAATAATTTAATAAATAAATTAAGTACACTCATTATGTATACAACAAAAGATAAATTTATTAAAATTGATAAATTGTGCCAATATGGACAAATAAAAGGCTGGTTTTTAACTCATCTTTAATCATCAATCATGTACCAAGAGGCTTGTAAATTATCAAAAAACAAATAATAATAAATAACAATCAAGTACGTTATTTCAAATACAAAAATAAACAATAATACAAAAGTTATTATTGAAATAAGAGTTGATCCCTTATAGTCCAGTGACATTACTTGGTTTACTTTATGAGGAAAATCAAGGTTTGACTACCTCATTTGTAACAATTGAATTATCTACTGACATAACAGATTAGATGAAAAATTCATGCTTATAAATTAAAAGCCAAGATCAAAGTATATTGTTGGTTTCTAAAGTTTACACTTTGAGTTCTTGTAGTCTCTAATGTTTCAAATCATCAATTTTTTAATTTTAATTAGTTCCTAAGATTTAAAAAATAAGCTCTGTGGGTTCCAGTTAGCTCAACTGGTAAAATTTCTGATGGTCGAATAAGAGATCTGGAGTTCAATCCCTGCCTACACCAAATACCGATTAGTGTCTTGGTCTGACAATAAAGAGTTATTATCAAGAGCGGACGCCATAGGTTAAAACTCTCTTAAAAAAAAAAAAAAAAAAAAGCTCTTTTCATTCTATTTAGTTCCATTGTTAATTTTCTTGTACTTGTGGCTAACAAACTAATGAGTAAGCCTTACTTGTATTAAGTACTAACGTGATATCTTCTTTTTATTAAAATAACTACACAATCATTTTACTTAACCCAAACCCATATTTGAACCCTAAGCAATAGGGTCTGAAATCTTTTCCTAACGAGCCCTAAGCAATAGGTTTATTTTACTCTTGAAATAGTAATGGAGTCAAGCCATTGGAGTTCAATGTTTGCCTTAGCCACTTAAGTGGTAAAGAAGAAAAATCGTATAAATAATGATTTGGTTTCATTTTTCAAGAGTTTGGAAGATTAGTAACATTATCCAGAATTGAGATTTCAACTTATGGCGTTAAAGCATGAACCAACAAATTTTGATGAAAAAATTCAAATAACTATTTCGGTTTGGAGAAAACTCCTCCAATTTATTATATGGAAATTCTTAAAACCATCAACGTATATTATTTAAACAAATTATATGATTTATTAAGCAAATCAAATAACTAAAAACACACATGAATTTTCCTTTGAGTATACGGGTAAAACGAAGTTTTCTACAAACCATTTTGGAGGTAAACTTTATCTTTAAGATAGATGATATTGTATAAAAATAAATTAAAAATAATATTTTCTTCATTACTAAAAGTCATATTTAGTAAAATATGTTTATAGTACCATATATTTGCATGTACGTATGTATTTTCCTTTCGTTTGAAAATTTCCAATTTAGCGTACTAAACAAAAATATTTTGAAAATACACTTTTCTATTTAAACTTATTAAACACATATTAAAATATTTCTGTATTATTATTGTAAAAATATTATTAAACTTGATAGAAATTTAATACTTTTATTGAAAACATCAAAACCAATATTTTTAGCTCTATGTTTTACTATTTATATGTTTATTATAATCTTGCAATTTTTGAATATTTCTATAATTTGAATAATTAGATCTTATTGTTATATATATATATATATATATATATGAGATTTTAAATAAATAAAACTGAAACCATTTGAAATAACAACAACAAAAATAATATTATTAAAGCTCTCATTATCATCTCAGAGTCTCCCTGCTGCTAGACAGCTTGATTGATCCCTATTTTTGAAGCAAATTGGAGTGCCTTAGCAGCAGCTAAGGCTTCAATTTTCTCGAGATAGTAAGCTTGTGGGAGTTGTTTAGAGAGAGATGCAATCATCAAACCTTGGTTATTTCTAATAAGCACCCCAATCCTGAATTTATTCACGTATGTGAAGATGGCTCCATCAATGTTGATTTTAAACAAATCATTCAGTGGAGGCCTCTAGGAAAAACGAGGGTGAGGATGGCATGGCTTCGAAGAGGGATGTACCACCTAGAACTCATACCGTTCCTTAGTACACTCGGTCCTCACACCATACCACTTGAGCTTCAACTAATCTACTTATTTCCTACTAAATATGTATTGTAATTAATTCATGAATGAAGCCCATGAATCTAAAAAGGAGAAATTTAGGGAAAAGTGGTTTGGAGAGCATAAGGAGATGTCCAATAGAATTTCTTGTAATGGTCTCAATGGTTGACATCTGGCTTGGGGTAACATAACTAGACCTTGGAGCTCTAATCCTAGTTATAGCTAACAAGATCTCTAGCCTTAACCCATGTCCTTATTCCATTTGCTAAGAATAATCTCCTAAGCCCCAGTATTTATTGCTAAGATAGGGATAGTTGTCATTACACAAAGAAGCAAAAAACTTCAAAAGCAAATCACACTATTTTTGTTCAAATCCTAGGATAGATATTATGAGATTCCCTTACTAATCAAAACTAATCCTCTTTGATTTTGCTAATTACTCCCTTAAAGTTTATTATAATAGGAACCCTCCACCAACTCTTCAAGACACCATCTTCTCATAAAATTCCTCACCTATCATGCCATTTTTAGCTCATAAGTCAGCCTTTTAGTTCATAAATGTCCATGTACACCTACCCACAAATGCTCCCTTTCATTTCCTCATAAAATCCCAACACCATAAATAGCTCCTTTTACACTATAACTAAAAGTAGTTAAATATGCTCCACATCTCTTCCATACTTCCATATATTCACTCATACCTTTCCATAAAATCACCCCTAAATAATTATAAAATATGTAGGCCTATATCCATATTTGTAGTTTCAATTAATACATAAACATGATAGATATAGGTTGTGATGATATATTTGGTAAGAATGTTAATGTGGTTAGAATGCCAACTTCAGAATACCTATATAAAGAAGATGGCAAATAGGGTCTTACTCATAAAATTATTTTATGTATCTTTGTCATTCTTTGGTCTGCATGTTCAAAATGGTGAGACATGATTTTACCTTACCTCGAATAGCTACCATTTTCCTGTTCTTTCTAGTTTCTACTTCAATCTTTATGAGGTTGCGTGAGACCAAAATGTAGATCAATTCCCATACTATTTTCATCCAAATTAAGTCTATCATAAAATGTAGACCAAAATGTAGATCAATTCCCATACTAGCTCCCACAACATTTCACAGTTTATATCTTATTTTTTTGGATCTAAAAATACTGTACAAACTGTTAAATCATTTAATATTTTAAATGATATGATATTAAATACATCATTGAATTTGTAATATCTAACTCAAACCATGAAATGAATCTATTCAAATGGAGAAGATGCTTTTTCCAAAAGAGGGTGGAGGGGTGAGAGAAAGAAGAAGAATTTTTTTTTTAAAAAACCACGATTTTTTTTTTCCTTTGAATGTACATATGTGCAAGTGTGCATTAGCTTATATTCTAAATTAAAGTTGTTTTCTTTTTCTGAATATATGCAGGAACTACTTACCTTTGTTTTGATACTTTCTATTTCCTCAACATGTCTATGCCGTGGCCTTGTGGAAGACACATCAGGTGGATTCAACGTGCTTGACTATGGGGCAGTTGGAGATGGTCAAACTGATGATTCCCAAGTATATGAATTAGTCTCTCAACATTTCATTTATTTCTTTGTGTGTGTGTTTTATTTTCTTATTTACGCCTTTAAAGAATTAAAAGGAGAGGAGGGTATATTGGTTAGTTTATTATGAACTAATAATAATTATATGAATGTGAAGGCTTTTTCAAAAGCATGGACAGCTTTATGTCAAACTAAAGGCACCCCACAGCTTATAGTACCATCGGGAAAGAAATTCCTATTAATGCCAGTGATGTTCCAAGGACCATGCCAGTCCAACAGTGTCCAAGTTCAGGTATAGTTAGTTGTGAGACAAAGAATTTTGGTTCATTTTATCACCCTCAATCTTGAAATGATTGCTTGTGTATATACTCCGCTAATTACAATCTACCATGCATCTATTATGATTAGGGATAAAATTTAGTAATATAACAAAGTTGCTTGGTTATATTACTAAATTTTATATCAAAGGTTATTAATTTCCTTAAGTTAAAACACATTTGAAATAAATGTAAAAAAATAAAAAAAGGTGGGTGAGTTTTGTCACCAAAATGTATACATGTTCAACCCTCCAAATCACAACTTTTGATAAAAATATTCCAAAATTTTCAAGCCTTGAAAATAAGCCCACAAATTTTTTTTTAAAAAAAGAGAGTAAAACTCCACAAATTTCACTAATTTTTTTTTGTTCACCATCTTTCTCACGAAAAACTCTAGATCCAAATTCATAGCTCTAGATATCTACGATCATCTTGACGATCATAGAAATCACACAGTTCAAGATATTATAATAATGTGGAACGCTTAAAAGTAAGACAAAAGATATTTATATATACGTTATTGACTATTTTAGAAAAGAGAAAGATTAAAATTAAAAAAGAAAAGAAAAGAAAAGATTGATTGAAAGAAAGAAAGAAAGTTGAACTATATATGAGGTAAAATATACAATTCTAATTGTTTTTTATGGAGGACAGATTTTAGGGACAATTTTAGCACCCAATTCTATGGATGGATGGACAAACTGTTCTACAAACTGCTGGTTACGCTTCTCAGGTGTGAGCAATCTCATTGTCAATGGTTCAGGAACGATTGACGGCAGGGGTTCAACTTGGTGGAACCAAATCTACAATGATCAAGTATGAGATTTTTAATGTGCATATATATTATTACATGAACATTAACATTACTGTATCGTGTATTGTTACAAATTTTGTAACTTAATTGACATCTTTTTAATAGTTTCAATAGAGAAATTATTGAATTATATAAAAGCAAATTTGTATAAGCTTTCTATGATGTGGTGCCTCTTAATTTATCATGAAACCTTGTTCAAACATGAGAAGCATGTCATGTTGTTATGCCTTCGATTGAATCACATCTTTGGGTTATTATGTGCTAAATAATTGAAGAATCAATGTTGAGTTTGATTATTAGTTAAATAATTCATCATGAAAAATTCAGGTTATTTGTTAAACAAATAAAGGAACATAATTTTTTTTCATCCATAATTATTTTGATTTTCCTTTTTTTCTCTTGAAGATTATGTTGAAACTGCTTTTTGCATAAAATTAGTGTTAACATGGAGGGGATGTTGTCGATTATGTATTTATATTCATAAACACACGAATTTACAAAGAAATGTACGTGTTCGTTTCTGACTTAGTACACAGGCATTATACATTTTTTGGGTTGTGTATAAAAGCTCAAAAAATTTAAATTAGAAATTAAACATTTTTTTTTTAAAATTTTTTTACAGGATATGTCAAGCTGCAACAAACCCACGGTAAGTCAACTGTGTATTGAAAACTTCTCAATTTAATGATTGGTGATTATTATAAAGCTGGAATATTCAAGTTATTTTTTGTGTAATTTTTATTAATATTATATCACTCTATAAATTTTTATTAGACACATTTTTTTTAATAATTTTACCAATGAATTACATTGTTTCTTTATATCCTACATACTTGTAAATATTAAGATAATCAACTATTATTGTCTCATCTAAAAAATATTTTAAAATTTTAAGGTTTTTTTAGGATAAAATTTTAAGTTTTACGAACTTTAAAACTACAGAAGAAAATAAGTTTATGATTGCTTAAAACTACGCCGGCAAACCCTCTAATCGGTGGAGAACAGCGACTTCCGGTGTATTTTCCGGTCGGATCAGTTGAAAGTCGGTTTTTCATGCTCAAACCTGTCAACCGACCCGCCGGTCTCGGGTTTTGGGGGCGGAGACCCGTAGCCGACCGTCGCCGGCGTCGGTTCAGACGGTTCTCGGGCCGAGTCGGCCGGGTTGGACGGGTTGACCGGGTTCCGGGTCTGGTTGGACACCCCTAGTTAAGATGGAGGAAACATGAAATTTGATAGTGAGATTTTTAAAATATATATTAATCTAATTAATTAAAAATGATTAATTGATGTAATATTAAGCAAGAGTTACCTTAGATATAACTTGATCTTGAACCTAAGAAACAAGATATATATGAAGTTTACAAAAATATATTTTGTGGGAAATCCTGCTCTTAAATGTTTGTAATTCATTTAAATTTTTTTCAGGATTACAAATTTGCCTTCAGTTTGAACTTTTTAAATTTGAAAAAAAAGAAAAAAAGAAGAAGAAGGAAGGATATATAAAATTCTTTCCTTGATATGGTGGGCTGAAAGTTTACTTTTAAAGGATAATAATAGAATTATTTTATGAAAAAGAAAAAAAAGTAATTTATTTCTTCCTTCAAAAAGCATTTTAGAAGTTGGAGAAATTTTTTGGACTCCTTAATTTTATTGCAAACGTTAGAAAAACTATTTATAAAAAGAAAAATGTACTATAATAATTATGACATAATTTGAGAAAATTTTTAAAATATTTTTTTGAGAGAATTTTAAAAGTAAAATCAGATTTTAATTATCTAATAATTTGTGTTATAAAATGACAGGCATTACAGTTTAATTATTGCAATAACCTTCAGCTAAGTGGATTGACTCATCTTAATAGTCCAAGAAACCATATTGGTCTAACTGCTTGCAATGGTGCATCTCTCTCTTCTCTGCACATATCTGCTCCTGCATCAAGTCCAAACACTGATGGAATTGATATTTCTTCCTCAACCAATATTAATATCCATGACAGTAACATTGCAACTGGTAATTCTGAGCATTCATTCTCATATCCTTTCATATTTTCTTCCATCGTTAATAATAATAATGTACTTAATTATGTTTTAAATAGTTAGTGAAACAATTGTATAAAAAAAAAAGTTAGTGAAACAATTACAATAATTATAATGATTAACTTTAAGAATATTGTTCTCCTCAAAAGAAAAAAAAAAAAAAACTTTGAGAATATTATATTTTTATAATGGACAGAAATATCGTAAAAATAAATAATTTACATCAAAAATATTTTAAATTTTTTTTTCACAATATTCTTTGATCTATTAATATTTTTCCATATATATATGTTTCTACAAAAAAAAAAAAAAAAAAAAAACAGATATACGTTAGACAACTCCATTTCTGTGTATATTTTTAAATAAAATTAAAATTTAAAACTATTTTAAATTAAAGTAACAGAAAATTAACTAATATTTATTTTATTTGTTACTTTACTTTAAATCTCAATTAAATTGAAAGAAATATCAACTATATATGTTAAATTATCTTCTCCCCTCTCCCTGTGTGTGTATTAAAAATATTTAGTATTTTCAAAAGAAAAAACAGTGGATAAATCCCACATTAGAAAATGAGTGTGAGTTAAAGAGATTTAAAGCTTGTGTTGTATATTCAAGAGTTAGGCTCTTTTGAATATACACCACTGTAAGTTTCTTTAAAATTTTCTCTCCTTTCCCCGTGTGTGTATTAAAAATATTTAGTATTCTAAAAAAAAAAAAAATTACCTAAGTAATTAATTAATATTCTGAAAATATATCTTACAAAATTACACTAAGATAACATAAATATACATGTTACTAGAAATTGAAATATAGTAAAAGAAATATCTTACATATATAGCCGTTAGTTCAGAATTTTGTAATCAAATTCATAATGTATTTAATTCTAAAAAAAAAAAAAATCAAAATGTATTTGTACGTATGAACTTAATTTTAATACACTTTTCAAAATTTTGAATCCATTTAAACATGTATACATTTCACATCATATCTTTCTTGTTCTTTATATTTCTAACATTTTATGGAACTGACTTGTTTTTTTTCTTGTATTTGCTTGAAATACTAATTTTATAGGAGATGATTGTATTGCAATCAATGGAAATTCCGCTCATATCAATATCACCAGAATTAATTGTGGTCCTGGTCATGGTATAAGGTTTGTTGAAAGCCTCATTTTGTAGTACAACTGGTTTATTTTTACACAATTGGCAAAAAACAAAAATATGAGAATATAAAATCAAAGCGGAAAAAGGAAAAAAAAAAAATGGAAGAAAAAACCTAATGCAATCATTTTGAAACTATAAGATAATATAAGTATATAACTAAACTAAAATGAAAATCTCATTTAGCGTGGGAAGCTTGGGAAGAAATGGAGCTCACGAAACGGTAGAATTTGTGTATGTCCAGCATTGTACCTTTACTCAAACTCAGAATGGAGCAAGGATTAAGACATGGCAGGTAAAGAAAGAGCCTTGACATATATAATGGATAAAAAGCTTTTACAATTACTATATATCATTCAATATCTTTTTATTTTCTTTTAAATGATCTTCGTGTGTTTCTTAGGGGGGTTCGGGTTATGCAAGGTACATCTACTTTCAACATATCCAACTTCAGCAAGCCTCCAACCCCATCATTATTGACCAGTTTTACTGCGATGGTGGCCAAGGCTGCAAAGGAAAGGTAATGCAATTATATTCTGCCTTTTATATATATAAAAAAAATGAATAAAAAGTTAGGAGAGAGAGCGACAAATTGGTTTTCCTACTTTGACATTACTATAGTAGAGCATCTTACTCGTCGGACAAATTGGTTTTCCTACTTTGACATTACTGTAGTAGAGCATCTTACTCGTCGGTTCTGAGCAGAAGAACCGAAAAGCCATAACTGTTATCCCAGCCTAACAAGGGTATTAGAAGGGGTTGAGTCGGGTGTGTGAGGTTTTTCCCGAGGGCTTCCCAAACCTATTATCTCACACTACTTTTACTTTCAAAGTCCATACTATTTATAATCTATAATAATTGGAGTATATTCAAGCAAAACAAATTTTAATAGTCATTTTGTTTTTATTTTTGTATAATGAGGCAGTCATCAGCAGTACAAGTGAGCGATGTGACATACATGGATATCAAAGGAACAAGCGGTAATCAGCAAGGGATTATTTTCAATTGTGACCAAGAAGTGTGCACTAACATTATAATGGACCACATCAACATAAGATCGTTCAATGGAGGTAAAGTTTCGACCACTTGCAAAAATGTCAAGGGACAATCTAGCTGCATCACACCTGAAGTGCCTTGCCTAAGCAGTAACAACATCAATGATGATTGTGATAATCAAAAAAGGCACATATTTGCTCCTACCAATTATCTCCATTGAAGATGAAGCTGCACTAAGCCAATAATATTGTGCCTTGCATCTCTAGCTCATACAATCCATGTTAATTAGTTTTAAATCTAGGATCATGATCTTTTAACCCTTTTTATCTCCCTTTATGATCACTTATGTACACATATGCGAGCCTTGGTGGAGTAAAGAGTTTGTTTTTTGAGAGGACAAAATAAAAATAATATGATGGTTAAGTTCTTTTTTGGTGTATATATACTGTATTTATACTTTATATAGTAATAGAATACAGTAATATAAAATAATTTAATAAATAAATTAAGTACACTCATTATGTATACTACAAGGGTAATTCTACAGTACCTCAAAAAAGGGGGGTACGGTTCCACTAATAGGTAACCTGCTATACCAGGTTACTTTTTTCTCACATTTGACGGTTCCATCCTCACATTGTGTAGTTCCAACATCACATATGACAGTTTTTTTTCTCACATTTGGTAGTTCCCTTATTTTTTTCTCACATTTGACGGTTTCATCCTCACATTGTGCAGTTCCAACATCACATGTGACAGTTCTTTTGTCACATTCAATGGTTCCCTTATTATTTTTTTCTCACATTTGACGATTCCATCATCACATTGTGCAGAACCAACATCACATGTGACAATTTTTTTGTCACATTTAGTGGTTCCTTTACTTTTTTCTCACATTTGACGGTTCCATCTTCACATTGTGTAGTTCCAACATCACATATAACAGTTCTTTTCTCACATTTGGTGGTTCTCTTACTTTTTTCTCACATTTGACAGTTTTATCCTCACATTGTGCAGTTCCAACATCACATATGACAGTTCTTTTGTCACATTTGGTGGTTCCCTTATTTTTTTTCTCACATTTGACTATCGTCACATTGTGCAGGTCCAACATCACATGTGACAGTTCTTTTGTCACATTTAGTGGTTCCCTTACTTTTTTCTCACATTTGATAGTTCCATCTTCATATTATGCAGTTCCAACATCAAATGTGACTGTTTTTTTTTTTCACATTTGGTGGTTCCCTTACTTTTTTCTCATGTTTGACGGTTTTATCCTCACATTGTGCAGTTCCAATATCACATATGACAGTTCTTTTGTCACATTCGGTGGTTCCTTTACTTTTTTTCTTACATTTGACGATTCTATCATCACATTGTGCAGTTCTAACATCACATCTGACAATTCTTTTGTCACATTTAGTGGTTCCCTTACTTTTTTCTCATATTTGACGGTTCCATCTTCACATTGTGCAGTTCCAACATCACATGTGACAATTCTTTTCTTATATTTGATGGTTCCCTTACTTTTTTCTCACATTTAACAGTTTCATCCTCACATTGCGCAGTTCCAACATCACATATGACAGTTCTTTTGTCACATTTAGTGATTCCCTTACTTTTTTCTCACATTTGACGGTTCTATCCTCACATTGTGCAGTTCTAATATCACATGTGATAGTTCTTTTCTCACATTTGACTATTTCATCCTCATATTGTGCAGTTTCAACATCACATATGACAGTTCTTTTGTCACATTTAGTGGTTCTCTTACTTTTTTCTTACATTTAACGATTCCATCTTCACATTGTGCAGTTCCAACATTACATGTGACAGTTTTTTTCTCACATTTGGTGGTTCCTTTACTTTTTCCTCATATTTGACGGTTTCATCCTCACATTATGCAGTTCCAACATCACATATGATAGTTCTTTTGTCACATTCGGTAGTTCTTTTTTTTTTTTTTTTTTTTTTTCTCACATTTGACGATTCTATCGTCACATTGTGCAGTTCCAATATCACATGTGACAGTTCTTTTGACACATTTAGTGGTTCCCTTACTTTTTTTCTCACGTTTGATAGTTTCATCCTCATATTGTGCAATTTTAACATCACATGTGACAATTCTTTTCTCACATTTGGTGGTTTGCTTACTTTTTTTTTCTCACATTTGACGCTTCCATCTTCACATTATGCAGTTCCAACATCACATTTGACAGTTCTTTTGTTACATTCAGTGGTTCCCTAATTTTTTTCTCATATTTGATGATTCCATCGTCACATTGTGCAGTTCCAACATCACATTTGACAGTTCTTTTGTTACATTTAGCAGTTCCTTTATTTGTTTCTCAAATTTGATGGTTCCACTATCACATTGTGCAATTCCAATATCAAATTTAACTGTACTTTTCTCACATTCGGTGGTACTTTAATTTTTACTCACATTTGATAGTTCCATTGTCACATTGGGTAGTACCAATATCACATGTGACAGAAATGACCTCGAAAACTTTAGAAATGACTGAAATACCCTTGAAACCTGAAAAATGACCAAAATGACCTTGAAACCTAAAAAATGACTAAAATACCCTTAGAACAAAAAAAATGAGCGTAATGCCCTCGTTATCTAGAGAATGTTTGAAATACCCTTAGAAACTTAAAAAATGACCAAAATACAACTAAAAAAAATGACTGAAATGATCCTGAAACTGAGAAAAGGACCGAAATACCCTTGAAACATAAAAATGTCCAAAATACCCCCAAATTTTCTCTAAAATGATCAAAATGCCCCCAATTAATCAAAATTATCTTCCAATTAACACTATTAAGATTTTTGTTTAAAATCTAATAAAATTTTGATTATTTACTTCTACTTATTTTTATTTTTATTTTTTCACACTTTTTTGCCAAGCATCTGGTATGAGTCGTGTGACCTATCATCATCAATAACACGATTACATTATGCTTCCAAAATAAAATGCCATACTTGGATACCTAAATTTGGATTTGGATTTGGATTTAGAATCAATAAAAAAAAATTTCCAATTATTATTTTTCTTAAACCTTATACATTTTAATTTTAGTAATATTTTTTAATAAATACATGAGGTAATGTAAAAGCTACTGATAATTAATTGACAAGATGATGACTAAAAATATGTCATCTTAGCCAACTAAAAAAATGTCTTGCCAACTATTGACAGCTAAAATGTACTATATCAACAGAAAGAGAGAACCCAAATGCATGAGTTTTTTCACCACATTTAAAATCTCAAATTAAAAAATTGTTTTAAAGTTCTTAACGGCTAAAAGGTTCTATATCAAGAGAGACGATAAAGTATCCAAAATATGTGTCTTTTACACAAAATTCAAAAGGACAAACTAGCACTCAATTTTTTTTTTCAATAATTATTTTAAAAAACCTTTTGCATTTTAATTTTAGTAATATTTTTAATACGTACATGCAACAAACAAAGAAGCCATTGTTTGACTCCTCATATTTTGCAACATAAGCTTTGGGAACCTCAACAAATTTCCACATCACCAATATTATTTATTTAAGTTTTATCAAAAAAAAAAAAAAAAAAAACACCTCTCTCCCTCTTTCATTTCCGCATAGCTCAAACACAGAGCATTCACCTCCCACCTCTCTCCCTAACATAAAGGCCTTCACCTCTCACCTTTCTATTCCTGTCAGTCACCTCAAACCCTTCTCTCTCCATTGTTTTCATAAGCAGTAGTTTGTGGACAAATAATCACAAACAAGATTCACATTGCAAATCCTTCCATTCATAAGCAAGTTTGAATTTATTTTCATTAACTTAGCCAAGCAAGATACAATTTTGAGTACACTCTGTACTTTTGAAAGTATAACCATCACAAAAAGGATTGTTGTCCTTGCTTAATTGATTTGCATTTCTCCTAGGTTGATGTTTAGGGCAATAAACTTTGGCCATTTGAACATATAACTATCACATGGAGTACATTGGTTGCATTTCTCCCAAGTCTTTTCTACCATCTTTCTTTACAACTCTAGTTATTTTGGAGAATACAAGTCTTACAATTCCAACTGAATGTCAGGCTACAACTTGTAACACACATGATCTCATAAATCTATTTAAAAAAAAAAATAGAACTACAAAGAAAAGTTCATTAGAAATACATACCAATTATGTTCATTAGAAATAAAAAGAGAGAAGTTCATTAGAAATGGTTTTAATCTTTGAACCAAAGGGTCTTGAAAATATATCTTTCAACAAACGTCATTGATGGCAATTCACCTTGGACCTTACTAGTGGTGAGAAATTAGAGTATTCTATTCTATCCCAAGTGTGAGTCACTTTCCCAAGCATATAACAATAATAGAGGAATTGTTCTTAAAAGACAGCATTCATCCATAGTTCTTCAAACTACACATGTTCATGTTCTTATGGGCTCCACCTTATTCTATTTCATGTCCTCTTGGTTACAACGTCCCAAGTTGGCAATACAAATTACAGAGAGGCCTACTTGGCCTTGATTTAGCCAACAATATATAATGTGAAAATTTTAATTTCGAGACCATAAAATATTTGAAGCAATAGTAAAGCTCTATGCACATTAAAACCTAAAAAAGAAAATACCGTAATGCCCCAAAAACCTAAAAATGACAATAAAAATGTTATACAACCACTTTATTTGCTTGATTTGAAACCCATTGATTTTAAAATTAATAGATTTAAAAAAGTCTTGATTTGAAATCCATTGATTTTTAAATTCCTTATTTGGGTCTTTTTATACAATGAAGGATTTGAAATTCCATTATTTGGATACCTAAAATTGGATTTGGATTTGGATTTAAGATCAATAAAATAATTTTCCCAATTATTATTTTTCTTAAACTTTCTACATTTTAATTTTAGTAACATTTTTTAATAAATACATGAGGTAATGAAGAAGCCATTGGCAACTAAAATGTTCAATATCAACATAAAGAGAGAACCCAAATGCATGAGTTTTTCACAACATTTAAAACTCAAACTAAAAAATTGTTTCAAAGTTCTTAACTGCTAAAAAGTTCTATATCAAAAGAGACGATAAAGTATCTAAAATATGTGTTTTTTTACACAAAATTCAAAACAAAGAGGCCATTGATACTCCAATTGACAAGATAATGACTAAATATCTTCCATCATAGCCAACTAAAAAAATATCTTGCCAACTCTTGCCAACTAAAATATTTTAGAGAGAGAAAGTACCCAAAATACATGGGTTTTTTTTTAACAACATTCAAAATCTCAAACTAAAAAACTGTTTCGAAGTGGATCTTTTCTACTCTTTTTTATTTGGCAAGGCTCAATTGCATAACTTATTGATAACAAATGTTGACATGTTGTTTTGCAATAGGAGAATTCATCTCTTTTCTCCTTCCTCAGTTGTAACTTCAACTGCATCGTCCATATATTTTGCACCAATGGCAGTAGCTCTATCCCTCCCACACAAGATCTCAATGTCCTTCAATTGTCAATAACTTTGCTTTTATATCACATGCTTTTGTATTTTTCTAAGGAGAAAAAAAAGAAGCAATGAGTTAACTTAAATAAAATAAATTGGACAATAAAACAAAGGAAAAGGGAAAAAATAAAATAAAAAGCAGGACATTATGCGATGATTGTATTAGTGATAAACTTATATTTAATAGCTAACAATCTATACCCACAACATGGTAAGCACATCAAAAGACAATGGTAAGCACATCAAAAGACAAGTTCATATATAAGTGTGTGCATATTCATTGAAGTTACTTGGAGAGACTGGATTTCTTCAGTTTTAGCAACTAGATATCAAGGTGCTAATCCTACCAGTAAATTGTTAAATATACCAAATAGCATTGTTAAACCATTAAACTGCATTAATTGAATATAGAAGACTACAATGCAATTTGCTCAAGTTTCAAAAAATATTTAAAAGATTCTAGATTATGAAACTTGACTGAATAATGAAAAAGTTAAAACAAAATGAGTAATGCTATTTTCAGTGGGTTTCTCACTTGTAAGATAATCCTCATTCGAGCAAAGTTTTCACTAGGAAATGAATATCATGGGAAAGGAAGGGTAAAAAAGTCTAAGCAATAATACCCTATGAATTTTAAAACTTATATAAATCAATACATTACATGTAGTAGATAGAGTATGTTAATCCTGCAATCACTTCACAAGGTACAAGTCTGCATAAATGTCCTCAATGTCCTCTCCTGCTGACTTAGAAGTCAATGTGAAAGATATATCAATCCCTGCAATCACTTTGAGTAGGCCTTGTACCACAACAGCCAAGTGAGCATTAGTCCCAGAAATGAGCCAAAATTTTTCATTCCTCCACCACTCTTCTAATCCAATACCAGCCCATTTCACCTCTAGGATAGCGAGTGAGATAAGGCATATGGTTATGATAAACATGTAGACCAAGAAGGTCACACTTAGAGTTTGCACAATGAAGTGGCCAGAGAAAAGTGAGAGTGTAGGGATGAAGCAATAGACAATGAGGAGTCCATATCAATATTAAGGTAAGCCATGCGTCGGAGAAATTTGAGTTGCCTAGAGTCTAGCTAAGAATTGTTTCTAAAGAAGAAAATCTACCGCTATTAACAAGCTATAGCCAATACATATAGTACTAAAAATTAACTTTCATTCATTCACAAGTCACAACCATTCACAAAAAATATATATATTCAACCTAATTTTGGTTTGGATAAAAAATCTAAAACAAAAGCTCAATTGACAAAAGTAAAATTTTTCCTGTAAAGAAAATACATGATCAAAGTAGAATAATCATGCACAGCTCAGACAAAACACAAGCAGCCACCTAGCTTAGACAAACAAAATACTTCTGAGAACCCAGTAACCATTGTAAATGGAGAAAGATATCAAAGTCATCTCAGTCAATAAATCACACATAACTCACAAAGTCATTTCATCAAACACTTAATTTGCATTTTCAATTAATCAAACATTGAACTCTAAAAACATAAAAAATTCAACAATTCCTTAACACAAATAAACCAACCCAATTTTCTAAATCTCATATATAGCTCCCAAAAAAAAAAAAATTCAACAACATTGCCCAAGTCCCAACTTTACCAATAAAATTTATTGGTAAATAAATACAAACCCAGATAGACAAATCCAAACTAAACCCACACAACCCAAATACAAAAATAAAAACAAAATAAAAACAAAAAAACAAAACAAAACAAAATGGAAACAAAGTCATAAACAATAACTCCTAGAAATACATAAATCCATAGACAAACCCATAAAACCCCATTGATATTTTGTGAATTCAAATTTAGTACTAAAGGAAAAGGGAGATACAGAGGTTTAAGAGAATGCGAAGAGTTGAGAGAGACATCTTAGAGTGAAACATAAATTACATGTAAGTAATCAAATTTGTTTGGTGACTAAGTGTCAGTTAGTACCAAATATGAGGAAATTCCAAATCAACTTTCTAAACAAAGTTAGCAAACAACACCCAAATCTCCTATATAAAAATAAAAAATAAAAAGTAAAAAAACCCTAAATCAATCGATAAGCACAACTTGGATTAGTAACGGTGAATAAAAATTATATATCTCATGCGTTGATAGTTAAACGGCTGAAATTGAAGAACCCAGCTTCTTTGGTGGGTTAGCCGTCTGGGTTCTTGTGGACCTTGTGGTTGGTTTGGCCGGGGAGGGAATTGAATAACTCTGTTTCTTCTTTCGTGGGTCATCCATAGGATTTTGTTTAGTAGCCGCTGGGTTTCTTGTGGTTGGTTTGGAAGAGAAGAAGTGAGATGAAATAAGCAAGAGAAGAGATAGAAGCATAGAAGAAGAGCAGAGAGAAGAGAGAAGCGTAGGAGAAGAGTCTGATTTGTTTTTTTGTTTTTGATTTTTTGTTTATATATGTTACCTGTTTTACCAGTTACCAGTATCCACTTAAAATAAATGAATGGTCAAGATCAAAATACAAATTGAATTAATGGTTTAGATTTAAGTGGGTACCATACCCCCTAAAAAATGAAGGGGGTACAATAGAATAACCCATACTACAAAAGATAAATTTATTAAAATTGATCAACTGTGCCAATATGGACAAATAAAAGGCTGGTTTTTAACTCATCTTTAATTAATTATTAATTATATTTTTATTTATGGTTAAGCATTTATTTATCCTATATCAATTTAAGAGAAATAATGAATATTTTATTTCTATATATTATGAATCATTTTTTATCAAATTAAGAGTAATAATGGATAATAAAGCAAATTCATTACTATTAAAGGATGTTCATAAATTAGAATACAAATAAAGAATAAAGATATTTATTACCACCACACATTCTTGGTACAATGATCACTTCACAAGTATAAGTGCTTGTGGGGTGTAGGGAGGCAAGAGCTGGGGTTCTTATGTCTTAGCTGTGTCTAACATTTTTTTTAATGTTTAAAAAATGACACAGCTGGGACAGGCATGCAGAAGTGTCTGAGGAGTGTCAAGTGTCCGACACAGGTATAACACCCCAAATGAAGTATCTGTATTTCCTTGGTTAAGAGCCTTGTGTCTGATCAATTATTACATTTTGATGATTTCAATAGAGATATATAAAGTTCAAATCCCAATCAATCAATGTAAAATATTTATTGTATTTGGCATTCATTACACTCTCGTTCTATAAAGTCAACAAGAAGAACAAATTATTTGAGATTCCATTATTTGACACATAAAAAAACAGAGATTAGATTTGATGATATATTTGGCAAGAAAGTGATTGAGGAAGATGCATTTCTCAGAATATCTATTATATAAAGAAAATGGAAAATAGAACGTGAATGATAAAAGTGTTTTCCTCTATGTCTTTCCTATAGTACTGCAGCATGTTCAAAATGGTAATTCATGCATGATTCTATACCTTACAAATAGCTACCCTTAACTACTACACTCTATTTTAGACGACAATGTAGCTCGATTCTTGCACTTTCTGTGAGGTTGCTAATGGATTAGTCTGTATTCTAAAAGTTGTTTTGTTATATGTATGTTTATGCAGGAACTACTTAGCATTGTTTTGGTACTTTCAATTTTTTCAACTGGACTAGGCCATGGCCTTGTGAATGAAGCATCAGGGGGTTTTAACGAGACTTGTAAAGATGCAGTTGGAGATGTGACTTGTTATGGTGCTATAGGAGATGGAGAAACTGATGACTCCGAAGTATATAAATTAATATCTCAACATTTCATTTATTTGTTTTTGTTTATATATATATATTTTTTTTCTTGCGCCTTTAAAGAATAAAATTAATAGGATGAGGGTATATCATATTTGATTGTTATGGACTAATAATTATGTGAATCTGAAGGCCTTTTTAAAAGCTTGGAAAGCTTTATGTGAAGTTGAAGCAGCTTCTGACATTCCAATGCTTGTAGTACCAATGGAGAAGGAATTCCTATTAAAGCCAGTGACTTTCGAAGGTCCATGCAAGTCCGACAGTGTCCAAGTTCAGGTACAGTTGCGAGACAGAATTTTGCTTTGATTTCATTGTCTACGTGATTAATACACTTCTAGTTAATTACTTTTTGTGGAGGACAGGTTTTGGGGACAATTTTAGCACCCAATACCACAGAAGGATGGACAAACTGTTATGCAAATACCTGGTTAGGCTTCTGGAATGTGAGTAATCTCATTGTCAATGGTTCCGGAGAGATTAACGGCAGTGGTTCAATTTGGTGGAAAAATTTTAGTATCCAAGTATGGAATTCTTTCTATATCAACATTAACTCAACTATATATATATATATATATATTTATATATGAGATTGGTTCAAGTTAAAAAATCATTCAGACAAATGATATTATTTTCTCAAACCGGCCGGAAACCATGGCTGCCAATTTCTTATATTATGAGAAACATAGAGAGAAAGAGAAACGTAGAAAGAGAGAGAGAGAGAAAGTCAGATGTCAAATTTTATTGGGTATAGAGATAAGTTTAGAATATAATAAATTAGGGTAATTAATGAAATTCTAATAAAAATATTTGTAATAATGAGGGTCTTTTTTTAACCGTTAGATCTACTTAAATCTAATGATTTAAAAAATGTGTAATTCTTTAAAGTTACACCAAGTGTAACTTGAACTCATCTCTATATGGGATATATATATATATATATATGAGTAATGCTACAGTCACAAACTATTTTACAACATTTTTACAAAATATTGATGTGGCTAACTTTTTATTGGTTTTCATCTAAACTCACCATTAATATCATTTTTTCATTTATCAATAATTACTCCCCACATCAGCAGTTTATAAAATTTTTTGTAAAATAGTTTTTATTTCTAGCATTATTATATATATATATATATATATATTATTAAACCTGGCCCGAACATTGATCTAGTCTATAAAACATGCCACTTGTTCAACCAGTGGGTTACATGTCGAACCACAAGGTCAAATAAAAAATTTTAAAGAATAAATAAATATAAAAATAAGTTAGAGAAATAATAACATAAATATGTAAATTTAAAAATTAGGCAAATGCCTAAATTAAACTGAAAATTATATTTCAAAATCAAGGTTTCACAATAAAATAGTAGTCTTTTTATAGAATGAGAGTCTTGGAGATAGGTAAACAGACAAAGAAGTGCATTTTTAAAAAAAAATTATTTAGATTTTTTCCTCTTTAAATTACTAAATTATAACACATTAAACAGTAAAGAAGCCAAAAAGTTGATAATTTTACAAATTTCACAAATCCAACCAATTTATATAAACCTATCATACTCGAGTTGCCACAAACCGCTAACTTTGACTGGGTCATAGGCAATTATTATTGTTTAACACATATATGTATGGGAATTAAACGTTCTTTCTCCTAGATCCACAATAATTTTCATTTACTAGCCAATTAAGGGATTAAAGTGGATGGATCGAAAAGGGAATTCTTTTTTTTTTTTTTGAGAAACAAAAAATGGGGGCCTTTATGGTTGTATTATATCCCCGGGAAGTTGAAAGCCTACCAACAAGGGCGTGCTGGCAGCGGGAATCGAACCTGGGCTGGTTAGGTGGAGCGAACGAACCTTACTGGCTGAGCCAAGCCCTCGTTGGCGAAAAGGGAATTCTTAGTTCTTTGAGATTGGGATATATTGATTTCGTTTTTTACCTTTATTATACTTTTATTGGTATGAAAAATAATGGAATATTAAAGAACCTCTTTTGACCTATTATGTATGCTGAGAAGTATCAGTTTGTGCAGACATATTATTTACTTTTTTAAAAGGATTTTCTTGAAAGCTCAAAAAATAAATTTGAAATTAAACTCTTTTTTGACAGGGGAATGCAAGCTGCTATAAACCCACGGTAAGACTCTGACATTGAAAACTTCTCAACTCGAAGAAATTGTGATTACTTTCATAAACAAAATATTGGGGAAACTAATGTGCACAAAATGTTGATTAAGGTAGGAAATAATGTACTAGGAGTCTAGGACTCTATGAGGCTTTAAAGCTACATAATTTCTTGTTTCTCAAAAAAAAAAAAAAAAGATATATAATTTCTCAATACTTTTTTTTTTAATAAGATAGAAATTCTACTCTAACTTAATCTAAGTGTATATGTATATGAAAACTCCAATCTGAAAACTTGAATCCCAGTCCTTACCCCTACACCTCACAAACACCTATACTTGTGAAGTAATCATCACATCAAGAGTGTGTGGTGGTTCTCAATACTTGAATGAGAGGGAGTGTGTGTCTCTTAATTAATGATTATGGTAAAATTGGAGGAATTGTTTTTTTTTTTTTAGGTTGAGAAAAGCATATATATATATATATATATATATATAACATTTGAAAATTAAGGGAAAAAAAAAGTTACTGATGCTGTTCAACTTTTAATTTCTTTAATTATCTAACTAATTGAGTTATAAAATTGCAGGCACTACGCTTTTATAATTGCAGTAATCTTCAGCACAGTGGACTTACTCATCTTGATAGTCCAAGAAACCATATTAGTATAATTTTTTGTGATAATGCAACTCTCTCTCATCTAAACATATCTGCTCCCGAATCTAGTCCTAACACTGATGGAGTTGATATTTCTTCTTCAACCAATGTTAGCATCCACGATAGTTATATTGGAACTGGTAATTTTTTTATTATTTATCATTAATATACCTTTTCACATTATCTTCATCATCATTATTATATTGGGAGAATTCTACCTTACGTATATACATTTTTTTTTTTTTTTGTATCTACCATATTTAAGAATTAAAATAATGAACGTAAAAATAATTTCTTTATTATTCATACAAAAAATAGTTTTTAATTCCAAGTTTTGTTGATCCTATTAAACATAAATAAAAAAATATAAATACTTTAAATTATAATAATTTGATATTAAATAATACATTTTGAATTTGTTACTTTGCATGAAATTGCATAGAAAAGTACTGAATTAATATTATTTTATATTTTAAAATATCATACGAAATTATAGTAAGATTACATAAGTTTATTTGTCATTAAATCGAAATTGAGTAAAACATATAATCTAGCATGTATAACCATGATTTAAAAAAAAAAAATATATATTTAGAACCATGATTCAAATATATATATATATATATGTGTGTGTGTGTGTGTGTGTATAACCATGATTTTAGTTATGAAATTCTTATTCGAATATAAATGAATTTCTTTTTGGTTTTTGTATTGAATTCTTACTACATTTTCTAAAACCTTGAGTAAAATGAAAAATTCATATACTCCTTATTGATTTTCATGCCTTTCATGCATTTGCTTTGCAATGCTAATAGGAGATGATTGTATTGCTGTCAATGATAAAACGACTGGTATCAACATCACTCGAATTGTTTGTGGACCTGGTCATGGTATAAGGTTTGTTGAAATCCACATTTTGTAGTAAAATTCATTTACTTGACACATTATGGCACAATACCAAAAAATACTAGAGAATTTACAATAACAAAAAGAAAAAAAAAAATCTACAATTAAAAAAATTGAAATTCATCTTATGAAAATATCCAATGAAAAATATTAACTATCCATGCCACAGAAGAAAACGAAAACACTTTGGAGATCAATTCAAACATTTTTTACCATTGAAGATATACTGCTAATTAATACTAATGTAAACCTCATGGCTCATATAGCGTGGGAAGCTTGGGAGCAAATGGAGCATATGCCACAGTAGAAGAGGTATATGTGAACAATTGTAGCTTTAATGGAACTTTGAATGGAGCAAGGATCAAGACATGGCAGGTAAAGTGCTTAGACATTATTAAGAATAAAAGGCTTTCAATTAAAATTAACCTATTCAATATTTCAATGGCTTTCTTTTTCTTTTTTCCCCCTTTAAATAATCTCTATATTTTCTTAGGGGGGTTCGGGTTATGCAAGAAGTATTTTCTTTGAGCAAATCACACTCGTGGATGTCAAAAACCCAATCATTATTGATCAGTTTTACTGCAACGGTAAACACGATTGCCAAAATGAGGTAATTGAATTTTTTTTCTTAATCCTATTAGAAGATACAACTTATGTCTCAAAATTTTATTCAATCAAACAATTTTACCAGTCATTCAATTTTTATTTTGCAATGATGAGGTAGACATCGTCAGTACAAGTGAGCAATGTGACATATATAGGTATTGAAGGAACTTGTGTTGGTTTGGATGCGATTACTTTCAACTGTGATGAAATAATGTGCACTAACATTACAACGAAGCACATCAACATAACATCATCTGACCCTGAAAAATCAGTTGTCGCCAGTTGCGAAAACGCCGAGGGAAATAGCGAATGCACCATACCGGAAGTGCCCTGCCTAACCGTTGATGAATGTGATAATCGAAAGTAAGATAATTGCCTCTAGCAATGATCTCCATCGAAGATGAAGATATGCTACAACAAGTCTGCCTTGTCTCTCATACTTACTCATGTTGTTCTAGAATCCTAGATTAAAATCGTTATGACATTTCTTTTTTCCCTTATGATCATTGTTGATGAATACATAAGAAAAAAAAAACATAAACCTATTTCCCTCCTCCAATGGTGAATTAATGTTAGAATTATATGGTTAAATTATTAAATTTATAATTTTCTAACCGCTTAATCTTTTAGGACTATTGGTAGTTTAATATGATATTAGAGTAAGAGGCCATGAGTTCAATCCCGTGAAGTGTTGTGGATATAGCAATTCATCTGTTACCAATAACAACAAGTAACAATTTACCACTTATAATTTTATTTTGAAAATATTGTAGATATAACAGTTCTTTTTTAACAGATGAGATTTACCAAATGTTGAATTCTTTCATATGGTTGAAGTAAATTTTCATTTTTTTATCTTTCGTAGGTAGACTATTTTGGTAGCTATTTAATCCACTTGGGCCATAAATTAGTAATTTAGTTCAACAAAAGAAAAAAATTAAAATGAAATGCATTGGGCAGGATCTCATACATACAAAGATTCATCCCAGGCCTAGATACTAGAAAAGTAGTATATTCCCAATTACGAAAGAAAGGGACAGCATGGATCGTTGAATTTCAACAACCCTTTCTATTGCTTAGACAAATCATATCTAATTTCCTTACAATAGTAGAGTTTGGGATCTGAAGATGGCCATCATCATCTCTAATATTGAATGGGAAGTGACTCTCCCAATTAACTTAAATCCAGGTCCAAAAGACATGTCAATCAAAACTCTACAAGTGAAAGTTGTAAAATTACTTACTATGTTTAGTCAATTTTGATTTGGTGTCAATTTTCTTATTTTAGTCCTCATCGTTTGACATGGTTTTAATGTCACAATTTCGTTAATTCCCTTCAGTGATGTGGCTGTTAAATGACAACTAAACCTATAATTTCTCTGTATGATCCAATTAAAATGTGCCCACATGAAACCAAGTCTAGCTTTGATGTCACAATTTTAGATGACACACACGAGAATGAGATCTAAGTTCAATGTTTGGTCCCACCCTCAGAAGTCCTTTTACTCCATGGAACAAGCTTTGAAGATTTGATTAATGCTAAAGTCACAAACAATTTTACAATATTTTTACAAAATGTTGATGTGACTAACCTCTTATTGGTTTTCATCTAGGCCCACTATTAATAACATTTTTTTATTTACCAATAATCACTCACTAAATCAGCAGTTTATAAATTTTTTTGTAAAATAGTTTATGTAAAGTTGTGATTTACAACTATGTGTTTTGTTGGCTTTAATTCCGTGCCAAATTTGATTGTAATTCTATTTCAATCTTTTGTACCATGTATTTATTGTGGGATTTAATTGTAAGAGTTGTGTGATAGAGAGAGAGAGAGTGTGAAGACTCAAGCAATTGAAGACTGAAGAGCTCTCGCGGGTATCTCGCGACTAAGCATCCCGCGAAGTGACTCATGTGACTTGCACATACTGGAATGCGAAGAGTCAGGACAGGATGGAGACAACTGTGTCTCGCGAGTAAGGCCTTCCCGCGAGACACCCGCAAGATATTCTGTTCTGCCAGACTGTACTATCTGATACACACTTTCTGTACCCACACTATATATACTCACATTACCCACAAATATTAAGGAGTGCTTCTGAGAGAAAACCCTAGCCAAACACCTTGAGAATTAGAGATTGTTATACCCACAGTCCTCTACACAATAGCTTGTGGATTTTCCTCAATTCCTACCTCTCCATTTCCATACCATTGAGAGGTTGATAGCCTAAACACTTACCACACCATTTTCAGAGTGTCAAGTGATAGTTTGGAGCTGCTGGGAAGCATTGGAAGAAGTCAAAGATGGCAGATGCAACATGGAGCTTGTTGCGGGATCCGGAGAGCTAGACAAGACACGGTTCCGAGAAGCCTTGTTGGAGTAGGAGCTTGGAGGGCTTAGGTATATCGGGTAGATTAGGCTTGGATGGTCTCTTGCTAACCCATGTATCCCAACTGATTGTCTAGTGGATCGATTATCGCTTGGAGGGCGGCGGAGAGGTTTTACGCCGAGTACTTCGGTTTCCTCTTCGATAACACATCGGCGTGTTATCTTGTGTTTGCATCTTTCTTCCCTACTCTGTTATATTTCTATTTTACTGCTGTGTTGCTTTTAATATGGATTAGAGTAGCTGGTTTGTTTATCCGCTTGCATTTACATTATTCTGCACTTAGTATTAAGTTAATGTAAAATTTATCGAGTCGTAACTTTAATTTGGGGGTCTAAATAGCTCTTGTGTTTTCAACACATTTTCGAGCTTTCAATTGGTATCAGAGCGGGTACACTCGCTGTGGTTTAAATACTTGAGTGTGATCCTTGACCCCGTTTGAGATGGACTGGTCTCAATCCTTAAATGTTCCACCATATTTTAATGGTAGTAACTATGCTTTTTGGAAAGTCCGAATGAGGGCATTCTTGTGTTCAATTGATGATATTTTTTGGGATGCAGTAGAAGTAGGATGGACTAGGCCGGAGGCCGCTAAATCCACTTGGGATAAGGCAGCACTTGCGGTAGCTAACGCTAACAGTAAAGCTTTGAATGCAATCTTTTGTGGTGTTTCTCCAGATAAATTTCACAGGATTTCCCACATAACAGTAGCCAAGGAAGCGTGGGAGATATTGGAGACCACATATGAAGGAACAAATAAAGTAAAGGATACAAAGTTGCAGATGCTAACCACCAAATTTGAGGAGCTGAAAATGAGTGAGGACGAGTCATTTGACTCTTTCTACAGTAAGCTGAATGAAGTGGTTATTGGCAAGTTCAACTTGGGTGAGAGAACGGAGGACTCAAAGGTGGTGAGGAAAATCCTCCTATCATTGCCGAAGAGGTTCCGAGCAAAAGTCACAGCTATAGAGGAAAGTAAAGATTTGGATGAGATCAAAATCCAAGAGCTAATTGGATCTTTCCAAACGTATGAGCTGGGACTGCCTTCTCATAAGTCGAGCAAATCTCTTACTCTTAAAACCATCACCGAAAGAATGGATGATTCCTCTGAAAAAGATGGAGTGGAGAAGGAGGTAGCATTTCTTGCAAAGAACTTCCGAAAATTTCTAAAGATGAAGAACAGTGGGAAACCGTTCAGCAGAGGGAAATTTTCATCCTCCAAAGGTGATAGGAAGGAGTTTAAGAAGAAAGATGGAAATGATTCACAACCCCCTCAAGGCATCGTGTGTTACGAATGCAAAAAAAAGAGTGTCCAAACTATTTGAGAGGAAAGGGTAAGGCATATGCCACAACCCTTAGTGATTCGGATTCTTCCAATTCTGATTCGGAGGATAGCTGTGATGAAGAAGGGAACTTCTCAGCATTTATGACTATTACTCATGTTGAATCTTCAGGGGACTTAAATTTGCTTGTGAAAGAACTCGGTGAACATAGTGAAGTGGAGTCAATGGGAGTAGTAGAAGAATCTGATGCTGAAGAAGATGAAAATCCAGTGGGACTTCAAGAAAACTACAATTCCCTCATTGAGAAGTCAGGAGAATATACAAGGGTGGCCAAGGCAGCCATTAAAAAGATGAAGAAGGTAGAGGAGGACTATAGAAGTCTCCTAATGCGATATAAGGAGGCTAAATGTGAAATAGAGACGTTGAATGGAGAACTGACTGAAGCTTACTCAAAGATAAAATTTCTTGAGCTTGAGGTGGTTCAAGCAAATGCCAAGGTAAAGCGAGTATCCACAAAGAAGCTTGATGATGTCCTCTTTCATCAAAAACCTTTCTCCAACAAAACCGGATTAGGATACACTGGAGAAAGCAGTTCAGTTGTGAATATCTCCAAAGAAGTGAAGTTTATGAAGGCCAAAGAGCCAGTTGTAGTTGCCCCTACTGTGGAAAAGGCAAAGGTTGAGAAAAAGAAGAATGTAGATGACCAACGGATGTTAAACAAGTCCCATAACCTATCTGTGGTCAGGTCTGAAGCCAGAGGGAAATCACTCCCAAGATCACAAAGAGGCCCTAGAACGAACCATTTTTGCCATCACTGTGGACTTCAAGGCCACACCAGACCAAATTGTCATAAGCTGAGGGCATTGAAGAATGCAAATGATCAGAGGTTAAGAGGACCAAGAAATGACAAAAGGAATTGGGCTGTTGAGCAATCAAGAGGTCGAGATGGTGATTCTGGAGTGATGGATGTGATGAAAATGATCGATGCATTCACCACTTGTTTGGCAAGCTTCTCCAGAAGGTTTGATAGCCACAACACTCGTACCCAATCCTATAGGGATATCACCCCAAATGCACGTGCCGTGTGGGTGAAAAGGGGTACTCATGCATAAGCATTACAACATGTTCATGCATTAATTCTTCTGATGTTTAGGAACATATGTTCATGCCTCACGACATGCATAATTTACTTTGCGCCATTTGCTTCTAGTTTATAGCATGTTTCTTTGTTTTGGTTTGTATTTTTTTTTGTTGATCTTACTTTACTTGTTCTGTTTTTGAGTGTGTTCAAAAATTCAAAAACCCATAAAAATTTGAAAAATCTTCAAAAAGTTTGATCGCTTGTGTTGTGTATATCACATGTGAGTTTGGCCTAGTACCTTCGTACTAATGGCGTAGTGCATTTATGAGCTTAGCTTGTTATGTATTTGCAAAATCTCTTCAAGGTATGAATTTTTGATACCCTCTCTTATCATTTTACTAAGATTATGCAGATTTTAGCTTAGGGTTTTTCAAAATTGGGGATTTTTCGAAAATGGGTTGGGATTCTTAGTTTTTGTGGAATTTTTTCAAAATCCTTGATTGGGCTGAGTCCCTTTTGCTGTGATTGTTCTTGTGTTGGCCCCTTGTGGCAAATTGAGCATGTATTGAGGCAAATTTCATTATGTTCATGCATTTTACATCATATGTGTACTTTGTTTCATGTTAGGTGTTTGACAAAATGTCCTAGTGACATTTTTGTGTTGAATTGGACTCAAGTGAGTTCCAATGTTTGGAATCTGTCTTGACTAATCATGTTTATCATGTTTTGGTCAGTGTTTGTGTGTTTTTCACGCTTTGTTCATTTTGTGCCTCAATGCCATGCCATGCACACACTAAGCACACCTCATGCATCACATGCTGCACACACATGCATCAGCACATGCTCAGCACAGACACACACATGCACAGTTACTTTATTCATGCATTGTGTTTGAGTTGTTGTTCCTTTGTTTTAGGTGTTTTTATTTTTGTTTTTGAACTAACTTGAATCTAATCAAGTTTTGTGTTTGCACACTTGTATCTTTTCTATTATGTGTTCTCATATGCAGATGTTTCCGTTTAAAAGCTCAGCTGTGAAAGGAGGCTGCAACAAAGGGAAAGAGCTGGTGATTAATGTTGATGAGCCTTCACCAAGGTCAAAGAGGACTTGTTTTTCAACAGGAGTGTATGACCCTGATCTATTCAGATCTTATGCTGCATTCCAGACCTACACGAGCCAGTTTCAAGATGCTCCACTGCTAGTTGAAAGGGTCATTGATCTGCCATCTCTCTTAGACACCAGTATTCCCATTTGGTTTGCCACCAAGGATTGGAACTTTCTTCTCTCAACTCTTGAGGATGCATACGAGAACTTGGTGAAAGAGTTTTATGTTAATGCCCTTGTTGAAGGAGAGGAGATCAAGTGCTGGGTTAGAGGAAAGAGGTTCTCAATTACACCCGTCTACTTGGCGGAAATTCTAAACATCAATCGGCCAATATTACCTATCCCACCGGTATATGATGAACTAATTCCGGATGAAGAGGTTCTTCAGGAAGCTTTAGGAGCTAATTTGGAATTCTCCTTAAATGGGAAGTTAATAAGTGTGGCCTCTCTTTCTCCCGAATTAAGGCTGCTCACAATGATTATGTGCAACAACCTCTATCCTCTATCTAGCACCGGTTACATGAATCTTGGTCGAGCATTATTCTTACATGATCTGATCACTGATGTGGAGATCGATGTGTGTTCCCATATTTTCCACATTGTAGCAAAAACGGTTGAACGGACTGCTTCAAGGAATTGTATTCCTTTTTGTTGCCTTATCTCAAGGATTCTAAAGCTCAAAGGTGTGCATCCCTCGGAAGATGAGCGACCATATCCACAGCCAAGTCCAATTAATATTCGCACTCTCCATGCAAGCATGAGTCACACCAAGAAGAATACTAAGCAAGAGAGTTATGCTACTCAGGGAAGCTCCAGCTCTACCTCCCATGTTTATGATGAACAGCTAGACAACATCATGGCTACTCTTCAAGAGATCACTACCAAAATATCCGGACAAGCTACCATCATGCACTCCCAACACATTCGTTTCGACACCAAGTTCACATCTCTCCAGACTCAAATGGATCAAATTCAGAGGAAACTAGAGGAATATAATGACTAGCTATTCCATGACAAAAAGGGGGAGATGGTGTGTTGTTGATAGGGGGAGTGTAGTGATAGGGGGAGAAGAAACCAGAAACAAAAACTACGTTCTCTTTTTTTTTACTGCTTTTGATTAAAGTTTTTAGTACATTGTCTTTTAATTTCAGTTTATTCAGTATGTTGTTTATCTTATTGCTTTGTAGCATTTTTTTGTAGTTTTAAGATATTGCCAATATGTCTTGAGTACTTCACTCTTGTGCCCTTAGTAGGAGTTTGTTTCCTAGATGCAAATACTTTGTGTATTCTGCATTGGTTGAGTGTTGGACATGCAATTGATCCGTGGGATTGATCTTAACTGCATTGCGTGTCCAGATGAGCATTTACTTGCAAAATGTTCATTGTAGTCATTCTTTAATGACTGATCCTGTTTGATCAAGATATGCTTACATGTTCTATTGTGTTTACTAACTTGATTGCTTTTTACTTGCTCATATACGTACCTTGTATTCAACTTGTCATAAGCTTAATGAAAGTTTTGTTTGTGTGCAAGCGTTTCAGGTTACAGGTACATACGTGCAAGTGCTTCACAGCTTCTAGATTAGGTGTGAGTGAGTTTTGCCACTGTTCCCAAACTCACGTTTAAGTCTAGAGTCTGTTTTAGGGGTTTTGTCACGGAATAGCCAAAGGGGGAGATTGTAAAGTTGTGATTCACAACTATGTATTTTGTTGTCTTTAATTCCGTGCCAAATTTGATTGTAATTCTATTTCAATCTTTTGTACCTTGTATTTATTGTGGGATTTAATTGTAAGGGTTGTGTGATAGAGAGAGAGAGAGTGTGAAGACTCAAGCAATTGAAGACTGAAGAGCTCTCACGGGTATCTCGCGACTAAGCATCCCGCGAAGTGACTCATGTGACTTGCATATGCTGGAATGCGAAAAGTCAGGACAGGATGGAGACAGCTGTGTCTCGCGAGTATGTCGCGGGTAAGGTCTTCCCGTGAGACACTCGCAAGACATTTTGTTCTGCCAGACTGTACTATGTGATACATACTTTCTGTACTCACACTATATATACCCACATTACCCACAAATGTTAAGGAGTGCTTCTGAGAGAAAACCCTAGCCAAACACCTTGAGAATTAGAGATTGTTATACCCACAATTCTCTACACAATAGCTTGTGGATTTTCCTCAACTCCTACTTCTCCATTTCCATACCATTGAGAGGTTGATAGCCCAAACACTTACCACACCCTTTTCAGAGTGTCAAGTGATAGTTTGGAACTGCTGGGAAGCATTGAAAGAAGCCAAAGATGGCAGATGCAACATGGAGCTTGTTGCGGGATCCGGAAAGCTAGACAAGACACGGTTCCGAGAAGCCTTGTTGGAGTAAGAGCTTGAAGGGTTTAGGTACATCGGGTACATTAGGCTTGGAAGGTCTCTTACTAACTCATGTATCCCAACTGATTGTCTAGTGGATCGATTACCGCTTGGAGGGTGGCGGAGAGGTTTTACGTTGAGTACTTCGGTTTCCTCTTCGATAACACATCGGCGTGTTAACTTGTGTTTGCATCTTTTTTCCCTACTCTTTTATATTTCCATTTTACTGTTGTGTTGCTTTTAATATGGATTAGAGTATCTGGTTTGTTTATCTGCTCGCATTTACACTATTCCGCACTTAGTATTAAGTTAGTGTAAAATCTATCGAGCCGTAACTTTAATTTGGGGGTCTAAACAGCTCTTGTGTTTTCAACACATTTTCAAGCTTTCAGTTTGTATCTCTAGCATTATTCTTGAAGATTTTCCTATGGCTTGATATTTTTCTTTGGGAAGCCCGAAGTTATTTGGCCGAAGGCACGTCTGCCTGGGTGTCATGCATCATTAACCCCAAACGTGAGTTTGGGAGGGCAGAAGTTGGCCTTCTGTGCGAGCTACTGTAGTTTTACACAAAATGCAGTTATTGTAGTTTACAAAGGAAATGTGCCAAAATACTAGGTGGCAATTGATTTAAGGTCAAATTGATACTAAATTGTCTTCTCAAATAAACTGATACTAATTTGAACCATGCATTAAAATATATTACTTTTTGCACATCTTTTTAGTTACCACACTATTAAGAAAATTGAGTCAGCCTCTTTTATGCTAAACCAATTGGTCCACTTGTATTTTTTTTTTTAATAAACAATAATACTTATAAGAACACACACGAAAATAATAATACTTAGTGTTTTAAACTGAGTTTATAATACATTACTTAACCATAGTACAACTAAAAAACGATCTAACATTTATAGTTATAGACTAAGGTATAACTACAAAGGTTAAGCCCTTGTAAATCACACTACAAAGCAATATTTACAACCAAAGAAGGACTTAACCGTGTGTTTGAACGAAAAAATTGTTGAATACATAGAAATATATAAATTATGAGATTTACGTTCTCAATATTTAATGTCTCTTAAATCACAAATTTCATTACTTGGACATAACACACTTTTTTTTTTTTTTGGGATACCATTGGACATAGCACTCTAGTATTGTAAACTTTATCTGCTTTAATTTTTTTTAATATTTATTTATTTTATTTATTTCTACATTATTCTCAATAAACAAAAGTTGCTTCGAGTTGGTGAGTGTGCATTCGAGTGATGGGGTGCGCACAATAGGAAACGAGGGTTGGAAAACCATCAATTGTCGTGGCGTTGGTTGCTGAGGACTCACTTTTGGGCTAACCGCAAGCACAAGTTTTTGTCACCAAAACATTCAATGATAGGGCTTAGGTGACGATTGTTGTTTCGTCACCATATGTCTTCAGTGAAGAAATAAGGACATATTGTGACGAAAAGTTTTGTTACCATAGTCCACTTTTGTTGTAATATAAATTTTAACAAATCTACCATTAGATAACAATTTCTTCTTAGGACAAAGTTTAGCAATAAACTTAATTGTAGTCTTAAATTACAACTTCACTCAATATCTTTTTATTAGATGTGAATTTTGACAAATTCAATGTTTAAATTTCAAGTTTTTGTAATATAATTAAGTCAAAATTGTATATTAAAAATAATTTTATGGATCGAATAGTAAATAATATTCAATTAATAAAAAATTTAACATGTGTATTAAAAATATAAAAAGAAAAAACATGCAATCTTACCGTTAAATTTAAATATATATATATTAATTAAATAATTAAATTTATTATCTATTCTACTTATTTGAAAATTATAAATCTCACAAAATTTGGACCCACACTTGAGTTGAAGTGTTTTGAATATTAATTTAATTATTAAATTTAATTTCTTTTGAATATACACATGAGTTTAGTCTTTTCTTTTTCTTTTTTTGTTTATTGAGTTTTTAATAATTTATTTATATTAGACTATTCGTCTTTTGCACTTCATTAACTCACTTAGAACAAAAATTAAAAAAAAAACTTAAATAGGACACGTGGCGCAAAATTAGACAACAATTGGAATCTAATTTAAAACTTAGTTGAATTTTCTCTCAGCTTTACCATATATATATAAATATTTATATATATATATATATTATTAAATGTTGCTATTTTCTAACGGCATAACCTAATAAGACTGTCCATCCAAAACTTGGACCTGAAAAAACAGTTACCCGAAGTGAACAAAACCAAAAAACAACTGATCAGACCCCAGATTCAATCAACAATCGTATCATCAAACATGTAAGGATTCATCTTGTCTTTGAAAGATTTATTGTTTGCATGTTTAATCAAGGAGAAGTGAATGAATAGAAAGAGACAAAGAACGTAGAGAAGAAACTTGTATTGGATCAAACCGAGAAAAATGATAAAACTAATTACTCTCCATTAACCTATTTATACTAATCTAAATATCACACACCTGAGCTTTTCCATTGATACAACTATAGAACTGGTCTATGCTAAAACAAACTAATAGAGTTATTAAATTCTCCACACTGAAGAAACACTGATTGCAAATCAAAGCTAGGCTGAGGCATCGGCAAGTACTAGGACATCCACGTGATAATGAAGCACAACTTCTGCACTGGTAAGTAATAAAGAGAAATTAAAAAGAAGAAATGAAGTCATAAAAAAGAAATAACATAATCATTACTTTCTTTAATTACCTTCTTCAATCTTAGTGTCTCTATGCTTCAATCTTCCTTTGCAAACGAGCCATATTCACTTTGATGGTCACAAAAAGCCTATCTTTTTTTTCATCAACGAAAGTAAGCATGTCTCCAAGATTTTTGTACGTTTTTAGACCCCTTAAAACACAACCAGATTAACCTAGTTAATTAGCCAAGTGATTACTTAGTCAAATTATCAAATCTAGGTTAACATAAATATATCATATTATTGTAAAGTGTGGAAAATAAAGAACACAACAATATGATAACCCAGGAAAACCAAACCGGTAAAAAACCTGGGGAGGATTTAACCTAGCTATCCTCAAGGAAAAACAAATCCACTATAAAAGAATTAAAGTTTACACAATAGTGACTTAAACCACTAACATCCTATTGCTACCTCGAGTAGGAGACTTACTACCACGACCACGTGACAGCTTCGAGTTCACAGACTACTTCTTTCTTGGATTCACAGCAAGTACAAGCACTCTCGCTTGTGTATCTTTAAGCTCTTGAATCAGCAATTGAAATGATCACCAAACTCTTGACATCAATCTTGAGATTGGAAACTCTAAGTGTATGTGAAGGCAAACACTTCTAGATCTCACAAAAGATTCACACACACAGCATAAAGAGCAACCTCAAAACATGGCTAGGGTTTTCCCTTTTATACTTAAGGCAAAACATAAAACCCTACACGTCAAACAGGCTTGGGCTGAGTTGGAAAATTCTGCAGAAAAATAATCTGCACGAACTTCGATCGATCGAGTCTAATTCTCGATCGATCGAGCCAGGCAGATTTACACAGTAAATCCTACAGTACACTCGATTCCAACTTTACACTTAAACACACTTTGAGCAAGTCTAAAACAAGACTAAACGTTTTGACCATGGTTTGTCAACATTACAAATTGAAGTTCTAATACATTTAAACCTAAATTCTTAGAACCCAACAATTTCTTTATCACCAAACTACCAAAAACAATCCAAAACCCCACAATGAACCACAACGCAACACTTGCGTAGAACCATAACTTTTCAAACTAGAATTCCTCATTGTCTTCATTTGAATCTTCCTGATCTTTAGGTTTTCTATCCCCATCACTTGGTATTGAGTAATTTGTTATCAATGGAGGCCCACAAAGTTCTGGGTTACACTCGTAAATGGACAAATCAATGAAAGTTAGGAACTGGTTGGCTGATGGAATTGGTCCAAACAAGTTGTTATATGACAAGTTCAAATGACTTAAAAAAGTCAAAGACATACATGGAGGAATGGGACCTGAAAGATGGTTGCATGAGAAGTCAAGAGTTTCTAAATTTTGCAACACTCCTATATTCTCTAGTATCTTTCCCATCAATTGATTCCACGATAGATTTAAGGTAATTAATAATGAGAGATTTGTTAGTGCTTCTGGAATCTCTCCGGTTAGATTGTTTCTTGAAAGATCTGTACTATTCTTCAATAAAATTTGGTTGTAATATTCAAGTTGGGTACCCTTTGCAGTCAAATCCATATGCTCCAAGTAGGATAGTGGAAGAAGGAAACTTTGGCTTGGCGATGCAGGATATTCGACCAAAGATTTCAAACCAACCAAATTGCCCAAACAAGTAGGGATAGATCCAGGGCTCCTATAGCTTGGGAATTTGATGCTAAATATAGTAACAAGGGTCGCCCACGTACTGGTGCTTGTAAGGTAGGCAGATGGTTCATAATCTGCTAGATCCTCTAAAAGGCTTTCTGCTGTTCAGTTCCCCAAGTGAACTCAACCCTCTTTTTCAGCTATTTGGATAATTCACTTGTGACCGAAGCCAGTCCTGGCACAAACCTCCTGATGTAAGAGACCCTCCCCAGGAAACTTTTGAGCTTTAACCGTTTTTGGCCTCCTCATTGTTGCAATTGTTGTGGCCTTGGCTGGATCCACACTTATGCCTTTGCGATGTATTAGGAACCCAAGAAATTTTCCAGCAGACACTCCAAAGGCACACTTCATGGGGTTCATGCGTAGTTTGTACTTCCTGTACCTTTCAAAAACTTGTTCAAGCACCTAGAAGTGTCCTGCCCTAGTCTTAGACTTTACCACGATGTCATCCACATAATCGTCCATTTCCCTAAGCATCATATCATGGAAGATGGCTATCATGGTTTGTTGGTACATGGCTCCCGCATTCTTAAGGCCAAAGGGCATCACAATGTAATAGAAATTCCTGATCGGGGTCCTGAATGCTGTCTTATCTACATCTCTAGCAGCCATGCGAATTTGGTTATACCCACTATATCCATCTATAAATAAAAACATAGAGTTTCCCGCAGCTGAATCTACAAGGAGATCAATATTAGGCAGGGGGAATTCATCTTTTGGACATGCCTTGTTCAGATTGTGAAAATCCACACAACACCGGATTTGGCCATTCTTTTTCTTCATAGGTACTATGTTGGAGAGCCATTTAGGATGCTGGATTGGCTTGATGAACCCAGCTGCCAGTAGCTTCTTGACTTCCTGAGTTATTTGAGCCTCTATGTCAGTGTGAAAGACCTTGGCTGGTTGAACTACTGGCTTAACTCCTGGGTTCATGTTGAGAGAATGGACTACTAGTCCTAGGTCCAAGCCAGGCATCGCATTGTATGTCCATGCGAATACATCCACATACCTCCTGAGTAATGCTACTAATTGTTCTTTTTCTTGTGTTGTTAACTGACTGCTAATGAAGACAGGTTTCAGGGATCCTAGACCAGCCCCCAAGTTTACTTCTTCCAATTCCTCTTCAGACTGGATTTGAGCTTCCTTGTCTAGATCCTCTAGGATTTCTTCTTGAACCATCATACAATCTGGCAGTTCGGGACCCTCCTGCATAATGCATTCAAGCCCCGCGTACCTTTATAAACGATATATTAGCCTTCCTCCGGGCTCCCGCACCACTACACATTCCCAGGATCCTGAGGAGCTAGTCTCCTTCTTTTGCCTTTTTCTGTCCAAGAGGTTCCTTAGGTCGTGGGTACCTCCTCTTTCTTCTTCTTCCAAGACAAGTGCTCCTAGTGTCCCTAGTGTGGGACTCTCATCATCTAGTTCCAATTCTTCATAAAACATTGTTTCTATAAAGTTCACTTCTTCTTGGCTGAAAGGGATTGGATTGGCAGGGATTCTTATGGGCTTCCCATTCAATCTTCCTTTAACACATTGATGGTACATGGAGGGAATGAGGCGATGCTTATGGAGCCAGGGGCGTCCCAACAGAACATGGTAAGAAACTTCTGAGTTAATCAAATGGAATATGGTCAGGGCTACTATTAGGCCCACCTTTAAGGCCAGCTGCACATATCCCTCAGTCGATTCTGCTACTCCTCCAAATCCTATTATCTCCATAGGAGCCCCCAGGATCCTCCTACCAATCAAGCCCACAGCCTCTAAGGTACTTAGGGCTATGAGGTTGAATGATGCCCCTATGTCTATCAGTGCTCTCCTGATTTGGACACCGTTTATGGTGGCCATCAGATAAAAGGGTCTGCAATGGTCTGGATGTTCAACTTCCATGTCTTCATCCGTGAAGGTTATTGCATTGGTTGTCTCCAAGTAAGCTCGGTTGGCATGGGATTCTACTGTGAAACATTCCACCCCTGAATCAGCTGCTATACTCATGAGGGATTCTATGGCCATCCTTCTTACTTCTAGCCCAAATCCCAATTGATTGAATAATGATCTGAACTTAGGGCTCTTCTGAAGGGTCTTGACTGTGCTAGGGTGAAAGGATCCTTCAGGTTCCTCTACTTCTGCCGAGCTTCCATGGATTACTACAGCCACCACTCCTTTCCCTTTATGGTTGGGTAAAGGGTTCCTCTACACCTCGGGCTCCTTTTGGGTGAGCTCCAGGGTCCTCTCCCTAAACTTTTTTGTGAAAAAGCCTCCGAAGGGTCCAACAATCCTTGGTGGAGTGCTTGACATAGTTATGAATCATGCAAAACAAAGGATTCTTCCTTTCTTCCTCAATAGGTGGAATGGACACAGTGAATGACCTAACAATTCCGTCTCCAATCCATTTATCCAGAACATGATTCAATTCTTCCGCAGTACATGGGATCACAGGTGGTTCCTCGGCCATTTCTCCTTTAATTCTCTTCCTCTTTTCTCCTACCAAAGCTGTCATGGCCTAAGGTACTGGCACCCTCTTTGTTCTCATGGTCAACACTGTCCTCCTAGTTCTCTGTAGCAGGTCAGCAAATTGGGTTATGCATAGATTTTCGAGATTAAGCCTGTAATCAAAGAGCATGTTAGATATGCAAGTCTCCATGAGCTCCCTATCGAACCGTGTGCCTCACCAATCCATCCAACCACCAATTGGTGAAGGATGAGGGGGCACAAATCTTTTATAGCATTCGATCGTAGACCAAGCCCATTGGTATTGGAGCAAATTGTGAAATCCCTCACAATCCCTCCCTCACAATGCGGCTCCAACGACTCAAACCTATGACCTTGGCTCTGATACCACTTGATAGGCCACAAAGAAATTGACCCCTTGTGATTGAAATTAATTAATTAATTAGCCAAATTATTAATTAATCAATTTATCATGCAAAACACGTGGTAGCACAAACAAATCACCAATAAACTAATTATGCAGGCGGAAAATAAATAACACGGTAATTTGTTTACGAATGGAGAAAACCTAACGGCAAAAACTCCACCGAGTGTCACCACTCCTGAAACTCCACTATTATCACAACAAGCGGTTACAAGTAAAGGAATCCCAAGTACCTTACCAACCTACAGTTGAACCCTTACCCCAATACCCAATTGGACTTGTTCTGTAATGACAGTTCCCCCTTTTGATGCACGGCTCCCAAGTACGTGACTAACCAATGCGCGAATCCCAGTACGCAACTTCAATAACCAACTATGAAGGTTATTGACTGCAAAGTTCTTTAATTCATCCACATGATGAAGATCAAGAAGATGCTTGGTTACAAAACCCTATGGTGCACATACACAGCAACTTCTTCAAGAGAAAGAGATAAACTAGGGCAAGAACTTCGTCTTTGGTTACAAATTGCTTGAACAGAGTTTGCTCAATGCTTGTGCAACTTGTGTACTTTGACAGCTCTTAAAACAATCCTTTTATATGTCTAGGGTTAGGAGAAAAGAAAGCCCAAAGACACATCCATGGATCTCAAGAAAAATAGAACAGAAATTCTGTTTTCATAAACCTCGACAGATAGAAGCTGTCAAGCATCTGTCGAGCTAGCTGTCGAGCCACGGGGCTAAAACAACTTCTTAAACCTCGACACATGCTAGCTGTCAAGTTTTAATAACTCTGCACTTTCAGCTTGTTTTCTTGGACAGACTTGAAGGCTTCAACACTTGATCTTGAAACATGATTTCTTGAAGTATTTAAACACATCCTAAATCTACCCAAATACAAGTAAAGTGCATTTTGTCAAAGGATTAGCCAATTACATAAAATCATGATATATGTTCTTAACATGTGAAACACATATGTCCTAACACTCCCTTTCTTCGTGATCCCCATAGCAGTCCAAAGAAACATCCTCAAATCTTTTGATGAACTGGATAGGGTCTTTTCCGAGCCTTTGCCTTACCATCTGAAGGCTTTGGAAGGTGGCCTTGTCTTCACCTGGATAATACTTTGAGCAAAACCTATTTCGGCAATGCCATTGCCACAAATCCATTCCATTTTTTTTTTTTAAGAAATGATATGTGCATACTATTTTTACAATAAATTTTAAGTGGCAGGTTGTTATCGTTGGATTAAAAAAGTAAATTTAGTGTTAAATTCAAATTTGAACTAATAATTAATAACTAATCACATGTGATTTGTTGTAAAAATATTGTGGACGTAGCACTTTTTTTTTAATTCCTTCCCAGATTTCGGCAACCACTATTTTTTTTTTTCCTCCCATTTTCGGCAATGGCATTGCCACAATTGCCACAAATTTTTTCCCCCTATTTTGGCAATGGCATTGCCACAAACCAACTGCAAAAAAAAAAATTTTTCCCTCCTATTTCAGCAATGCCATTGCCACAAATCCATTCCCTTTTTTTTTTTAAGAAATGATATGTGCACACAATTTTTAAAACAAATTTTAAGTGCCAGGTTGTTATTATTGGATTAAAAAAGTAATCTCAGTGTTAAATTTAAATTTGAACTAATAATAACTAATTGCATGTGATTTATTGTGAAAATGTTGTAAAAATATTGTGGACGTAGTAATTTTGTTTTTTACTCCTTCCTAGATTTCGGAACCACTTTTTTTTTCCCCCATTTTCGGCAATGCCATTGCCACAATTGTTACAATTTTTTTTTCCCCTATTTTGGCAATGGCATTGCCACAATTAGTTTGTCACAAAATTTTTTTTTTTTTTTTTCTTTTCACTTTGGGCACTCCAAGCACACTTCACACCTGGGCAGCAGGAATTGGGCAAAGGAATTTCGGTATTCACATTACCGAAATTCAACATTTTCTCTCTCCCCCTTTTCTCCTTCTCTCTCATACTTTTTGTTGAATTTCGGCAATGGTGATACCGAAATTCACTCTTTTTCCTCACAATTCTAAATAACTTTGAACAGTTCCTATAACGCAAATAAAATCCAAATTTAGCAATATTCACCCAAAAGACTCCAACTTTTTGCCATTACTATCCAGATAATATATTAGAAGGCATCCCAATAGATTCAGTGATGTGATTACGTGAAGTGACCATTTGGGATAAAAGATCCTAAATCTCTGTATCGGCTTAAATGGGTCATTGGATTTGCTCACAAGGCTTTAATTTCATGGGTTCACTAATATCACTTCCATACCATACCATTCTCTGCTTCTCTTCTCTTTCAGATTCTTTCATACATACATAAACACACGCAAACAAAATCAAAACAGAATAAAGAAGATGTCAGAATACAACACGGCATTTGTGGACACGACTCTCAAAATCGACCTCAATCTTCGGCCTAAAACTATGGGTAGTCACAGGAATCTCAGTTGATTCATTTATTAGCTCTCTTCATGCTCTCTCTATGCATCACCTGTCGCTGCCACCACCACCACAAACACATCAGACCCGTTACTTCCACCATCAACCCCACCACCATAACAACTACACCAATTTCGAAAAAAATCCAGGAATTCGTGACCCACCCAACTCCACCAGTTGAGATCCAAATTGAGATTGGGAAACTAGAGACTGAAACAACGATGTATGGTGGGAGTGGGACCCGAAGTTTCGCACTTGGGATAGGGAAGATGGTACACTCTGAGAGAGCTTGAAGTCGCCGCTAATGAGTTGTGTGAAGAGAACTTTAATGGAGTTTTTGCAGTTTAAGACTTTGAGGTCTGATCTGGAGAATAGAGATTGAGGGATTTTGATCCCAAATAGGCACTCGTGCACATGACTTACTAAATCTACCCCACAGTTTTTTTAAAAAATGAAAATTATAATATGACTTGGCATTCAGGTGTCCTTATATATGTGGCAAGAAAATAATAGTTATTTGATTGGTTAGGTACATCAGCAATTTTTATCTAACACTTAACAGCAAAGACTAAGTTGACACAATCCGGAAAGTTAGGGATTAAATTGACACAATTGAAAGGTCATGGACCAAATTGACATATAATGTAAAAGTTAAAGACAAAATATGTAGTTTACCCTTAAATTTAAAAAAATTATTTAATACCACATATTATGTAGTTAAAATCGCTTTTAAACTATAGAAATTTTCAACAGATCAAGAAAAGTTATCTACCAAACTTTTCAATTTGGAGTGGACTCCAGGGTCAAGTCATACGAGATATCATAGAAAAAATAGGAAATAAATAAATAAGGATTTAGGTTGGTCCAACCATTCATCCTAAATTCCATTGAACTCTACATAATTACTTTCGAAGAAGTCATTGCAGCTTCCAGTAGTTTGATCTACTCTAGAACTAGAATGATGATTCCAACTGTCTTCCAACGTTGTTTATTATATATGCAACTCCACTTCAAGCAAGTGGATGTTTAATGATTCGAAACCACACAAATGCGACACCAGCCTAAGAGTGTTAAATCAAAGTAATAGTATATACGTCAAAATTTTGTAGTTGAATTGATATCTCTTAATATTTTTTTTTAATCTAATTGTCGCATGTTCAATTAATATCTTTTAATATATTTTTTTTTCTAATTATCGCATGATCTTATACTTCACATCAAAGTGTATTTTACAATTGTTTTTAAAATAAGGCACCAAACTTGTAGTATTAAAGAACAATTAAGCATCATCCCACACCGAACTTATACAAAATAACACTCCTCAAGAGTTTCAAGAAATGACACAACTTTTGAGGTTTTATAAATGTAACAAATAACTGAAATAAGTTCATCCCCTCTCACACTAATACTTTATTGATAGAATATTCCACTAAATGAGAGTGTCAATGTGAGAAAGACAAACTTATCTGTCACATTTATAAATCCTCAAGAATTAGAATGTCATTTATTAAAACATTTGGAGATGAGCATTACTTCATGAAATCTCAAGCAAGATTGATATAATTTATCCTAGTTATATTTATAAATAGTGCACAAGGAAAATATCACTTGACCCCTAAAAAAACATTTGAAATTTTATTCTTGTTACTATAAACATCTTTATGGATATAATATCTAAATAAATTAAGTCATAATATATATATATATATGTATTCAAGTTATACCTAATATAACTTTAAATAATACTAGTCGCTAACCCGTGCAATGTACGGGAAAACTATTGAAAATAAGATTTTAAAAAGAAAATTTTATTAATTTTAGTTTATATCGAATATTTATTTATGGTAGTTTAAAATATTATTTCAAATCTTCATTTAATTTTATTTTAGTTGGAATAACTTATATAATTAAATGAAATGCTTATAAATAAGAGATGACATTAATAATATACTATATATAGTTAGTGATTATTCAAGATATATATCATTCAAATATGACAATTTTTTTTGTTTTAGAAAAAGAACAATATTAATGCATTTAAACAAAAAATATTATATTGTCCAATAGATATTACAACTTTAAAACTAAAACATGAGTAGTGATTTTTAATGGATTGGGGTAATAGCACAACTTTTAATAGGAAAAAAAAAATCTGATTTAAATTTTTTTGGAGTATATAGTAAAAATGCCGAAAGGAAGCAAGAAATTCCACTGAAAAATGCTACAAATACATTTGGGTTTTTTTTTTTTTTTTTTTTTTTTCAATGAGCAGGTACATTACTGTTTAGTAGAGTCTTAATACATGGGGAACGCTCCTCCATCCAATACATCATTGTCTAGCAAACCCAACCAGTTCTTTGCTTCAAATGCTATCTTCTCTGTTGGTCCGTTTGTTCAAGGAAAGCCACAAGAGAAAAATATATTCCTAATAGAAGAATCAACTACCAAGTAGTCTAACATCATTAAGGATGTGGCCAATGCTCAAATTGGTAGGTCCAGCTGACTTTACTTCATCTACTGGACTTTTAAATTCACACTCTATCTCTACTGCTTGAAGCCCCAAATCCACAGAGGCCATGTACACCCTTCAACAGGCTATCTAGACTGATTATTTCTCTAAGCTTCCATATATTCCACAGTAAGTGTACAGGTTGTTTGCACCAAATCCTCTACTAACTTCAGAGTTTCATCCACATGCCTTTGGTTCCGATTTGACCATAATAGCCAACCTCCACCGCAACTAATACAATCAACTGGATTGGTTAAAACAATATATCAAACAATGGGAATATAAAAATACAAAACTTGGTATTATGTATATGATACCGTTGAAAGATTTAAATATCATTGCAGGCTTCCTGAATTCCACCCATCACAAAAGCCACGGCTTACATCAAATTGGCCTTTGAAATCTTGATCTCCTTCATCCCTGGAACCTGGAAAATCAAATTTCTGGACTAATTGAAAATTTGTAAATATTTCCAACTATCATCTAACAATGAAATTATTATATCTTTTCAAGAACAAAAAGGAAAACAAAGACCAAACGTTCTATGTAGCAAATTTGAAACCTATCACCAAGAAAAAGAATTAAACCTATTGGAAATTCATTAATTGGTACCAATGCAAGTAATTGGTACGCTAAAATATATTGATGAGTAGATAATGGTGACGATGAGAGAATAAAACTTTTATAGGAAAAAAATAATATGAATAAATTACTTGTGTATGCTTTGAAGCTACTACCATCTCTATCAAAATTTTGAGGAGAAAAATAGAATGAAATATATTAATAAAAATAATATATAAATTTTATTATTGATGCAACGATTTCTCTAATGTTAAAGTGAAAAAATAATATTCACTCTCACAACAACTCAAAACATTTACTTAATATATTATATCACCCATACCATCCAGCCACCACTTCCATTCCGGGTGATCATCTCTAACCACCCTCTGAAATTTTGTGGTTGCCTATGTTTCCTACCCAACACAAAATTCTGCTCCCCACCATTAAACAAAACTTCACAACTTCGCAAATAATTCTTGTCACATTTAGAGATCTCAAACCAACCATTTTCATTGTAGAAACCAAAATACACACTCAGTAGTTCCACCACTATAAATTATACAACAAATTGAGCTATAGCAAATATTGGTAACACAAAATCTCATAAAGGATTTAAAAGTATATTCCAAGAGGAAAAAAACAACAAATTTTTAATACAAATAGTTAGAGTCTACCTTTTAATTTGGAGTATGTACATGTTTTCTTAAAGAATATAATCATATGAAACTTGAAAGCAAGTTCAAAGAATAGGTGCAGTACATAAAAGCTAGTCATTCATTTAAGTTGGAGAAAAAAAATCCATTCTGGTTCAATTGAAAAAGCATAAAAAAAAAAAAGACAGTCATGTTTTTACATCACACAAAAAATGACATTGAGAAAATAAGGCCAACAAATACATCTCACCCTGATTAAATCAACAACACAGCATCACATTCCCTACTTATCTTCCTCCTTACCACTCTCCATGTATTATGACTTCTAGAACAACAAAAAATCACTTACAAATTTTATCAAACGGCTTGTGTACGTGTAAGAAAAACAAAACTTAATGAAAAGAGAGAATTTTAAAAATAAAAGAGAGTACCATGTTGCAGCAACACCAGCATCAATATAACCAAGGGTTGTTTTTTCTCTCAAGGCCTGTGCAAGCTCCTTTGTGTCTAAAAATTGAAAACATAAAATGAGGTTTTTGTAGGTACCTATGTATTTTTGATATTACATAAACAGGAAAGTTCGGTTATGAAGTCAAAAGATTAAAAAATATGTAATATGCCTTTTGATTTTGCATAATGATAGAGGTATTCGTTAAAGCTTGCTATTTGTTAAGTCTCTCTCAACCCTCTCTCTGAATCTCTGCCTCAAATTTATAATATCTAATACCATGCCCATCTTGCATAATCATATATAAATGAGTTATATAACTCTCAAACAACTATACTAACCAACCTCGACCTTCAAAAAAAATTCCCACAGAATCCAAAATAGCGGCAGCCCCAACATAACATTCCGTAGGCTATCATATAAGACAACCCAGAGATTATAATAATTTATAAAAAGGGAAAACCAATGTAAATGAAGACAACAATAACACTATATATCAAACCATAGCCTTTTGTAAATTCTTGTAGCTGAATTCTTTTAAACAGAGAACAAAATGCATATTACAAATGAATCTGAGAACAAACACCTGAGCATTCCAAACTTGTTCAAGAAATATCACAAATGAATTGGCAAAGAAGAATCAGAGAACAAACACCTGAGCATTCTATCAAACACATGTTCAGCAATCTCAAACAACTATACTAACCAACCCCAACCTTCAAAAAAAATTCCCACGAAATCCAAAATAGTGGCAGCCCCAACATAACATTCCATAGGCTATCATAAAATAAGACCCAGAGATTATAATAATTTATAAAAAGGGAAAACCAATGTAAATGAAGACGACAGTAACACTATATATCAAACCAAAACAAACCCAAAATTGAAATCAAATAGAAGAATCCTAGGAAACAAAAATCCAATAAAAATTGCATAACCAAAAAAAGGGAAAAAGAAAATCCAAACCAATGTAAAATGAAGATGAGAAAAACACTATTTATCAACTAAAACAAACCCAGAATTAAAACCAAATAGAAGAATCCCAAGAAACCAAAAATCCAATAAAAATTGCATACAAAAAAAAAGGGAAAAAGAAAATCTAATTACAAAAATTTCGTGATTCTTCTTTGCCATAGATTTGACAACAAAGTAAGAAGAAGAAAACGTGGAAATCAGCAAAGAAAAAAAAACAAAAACAAAAAAAAAAAACTTAAATCCAGAGCAACCCACAACCCACAACCACAAACCAACAAAATTCCATGAAAAACAAAAACAAAAAAACTTAGATCCAAAGCAACCCACAACCACAAACTAACAAAATTCCATGAACAATTGAAGCGGATAGAGAGAGAGCAATATATAGAAATTAAGGAGAGTAAAAAACATGTTTTAATTACCTCAAAATAAAACATGATGGGCTGGATTGAGCGACGATAGAGAGGCAAAGAGAAATCGATGCAGTGGCAGTGATCCATGGTGGCGGCCACGGCGGGAGGATTTGAGTTTTGGCATGCCAGCGTATGTTAGAAAACAGAGAGGTTGTGGGGTTTAGAGCATCTCCAACAGCCTATGCATCAGCAAAATATAGAGAGGAAATGCTCCAAATCTCTACTGTTCATGCTCCAGCAGACTCTCTAAAACTCTTTTTTTTTTTTTTGCTAATGAACAGTAGCTCATCAGGTCTGATGAGCTACTGTACATTAGCAATTGAATTTCTTGGATTAAAATATTATACCAACTACTTATTTTATCAATTCTTTCTCTCTCCTCCGGATTTCTTTTTTTTTTCTCTAATTCTCTCCGTTGCTTTTTTTTTTCTCTCATTCTCTCATTCTCTCATTCTCTCTGTTGCCGTCGCTTCTTTTTTTCTCTTAAACCTAATGAAATCAGAAAAATAAAAGAAAAAAGAGAAAAGAGAGAGACCTGTTCATGAGCAAAATAATTAATCCAAACACAAAACACAAATCAAAATCCAATTCTTAAAATAAAGTTGAATCAGAACAAGCAAATATGAAAAAAAAAAAAAAAAAAAAAAAAAAAAAAAAAAGAAAGAAAAAGAAAAGAACAAGCCGATCTGACCCAGCCTGGTGGTTGGGAGGAGGACGAGCGGCGGTGGGACGGCGGACGTGGTAGTGCATGGTGAACGCCGATCTCCGACGGCATGGCGAACCTCGATCTCCGACGGCATGGTGAACGCCGATCTCCCAGTCTTTCTCCTCTCTCTCTGTCTCTCTGTCTCTCTCTCTTTTCTCTGATGAGAAGAGCAAATGATGGAACACCCTTTCCAAATAACAATAAATATCAAAAAATTTAGTTAGTTGTCACGTTTCAAAACAATGCTGAAAACTAGCATCTCGAGTGTCTAAAACTCGAGTTCCAAGATAAAACTTGAGTTTTTAAGTCTCGATTTGTAAGAGGATGGGTCTGATTTGGAAAAAAATCCACGTGGAAATCGAGTTTTAAAGACTCGAGTTCCATAAATTGCAGAAAAACGCCGCTATAGGGCTTTAAAACGTCACTATAGGGCTTAAAAACGCCACTATAGGGCTCCCTAAACCTGGTATGGAGTGATCACTTATAAAAAAAAATTTGCAGGAAAACGCCGCTATAGGGCTTTAAAACGTCACTGTAAGGCTTAAAAACGCCACTATAGGGGAATTTATTTTTGCATGGAACTCAAGTCTTAAAGACTCGAGATCTATGTGGCATTTTCAGTCCCCAAACACTCGCAAAGTGAGTCTTTGGGACTCGAATTTTAATATGGATCTCGAGTTTCTAAAACTTGAGATGCTACTTTCTTTTATTATTTCAAATGTTGCCTAACTAACTATATACAACCCCTTTACACAGTTATTCTGCACATTCCCGTGCAAATGATGTTGCTAGAAGGTTCTGGAGGAGAAAAAGAAATAAAAGAAGGGGGATAGAGGACACATGTGTGGAGGAGAATGAAATGAAAGAATAAAAAATCCTAATTGAGAAATTCTACTACAATATTTTCACAATATTTTTACAATAAATTTTAAGTAACAAATTGTTATTAGTTAATATTGGCGAGAAAAAAAATAATTTCAGTGGTGAGTTCAAATTAGAATTAGTAACAACTTTCCACATAAATTTTGTTGTGAAAGTATTGCGAAAAATGTTGTAAATATAACACTTTTCATTAAAAAATATAATTGTTGGGAATAAATATAGGAAGAATAAATGATGATAAAGAATGAATAAAAAATGAATGAAGAAATAATATTTAAATGAGATAGAGAATGGGATAGAGAATCTGTTGGAAGTGTATTTGAAAAAGTGGGTATGTAAAAGCTAAATGTCACTGTTCATTCTCCAAACAGTACAAAAATTTGCTGAGGCTGCTGGAGATGCTCTTAGACGTGAAGGTTGAAGTGGGAGTTGTATACTTGGATTAGGGTTCTAAATTGATAATTCTAATATAATAATAAAACATTAAGAAGATTTTTTTTTTTTTTAAAGGTGACGTGAAAGTTGATGGGGGAGTTGTATTATTGTATACTGATGCGGGAGTTAAATGGATAAATTCTAATATAATAAAACATCAAAAAGAATTAAAAAAAAAAAAGGTGACATGGAAAATTATGGAGCTAGCAGAGGCTTCGGTTTTATATATACTAGTGTTTAACCCGCGCAATGCGCAGGATCATTTTATGAATTAGAAAACAATCAACTTAATATATTATACTTAATGTGTAGATAATGATGGTTAGTTGTTCAGATAATGATGTTAATGTGTAGGTGTTCTTCTAAAAGAAAAATATAACTTAGTATCAACACATAATCTAGAGAAAATGTTAATTGGAATCTCATAAGTAGAAGAGAATTTGGCTAATAAAATCAATTTGTAAAGAAAAAATTTGTTGCAAAGTGTGTAAGATACGTTAGTTATCAATTTGTTGCAGTAATTAATCCAAAAAATTCCATAATTCCATTTACCAAAAAATTATTATTGCTATACATTCTAAAGTATGGATGTTGAAATCTGGTTACGAACACAAAGACTCTCAGTCATCACAACCTAAACTTTGGTGGTATTTACGGAGGAGCCTGACAAATTAAATTGAAATAAAACAGACATGCCTTTTCACAATTACTTGGAGACAAACAAATTAAATGAATGAGTTTAGCATACATCAAATGAGTTTAGAATACATTGAAATAAAACCTGAACATAATCAAATGAATGAGTTTAGCATATTTCAAGAGTGTCACTTTTTTAATTTTTTATGTCATGCTAAACTCATATTCACCACCAACACTACTGCAATTTTTTTTGCATAGGTGCATCTACATCAAATTGTTGAAACAATCGATATGCATAGTATTCTCTCATTGTAACAGAATCAGTTGTATCAGATCTGATTCAATCTACATCACTATACAACTTACCCAACCAAAAAGCTTAAATCAAAACCAACCCAACCAAAATATCTAAAAGTAACTCATATTTCTTAGTTTATAACCAAAAGAACTGTAACATTCAAAATATCTAAAAGAACTGTAACATTCAATTTCAATATTTCTAACACTTATTAATCTCTAGCAACCATTTCTGGTAGAAAACAATATATCTCTTACCCTTTTCTCTCTAACAGTTGCATTAGACATTCTCTTTCCATTTCTTTGCTTCAAATTCAGGTTCCCAAAAAGAAAGTTATTGGAACCCAAAAAGTAAATCGCAAGCACCTTATGCTGTTAAAGATGACAGCAAATCAAATGTCAAAGAGAAAATATAATAAAATAGTACAATAGAAATACAACTTCACATTTTGAGATACACTTTCAAAACTACATTAGAGATTCCCGGTTGAATGGAAACTATCTACATCAATAGTTTTTTTTTTTTGCTAAGATAGTTCTATAGAATTAGAATTTAGCATTAAATTAAATCAAAAACTTGATCACCCAAGCTTTTCTCCAACTCCCATCGACCCCATTTTTCATCCAACTTATACACTTTGAAATCAACCACTTTGGGACCATCACAGTAATAATAATAATAATAATGATCATTTTGTAAGAATTCACATATAAATGTCTACACATTAAAAATAATTAGTATTTGAGAAAGTAAATATATTCAAATAATTTAAGGTAAATATTTGAAGTGAATATTTTATATTAAAAGTATTAGTTAAATAAATTTAATTAAATATTTTATCTTTGCATTTTTATTTTATTTTATTTTTTGGAAGAAGGTAGTAATATGTACGTAAGCAAATAAGTAAAAAAGCTTAAAGTTGAAAGTTAAAAGCTAATCCAAATCGTTATCATGGTAGTTAAAAATTTGGCTTGCCAAGTAATATAATTCTTATTAAAAACTTGAACTTTTTTATATTTTGACAGCATTATTTGCCCGTTTGACATAATGTAGGAGTTAGAAAAACTGAAAAACTTTAGTAATAGAGCTACTGTAATATTCAGCTTTAATGTTTTTTGTGTTTTTGTCAAATTACCGTCAATAGTGCGTTGGGATTCATTTGGTTTCAATTGGTGTGACATTTATGTTCTTTATCAGTTAGATTTTATTTAAGGCTTAATCATTCAAGTTCCACGTGAAGATTATAAATTCCAGAATTTTGTTGCTAATATGCCAAATTCATGACACATTAGTGTCTAGATTGGCATGGCAATCAAATTGGTTCATTTTGCAAACTTTAAAAATTACCATTACTTATGAAGCACTACTAATTAATACCACATTTATGTCCCTTCTTCAGCCTGGATTTTTGCCCAAAATATGGAGTTTGTATCATCCATTCAACACACTATTATTTTAATCTTTTAAACTGTGTGAGAAACTACAAAGTTGAAGTGCAGGCAAAAGCATAAACACAGTTTTCCGCAAGCCATATATATATATATACACACACACACACACACAAAATATCATATTCTCTTTACCAATACCCACATTTACTATTCCACACCATCCAATTGATTGCTTTCACATGTTAAAAATATGGAGAAAATAGCACTAAGTTGAAAATTCCAAATGATCATTGACAGACAGATTTTAAAATGGTCTTTAACCATGATTAGATGTCCATATTTTATTGGTGCAGCAGAATTTTTAACAAATTCTTAAGCATTATTTCATTTTCATAATGACTAATAAAGTATCTATATATAAATCACTTTCTCAATAAAAAGAAGTATCTGTAAACTAATCAAATCTTTGATACCCCTTTGCAGCTTCAGCTTTGTGGTCATGCCACATTAGCTGCTGCACACACAATCACATTCATTGTTTTATAAATGAAAATTCACCCACCAGCAACCATAAAGTTACAACAACAAAATACATTTTCTGCAATTATCTACCATTAAAATTAAAGTTTAAAGTAGCTAACCCTGGTAATTATGCAGATAGAGTGGAATATTAACTAAAATCTAAGAGATAATCTACTTTGTATAAAAAACATTACACTTTCAAATTTCAAAGTTCTACAATTTCAATCACTCTTCAAAAACAGCAGATCAGGTAGGATGGAAAACAGAAACTGAAAATTAAATTGAATTCTGTAGTTGCTATTTTTCCTTCTGATCTTGGCGTGCTAGCTGCTGCTTCATTTCGAATAGTGATAATGCTTTCTCTTTCTTAGCGCTCTCCCCCCCCCCCCCTGAATAGTAAGCGGTAAGTCATTGGTTCAAATCCAATAATAGGAAAAACCAGCTGAAACCCCTATTTTTGCTAGCATGACAGCAAGTACAGAAACTAATGTTTAATACCTTGCAGTTCCGAAACAGCACTCATCAAACTTATTTTCAACCAGTATTCCCGAAAATTTTGAAGCTGGAAAGAGAACTAACAGAAGTATATGAGCTTGTATAAAAATCATTAGTAATAAGTAGGACAAAGCAAGAGAGATGAAGTCAAACCAAATCAACCATTTGTTCGACAGGTAAACCCTTTTCTAGTATTACATTAATACATATTAATGTGTTGAACATACTATGAGCGAAACTGTCAACCAAATCAACCATTCACATGGTAGGTAAACCCTTTTCTAGTATTTCATCAATACATATTAACGTATTGAACTTCTTCAAAAGAGCACAACAGTATAGTAAAATTTACAAATAGTTATATATGAGGGATTGAATTTATCACCAATCCCACTACACTGTAGGTAACACACTTTCAATTTTTGGAATACATATCTATTCCATGCAAAGTTGAGTTTTGAGGCATCATACATCTTCATGAGTAGTTAGTGTCATAACTTGCAAGTCCTAGCAACTCTGGACCTTCTAGCCAGGGATTATGCTCAAAGCTACACCATTGGAACAAAATAAAGATAAATTCCTTTGGCCACTGGTTTAAACAGACCTCAAAAAAAAAAAAAAAAACAATCGGTAGCAATGACATAAAATATATGGCAAAGCTTTGGTTATGGTACAAGCCCTGCAGTGCAGAAGCAGCAATCGCATGGATACTGATATGCAAATGACTTTTAAACTTGTAAATTTGTCACTATAATCCTAGTAACTGATCTGATTCCACAAAAGTGAACTATAGGACGATCTAGATTGATCCTTAAATTTATCATAGTACAATCCTACAATCTGGAATATGATTAGTTCGAGACCCAGCTTTAAGTAATGGAGCATTAGAATCTTTTCAACTAAAAGGGGAAAACATTTGAAGATACCAAAGCATTGGTAAGTCCTTTGTTGTACTGGGGATCTCTAAGCAAAGAATACCCATTGCACCACAACCATACACACCCCACAAAATTTAGTTCAGAATTCAGAAAGTTACATGTCAGAGATTATAGTATAGTTCTGAAAAGCGATAAAAACAGAGTCCCCTGTTATAAGGAAGTTGATCACAAAGCATGACACCAACAAAAAAAAAAACATAACAATTTTACAGGTTAGTTGAAAAAGAATCATGGAATGCATTTTTTTCTTTTTAGAAAAAGCTGTCTAAAATATGTGAAAACAGAGGAAATTCAAACAACGAATACATAATGGACAGAATTATCAAATAAACAAAGGAAAAATTAGGCTTTCCTAACCTATCAGTTTGTTCCAGCAACTCTGCTCGCAAATTACTCAAGTTTTGTACTTGACAGAGAACTGCAGCAAATCTGAATTTAAACAAAATAACAGAGTAAGAAGGTTTTTTATAATTTCAATAACACAGTGTCTAACAATCTGTTGGAAGGTGTATAGTAATCAGTTAGTTATTAATTTATTTATTTACTTTTCAAAAATGCAGTAATTAATCCAAAAAACCATAATTTCACTAAGAAAAAAAATTATAAATTACTATACACTCTAAACTTTCAGATTTTAAACCATCCAAGTATTAAAATCAAGGGCGAAATCCCTAATGTTACCAAAACTTAAAACCAAAAACAATAATTTCAGACCAAATCATCCATAGAGAGAGAGAATAAACCCATCATTACACACTCTAAACTTTCAGACTTATAACCATCCAAGTTGAAATTTGGCTATTAAAATCAAGGGCAAAATCCCTTATGTTACCAGTACTGAAAACCGGAAATTATAATTTTTCCATAGAAAGAGAAATAAACCCATCTATATTTCAAAAGGAGTCAAAGAAGAACCCTAGACAATTCGGTATGGAGAAAATTTTGAAATACGGATATATTGAAAAGGAAGATGGTAATTCTTGTAGTATAAACATCTGGTTTTAAACTAAAAACATATACATATTGGAGATTTAATATGCTAATTCGAAAAGGAAAAGCAATGGCGAAAATTTTCAGAAAACCAAAACAGTATTTGAAGAAGAAAAGAGTACGCTAACCTTTAGAAAAATTTTGTTGCAGAGGAGAGATGAGGCAAAGCAGCAGATCAAATGGCGATGGCCAGCCGTACAAAACTCCACTGGATCGCAAACTCATTTTATTTTCTCCTTCCCTTTCTCTGCATCGCAGTATCGCTAGTTTTTTTTTTAAAAAAAGATAACCAACCATTAAAATTTAAGTAGGATTCAAAAAGTAGAAACATAACAAAAAACTGCCAAACAAAATACAACAATCGAACAAACAGAACTCAAGAAATTGTAAAAATAAATCAGAAATTAAGGGAAAAGGTAGCCTTTTCAAAACCCTAGAAACGGTAATTGAATAGAAAACAAAAAAAGGGGGAAAAATGCCTACCTTCTGAATTGTCTGTTGTTGAAGAGAAGGGACGGGATAGCTTCTAAATCGCCTGTTGTTGCAAAGGACGAACAAAGATTTTCAGTTTTCACTGTTGCAGAGAACGAACAGAGGTTTTCAGTTTTCGCTTTTTTTTTCTTTTTTTTTTCTTTTTTTTTTGCTTCCTTTTGGATTTTCTTTGTTCGTCTGTTTGATGGGTTGGAACACGCTAGTCCGGTCTGTGTGTATATGGAGTTGCAGCGAAGAATCACAAGTTAGAGTGAGTCTGAATATTGATCGGGAAATACAGTTTGGGTTTTTGGGTTTGCGTTTTTTTTTTTTTTTGGATAAACGGCTTGGTGTTTTTACAATGAGTCTCTCTAAACGTACGTTTGATGAAAGTGAGCCTCTCCAAACGCACCGTACGGTATTTTAAAGAATAAGTTGTAAACGTGGCAGCATTTTAAGTGGCATTTTTTCCTAATGTGGCAGCACCTCCTTAAAGGCTTCTGCTTTTATATAGGGAAAAAATGCCTACCTTTTGAATTGTCTGTTGTTGAAGAGAAGGGACGGGATAGCTTCTAAATCGCCTGTTGTTGCAGAGGATGAACAAAGATTTTCAGTTTTCACTATTGCAGAGAACGAACAGAGGTTTTCAGTTTTCGCTTTTTTTTTTTTTTTTTTTTTTTTCCCTCCCTTCATGCATTCTTCTTCTCTGTTGGTGAGCTCACGATTACCTTGGAGGATGTGGTTAATAACCTCCTCCTCCCCGTGTTTGGAGATGAGAACCCTTTCGACATCAGTCTTTCCGACGAGGATCTCATGATGGAAGACAAATTATTCAGCCATTTTGGTGGACGTACTGCTTCCCCTGGTGGGAAACCAGCCAAGATGGGCAGGTGGGTTATGAATCTTTTGCGAGAGAAAGACAAGGAAGTCAGGTGAGCCGGGCTCCTAGCACTCTGGCTCAGCAAGTTTTTGTTCAGCGAGTACCCCGGTACGGGATTAAGTCCACTTTCTTCCTATTGGCAATCGAATTGGCCCGAGGTGCTCAGTATCCTCTAGCCCCCATGTTCTTGGGCCATGTTTATTCTCAATTGGATCTGCTTCATGGAGAAAAAGTTGAAGGCGACTCTTGCTACGCGATCACCTCGTCCCTCCATTGTGCCATTCTCCAGGTATTCACGTGGGACCGTTCTTCAGTTACTTTAGCAAAGTGCAGAAATTTGAAGTTTGTGAAAGACAAGTTCCAGGGATCCCCTAATGTAATTAAAGGTCTGTGCGGTAGCTCCACTGATAGCCACCCCATTATCTTTCGTTGGGCTAGTTTGAAAGGTGGCGGCCTTAATTTGATTGAGTTATTTGAACAAGCAGGGCATTTACGTTGGCGTTCTCCCCTGGAGTTCAGCCCCGGGTTTGCCTGTGACTCTGTATTGGCTTCTTTTCTTAATTCTCTAGGAAATACTTTTGACCTTTGTCCTGGTGATGAAGGAAATTTGGCCTACTTGGCTTGTGTTAGTCCCTTATGGCTTCCAATTCCCTCCTCCAGTGGCCTCAGGTACACCCATTACTTAGCACACCGGGTACTCCAGCAATTCGATTTTGATTAGGATATCCCGCCAGTGTTTAAGGATGTAGTGCCTTCTCTCCCTTCTTTGGACCCGTTCTTGAGGCTCCAAGCTTTCTCTTATTGGTCACGGAGAAGTCCTTAATTTGTCGTGCCCAACTCTCAGAGGGGAGTCTTTACTTCCAGTGGTTTTGCAGGCTACTAGAGAAGAGTTCAAAAATCTTTTATTGATTATGTTGGTTCCGGCAAGATTGAGAGAGTTCCCAATCCTGATATTCTTTCTGCTCCTACATCCAACAGGCGCCTATCCCTCCCCATTGCTGGTATTGTATTTGCTGCTATAAGCAACAAGACAGGGTTCACGGAGTGGCATGCTTCTAGGGGCAGTTGGGTGTGTTATGCATAAGATTTTCCAAAGACTTGGTCGGGATGTGATCTTATTGTTGGTGCCTCCTCTGGCGTGCCAATTAAAAGAAGGGCAGTAGAGGCAATTGGTGCTGCCACTCCCATTGGCAAAGGTACAGAGAAGAAGATTAAGCAGGAAAAGGTTAAGCAAGTCGAGCTTGAAGAGGGTGTTGAGGGTACTGAGGCTGGATCTGAGACCAAGAAGAGAAAGACTACAAAATCTCAGAAGCAGTTAGTAATTGCTGAGGAACCCGGGAGAGTAAGCTCCCCTACAGTGGGAAAGGAAGTTGGGCATCCTTTACTTCCCAAGACTCGAGTGAAGACTAAGGTAGAGTCTTCTCTCTCTCAGGTTTTGTGAGTTCTTCAGCCCAGGGTTCTTTAGGGTCCTTTGATTTTGCACCCTAGTCTCCCTTAAGACCCTCTAGGCATACCCATAGTAAGCAAAAGACCATTGGAGACTCTGTAGAGAGAGAGAGAAGGGCAAGGCCTCTTTTCTTCTTCTCTCTTATGTTTTGCAGTAGCTTATTATTGTTGTTGCAGTGTCCTTCCTTTCCTCTTTTTAACTGATGAGTGATTATTCATTCCTTGCAGTCCAAGCGCAAGTCAGACCCCAAGAAAGGGAGGAGTCAATCGTCTGGTAATGATGTGGTATGGCTCTCTTTTATTTGTGCCTCTTTCTGTTTGTTTCCACCCTTTTTTTGGTACTGTGTACTTATGCATTCTTTTCCTTTTGCAGGTGGAGGTACCTCCTCCCACGACTGGTGGGACTCCGGGGGAAGAGTGATTGCTGCTCCCTCTGTTGTTTTACCAGGTGTGGAAGAGGAGCCCCCTAGTGGTGGTATAACTGAGGAGGTTAGCTAGCCAATGCAGAGTGTCCAGCCTATTCTGCAATTTGTTCCCTTGGTTGCTCAAGATCTTGAAACTCCCCAGCCCCCTGTTTCCCAAGATCCCCAGCTCGAGCAGACATTCAATCCCATCAAAACTATGTCACCTGAACCTGTGTTAAGCAAAGAACCCTTGGGGGGCGCGTCTCCATCCATACAAGCAGGTGAGCCCCATTCACCCTTTATAAGAATGCTTGATCTTACCTTATTGTATCTCTTTCTTTTTGAAAGTTCCCATTTCCTCTTCCCCTTTTAGGTCAAACCAGTGTGAGATCTGCCTCTAAGGCTGCCTCTTCTTTGGAATCTGAGGGTTTTGAAGGTGCATGCTGTTCACCTTTATTGTGCTTCCTCTTCTTTCCTCCTTTCTATGCTCTTCCCTTGCCTTTTCCTTCTATGGCGAAGCCCCCAGTATCCTTACCTTCCTTTAGCCATTTTGCCAAGGTTTCCTCACCCTTTCTTCATAGTGCTGTGTGTTCTTTCACAAAGTCCTTCAAGAAATCAGAGGAGCAAGAGGAGGAAGCTCCACCATAGGAAGCTGATATTGGTTTTTTTATTTTTTTATTTTTTTTTATTTTTTATTATTATTATTATTTTTTTTTACTTTACCTTTCTTTCCTGGCTCTTTCCTCCTTTGAACTATGTCTGCTTTGCAGGTGTTGTCATAGGTGTCAAAGGTCCTGAACCTGTAGTTCCTGAGGTAGCTGTGGAGTCTGCTCAAGTTGTGGAATTTCAAGCAAGGACCCCCCAAACTATCCAGAGGGTTGAAAGCTCCTTAATCCCTATGAGTGGAGATACAACAATGGGGGAGGCTCTAGAGGTGACTGTTTCAGATCCTGACTCAGGGCTCTCTACTTTCCTGGCCCGTTTTGATCTTTTGGAGTTCAATAGCCTCCCTGTAAGCCATTTTTATCGCTTTGGGCCTCCTTATGGTAACTTTTTGCGCTTCTCTATGCCTGTGGAAGGTCTGCCATTACTAGAAGGGTTGTTCAAGATCCATGCAGATTTCACCAGTGGGTTCAAGGGAGGTGTATTTTTGGGCAACATCCTGATGGAGTTGCTATGTGCAGTGCTAATTTCCTTGAGGAACTCTTCTCTCGACTCCTTATCTGAGGAAAGACTTTTGGAATGGAGGGGTGTAGTGCAGGATCTTATAGAAGCAAAGTTCAACCTATCCTTCTTGCTGGAGCATTTACGTTCACTAGCCCATATGCTGTTTCAGAGGTAGGCCTCTAGGAATCTTGATGCTGAAATTGTTGCTGCTGAGGAGGCTTTGGCTCGTGCCCACAAGATCTTGCAGGACTTAAAGGTTAAGAAGCAAAAAGTTCTCTCTTCTTCAGCTGTTCTTGCTATTTCTCCAGACAGTTCCTTGCTGGCCGGGCTTATTCCTTAGCTCTTTTTTTTAGCTAGTTCAGATGTGTATATTTTTTTTCAAACAATTTGGGTTGTATAAGCTTTATCTTTTTCTGTTGAACACTACTTCTGGCTTATTTTCTGTGACATGGATATGTTTTTTTTTTAAAGACTGCTTCTAACTTTCAATAGTATGTGGATCTGTTCTTCTCTTTTTGTATACTGCTTTTTTTTTTTTTTTTTACATTGAGTCTTGGGCCATGGTCCCTACAAGTTTTACTGTAGGTCTTGGATCAAGTACCCTGGTGGTTGTCTTACTGCGCAGGTACTGAACTGGGTATATTGGGTGCTTTTTTTTTTTTTTTTTTTTTGAAGTCCCAGATCATGAACTAGGCAGGTCCCCTTTTGTCAGATACTGGGCTAGGTATCCCGGGCACTTACTTTTTGCATGTGGTCCCAGGCCATGTATCTTGAACTAATTGTGGTGTGGGTCCTGGGTCATGTGTCAAAGTTTTTTTTTTTTGCATTAGCCCAGGTACCCCCCTCAAGTCTGCCTACATTTGGACTTTGCAATATTTAGTTTAGCTGTAACTTAAAGGAAATAAAAGAGATTTCATTGAATCAAAGCACAGTTACCATCTAAGGAACACAGAAAAATTATCAAAGATAGTAAGGATCACAGAATGTCCTTCTACCTTGGGTTCCTAAACAAAATTACTTAAACAAAAATTCATAACAAAAGCAAAGAATGATGAAACACTTAGCAGATTGGAGAGTTGGCAAAAGGGTCTCGATGTACTGAGATCTCTCCATTTCTATGCATAGTACTGTTTCAGCCACTTCCTATTTATGGGATCTTCCAGGATTGTCCCATCTTCCTTTGAGAGGTAGTAATACCCACTATCGTGGGCTTCCCTGATGATGTAAGGTCCTTCCCACTTTAGGGCAAATTTGGAGGGTCCTAGGAGGTTTCTTCTTACATGTTCTGCTGTTCTCAACACCAGCTGCCCCTCAGTGAAAGCCCTTGGGTGTACTGCCTGTGCATATGCCTTAGCCATCCCCTGCTGGTACCTCAGATTTCTCCTTCTAGCCACTTCCCTTTCTTCCTCCAACCCCTCTAGATCTGTCAATCTCCTTTCATTGTTTGTGTCCTCAGTGTCCTCCTGGTTTTCTTCAAGCACTACCCTCGGCGTAGGGACAACTAACTCCACAGGGCTGATGGCTTCTGTCCCATAGACTAGGGAGAATGGTGAGAATCTTGTGGCTGTCTTCACAGAGCTACTGTATGCCCAGAGTACATTTGTCAAGTGATCACTCCATTTTCCCCTATACTCATGCTTCATCTTTTTAAGGATCTTCAGCATCACCCTATTGGTGGCCTTAGCTTGGCCATTTCCTTGTGGGTAGTATGATGTGGACCTTCCATGCTTGATGTAATACGCCACAATCAAGTTCTTCATGTCTTTGTTTATGAACGGAGTCCTATTGTCACTGATCAGTCTCCTAGGGATCCCAAACCTTGTAATGATGTGTTCTTGAATGAAGTTTGCATGGCTACTCTAGTGGCCTTTTTCAAAGGGATAGCTTCTACCCATTTTGTAAAGTACTCGGTGGCCGCTAGGATCCATATGCAACCATTGGAAGGAGGGTTTATAGGCCCTATGAGATCAAGCCCCCAAGTGTGGAAAGGCCATGGTGTTGTCATATCTTGCAGCACATTTGGGTGAGTATGAATTGCATCTCCAAGTACTTGACAGGCATGGCACGTTTTGACTAGTTCCTCGAAGTCCTTTTTCATTGTTGGCCAATAGTACCCTAACAGTGGCAATTGCTTGTAGAGTCTTCTTTTCCCTGGGTGACTTCCATAGTCACCGGAATGGACTTCACTGACTACTTCTCTGGCTTTCCTTGGCCCTAGGCATCTTAGGGGATCCCCGCTGTACCCCCTTTTGAATAGGATTTCGTTTTGTAAGAAGTACCTGACTACAAGTTTCTTGAGCTGGCGGGCTAATGTCATGTCAATTGGTAGGATCCCTTAAGCCAAGTACTTTATGAATGGAGTTCTCCAATCTTCTGTAACAAATATGGCGTAGCTCTCTTCCTTGTCCATTGAAAGTTGACATTTTTGGCACTTCTCCTGCATAGTTGCTGCCTCTTTGTTCATATTTGGCAAGTAGTACCCCATGCGCTGCATCCTTCTGTATAGGCTGATCTTTTCTGCAACCCCACAGGCCTGGCTATGTAGTTCTTCTAATCTCAGCTTTCCTTCCTTCTCATTGACACACCTGGATAGGATCCCTCCAGGCAGCCTCCTATATAGTTCTCCTTCCATCAGAGTGTAGTCCCTCAGTTCCTTGATACTTCCTTTAGGTCCTGCCTCTTTCATTTTCTCCTTAACCTCACTCCTCCAATCCTGCTGCTTAGGTTCTTCAGGGAACATCCTTTTGAGGATCCTTATGATGGAATGTTCCTGCTTACCTATTCTTACTAGAGTGTCTTTCCCTTTGAATGGCACTTAGGATCCCAGGGTGGCTAGTGCATCAGCGAACTTGTTCTCACTCCTCTAGGTGTACTCCACACTAAAGGTCTGGAATTCCTGCTCCAAATAACACTAAAAGAAAATTACACAATCAACTTTTCATATATACATTACTAATTAAATTCACACACATGCTCAATGTTTCGGTATCATATTTCCCTAAACAATCAATGAGTAAAATAAGAAACATAGAAATATGATACACACCAACATTGATGTAATACACAAAAAAAAAGAAAGAACTAACATAGTGTTGGCAAAGCAAGAATACACAGAAGGTTCATTTCACTTATAAATGGCCTCACTGAATGGTCAACAACAGAAGAGAGATATGACGGAGAAAGCACAAAATTAAAGCTACTAAAAAAGAAAATGAGCATTTTGAACTTTCCAGTTACCAGTACCGCCCAAAAACAATGTAGAATATGAAAAATCAGCATATCCAAAGAGAATATATATATTAGAAATTTAATTGGATTAGGAATCTCTCCACTTATGACTGTCAACCTTAGCGTCAAAACTTCTCTCTTGTATCCATCTGGGTTGGAAGAAACACAATGAGAAAGAAACATAAATCTTGCGTACTTTCATGAGTTGGAGGACCCTAGAATTATCATTAACATAAATCACAAATTACAATAAGAAAGAAACATTGTTAAATCTACATTGAAAATTTAAACACTGCCAAAATTCAAACATTGTTTGAGGGCTGAGTTATTGTTTTTCATAATTATAGTCATCGGATGCTTTGGCTAGCCAATTTGACATATATTGATTTGAACTTAAAGCATCTCTTGAAATAGCCACCACTACAGAAGGATCTTATAAATTATAGAGAAACAAAGACTCTTTTTTTTTTTTTTTTCAATCAATAATAGAGAATTAAAATGTGATTCAATCTCTTTCTTTAATTCTCAAACTACAAATACTAACCCTTTTAAACAAATAAATGCATACCTAATAAAATCAATCTAAACCATCATATACGGTTGAGTATAAATGCCTCTCCCCATAAATTAAATGGGAGTTCTGCACTTAAGATCATGACATTTACCATGTCTACAAGAGTTCTATTTTTCCTTTCAGCCAAACCATTTTGTTGGGGTGTATAAGGGGTTGAACTTTGGTGTATTATACCATGTTCCTCACAAAATGTAGAAAAATCGTTAGGAAAATATTCACCACCTCTATCGCTTTGTAAGATCTTTATTTTCCTATCCTTTTGATTTTCTACTTCAGTTTTATAACGTTTGAACATGTCAAATGATTCATTTTTATTTCTCATTAAATACACATATGTAAATCTAGAGAAATCATCAATGCAGCCTTAGGGGTCCTGATGCCTTTGTCGTATTGAGAGAGCAGGACTAGCCACTATGCTATCCTTCCCGTCAGGAGGGGCTGATGTAAGAGTGCTTTTATGGGATGTGACTTAGTCACCAAAAGGATCTGGTGAGATGAGAAATATCGCTTCAGCCTTTGGGATGTGTAGATGACTACTAGGCAAGCTCTTTCTATCCTGGTGTACCTGGTCTCAATGTCCTTAAGTGTCCTGCTCACGTAGTAAATAGGTTGCTCATTCCCATTATCATCCTCTTGTGCTAGCAGGACTTCTATCGCCTGGGAGTTTAACGCTAAATATAGCAACAGGGGTCGCCCACGTACTGGTGCTTGGAGGGTGGGAAGATGATTCATGATCTGCTGGATCCTTTGAAAGGCTTCTTGCTGCTCAGTTTCCCAGGTGAACTTAGCCGCCTTTTTTCAATAGTTTGGATAAACCACTTGTGACTGAAGCCAATCCTAGCACAAACCTCCTAATGTAGGAGACCCTCCCTAGGAAGCTTTTGAGCTCCCTTACTGTTGTAGGCCTTTTCATTGTTGCAATGGCTGTGACTTTTGCTGGATCTACACTTATGCCTCTGTGATGTACTAGGAACCCAAGAAACTTTCCAGCAGACACCCTGAAGGCACACTTCATGGGGTTCATGCACAATTTGTATTTCTTGCACCTTTCAAAAACTTGTTCAAGTATCTGAAGGTGTCCTGCCCTAGTTTTTGATTTCACCACAATATCATCCACATAGTCTTCCATTTCTTTATGCATTATGTCATGGAAGATAGCAGTCATGGTTCGCTAGTATGTGGCCCCTGTATTTTTGAGGCCAAAGGGCATCACAGTGTAATAAAAATTCCCAATTAGAGTCCAGAATGCTGTCTTTTCTGCATCTTTGGCAGCCATGCGGATTTGGTTGTACCCATTATACCCATCCATAAATGAAAACATAGAACTTCCTATAGCTAAATCCACAATGAGGTCAATATTAGGCAGAGGGAACTCATCTTTTGGACATGCCTTGTTTAGATTGTAAAAGTCCATATAGCAACGGATTTGGCCATTCTTTTTCTTCACAGGTACTATGTTGGAAAGCCACTTAAGGTGCTGGATGGGCTTGATATAACCAGCTGCTAGCAGCTTCTTGAGTTATCTGAGCTTCCACATCGGTGTGAAAGACCCTGGCTGGCTAGATTACTAGCTTGACTCCCAGGTCTACGTTGAGAGAATGGACCACCAGTCCGGGATCTAGACCAGGCATCTTATCATAGGTCCATACGAACACATCCATGTATTTCTTGAGTAAGGCCACTAATTGCTCATATTCTTGTGCTGTCAACTGACTACTAATGAAAACAGGCTTCTGGGATCCTTCATAAACGATAAATCAACCTTCCTCTGGGTTTTCGTACCACTATACATTCCCGAGATCCTGAGGAGCTGGGCTCCCTCTTTTGCCTTTTTCTCTCCAAGAGGTTTCTTAGGTCACAGGTACTCCCTCCTTCTTCTTCTTCCAAGATAGGTGCTCCTAGTTTCCCCAGCGTGGGGCTCTCATCATCTGGTTTTAACTCATCATAGAACATTGTTTCCACAAAGTTTACATCTCCTTGGCGGAAAGGGTTATGGTTGGCAGGGATCCTTACGGGTCTTCCATTCAATCTCCCTTTAACACATTGATGGTACGTGGATGGAATAAGGTGGTGCTTATGGAGCCATGGGTGTCCCAACAGTACATGGTAGGAAACCTCTGAATTGATCACATGAAATCTTGTCAGGGCCACTATTGGTCCTACTCTTAAGGCCAGCTGCACACATCCTTCAGGAGATTCTGCTAATCCTCAAAATCCTGTTATCTCCATGGGAGTCCCCAGGATCCTCCTGCCAGTTAGGCCCACGACTTTTAGGGTACTCAGGGCTATGAGGTTGAGTGACGTCCCTTTGTCTACTAATGCTCTTCTGACTTGGACACCATTTATGGTGGCCATTAGATAAAGGGGTCTACGGTGGTCTGGATGCTCAACTTCGATGTTCTCATCGGTGAAGGTTATTGCATTGGTTTTCTCTAGGTAAGCTCGACTAGCATGGGATTCTGCTGTGAAACATTCCATTCCTGAATCTGTTGCTATACTCATGAGGGACTCTGTGGCCACCCTTCTTGCCTTTAGCCCAAATCCCAACTGGTTGAATAGCAACCTGAACTTAGGGTTCTTCTGGAGAGTCCTGACTGTGCTTGGGTGGAAGGATCCTTCAGATTCTTCTGCTTCTGCTGTGTTGGGAAATTTAGACTCAGGTTGATAGAATTAACAAGTTTTAAACCCAAGTTGTTAATTAGGTTTATTATGAATAAATCTAGTTAAAACAAACAAACATCAATATCATGTCAATAATTGAATGCAATGGAAAAGTAAATAAGACAAGATATGATGACCCAGGAAAACCAATGAAACAAACTAGTTTCACAGTAAAAAACCTGGGGGGAAACCTTCCCAAAAAGCAATCCACTATAATGAAAAGGAGTTTCAGATCTAGTACAAAACCTTTGTCCCTAGACTCTACAATCCTCGTAAATGAACTCACAGCAGAAACCTTCTACCGCTTCAGAACCTTTAAACTCTTCAGTATATGAACGCCACCCTTTGATGATGCACGAATCCCAGTACGTGACTAACCATTTGCGCGGATCCCAGTACGCGACTTAAGCACCAACTTGAAGAAGATGTTGGTTGCAAAGTTCTTCACTTCATCAACAATGAAGATCAAGAAGCACTTGGTTACAAAACCCTAAGGCGTAAAGACGCAGTAGCTTCTTTCAGAGATAATAAGGCATTGGTCACCTTTTGCATATGTTCTCCTTTTTATTCTCTTTGTATTCTCTTATGTGATGGGCCGAAAAGAAACCCTACACATACATGTCAGCATGAGCCAAAAATTTGATCTGGAAATCTGACTTTCGTAAGGCTCAGTAAATCTCGATTGATCAAGGAGGTGTCGAGCAGGTTTCAAGGGGACAGGAGATATCTCGATCGATCGACTAGCTGTCGAGAAGCTATCGAGATTGCGATAAGAAACAACTTAAGAGCTCGACAGATAGCCAAGTGTTGAGGAGGTGTCGAGCAGCTATCGAGCTTTAAAATTCAGCACTTTCTCACTTGATTCTTGGACAGACTTGCATGTCTTCAACACTTGATCTTGAAACACAGTTTCTTGAAGTATTAAACACATCCTAGATCTACCTAAATACAAGTAAAATGCGTTTTGTCAAAGGATAAGCCAATTACATAAAATAGTGACATATGTTCCTAACAAGTGAAACACATATGTCCTAACAATCTCCTTCTTTGGCAATTCGTGACAAAACCACAACAAACAAATGAACATATGAGAGAAGTCATAAATCACTCAACTCATATTCACTTGTTGAATACAATAAAATCTATCCTAACATAAACTCTTGAAAGACTTTGCAAGAAGAGAGTTTATGGCAAGTAGACTTTGACAACTTGTATTTCTGAAACACTTTAAACAAAACTCATCAAAGCATCTTTGTGTGAAACAGAAATATAAGATTGTATACAAGTAGAAACATGTGTATAAAGATAGAAAAGAAACAACACATGTAGAGGTAGGTGAAAGAAACATACATCAACATATAAAGAAGATAAGTAGAATGTATATAAACATGGTCACAAGACCGGTGTACAAGAACAAGGAAGTAAGCACTCCCCCTAACAAGATGAAACACATCTCCCCTTTACAGAGGCATGTATTTCTCCCCCTAACATGTAGAATCTTAAAATAAGAAACCACATCACAATTTCTCCCCCTTTTTGTCATGATTGACAAAGGGTACAAGAAACTGGAAAGCTTCACCCGAGAAACATAAAGATGACCAAGGATGATCAAGGGGGTACAAAGAATCCATAAAAATGCATGAATGTAATGAAACAAGATGCTATGGATGACAAGATAATAGAAGGATGCAAAACATGTGAAAAACAAATCTCTCAACAAGAAAAATGTGAAGCACATAGATCCCAAAACACACACACACTAAACAAGTCTAACCAATTTTATATTTCAAAAACAAGTCAAGACAGTTTAGTGAGCATACATTAACACATGTAAAACCTTGTGATGGCCAAATCACATTGTACCTGCACATGTATCAAGAGTAGCAAAGAATATTGCGTGTTGTGTGTGTAAAACATCACAAGATTGCAAATGTGTCAACATGTTATGACGATTTGAGATATGAGAAAATCACTTTAACTCACACAAAATCATAACTGTTTGATGGGGACTATCACTTTCGAGGTACATCCTATAACTCCCACATCTCCTAGAATACACGTTTGCAATCATATTTAAAAGCATTTTTGATCTTTTTGCTTTTGATTTTTCTTTGCATATTTTCTTTTTAAGCAAATCATGCATGGGCATATAAGAGATAGAAAAGAAATACCCAATTATGTTAAGCATTTGACATTCCAATTTTGCTATGCCGAAGCACACAAAAGTCATTCATGATTGGCGGGCAACAGTGGTGAGATGGTTATTTATGCATTTCTCTTAGGATTTTCTAATCCTTCTTGTCAAAAAGAGTGATACGAGTTTTAAGTACAAGAGACAACTTAATCTTACTCATCACAAACAAGAGCCACAAAGCTCACTTGCTTAGTTGTGCATAGAGATGCCCATCTAAACTACAAGAGATACAAAGTTTAGAAAACTTTGTTTCAATGGCCATCCAAGGTACACAAGTACCAATGTACACATATACACACAGTTTTTTGTATTTTTCTGATTTTTCAATTTTTTTAAAAAAACTAAACAACCAAACAAAAACAGACAAACAATATGAAAGCAGAAAGAAAGATGCATATGCAAGAAGGTATGATAGAAAGATGCAGATGCATGAAAGCATGATTTCAAAAGCAGATAAGAAATCAAGCAAAGAGCGTCCTACTTTAGATAGAAAGAATTAAAGTAGAGGACAAACAGAAAAGACAATTAAGTCTTAGGCTCCTTTCTCACCCACATAGCACGAGTCTTTGGCCGTGAAGATGAAAATGCACGTGTCCTAGTATGTCTACTAAAGGACATAAAAGAATTAGAATTCTCCTGAAATTGAGTTAAAAAACTCAAAACTTTTAATAACTCTCCAAACAAAGGTGTAGATCCTTGAGAGGAAACCTGTGACCGTTTGGACAATTGCTTATGAGGATACAACTTAAAGCAATTAGGACGAATGTGTCCAGAAATACTACAATGGTAACAAACATGAGGTCTAACAAAGGATTTAGAATTAGCCAAAATAGTTTTGGATTTCATACCTTTATTACCTTTCTCAAATTGAGGCACAAAGACAGTCCTTGATCTAGAATCCATGGAAGAGGGGCGGCCGGAGGAAACAGCATATCCTAATCCAGTCTTATCAAAACTAGGCTTTTGAGCACTAAAGACCTCATCAAGCTTTGCACTAGACATCCTCTCTATTTGAGTTCTAGCTTGACTAAGCTCAACTTCAAGATTCTTGACCTTCTCTTCTAATGAGGTGTTCTCCACAACAAGAGTCTCAACTAACCTTGTAGTCTCATCTAGTTTGACTAATAAATCAGCTTTTTCAGTTTTTACCTCATTAAGCTCTTTTCTACAAAGATGAGAAGTCTTTTCAGATTTTATGAATTCAGTGCATAGCTTATCATAGGCTTCCTGAAGGGTCATCTTCTTAGGTATTTCATGATTAGAAGAATCCTTACTGTCACTAGCACTTTCTACAATCACCTTATCGATTGAGGCAGCAAAGACCATAATATGACTACATTCACCCACATACTCATCAAAAGAGTCATTTTCAGTGTCACTCCAAGTAGCAACCAACCCTTTATCTTTTGACTCCTTGGTCTTTTCATTCATGAGGTAGTTTGGGCACTCTATCCTTATATGACCAAAACCTTTGCACTCATGGCATTGGATAAGGGGTTTCTCATTCTTGCCCTTCCTTGAGGATTTAGATTTCTTAGGAGGTTTGCCCTTATCCTTTTTCCTAAATTGAAGAAGCTAGATAATCTCATCAGTGATGAAGGTTAGATCCTCATCCTCATCATCACCTTCATCTTCATCTTCAAAGTCCTCAATCTCTTCCTCTATACTCTTAAGAGCCAAGTTTTTACTCTCTCCACCTTTTCCCATTGAGCCTAATCCCATCTCATAGGTTTGAAGGTTACCTACAAGCTCAGTCAAAGGAATTTGATCAATTTCCTTTGCTTCTTCAATGGCAGTGATTTTGGCATGGAATCTTTCAGGTAAGGACCTAAGGATTTTACTAACAATTTTGGATTCTGCAATACATTCTCCAAGGTTGAAAGCAGAATTCACAATATCCTTGAGTTTAGCATAGAACTCATCAAATGTCTCATCCTCCTCCATCCTTATTTCTTCAAAGCTACTAGTGAGTCTTTGAAACTTCACAGTCTTTACTGCCTTGATACCTTCATAGGTGGTCTCAAGAATGGTCCATGCTTCCTTGGCAACTTCCGTGGATGATATTTTCTTGAATTCTTCATTGGTCACTCCACAAAACAAAGCATTCAAGGCCCTACTATTGAAATTTGCCACTATGATTGTTGCATCATCCCAATCCATCTTCGCTTCCTTTGGCTTAATCCAGCCAACTTCAACAGCTTGCCGTACCTGTTCACCTAGAGTCTGCAAAAAGACTTTCATACGAACTTTCCAGTACGTATAATTAGTGCCATCAAATAAATGAGGAATCAAAAGAGATTGTCCACGATCCATGACAACGGGGGTCAAGGATCACACTCAGGAAATTAATCCAATCAGAGTGTACCCGCTCTGATACCACTTGTCAGACTGTGTGCCTTACCAATCCATCCAACCACCAATTGGTGAAGGATGAGGGGGCACAAATATTTTATAGCATTCGATCGCGACCAAGCTCATTGGTATTGAAGCAAATTGTGAAATCCCTCACAATCCCTCCCTCACAATGCGACTCCAACGACTCGAACCTATGACCTTGGCTCTGATACCACTTGTTGGGAAATTTAGACCCCGGTTGATAGAATTAACAAATTTTAAACCCAAGTTGTTAATTAGGTTTATTATGAATAAATCTTGTTAAAACAAACAAACATCAATATCATGTCAATAATTGAATGCAGCGGAAAAGTAAATAAGACAAGATATGGTGGCCCAGGAAAACCAATGAAACAAACTAGTTTCACAGTAAAAAACCTAGGGGGAAACCTTCCCGAAAAGAAATCCACTATAATGAAAAGGAGTTTCAGATCTAGTACAAAACCTTTGTCCCTAGATTCCACAATCCCCGTAGATGAACTCACAGCAAAAACCTTCTACCGCTTTAGAACCTCTAAACTCTTCAGTATATGAACACCACCCTTTGATGATGCACAAATCCAGTACGTGACTAATCAATTGCCCGGATCCAAGTACGCGACTTAAGCACCAACTTGAAGAAGATGTTGGTTGCAAAGTTCTTCACTTCATCAACAATGAAGATCAAGAAGCACTTGGTTACAAAACCCTAAGGCACAAAGACGCAGTAGCTTCTTTCAAAGAGAATAAGGCATCGGTCACCTTTTGCATATGTTCTCCTTTTTATTCTCTTTCTATTTTCTTTGTATTCTCTTATGTGACGACCTCTAAAACAAGCCTTATATATATCTAGGATTGTGAGAAAAGAAACCATACACATACATGTCAGCATGGGCTGAAAATCAGATATGAAAATCTGAATTTCGTAAGGCTTAGTAAATCTCGATCGATCGAGGAGGTGTTGAGCAGGTGTCAAGGGGACAGGAGATATCTCGATCGATCGACCAGGTGTTGAGAAGCTATCGAGATTGCGATAAGAAACAGCCTAAGAGCTCGACAGATAGCCAGGTGTCGAGTAGCTATCGAGCTTTAAAATTCAACACTTTCTCACTTGATTCTTGGACAGATTTGCATGTTTTCAACACTTGATCTTGAAACACAGTTTCTTAAAGTATTAAACACATCCTAGATCTACCCAAATACAAGTAAAGTGCGTTTTGTCAAAGGATAAGTCAATTACATAAAATAGTGACATATGTTCCTAACAAGTGAAACACATATGTCCTAACATGCTGGGTTCCCATGGATCACTATAGCCACTACCCCCTTCCCTTTGTGGTTGAGTAGGGGGTTCCTCTGCACTTCGGGCTCCTTTTGAGTGAGCTCTAGGGTTCCCTCTCTTAGCTTCTTGTGAAAAAGCCTACGGAGGGTCCAGCAATCCTTGGTGGAGTGCTTGACATAATTATGAATCCTGCAAAACAAGGGATTCTTCCTTTCTTCCTCAGTTGGTGGCCTGGATACGGTAAATGGCCTAACAATTCCATCTCTAATTCATTTGTCCAAGACATGGTTCAATTCCTTTGTAGTACATGGGATTACTAGTGGTTCCTCAAAAACCTTCCCTTCAGGCCTCTTCCTTTTCTCTCCCACTGATGCTGTCATGGCCTGGGGTATTGGCACCCTCTTTGTTCTCATAGTCTGTGCTGTCCTTCTAGTTCTTAGTAGCAGGTCAGCAAACTAAGTGATGCACAAATTTTCGAGGTTGAGCTTGTAATCAAAGAGCATGTTGGATATGCAGGTCTCCATAGCAGTCTAGAGAAACATTTTCAAATCTTTTGATGAACTGAACAGGATCCTCTCTAGGCCTTTGCCTTACCATTTGAAGGCTTTGGAAGGTGACCTTGTCCTCATCGGGGTAATACTTTGCACAGAACCTCTCCATCATTTCGTCCCAGGTCTTAATGGACCCAGGCCTTAGCGTGGTGTACCATGTATATGCTCTGTCCACTAGGGGCTTAGCAAACTCCCTTAGACACAGTTTCTGTCCCTTGCGTAAAGGCCCATAGTGTGAATAAACCTACTCACGTGTTCCATAGCACTTCTGTTTCTTCCATCAAAAGGATGGAACTTCAGGGGTTCATATCCTTTGGGATATGGCTTGACTAGGAGCTCTGGTGAGAATGGGGGATCCTGAGAAAATTGCTTGGAGATCCTCGAGAGTTTTTCCCTTTCCTGCTCCAAAAGGGCATTGACATCTGCTAGCGTCAGGTATTGGGGGTTGGCTCCCCCTCCTACTGCTGACCCTCCCTCTGGTTGGGCTCTATCCTGGTTGACCATAGGGGGGACATTGTCCCTGATTTCCTGTGTCCTACCCTCTTTGAGGAGGCGGATTTCTTAGTGCAAATCCTTCAGCATTTCTGCCATTCGAGCCACGGGGTCTGGCTCCTGCCTTGTGCGCCTTTGTCTCGATACGACCTCCTATTCTACTAGGGGCACCTCGCCTCTATGTCTGGAGGCCACTTCATTTTCCCCCACAGGCTCAGAGGCCGCAGGTGGCGCATTGGAACCTTTGCTGTTCCTTGGTCTTGGAGCCATGCTCTGCGAAGGGATTGCTTCTTCCCTATTTTTTACCCAGTCCCTAGTGAAGTCGCCAAAATGTGAGGGTCCCTTTTTGGACAGTGCCCAGGCCCAAGCTGAAGCGAGGACCCTGGGCCTTGTTGTTGTAGTTTGAAAGGACTGGGCTTGGTTTACCGTAGTTAAATGGGCTATTTTTCAAACCAAGTGGCGCATAGAGCAAGGATCTTACAATACATACATACTAGCAAGCAAGAATATAGGTATTTGAACAACAAGAAATAGTAAATGAAGACAATGTAATAAAGAAACACACAAAATAATTGTTAAAGATCCTCAAATTAGTATGAAATATTTCATTATTTTTCTTAATTGTGAATTACAATGTGCTCACTAAGATGTGTTAGAAGGTCCAAATAAGCTCAAAAACTACAGACTTAGATGGCTATCTAAGCCTCTAAGACTTGCAAAGTTTGAATCCCTTTGAATCCAAGTGTATTCTACAGTGGTTGTTCTGGGATACCGAGCGCTGTTTTCTACTTTCTTTGAGTTTCAGACAGTGTTTTCTCAATGATTCTGTTATGATTCCTTATTACTGAATGCCCCTCCAATGTTGGCTGCTTCCCTCCTTTCATAGTGTCATTCTAGGGTTTGGGGTACCACTGATTCTCCCCCTTGGCTCCCTGGGTACAAGAGCCCCTGTTATACCAGCCATTCTGATGGTTGGTTCTTTCCCTATTTCTCATAGTTTTCCTCTTTTGGTGCTGTTTCCCTAAAAGCCACTTGCTGACTTTCCATTCCGGGGTGTCCTTGGGGAGCTGACCTTCAATCTCTCTTCTTTCAAGGTTTCTTACCTTTTAGACTCAGCTTTTGGCTGTCCTTCCCTTTTTGTTATTTTTCCTAAGTGAGCCGAATCCATCCCTGCCAGGTTGAAGGCTTTCCTAGCTACTTCCCCTTATGGTTCTTCTTCCTGGGTTCCCCGAGGTACCAGCCTTTTGTTCACGAGTTGTTGCTCTCCAAGCCTTCTGGTTCTTTGCTGCGTCACTGGGTGCTTGAGAAGGACATATCTACCCTTCGTTTCTTGTGTTTCGTGGCACCCCTTTTGAGTTGTCTTAATCCCACTTCAACTATGCTGCGTGTCCCGAGGATCCCGAACCTTTGGAAGCCTCTGGGGATCCCGGCCCAGTCCGTTCCTCTGGACTCTTTCTTTTTATCCTCTGATCTTGGCGGGCCAGGCCTTTTTCTTTCTTCCCTTTTGTTTCATGGGCTCTAAGGCTTGTCCTTTCATGGATTTTGGGCTTCAAGTCTTTTGGGCTTGCCATACTCTTTCCTTGTGGTGGGCTCAAACTTTTTAATATTACTTTCCATGGGATTGGCCTATTGTGCTATTTCTTTAGGCCTTGGTGTTATGATTTTTTAGACTTCAATAGAGGGGAAGGAGGGGCTTCGCCGTGGGACACCTGAGGGAAGAACAAGCTAGGGGTGTACTAGGGATCCTGTAAAGGGAAGGCTGGGTGCTCCACAACCTCCTTCACTTCACCCTGTGCAGACCCAGAAGGGCTTTCACTTTCAGAAAGGCTGGGAGTACGTTCCCTCCTTTTTCGTGAGGAAGAAGAAGTCATGGAACGACAATGCCATAGGAAATAGAAAAGTTAAGGGAGTGAAGGACAGAGAAGAAGGGATAGAGAAACGGAAGCTAGAAGGAAGAAGATAAGTTTGAAAATAAAGAGGGTGTTTGTTTTGTGTTTTCAAACAACAATTTTCAGTTTTTAAACAATATTACACGTATTTTCACACACTTTTTCACCCACACGTACTTTCACAAATATTTTTAAACAACAATTTTCAGTTTTTAAACACATGTACCAAACGGACCCAAAATCTCTGGAAGTGAAAAGATGGTTTGAAGTAACGGCAATAATGGCGTAGGGACAATTGGAGAAGACGATGTATAGAAAGACGCGCCAGTTGCCAATATTTAATTTTTTATAAGAGAGAGTTATTGGCAGTTATTAATGGAGTTACGGGGAACGTAAAAAGTGGATGGGGAAGTTTTACTCAGACACTTAACTGCCACGTTCCGTGCAAAGAAGAGAAATTACAAAAGGAAGTGTAACACGTAAAAAATCAGGATGTCAAAGGGCAGCATGGGGAAGCAGGATTCCAAGGAAAGGAGAAAGGGGATCTTGAAATCATTTGAAACAGCAAGGAAGGAATTCCCACATAAATTAAGAAGTCTTGTCTACTCACGCGTGGGCTGCAGGCAACCCACGAGCTCGGGGGGCTAAATGTTGAGGTCCAAAAAATCACAATGTTATACCAAAGCCCAAAACAAAGTAAAGAATTGAAACCTAGGAAAAATAAAGCATTTGGGCTTCCAATAAGAAAGAAGAGAGGTCCAAACTCATTAAGGGTCCATAAGGAGGAACCCAAATCCATGAATGGGCAAGTTTCGGGCCCTATAATTTTTGCTTCCTTTTGGATTTTCTTTGTTCGTCTGTTTGATGGGTTGAAACACGCTAGTTCGGTCTGTGTGTATATGGAGTTGCAGCGAAGAATCGCAAGTTAGAGTGAGTCTGAATTTTGATCGGGAAATACGATTTGGGTTTTTGGGTTTGCATTTTTTTTTTTTTTGGATAAACGGCTTGGTGTTTTTATAATGAGTCTCTCCAAATGTTTGATGAAAGTGAGCCTCTCCAAACGCACCGTACGGTATTTTAAAGAATAAGTTGTAAACGTGGCAGCATTTTAAGTGGCCTTTTTTCCTAATGTGGCAACACCTCCTTAAAGGCTTCTGCTTTTATATATAGTATTAGATTAGATATATATAGATTATACCTTTTTTTTATGGATACAAATTTTGAAAGATTTGAACTTGAATTACATTTGATTCTTATACCCTAAATGCTTCCAAAAACCTTAAATGATCAAAAATTAATAACTATGCTATAGAATAATAATTATTTGTCCTATTTTTTGTACTCCACCTTATACTTCATCAATTAAGATATGTCATGTATTTGGCTTTTTTTATCCATTATAAACTTTGGTTATTCTACACAAAAAAAAAAAAAATGACACATCATAACTGGTGGAGAATAAAGTAAAAAAATCAAAGTTTATAATATATAAATTTAGATGCAATGACATTTCTTTTTTATCACCAATAATGGAGCCGTGCCTAAAAACAATATTCTTTTGAAGTGAGATGAACTTTTTCAAAAATCAAGTGAAGTTGGAATTTGAAATGTTTATTGGGTACTCTTTTAAGTATCATTATAGCGTGTTGCAGGGGTTAGCCAATGAAAGATTGAGTAAAAAAATTGCAGGGGTTAAACTTTTTCTTCTTTTCAATTGATGCCTTGTTATTATTAATGGAGCATCACTCTTTTTTCTTTTTTTAGATAGAGTTTTAACCAATTGAACAAACTAAAACTCACTTAATGATCATCATTCCTAAATGATTGTTTATGGGAAAATTTGTTACATTTAAAAAAAAATAAATTATAAAACAATCCAAAACATTTTCACATCAAATTATAGAGAGTAAGTTGTTATTGGTTCTAATTTAGAATCCACAACTTAAATTTCTTTTTTCTCACTCAAAACAACCAATAATAATTGTAGGGTTAAGAGCCCAGATAATGTATTGGGCCTTGGATCTTAACCGAGAGCACAGGTAGTCTGAGGACAAATGAATAATGGCGAATGGGCCAAGCTCAGAATCTCGTGAATGAGGTGCGAATGGGAAGGTGGTTCGAGGAGGAATATCTCCTTGGATAAATTGGGAACAGCTCCAGTGTGTATCTTGATAATTAAGGTGACCTTCCAGGAAGCTCTAGTGACAGGGACGTGTATCATAAACGTACAAGGATGATGGGAACTCAGAAACATCTAAGGGAAAGCTGCTACCACTGCATTGAATACCACTGCATTGAATGCTCTGCAGCTAACTTTCTGGCCGCATTAATGAGTAAGTGATATCTGAACAGTACTTTTCCAGCCTTACAACCACCCCCAAAGACTTCTAGAGGAGGCTGATGGGACAAGTATCAGCATAAGCCATCAGCTGTCCACGTGTAGGGTAAAGAGGAAAGAAGAGATGTAGTATAAATTAGAGTGGAGACCCTAGAGAAAGGGGATCAGAAAATAGAAAGAGAACATTGTAGCCATCAAAATTATACTTGTAATCGGTTTAATTGATTTATATGGAAACTTACCTCCTCAGACAGTGAATTCATTCAGATTAGTGCATCTTGTTTTTGCTTGATCATCCTCTAAATCCATACTAGCCGTTGTCCAATTCATTAGGGCCTAGTTCTTTGACTCACTCTCTACAAATTTATTGTACTGGGCTCACTGGGCCAATACCCCATACATTTTTGGGCTTGGGCTGCAAAACGAGTCCCTACAATTGGCGCCGTCTGTGAGGAGAACCTGTGTGACAGTGAGTGCAACGGTTAACTATGGTAGGATCAGGTCCCCATTAGCAAAAGTCCACGGGGTCCCAAAGACAGGAGAACTTCCTTAATCTTGAACGTAGGAGAGATCAAGAGGGGAGCATGCATACTACGCATACAAGCAGAAGCCACTCTTGAATTGGAAGCCACGTCTCTCAAGAACAACATAACAGAGCCATGCAACTGGAGATTGACCAGTTAAAGAGGAAGTTGCGCCATGCACGGCGAGACCGAGCCCCTCCAACTCTGACGTTTCCTCTGAGGGAGAAGAGGATGCTAGTTATAGGCGAAGGTCAAGAACTCCACCTAGCGAATCTTTTTCCTATGAAGTAGAACACCATCATAAACGTAGATACAAGAGCCTGACTCGCAAAGGCCTAGGAAACGACGCTATGAGCAAAGCGTTGAACCAGATTTCCAAGTCGCACTTCACGCGCAAGATTGAAGGGGCAATACTTTCTCGACAGTTCCATCAGCCAACATTCACCATCTACAATGGTCAAACGGACCCTGTGGAACATGTGAGCCACTTCAATCAAAGAATGGCTGTCCATTCCAAAGACAAAGCCTTGATGTGTAAGGTGTTCCCATCCAGTCTGGGACCCGTGGCAATGAGATGGTTCGACGGCCTAAGGACAGATTCCATAGATTCCTTCAATGAGTCACCCGGGCATTTGGCTTTCATTTCGTTACATGTAGCAAGGTTCCTCGGCCCCTGGATTCCCTACTGTCCTTATCCATGCAAGAAGGGGAGACTTTGAAGACATACTCGGACAGATACTGGGAGATGTTCAATGAAATAGATGGCGACTTTGATGACGTGGCCATCAATACTTTCAAGGTTGGCCTCCCAACTGAGCATGGTTTAAGGAAGTCTCTGACTGGCAAGCCTGTCACCAGTGTACGCCAACTCATGGACCGGATTGATAAGTACAAGAGGGTTGAGGAAAACTAGCAGCAGGGGAAAGGAAAGGCTAAGGTTATCCCTCAGGAGAGGAAGGATTTCAGGTCAGACCGATACAACAACAACCAACCTCTGAGGGACTTTGCTGGGCAGTCAAGGTCTGCCGATACCCAGGTGGTTAACGCAGTGTTCCGGGAGTCGGTGCATTAGGTTCTGGACAAGATTAAGAATGAGCCATTCTTCAAATGGCCAAATAAGATGGCAGGAAACCCCATGAGGTGCAATCAGAGCCTTTATTGCCAATATCACCAGGACCAGGGACATACTACAGAAGACTGTAGAAATTTGTGGGACCATTTGGACCAGCTGGTCCGAGAGGGAAAGCTAAAGCAGCTTTTGCATCATTCCAATGGCCAGGGGGGCCAGACAAGTTCGGAACCTCGTAGAGATGCTTCTTCAATACCTCCTTTGGGGAAGATACATGTCATCTTCGCTGCTCCAGGGAGGACCGAGTCCTGTCCCTCCAGAGTAATGTCTGTTGCTCGGCTCTCTGCCGAGGACTCTAATTCTGAGCCAAAAAGGGCTAAGGTGACTATCCAACCGGCGTTAAGCTTTCGGACGAGAATAAGGTTGGAACCATACAGCCCCATGATGATGCTTTGGTGGTCACGCTCAGGATTGGGGGGTATGACGTGAAAAGGGTGATGGTAGACCAAGACAGTGGTGCTGAGATCATGTACCCCGACTTGTATAAGAGGCTGAACTTGCAACCCGAGGACTTAACAGCTTATGATTCTCTTTTGGTTAGTTTTGACAGGAAGGTTGTCATTCCAATGGGTCAAATCAGACTACCTGTGCAGACTGATCCAAAAGTGGTGGAGGTGGACTTCATCTTGGTGGATGCTTATTCCCCCTACACGACTATTGTGGCCAGACCTTGGCTTCATGCTCTAAGAGCTGTCTCTTCTACTTTGCACCAGAAGGTGAAATATCCGTCGGAGGGTCAAATTAAAAAGATTTTTGGGAGTCAGTCCACGGCTAGGCAGTGCCTGGTGGCTGCCATCTTACATCAGCCCGAAGTTAAGTCCTCGGCCCCTGCTGAAAGGGGCTTATAGCAATCAAAAACTCCGATGTCGCCAGACAATGGATCAGCCGAGGTGGCAAAATGTGAAGATTTAGAAAATGTTGTTGTTGGTGACGATCCGGAGAAGTTCTTTCAGATCGGGGCTCAGCTGCCTCCTTAAGAGAAGGAAGAGCTAATAGAGTTCCTTAGGAAAAATGCTGATGTGTTCGCGTGGAATGCTTACGAAGCTCCAAGGGTGGATCTGAGCTTCATCTGCCATCATTTGAATGTCAATCCATCTGTCACCCCCAAAAAGCAACCACCTCGACGCTTATCCAAAGATCATTCTGATGCTGTCAAAGACGAGGTGATGAAGTTTAAGCAGGCAGGAGCTATCAAGAAGGTTTTCTACCCTGAGTGGTTGGCCAATACTGTGGTGGTAAAGAAGAAGAGCGGGAAGTGGCGAGTGTGTGTGGACTTCATAGATCTAAATAAGGCTTGCCCAAAAGATCCCTTCCCTATGCCTAGGATAGACTAGCTTGTGGATGCAACAGTAGGCCATCCCCAGATGAGTTTCTTAAATGCCTTTCAAGGATACCACCAGATACCACTGGCCCTAGGTGATCAGGAAAAAACAGCTTTTGTCACTCCCACTACAAGGTGATGCCTTTTGGTTTGAAAAATGCGGGGTCTACCTATCAAAGAATGATAACTAGGATGTTCAAACCACAGTTGGGCAAGAGTATTGAAGTCTATAAAGACGACATGGTGGTGAAGAGTAAGGTGGTGTCTGAGCATATGGGAGACCTTGGGAACATTTTTGAAATTCTGAGGAAACACAAGTTGCGCCTTAATGCTTCCAATTGCTCTTTTGGTGTGGAATCAGGCAAGTTTCTGGGCTACATGGTGACTCACCGGGGAATCGAGGTTAATCCCGATCAGATTAAGGCAATTAACAGTTTACAACCACCTCGGAATCCCAAGGAAGTTTAGAAGCTAACCGAAATGACTGCTGCCTTGAACCGGTTTATCTCTCGGTCAGCGAATAGATGCATACCCTTCTTCCTGTTGATGAATAAATGGAAGGGATTTGAGTGGACCGAGGAGTGTGCTTTGGCCTTCCAGCAGCTTAAGGAATATCTCTCTCATCCACCTATCATGTCCAGTCCTGAGATGGATGAAGTCCTGTTTGTTTATATTGCTGTGGCCCCTCATGCTGTAAGCTTGGTGTTGATACGAGTTGATAGCGGCATACAAAGACCAGTTTATTACGTGAGCAAATCACTACACGAGGCCGAGGTCCATTATTTACCATTAGAGAAGGCCATCTTGGCAGTGGTGCATGCCACACGTAAACTCCCCCACTACTTCCAGGCACACACGGTTGTTGTCCTAACTCAGCTCCCCTCAGAGCTCTGCTCCGAAGTGTTGACTACACAAGGAGGATTTCCAAGTGGGGAACGATCCTAAGGGCTTTTGACATCAATACATGCCTCGTACCTCTGTTAAGGGACAGGTCCTCGCAGATTTGGTGGCCGAGTTCGTTGAATCCCCGTTTGAGAAAGAGGTAGAAACACAACACATGGATGGAAAATCGGTTGGCACAATCACTCTGTAGGGACCTTTATTCTTGAAGGTATATGTTGATGGCACAATGAATCAAAGGGGCTCCAGAGTGGGGGTTGGTTTTGGTTTCTCCTGAAAAAATCACCATTGAAAAGTCACTAAGATTGGGCTTCTCGGCTACATATAATGAGGCTGAATATGAAGCTTTACTGGAAGGAATGTCCATGGTTCAAAGTGATGGAAATATGCATGTACACAACGAAAAATTAACGGATCTACTTCATTCGTAATTGATAACATGCACTATGTAAGTTTCAAAATATAAGAATAAGAGAGTATACCTTAGTGTGGTGAATTTCAAAACAAAGATTAGAAGTCCTTGAGAACACTTTTAATCTTCACTCCAATTCCACTTGATGCTTAAGATGTGTGGTCTCTCAATCAGTTTCTATGAATGTGTTTAAGAGAGGAATAGAGAGTGTCCAACACTCACATACAAACCATTTCATGTGTCTACTTTAAAATTCTGTATGTTTCTCTCTTTATAACTGATTATCTAATTGGGCTAACCTTTTGGGCTTTTCCAATTGGACTTTAGTATGTGACTTGGAGTGGGACCAAAAGGGAACAAATAAGACACTAGCTCTAATGGGCCTTGGGCTTTTCTATCAACTCTTGATAAGTCCAAAGTTACCATTAATTATATTTAATATCACTATATAAATATAATTGCACTCTAGGCCTTATTAATAAATTATATCCCAAAACTTTATTATGCATGCAACCCTTCATAAAATATTCGTAGTAATACAAAGTCATTAAAGTAGACTGCCACTTTGTAGATTACTACATCTTAATCCTTGAGTACCCGGTTTAATCCTTTATGTTATTCATCATATATTTATGAAATCCAATTTCATAAATATATACTTTAGTAACTATTTACTAAAGTAGTTAGGCCTAACATTCTGAATAACAAACCCATTAAACTTATCTCAAGGGAATATTTTGTATCTCCATTAAGAGACTGTGAATTCCATCTTGAGAATATATGTTTCATCAACACTAAATGTGGCTGCCCAACATACTGAGGTTTTGACCGTTACTTTAGATCTCACTCCTGATATATCAAAGCAACTTACACTTCATGATCAGGTCCATTATTCTCTCAGGATTAAGAGTTCGTGTAAATAGAAGTCGTGAGATTTATTATTCAATTGACAGTCGTTAGAAGAATAATAAATCTCATAGCGGTCCAGTTCAATATGTCTTAACTCTTAAAACATATCAACATATCAACTAGAAGTCTCCACTTCCATGATCAAGACAAATCTTCTTAGTTGATATGTTATAGTTTTCGTAGATGAAACGCCCAATTTCATCACCGACTACGAACTACAATTTTGAGTTTACAAAGAACTTGTGATTTATATCTTCTATGACTTTTCACATAAATCACATACTATGCATCTCATGGACTATATGATAATGTCCGAATATTCATGTTACCATTATTTTAGATAATAATAAAACAACTTTATTAAACACAATATTAAGTCATACATAATATCATACATAGCATCATACAATAGGATTTAAGGGTACTAATCCTAACAATCTCCCACTTGCCCTAAAGACTATTTTGCATTAATCTAACTCTCATTCCCTCCAAATGTGACTCGAAAGTCTTTTGAGGCAAGGCTTTGGTAAATGGATCTGCTAGATTATTTGCACTTTCAATCTTTGCTACCACCACATCTCCACAAGCAACAATATCTTGAATGATGTGATACTTCCTCTCAATGTGCTTTCCTTTCTTGTGATTCCTTGGATCTTTAGATTGTGCAACTGCTCCACTATTGTCACAAAACAATGTAATTGGAACTTACTCCATTCTCATTAGACCAAGGTCAGAAAGGAATTTCTTGAGCCAGACAGCTTCTTTTGCTGCTTCAGAGGCAGCAACATACTCTGCCTCCATGGTGGAGTCTGCAATACAAGATTACTTAATACTCCTCCAACATATGGCTCCACCTCCCAAGGTGAATACACATACTAAAGTGGACCTTCTGAAATCTAGATTCGATTGAAAATATGAATCTGTATAGCCAATGGGAATCAAATCCTCACAACGGTAAACAAGCATATAATCTCTCGTTCTCCGTAGATACTTGAGAATATGCTTTACAGCTTGCCAATGTTTTGGTCCTAGATTTGATTGATATCAACTGACCATGCCAACTAAATAACGGATATCTGGTCTAGTACAAAGCATGGCATACATGAGACTTCCCACTGCAGAAGCATAAGGAACTTGTCTCATCATATCTACTTCCTCTTGAGTCTTAGGCTTTTGGTCATCAGACAGAGGAACTCCGTGTCTGAAAGGAAGTAATCATTTCTTGGAGTTTTGCATGCTAAACCGTTCTAGAACCTTATCTATATATCCAACTTGTGACAAGCCTAACATCTTATTCTTACGATCTCGCCAAAGCTTGATCCCTAGAATAAAGTTAGCCTCACTCAAGTCCTTCATATCAAATTGGCTTGACAACCAAACCTTTACTAATGACATTATCCCTACATCATTTCCAATGAGTAGAATATCATCAACATAAAGCACTAGGAACATTACTACTTTATCTTGATGTCTTTTGTACACACATGGTTTATCAAGATTTTGTTCAAAACCAAAAGACTTGATTGCTTGATCAAATCTGATGTTCCATGACCTAGATGCTTGCTTAAGTCCATAAATAGACCTTTTCAATTTGCATACCATATGCTCTTGGTTCTTTGCTATGAAACCTTCCAGTTGCATCATATAGATTTCCTCTTCAAGATTGTCATTGAGAAATGCAGTCTTGACATCCATTTGCCAAATCTCATAATCATAATGAGCAGCAATGGATAAGAGAATTCTGATAGATTTAAGCATTGCTACTGATGAAAAGGTTTCCTCATAATCAATACCTTCTTTTTTAGTATACCCTTTCGCCACTAGCCTTACTTTAAAGGTTTCAACCTTTCCATCTATCCCTCTCTTCCTCTTGTAAACCCATTTGCAACCAACAGGTTTAATGCCATTAGGCGCCTTTACAAGATCCCAAAAATGATTGGAATACATAAAATCTAATTCAGATTTCATAGCTTTGACTCAATGATGTGCATCTATATCATTTATTGTTTCATCATAAGAGATTTGCACCAAACATACACCAACCAGGAGGAGTCCTTAATCCCCTGTCTAGCCCGTGGCCATTTGCTCAATAGGGCTTAGACATTGTTGGCCCTTTTCCCAAAGCAGCAGGGAACAAAAGATATTTGCTGGTGGGCACGAACTATTTCACCAAGTGGGTTGAAGCTGAGCCTTTGGCAAATATCAGGGATGTGGATGCCAAAAAATTTGTTTGGAAAAACATAGTCACACAGTTCGGGGTCCCTCGTACCCTCATCTCAGACAATGGCCTTCAATTTGACAGCAAATCTTTCAGGAGATACTGTTATGATCTCAGAATTTCGAATAGATATTCCACCCCAACTTATCCCCAAGGGAATGGACAAGCTGAGGCTGTAAATAAGGTTATAGTGAATGGACTCAAGAAGAGGCTGGATGACGTGAAGGGAAAATGGGTAGAAGAGCCGTCACATGTCCTCTGGACATATCAAACTACACCTCGCAGGTCAACAGGGGAGACCCCCTTTTTAATGACTTATGGAGCCGAGGCTGCCATTCCTTTAAAGACTGGATTCCCAACGCTGAGGACAAGTTCTTTCAATCCGAGCGATAACAATGGATTGCTTGAAAAGAGCTTAGACTTTATTGAAGAAAGAAGAGAAAATGCAATGGTCCAATTGGCATATTACCAACACAAGCTCAAGCAAGGTTATGATGCCAATGTGAAGCTAAGACCGTTAGCGCCTGGAGACTTGGTGTTGAGAAAGGTTCTAGGTACTGCAAAGAACCCAGCATTGGGAAAGCTGGAGCCCAACTAGGAGGGGCCATATCGCATCACCTCGGTGGCTGGTATAGGAGCATACTTCCTCGAAGACCTAGATGAACATGTAATATCATGCCCTTGGAATGTAAATAACTTGAAAATGTATTATTATTAATGAAAGTTTCCTTTGTCATATGCTTATTTATTGTATAAATACATCGTGCTTCCCACTATGACATCTTTCTAAGTGATTAAACAGAACCTTAGGCTTTAGCTATGTTTTTAAAACGTGGCAAAAACAAGACCTATAGCTGCGTTTGGAAAAATGCGGCCAAAGCCTCCTATAGCCATGTTTAAAAAAAAACGCAGCTATAGATCTTAGCCTATAGCCACGTTTAAAAAAACACGGTTATAGACCTATAGGACCTATAGTTGCGACGTATAGACCGCGCGTACAAACGCAACTATAGGAAACGTGGCTATAGATTAAATGAGCCTATTGCCGCGTTTTTAGGGTCTATAACTGTGTTTTAAAAACGCGGCTATAGCCCTCCTCTTTTGTGGTGATTACATGTTTTTAATATTTAAGAATTAATATAAAGAAATTTTCAATTTATTATTCATAAAAAAAATATTTAAATTTGATTGAACTTTAGCTCCCCTATTAGCTATATAGTTGTTTATCATATTATAATTGAAAATTTAAAAAAAAAAAAATTGTAAAAATAGATATTTTTAATTTCATGTTTTATTGATAATATTAAACATAAACTAAAAAAATCTAACTATTTAAAATTATAATAATGAGATATTAAATAGTACAGTTTTAATTTGTTGCTTTACATGAAATTGCATAAAAACAATTATTGAATTGATATTAACTTATTTGTTAATAGCATACGAAATTTATAGTATATATGATAATATAAGTATACTTTATTAAATTGAAATCTAGGCAAACGTATAATTTGACGTTGTACGACCATGATTTTCGTAATGAAACTCGATTATCAACAAAAAAAAAAAAAAAAAAAAGAAAAAAAACAGTGAGGAAACTCTTCAATTCTAAACCAACTTCCTTTGCTTGCGACGCTAAATTGCTAATAGGTGATGATTGTATTGCCATCAAGGGAGAAACGGCTCATATTAACATCATTCGAGTTGTGTGTGGACCTGTCCACGGCATAAGGTTTGTTGAAAGCCATATTTTTGTAGTACAAAAATTCTTTTACTTGTACATATTGAAAAAACCATAGTGACTTTAATTTTGCCCAAAAACACTGAACCAATCAGGCACATAATGACACAAAACCATAATATTAATTGGAAAAAGATGACGATAACAACAACAACAAAAAATTAAGAATTGTAGAGTGACGAAATTTCTAGTTTGAAATAAAGTCAAACAAGTTAAATAGTTTCACAAATGTAAATTTGTATTGATGAATATGTGATACAATTCTCTATGATTGCAAAAGAGTGATCCTCTAATTCGATCTCCTTAAAAGATTTGTTGATTGCAATTGTGGTAATGTGATTTTGATTCGAACACCAAATATACTTCAATTTGGCTGAAGAATGGATCGAAGGTCTTTGAAACAGAATTACAACAGATTTCTGGCTATGAGCTTGTTAGAAATCCTTTGTTCTTCATGTTCTTTGTGTTCTTCGTGTTTGGAGGTTTGTGGTGGAAGTTCTTTGGGGCTTTTGGAGCTTAATCCGTAGTGCTTCGCTGATTTGTGGTTTGTTAAAGTTTATGGAGGCTTTTGAGCTTGATTCCAGCAAACTTTAAGATTTAGGCAAGTAGTTTGGATGATTCTGCTTCGAATGTTCTTTGTATTCGAGGTTGAATTTCTTGAAGTTCCTGGAGGCTTCAGGGCTTGATTCCAGTAGAGCTTCAGTACTTCTGAATCTTCTTTGATGCTGCTTATGCTCTAGATGTCTTGGTGTGTTCCAAGATGTCTTGGTGTGTCTTGGTTTCGTCCAAGATCTCTCCCAAGATGTCTTGGTGTCTTCCAAGATCTCTCCGAAGATATCTTGGTTTGTAGAAATACCTTAGGAAGGCTTCCACTTATAGAAGTTTGAAGGTAGGTGAGCGACACATGGCGGAGTCTAATTTGTGACATGTGTCACAATCTGATTGGAGAAGCTTTAAAACTTTTTCTCCAAGACACGTGGCATCCTTTGATTGACCGAAATATCTTGATTTTCAAGGTGACACATGTAAGCACCCGATTGGACTGCTTATGTCATTGCTTACAGGCACCGATGTGTGACTAGTTTTTGCATACTTTTTATGTCTTTATTTCATGACACTTGGCAAATTTCATTTGGTTCCTAAATGGCGATGATAGAACCTAGTTGTAGTACGTGGCGCTTTGTAATTGGCCATACTTTGTAGACTTGGTAGTATGATGTGTCAGCTTGTGATAAGTCGGGAATTTTCCCTCTCTACAAGAATTTTTTTTTTTTAAAATGAAATTCATCTTATAAAAATACCCAATGCAATCATGCAATTGGAATCCACAAACCCACCCTAAAAATGGTTAAAAAAGAACTTGAAGAAAAGGAAAACGATTTGGAGATGTACTAAATAATACTAATGTAAACCTCATGTAGTGGGGGAAGCTTGGGGGGAGGTGGAGCAAAAGACATAGTAGAAGAGGTGTATGTGAAAAATGTAGCTTTAATGGAATTAACTTCCAATGGAGCGAGGATCAAGACATGGCAGGTAAATTGCTTAGACATATATAAATAATCAATCAACCTATTTGATGGCTTAGTTTTTATTTTTTTTCTTTTAAATTATCTCTTTATTTTCGTAGGGGGGTTCAGGTTATGCAAGGAATATCTACTTTGAGCAAATCCAACTTGTGGAGGTCAAAAACCCAGTCATTATTAACCAGTTTTTCTGCAATGGTGGGCACAATTGCAAAAATATGGTAATGCAATTATATTTCAATTTTATTCTTAAATCCTATTAGAACACACAACTTATGACCCAAAATTGTTATTCAATCAAACAATTTTATATTTTGTAGACATCCTCAGTAAAAGTGAGCAATGTGACATATCAAGGAATTGAAGGAACTTGTGCAGGTTTGAAGGCGATTTCTTTGAATTGCGACGAAATAAAGTGCACTGACGTTATAATGAAGCACATCAACATAACATCATCCAACGCAAAAAAAAAAAAATTCAGCTATTGCCTAGTTGCAGCAATGCTAGTATTGCACCACACCAGAAGTGACTTGCCTAACAAGTGACAACGATTATTGTGATAGTAAAAGTAAGATAGTTTCCTTTAATTAATGATCTTCATGGAAGATGAAGCTACACTGTTCCTGCTATGCCTTGTCTCTCATACTCACCCATATATATGTTGTTCTATATACTAGATTGCAATCGTTTAAGTCATTGTTTCTCCTATGATCATTGTTGATGTATGCACAAGAAAGATGCATAATTTATATTTATATATATCTAAAAGTTGAAACGTAGCATTTATTATTGTTATGCTCATAATGCGCCACCTCATCCGCCACATCATTAGCCATATAATTTTTTTTTTCTTATTTATTTTTTATTCCTGAATTTTGTTGACAATAATAAATATATAAATAAATTGACTTTACACATTCATCTTGGGTGGTTTTAATTTTCAGATAATTTTGCCTTTACATATTCAACTACTTTAATTTAGATGTTTATAACTAAAAAATAAAATCAATGAATAATCAAAAACCAAAAACAATGTATACACACATATCTATCTATACTAAATATAATATAGAAGCTTCGCAATAAATTTTACAAATATTTTTTTTTTCACCACATCATTAGCATCCTTTCTTATTTTTATTTTTTGCAATTTTTACTTTATTCAACATTTCATCTTCTTCAACCATTGTCTTCTCAGTTCAATCTTTTATCTCCTCAAATCATTGTCTTTTTAAAATTTTCATTTGATTCCTCTATAAATTTTTAAATTTTCTCCATCTTCTTAAATTCTACCGTTTTTAAATTTTCTCAATCATTGTCTCTTTAAATTTCCAACATTTCATCTAGATGGAAGAGGAATGGTTGAAGTAGATCTACTTCAACCATTCCTCTTCCATCTTAATTTTCTTATAAATTTCTTTTTACTTCATTTCCACCTCTCTCCCCTATTCCTTCCAAGTTGTTCATAGCAAAAAAGGTCAATACTCTCTCTCTCTCTCCAATTTTGTTTCTCTTTTGGTGGATTCTTTTATTGTTTAAATCATTTTTTTTTCCCGCTAATGCTGCTTTTGTTATTATTGATTTAATTGTCATATTATATTTGTTTCTCTTTTTGGCAAATTTGTATAGAATTTTATGCATATTTATGTATTTTGGTATTCCAATTCCCAATGACAAGTTCTTTTTTTTATCCCATTGGTTTGATATGATTTGTGTTAATAATTAGTTGTGTTGTAAGTTAAAATTTGATTTTTTTTTTTTTTTTTTTTTTTTTAGTAATCCATTTAGATGTTAAACAATGAGATTTTACTAAGTTTTTTATTTTTTATTTTTTTAATCCTTTTGGGTAGACAAATTTGTAGTGTTTGTAGAGAAAGTACTCTTAATAGTTGTATTAGAAGTACCCTATATTGCCACTTATTTAGACAAAAACAAAGATTAGTCAAACAAAAATAATGGGATAAGTGACATATTTTAGCTTTTGCAATTGTATTTTCATTAATATTGTTGTTGTTATTATTATTATTATATAAGGATGCATATAGAAACTTAATTAGGAGATTTTACTAATAATTGTTTATTTTTAATCTTTTCGGATGGACAATTTTGCAGTTTTTGTAAAGAAAATAATCTCAAAAGATTATCAACAACAAATTGTTTTTTTAATTGGTCCAATTATTCATTGTTAAGCAACAATTGACATGACATTTTCTTTGCTTACAATGCATTTTCATATGGGTATGTTTTGATTCGGTATATATTTATAAATGTGTTGAGATAAACATTGTATTTAAGAAGAGAGATCATGATCCCACTTTGTATACTTCAAAAGAGATAGATTGATTTGAGATCAAAGATAAGTTGAAATTGTTTTAATGGTGAGAAACTCTATTTTTGTCATTCATTTCTAACTATCATAATTGGAAAAACTTAAACTCCCCTTATTCTATTACTATCTTAACTCATAATATGAGTAGATGAAAATTTTAATATAAAAGGGAAGTTAAATATATATAAAGACACAAATATCATTATTTTAAAAAGAAAGCAATATGACATTGTTTGTGTTAGGAAAAAAAAAAAAAACTTCTTAATCAATAGTTAATACATCAAAAATTAAATTCTGTTATGAGAAAAAAAACTTAATTACAGATTACTAATCCTAATATATGATTTTATGAATATTTTAGAAAATAAATTATACATAATATTTCTGTAGGGACTGGATCTGAGCACTTCTACTACTGGAAAAGTTGACTCAGGCCCAACTAGCCCTAAACAATAAATTTGTAGAGGATGGGTTTAAGAGCTAGGCCTTAGTGAGGATAGCAACGAATAAACATGGTAATGGGTAAACTGAATAGCAAGAAAACAGGCCTTAAGTGTTAGAATCTGTCCTGGACGTTGGTCCGAGGAGCTTTCTTGTTCTTATTATTTCCTCAATACTTGGATACAGAGGTTACAAAGATGATACAGGTTGCTACAGTGTTTTCTACTTCCAATCTCCGATCCTTTCTCTGGAGGACCTCTTTACATTTTATACTCTCTTTAGGTTGATCTTGGCCCTCCATTTGTTGATCGTGCAGGTCACTACTTGAGTGCTTGTCCCATCAGCCGCCGTCCCAAACCTTCTGTGAGTTGCAGCGACTAAAGCGGCACTGTTCAGGGGTCATTTCCTCATTAATGTGGCCAGAACGTTAGTTGTGGGCATTTAATGTGGAGGTGACAGCTTCTCCCTAAATTGCTCTCCCAGGCTCCCATGGCTGACCCACGATACTTGTCCTCTTTCTTGGGATGCTCTACGAAACCACCCTTGATGGCACACTGCCCTTCCCTTCTATGATCTCGGTACGCCGAGGACATGATTGTCCTCGGCGTTGCTCCTTGGTAGTTAGGACTTTTTCCGTTCGTCCTCGGACGTTTCTTCTTCCTCGGCGTGGGCCTTAGGCCTAATATAAAGTTGGTCCGAGGTAGTCAAATTTATTGACCCCACAATAGCCCCTCAAAATCCTACTGTCCGGCTCCTCGGACGGAGAGGAGGGTTTTGATGTCCTCGGGCCTTTCATCATGACTCATCAAGTCTTGTCCTCCGTTAGCGCTAGAGTCTTTTCACCTGCCCAAGGCACGTTCCTGGCGCTTCGGTATACGAGGCGCGCCGTCATTAATGCCTTTATGAAGCGACGCGGGTCTAACGGTTAAGGGTTTCCTTGGAAATTGAACAGAACTTATTTCGCTTATAATTCTTCCTTTGAATTTCGTGCGAATTAAGTTCCCCTAGATTTCGCCTGCTATATATAAGGCACCCTGGGAGAATCGTTCTTTCATGTCTTCGAACCTTTGAGTTCTGCAGGAACTCTAAGTTCTCAACCCTTCTGGAACTAAGAATGCCGCCTAGATCCTAGCTGCCGCAGCTGAGGTGAAGGAAGCAGAGGCCAAAGATTTTCCTACCTTTCAACCGGGTAAGAAAGAAAACCCTCCTCCTTCAGCCAGGAGCCGTAGTGGGCGTAGATTGCATCAGACTTTCGATGCGGCAAGGTTTGGATCTCGCCCTGATAGTGGGACATTTTGCAGTTAAGAGAAAAAGGAGGCCATCTTCGTCATTGCGAGCAGCTGACGAGACTTCTGGAGGACGATTTTTTAGGAGTACAGATATTAGCTTCTGGATAAGAGTACGCTTCAGAGTAGCCTTAGCAGATGGGAACCAATTCAGGCGCCTCCGCCTCTTCTTCTTTCTCATCGCCGGTACCGTCCATACTGGCTCGATTGCTGCTAGAACAAGACTGTGAATCTGCCATTCCGATGGACTTTCTCCCCTTTTATTTTTTTATAGCTAGCTTTAAAACAAGCCTGCCTCAGCCTCTTTTTCTATAGTAAGCTTTGAAACAAGCCTGCCTAAGCTGTTCGGTATATGATGTACTTTTCCTTTATTTAATAAAAAGGACTGCAATTTTTACTTTACGAAATTTCCTTTTCCTGCAATTTTATTTATTTTATTATTTGTTTATTATTTTTTTTGTTATTATTATTATTTTTTATTGGGACTTAGAACTGATGTTGTTGACGATAACCAAAGGTTGTCATCCTAACTTTAATAAAGCCTGCAATAGCACCCGGCTGCTAATTTTAAATAGTTTGACTATGTAGAAACAATTAAGAATATCGCCATGTGCTCTCTATCGCAAACTGTGCGACCATTAGAGAATGTCGGATTTAATGTAGGTGATCCGAGGAGGCGGACTCCTTTTAGATTCTGCTCATCACTCAGATAGATACTTGAAGTAATTAATCTTTTCAAGGACTGTGGTCCAAGGACCATGTAAGACTTTGGTTCGGTCTAGTACTTAGATTTTTCTTGAAGCAGTTAGTTTCCTCATAGGTTTGAATCCGAGGACCATGCAAGACCTTAATTCTGTCTAACGCTTAGATTTTTCTTGAGGTAGCTAGTTTCCCCATAGGTTTGAGTCCGAGAACCATGCAAGACCTTGGTTCTGTCTAACGCTTAGATTTTTCTTGAAGTAGCTAGTTTCTCCATAGGTTTGAGTCTGAGGACCATGCAAGACCTTAGTTCTGTCTAGTACTTAGATTTTCTTGGAGCAGTTAGTTTCCCCATAGGTTTGAGTTCGAGGACCATGCAAGACCTTGGTTCTATCTAACGCTTAGATTTTTCTTGAAGTAGCTAGTTTCCCCATAGGTTTGGTCGGTTTCAAGTTGCTTTGCTCATTCTAGAGGATTTTGGGGCATTTTGCTCATTTTATCATTGTCGAGGTCTATTTTCTAATCATTTTAGATGTTTGGGGCATTTTGGTCATTTACGAGGTAAAGAGATTTGACAGCTGAGTCTAGCCGTTTCAGGGGAATTATGGTCATTTTAGAGGTTTTCAGATTATTTTAGTCAGTTTAGAGATTTTGAGGCTATTTTGGTCAATTAAGAGGTTTCGCGGGAGTTTTTTCATGACATATAGTAGTTTTGGAGGTATTTTGGAAATTTTTGTGATTTTGGGAGTATATTGGCCTTTCTAATGATTTCAAGGGTATTCTTTTATTAAAAAAGAATAATTTTACCCGAGAGAATTACCAAAATATCAAAAAACCTATAATTATACCAAAACCTCTAAAATGATCCCCTTAGAACTGCCAAATTGACTAAAAAGCACCACGAATGTCCAAAATATTTCAAAACCCTAGAAAATGACTAAAAAGCCCGCAAAACGGTGACAAAAACCCCGAAAACTTATAAAATGAACAAAACACCATTGAAATCTCAAAAATATGCAATATACCCTTAGAACGTCTGAAAATGACCCTAAACTTAGTCAAAATACACTCCATTTTCTAGACTTTTGGGGTGTTTTGGTAGGTTTCAAGTTGGTTTACTCATTCTAGAGGATTTTAGAGCATTTTGCTCATTTTAGCATTGTCGAGGTGTATATTTTGCCAAAATATCAAAAAACCTATAAAAACACCAAAACCTCTCAAATGACCTCCTTAGAACTGCCAGAATGACAAAAATGTACGACTACCCAAAACCCTAGAAAGTGACCAAAACGCCTTCGAAACGACAACAATAACCATGGAAATCTTTAAAATGACTGAAATACAATTGAATCCTCAAAATAAGTAAAATACCCTTGAAAACTCTGAAAATGACCTAAATACCCCTCAACTAAGCCAAAATACACTCAATGTTTTAGGGCATTTTGCTTATTTTGGCAATGTCGAGTTGTATATTTTAATCAATTTATATGTTTGGGGTATTTTGGCCGTTTACGAGTTATCGAGATTTGACTGCTCATTCTAGCCATTTCAGGGGTATTTTGGTCATTTTAAAAAACGACCAAAACGCCCCCAAAATGACAAAAATAACCCTGTAAAGTTTTAAAATGACCAAAATACCATTGGAATTTCAAAAACAAGCAAAATACCCTCAAAAGTTCTGAAAATGACCAAAATACCCATAAACTAAGCCAAAACGCACTCGATTTTATAGATTTTGGGGTGTTTTAGTTGGTTTCAAGCTGTTTTGCTAATTCTAGAGGATTTTGGGGCATTTTGTTCATTTTATCAATATCGAGGGGTATTTTTTAATCATTTTAGATGTTTGGCGCGTTTTCCCCATTTACTAGGTATCGAAATTTGAGAGTTCATTCTAGCCGTTTCAGGGGTATTTTAGTCATTTGAGAGGTTTTCAGGTTATTTTAGTCATTTTAGAGATTTTGAGGCTATTTTGGTCAATTAAGAGGTTTCGAGGGAGTTTTTTTATGGACATTTGGCGATTTTGGGGGTATTTTAGTGATTTTGGGAGTATATTGGCCATTCTAGTGATTTCAAGGGCATTTTTTTGTTAAAAATAAATTATTTTACCCTAGATTGTTACCAAGATATCAAAAAACCTATAAATACTCAAAAACCACTAAAAGGACCCCCCTTAGAACTTCCAAAATGACTAAAATGCACCACGAATGTCTAAAGTATTCCAAAACCCTAGAGAATGACCAAAAAGCACCTAAAACGATGAAAACAATCGCGAAAACTTATAAAATGACCAAAATAAGATTAAAATGTCAAAAATAAGCAAAATACCCTTGAAACCTCTGTAAATGACCAAAATGCCCCTAAACTAAGCCAAAATACACTCTATTTTCTAGGCTTTTGGGGTATTTTGGTCGGTTTCAAGTAGCTTTGCTCGTTTTATCAATGTCGAGGTCTATTTTCAAATCATTTTAGATGTTTGGGGCATTTTGGTCATTTACGAGAGATATCGTGATTTGACAGCTCATTCTAGCCATTTCAGGGGTAGATTTTTCTTGAAGTAGTTAGTTTCCCCATAGGTTTGAGTCCGAGAACTATGCAAGACCTTGGTTCTGTCTAACACTTAGAAAATATCAATGTATTCTTTCCAGCATGGAAGTTTTCGCAGGGAGATTGTGCCAACTGATTTTCCATCCATGCCTTGATTCTCGGCCTCTTCCTCCAATGGGATTTCAGCGAACCGGGCTACTGGACTCGCGAGAACTAGCCCCTAGACCGAGGTACGGTGCATGTACTTTTCGTCACAAGCCCCTAGAACTGTCCGCCATTTAGCAATCCTCCCCGCGTAGTCAGCACTTCGAAGTGTAGACCTGAGCGGAGGCCACATTATGACAACAACTGTGTGCGTTCTTGGAAATTTTCAGGAAGCCTTCACGTAGCGTGCGCCATCGCCAAAATGGTCTTCACCAGGGACTCTCGCTGATGGGGGTTTAATCCTGCCATGATTAACCGTTGCACTCACTAACACACAAGCTCTCCCCACAGACGGCGCCAATTGTAGGGACTGGGTCTGAGCACTTCTACTGCTGGAAAAGTGGACTCAGGCCCAACTAGCCCTAAACAATAAATTTGTAGAGGATGGGTTTAAGAGCTAGACCTTAGTGAGGATAACAACGAATAAACATGGTAATGGGTAAACTGAATAGCAAGAAAATGAGCCTTAAGTGTTAGAATCTGTCCTGGACGTTGGTCCGAGGAGCTTTCTTGTTCTTATTATTTCCTCAGTACTTGGATACAGAGGTTACAAAGATGATACAGGTTGCTACAGTGTTTTCTACTTCCAATCTCCGATCCTTTCTTTGGAGGACCTCTTTACATTTTATACTCTCTTTAGGTTGATCTTGGCCCTCCATTTGTTGATCGTGTAGGTCACTACTTGAGTGTTTGTCCCATCAGCCGCCGTCCCAAACCTTCTGTGAGTTGCAGCGACCAAAGCGGCACTGTTCAGGGGTCATTTCTTCATTAATGCGGCCAGAACGTTAGTTGTGGGCATTTAATGTGGAGGTGACAGCTTCTCCCTGAATTGCTCTCCTAGGCTCCCATGGCTGACTCACGGTACTTGTCCTCTTTCTTGGGACGCTCTACGAAACCACCCTTGATGGCACGCTGCCCTTCCCTTCTATGATCTCGGTACGCCGAGGACATGATTGTCCTCGGCGTTGCTCCTTGGTAGTTAGGACTTTTTCCGTTCGTCCTCGGACGTTTCTTCTTCCTCGGCGTGGGCCCTAGGCCTAATATAAAGTTGGGCTGGGGTAGTCAGATTTATTAACCCCACAATTTCATTACAAAATAATCAAATATTCTCGCGTATTGCGCGAGATTGTGACTAGTTAGAATAAAATGAAACAACATAAAGCTATTTCTCTCCTCCAATGGGGAATTAATGATTGGGATCGAGTGTAGCACCTTTGACTTTTAATCTCAATCCTTAGATTAGAAAGGTTATAAATAATTCAAAATAATTCGCTTTCATTTTTCTTTGTCTTGAATGAGGAATCTATCCCTCTATTTATAGGCTTGGATGGGTCTTGGAGTAGAATCCACTATCCTAGTCCAAACATGACAAATGCCATTAGTCTTGGGAGGGTGACGTACGCGCATGTCACATGGCTCAAAAGGTCGCTTAATTTAATGAGTTTAGCCGGCGGAAATCGCCAATAGGTTTGTCTCGTGGGCCAATAGGCTTGGGTGCATGTCCATCAAGCCCTTCAAACTGGGTCTAAATCTTCTATCTTATCATTCTTGCTCTACTTTATACCCCATCAACAAAAATTAGATATATGTCTACCTCTTTTAATTAAATCCACATTTTTAGCATTTTTCTTATTTTAGTTTTCTAAAGTAAATGAATAAAATAAAATTTCATAATAACCCCATCACCAGTCCTCTACCACCAGTCACCACTGATATACGTCATTGGCACCACTAGAAAGATTTCACCGGCCGTCATCAGCGGCCATCACCACCACCGTCAATAACCAAAAAAAATATTTAAAAAACCCAACGGACCCCACTACCCTTCACCTCGTGGGTACCATGACTAATTCATCTTCTTCAAAATCGATTGCAACGTTGTGGCATTGATGGATTTGTGAAACCACAAACTGTATTTCCTTTTAATAATTGCGTTGTCAGTGGGTGAGGCACTATAAGTCTGTAAATGCAACATTTGAGTAAAGGAGATACCACCACGTTCTTTTGGTGGCTTCTTTCTCCTCGTGCCTTGTTTTACTTCTAGCTCTTGCAAAATATAGTAGACTTTGCTTTTGTTTCTTTGGAAAGCCAAAACAAAAGAAAACAAGAACCTTTGTTGGCGAAAATTGGGAATTAACCATGATTGCCAAACTATATAGTTAGTAGGCACTATTTCAAAACTATATTTTTTACTAACATCTCGAGTTTAAAAAACTCGATTTAGGACTTATAAATCGAGCCTCAAAGACTCGATTTCTATGTTCTGAGTTACGTCTAAGTTGGCGTTTTTCTACGTGGCATCTACCTGGAACTCGAATATTAGACACTCGAGTTATATTTCGACTCTTTAAGCATCGATTTGTATGTGATGTGGTTCATCCACGTGGAAGCCACCTGATATGCGGAAGCCACCTAGAAACCGAGTCTCTGACACTCGATTTCTAATAGGGCTTTTTCAAAATTAAACCAAGTCTCTAACGCCTCTCCACTCTCACGCCTCTCTCCCTCTCACTCTCGCACAGACTCACGCCTCTCTCACTCACCCTCTCCACTCTCACTCACCACTCACCCTCTTACTCTCACACAGACCCTCTCTGCTGTCACACCTCTCTCACTCACCCTCTCCACTCTCACTCATCACTCACCCTCTTACTCTTACACAGACCCTCTCCACTGTCACACCCCTCTCACTCGCCCTCTCCACTCTCACTCAATCTCCACTCTCAAGCACCTTCTCCAGTTCTCTCAGGTGTGATTTTCTTCTCCTAAACCCACTTTTGAAGTACATTTTCGGTTGTTTTTCTTATTGTGTGATCTTTTCATGTGGGTTTGTGGTTTTTGTTCCAAAATTATGATTGATTTGATTGTTGACTGTACTATTTTTTAGAACTTGTTTCGTGTGTTACTCTGTTTGGTTCCCAAGAATATGTGAGAAAAATTTTCCATTTTGTGCTGAGAGTGTCATGTTTGAGAAAATTTAACATGAGGAAACTAAGAGGCCTGAGGAATAGTAGTCAAAACTTGATTTGCAAGTACTCTGTTGTTGTTGTTGTTTCTTGTTGTTTTTTTGTTGTGTGTTATATTATGTCTTCTTTTGCAAGTACTCTGTGTTGAGTAGAATATATGGTTGACTTTCTTGGCAATGTTTTCTTGGGTGGGAGCTGTTTCGTGGGCTTTTGTTTCACTTCCAAAAATAAAATTTGAATTGTCTCCATTCCGCTTGTTCAATTTAATGGGTATGTCCACTTCTCCAACTTGATTTGTCATAATTGTATGGCCATCATTGGTTTCTTTTGTAGTTTGTGTGCAACTAAATTAGTTACATGTATGAAGTTTCTCCTGGCACATTTTCAAATTTGGGTTGATAACCAAATAAAACTTTGTGATGAAAGGAAATAAAGAACAAGAGAGACTCTCGGGAGAATGACAAGGGATAATCTCCAAAGTGTTACAAGATTATGAAGTGTTCTGTTGCTTCTAACAATAGATGAATTGGTTGGTTTTCTATTTGCTAGAAAATTTGAGATATGGCTTCCCCTACAACAAGGGAAAATGGGAAAAGATTAGAATTGTTATTGAAATTAAGAAAGATGAGTGACTGACTGCTTGGTTTAGAAGCAAGTTGTCAGTATTAAGTTTCTGTTGTTTGAATAGTAATATTCTTATGCCACTTTTATTTTTAAGGTCCAGGTTAGTTTATTAGGAGTGACCTTTCACTACATGTCCTATAAGAACCTCCAGGATTGCTTAAAAAAATGGTGTGCCTTTGGATTCTAATCAACTAAGTGAGAGAGAGAGAGAGAGAGAGTGTGTTCTGCAAAACTCTTCAGAGCAGTATTATCATTATAAACTTCCATAGACCTTGATATTAACAAATCTAAACTCTAATATTGACCAAGAAAAATTTACCAGCCAAGCAGTGTTCTCTTTAGGATCATGTGAGTCGGCCTTGAGCTCCTTAGTTGCTTGAATTGCTAGTTTTTTTTTTAATTAAAAAAATAAAAAAGCATTCCAGTTTAAATTAAGGATCTGTTGACTTTATATATAACTGTGAAGAGACTCTTCACAGTTATATATAAACTTTTTCATCTTGTCAGAAGAACTCCTATCTTGTATAATTAGGTGGCATCCCATTGGCATTTCTTTAATTAATTTACTTATGGAGAGAAAAATTCCAGCCAAACAAGATTTTAGAATATTGCTAATGTCCTTATAAATATATATATATATATATATATATAAAATAGGAGAGAATGTTCATTATAGCCCACTTGTTTCAGGAAGACTCCAAAAGCCCCAGATGCATCTCTCTGTTAGAGACTGGAGCCCTTTCTTCTAGAGAAACAAAAAATCAAAATAATAATAATAAATAGAGAAAAAATGCTTTCACCTTATCTCTCTATGTGAGTCTTTTTCTTTTCATGAGTGATGTCTCTGAAGCAGAAACTTATCAAAAATAAATAAATAAAAAAAGAAGACATTGGATACTTGAAAGGAACTAAGGTAACACTTAGTCTTGTATTGGGTTTTTGTTTCTGACTTTGTGTGGATATTGAGTTCATGATCTGCACCTTCTGTTTGTTAGTTACTTGTTATCTTTCTTAGTGTTATGACATTCAAGACTATCATGATATTCATTAAATTTTTAGTAGAGTGATGCTTGTAGTGTCAGGTTATTTTGTGTATTCCAGTTAAGAGGATGGACCTGAATATTCTGTGGAACTTTATCATGTTCTGAAGAATAACTACCTAGAAACTCTCTTGAGTCTATTTATTAATTAGTAAACTTCTGCTTATGTGATATTTTGCCTGAATTTTATTTCTTTTAGTAGCAAATAGTTTATTTTCATGTACTTACCTTTTATTTTAGCTATTTATGAATTTTTTGTGGATGGTCTATGTTACTTTGCATATTAGTCATTGTTATTCTTTTGGTTGGTTTTTATTTGGACACGTGTTGTTAATGATATGCAATTGATTTTTAGTTTATTAGTTGTCAGTGTAGTTTACATTGTATGTATGAATTTTTAGTTAAGGCTTATTCCACATGGCAGCAGACTACAAATTCAGTTAGTTTAGGCTTAGGGCAGTTAATTGAATTCTTTCATCTTTGCTTCATTCTTTCATCTTTTACTAAATTCTCATTGTACAAACTGGCTTTTGTTGCTCGAACTCATACCTAGTTCCATAAGCATATTGTGTGTTCATTTCTCAAACTAACTGCTTATCATTCTTGTGCAGTATGGCTGCTACAAATGCTAGACAGATTGACCATGCATAGCCTGGACCCATTGAAGAGTCGGTGTTGACACAACAGGCCGACCATCGGTCCGAAGCTATTTGGAATGGGCAGGTAAAACACAACACTAAAAATTTAACCAATTTAGATTTGAAACCTATGGCCAGTGGCATGTACGTGCTTACTTCACATGCTGTTTTTTAAAATGTTTTCTATATATGGATTGCACTTGGTTTGATTTTGTATTCTAATGGAAACTACTTAAAATGGTGATTAGAAAATGGTGATTTTAATATTTAAGTATTTTTCTGCTTTGATTTGGTAATGAATTTTTCATTCATCCAAGCTAAATAAATTAATTCATAATTTATTCAGTAAAAAAAAATTATTAATTCATCTAAGCCAAATAAAAAACATATTTGTGCCTAAATCTTCCACATGGTACTTTTTGTGGTTTCTCTTGGAAAAGTTGAAAAGCACTGATTCAAGAATTTTTTTTTTTCTTTGTTGTTCTATTCATCCACAAAAGAGAGAAGGAAAAGCTCAATTGTTATGTAAATGATTGCCTTTTGGCAAGCAAATACTGTAAGCATTATTTTGGCAAGCAAATATGTGATTGCCTTTTTATACTTGTTATGGCAAGATTATTTTTAGAAGGAATCTCAAAGATAAGGTATTCTGTGATCTACAAGATTGCTTATTGGCTTTAGATTGAGTTCATGTAGTATTTACCTGGCTTATTTTAACTCATAATCCGATAACAATGGCAGCAACCACAAAAATAAAAAGAAAATCTTCTCTTTACTCTATCTTTCATGCATGTTAACTGTGAGTTTTTTGCATTAGGTACAACATTTATATGCTCATTAAGATTAAGGCTTGGTCAAGTTGTGTATGCACTTTATGCATGGAGTAGATTTACTTTGCACTGCTTTCTGCTTCTTTATGTTTTCCTTTTCCATCCGCTTGATATTTTGGAATGTGTTGTTCTGAACTGCATCCTTCTTATGGTACCCCACTTAATTCATAAATGTACACACACCTGTTGTCTATATTAATCCATGGTTCTGTTGTGTGCAGGATCTGGGGGCCCTTACCTACTGCAACCGCAGTGAAAAGTTCTCTAAGTTAGAGCCAATGGTGGACGACCGAGTCGTTGACATCATTAAGGGACTTGGTTTGGAGGGACTCCTCAGGACCTCGGGTAGAGAGATTGATCATGGCCTGATAACGGCCTTAATGGAGCGATGGCGACCCGAGACTCACACCTTCCATATGCCACATGGTGAGGTCACCATCACATTGCAGGATGTCGAGGTTCTTCTCGGGCTTCCTGTTGATGACAAGGCCATAACAGGGAGCACGCAAAAAGTATGGCGAGATGTGTGTCGGGACTTCCTTAGCTTTGTTCCTATAAATGATAACACAAATCAACTTATTAGCCAGAGGATTGTCATCAAACGGCTTTTAGAGCAAGTTGCCAGTCCATTGCCGCCTAATGCTGAAGAGGATCAACTCCATAAGTACGCACGATGCTACATCCTAGCGCTACTGGGGGACACGATCTTCATGGACAAATCTGGCGATAGAGTGCATCTAATGTGGGTGTAGCAATTGGAGGACCTTTGCAACCCACAAAGGTACAGTTGGGGAAGTGCTTGCCTTGCATGGTTGTACAAAGAGTTATGCAGGGCAAGCAATAAGACAGCTAGTTAGATTGGTGGGTGCTTGCTGTTGGTCCAGTATTGGACATGGGCCAGGTTCCCATATTTATGCCCGACAGTTGAGCGTGGCCCGCCAATGGGTGCTTATGGTCCTCTAGTGTGTGGTCCACTGTCCCTGAAGTAAGTCTCTACCTCATACACGTCATGTAACTTGAATTTATTTATTTATTTTAAAGGCTTCTAGGAATTATTTAAGTCAATATTAAACAATTTTAAACAGAGGTTCAATATATATGATTAGGTTAATATACTCTAATTTTGTGTCAAATTTCCTAAATTATATGATTAGGTTAATATATATGCTACTTCTTCTTAATTTTTATTTTTTTATTATTTTATAAGTATATAAAAGCTACTTAGTTAAGCAAGCTTCAGTTTACTAGATTAACTATCTTATTAGAAAACATACTCTAAATGCAGCATAACAAAGTATGTTTGTAATGAATAGTTGAAAAGCGAGTGGGTGGGCTAAGGTTATAAATACTTTATTTAAAATTACTATGTACATTAACCAAGCTCTACCCAATAACATGTTATAGTTAGCCGTAATGACCATGATTTGGAACTTAGAGAGTCTATATGCAAATTGTTTCCTACAACTTCATTACATTAACTTGACCATCCATAGATTGATTACATTATAGTTTTAATCATATGATTTTCTCAGTGGGAAAGTTGTACAAAGTTAATGATCCCTTGTTCTTAATTGTAGGTGGTTGTGGGTCCCAAACAAGAAAAACAGGCCCGCCCACATCTTCCTAAAAAGGTATCGCGAGCAAATAGCTTCAATGTTGCCAGGCCAGGTATGAAAATGCCTTGTTTAACATGTTTAGGAACAAGATATACATTTGGTGAACTTTGAAATATAAACATTGTTGTCTAATGTGTTGCGTACTTGTTTTTTGGCTGTTGTAGGTGGTGTGGCAGCCGTATGAAGCTGAATTAGAGGACCTTCCGCAGTGATACGTTGCAAGGAGGGCCGTGTGGATGGCAACGGTGCCGCTTGTATGTTTCCACCTAGTAGAGAAACATACACCGGATCGTGTCGTTCGTCAATTTGGGATGATCCAAGAAGTTCCTTGTGATGTTGACACTGATACAGCACTTCATGCCATTGATTTGAGGGGGAAGGTCGGTGTTGATTGGATGCGGCAACATGCTGGGCATATCATGGAGTGGGGTAATCGCCTTCAACGACGTTGTGAAGCAGTGCTTAATGATATGCCTCCACAGCATGAGTACTTCGACTGGTTCACAAGGGTAACTCAGAGGTTCATCAATCTCCCCGGTGCTAAATTGATTCTAATGGTAACTTTTCCATGTCTTCTACATCATACCATACTTCTTAGCATGAAACCACTGTTTAGAGAACATGATATATGTGGTCCAATGTCTTCTTAGCATCAAACCTCCCTTTTAAAGCTGTTGTCTGCTTAAGATTCCTTATAGAGAACTTTGTTGATTTACCTTATAGAGAACTTTGTTGATTTAAAAATCTAATTTGAGATGCTCTAAGCTCAAATTTTCTGTTTCAGCCTTTAGAGTTATGGTATACATTCTTCTTTCCATTTTTATTATTTTTAATTTTCTGTTCATTTGAATTTTTAATTAGCATTTTTGTCTACTCTATCCACTAGCTACATCTTTAATAGAAAAGATAATTTAAATTTAGTCAAAGGTAACACTTGGTCTCCCTATAATTTGCAATGATTACTAGCAAAACCAATTTAGAACCAACATTTATTTTATTATTGATTGGCATTGTTGATTTGGTATTGCATTACTAATATATGTGGTTTTTCCATGTGCAGATTGAAGGATACATCCGTTTGTTGAGGCATCACCCAGTGGGCACGGAGAACTACAAGGACATTACTGATGTGCTGAAGGTAGTGCAGGAGATTGGCCGTGTACAACCTCCTATCCCTGAGGCCCCGAATGAGGAAGCAGCTATTCCTGCAGCAGTGGCTACTCAGAGGCCAAGCAGTACTGAGAGGCCAAGCACGAGCACAGCTCCTGCCGAACGTCGCTCTTGCCCGCCTGTTGCTACCCCTCGGGTTGTCCCTACCCCCGATCCCTCTCCATCCACCCCACATACATCTCCTACCCCCAACATCCTTCCACCCACATCCATCTCCTACCCCCAACATCCTTCCACCCACCCCACATCCATGTCCTGGGTCTGACATCCCTCCACCCACCCCATGGTCATTTCCTGAGCTTTCACCCATTCCATCCTTTGACTTGGGTATTAATCCAACCCCTCCTGACATGCACACGGAGCCACCCTCCCACAGTACATCCACTGGCCCTTCTCGAGCATCGACCCACCCCATGTTCAGGCTGAGCAGGCTGTTGGGTTACCTGCATAGCTAGTAGGTCGGCCGAAACGCATATTAAGGGCACCTCCTTGTGGGACAGGGGGGCACAAACATGGACATAAAGCTGGGCCCGAGGCATCTAACGAAGGACATGCTAGACCTCCTCCTCATTATACAAGACAGAGTAAAGTTCAAAAAAGGTAACTCAAATGATACCTTATTCCTTTGTAAGAGTGAAGTGGAGGGTGAGGTTGTGGGTTTAACATATTATGGCGAAGAACTTGAGGATGATAACCGCAATGGTATCATCATTGTTCTTTGTATAAACTATAATGATTTTTATTTTGTTGGGTTTTTATTTATTTATTTTTTTCCTTCTTTTTATTGATTTGAATTCAATTTGATTGATTCAAGGTGAGAAAAAGAGAGACTTTACCAAATTAGAGTTGAAACCAGATCATGCTAATAGGCTTTTGTGGGCTTGCGTGGATGGCCGTATTTTCCTCAAAACATTTTCACCTTTGTATAAACAAGCTTATGATTTTCTCATTGCTATAGCTGAACCCGTTTGCAGGTATCAAATTTTGAGTGTAACACATCAATTTGTGTTTTATGTATTGAGTATTTTTTTTTATATGCGTCTATATTTGTCAGATTATAGCAGTGTTGTGTGTGTGAATTTTGATTTATAGGCCCGAGTCAATGCATGAGTACAACCTGACCCCTCATTCGTTGTATGCCGCGGTGTCTGTTGGTCTTGAAACTGAAACTATCATAGCTGTTTTGAATAAACTGTCAAAGACAAAGCTGCCTAAGGAAATGATTGATTTCATACAAGCTTCCACGGCCAATTATGGCAAAGTGAAGCTCAAGCTAAAGAAGAATAGGTACTTTGTGGAATCTCCATTTCCTGAGTCAAGTGACTACGTTTTGAGCTTTTTTGGTTATTGGCAGTGTATAGAGATTTTCAAGTTGTGATGCTAATGGTTAATGAACTCTTTGTAGGTATTGAAGAAGTTGCTTAAGGATGAAGCCATATCCAAAGCAAGGATTAATGCTGAGGTTGGTTACTTGATACAATTAAATTTGTAAATGGCTGGTGTGTGTATTGTTTTACATGGCATGAGTTATTTCTAATAGCTTTCTAATCTTTGGATGATTTGACTGGTGGTTTTTTAGATATTGAGAAATGGCTTAAGGGATACTAATCTAAGAACTGGCTTGTTTGATCCATGGTGACCAGTTTTTTGAACATTTTTTTTTAGACCATGTTTAATTCTAGGCATGTTTTAGGTTCATATGCTGTGCTTACAGTGTGTCTCTTTGTTTGTGTGTATGCTTGCCTGTGTCCAATAATTTTTGAAGATTGATTGTCTTATCAGACCTTATTAAGATTCATTTTTGTGCTTCGTTTTGGTGAGCTTTAGTACATAAATTTTTAAACTTTCAACATTATCAATGTATGATGTATATGTCTAGTGCCAGTATATTTCTCACAATTTTTTTGTCAACTATAGCTGCTTTACACTCCTTTTCTTCCTCTTTTAAAATCTAATGGCTGTACATGATTGTGTATTTTTTTTTTTTTCCTCTTTTACTTGGAGAAGTAGCTTTATATCATATTTCAACATTTTCTATTAGTTGAATGTTGAATCTCTATGTGGACTTAAGGTTTCAAATGGAAGTGATGGCTTTACAATCAGCAAAGCAAAGGGTGAAATTGGAACTGGTCATGAGGATTTGCTTAGTGGAGCAGAAGTGGCAGCTGTAGCAGAAGAAAAAGAAACTCATGCATTTGAGGTTGACCCTGCTCAGGTAATCTATAAGAGTTTTCTGAAATCGAACACATCTTAGACTATGCGTGATTTGTGTTGCCTTGTCAGGCCTAAACTCCTTAGATTGGAGCAGTAAGGCACCCATTTGGTGCAAAAGGATATCAGCTGGATTTAGGTCATCCTGGTCCCAATCTGTGACTTAAATTTGACTGATGTAGTGCATAGAAAGCATACACAGCTTCATCCCCCCCCCCCCCCCCCCCCCCTTCTCTTCCAGGTTTTCTTTGAAAGGGTTTATTGGGGAGGCTTGGCTTGTACTGTATGACCTTTTGGATCTGATTCAATATTTTTTGGCTCTTTGTTCAACTGGATGGTATTAGATAAATGTATACCATATAAGATTGTAGATGTTTGGATTCTTTGTGTGTCTGAATTGTTTTTTGGGGAGGTTTGAACATATATGATATAACTGGTATACTTAAATTGTTCCCATGATTTGTTGTACTATTTTTAAATGATCAATACAATTATTCATCACTATTATTATTATTATAAAGGATCTTTCAGATCTGCTTGTTTCTGTATGATGCATGAGTAAGTTGGTTTATATGTATGCCAACGAGTTCTAGCTCCAAAGGCACCTTCTCCCCTTGTAAAGAGCACAATGGAGGATGAGGTTGTGGGTTCAAGACCCATGGGGTGCAATTGTAACTTTTTTTCTTAAAAAAGCATGTTTATATGTAGATACATTTCTTTCACTAGCAATAAATCTGAACATTTATATTAATTTGTTCCATTGTGGTGGAAAAACAGAAATGCCCACAAAGATGGACAACATTGCATTCTGTAGATTTGGTTGAGTTAATATTTATGGGGTGAAGATATCATTTTTATACTTGGATCCTTCATGGCTTATTTGAAGAGATCTCTTAATGAAACTCTTTTTGTTCTCTAATCGACAGGTTGAGAATGTAAAGCAACGTTGCTTGCCAAATGCTTTAAATTACCCCATGTTGGAGGAGTATGACTTCAGAAATGATACCGTGAGTTAGAATTCACATGTTTTTCCCCTGATCTTAAATTATTACTGAATGTTAAGTTGAATTTCAGTGTTGTGGAGTGAAGGGACATCCAGCACCTTTACAAGTTTCATCATTTTATGGAGTCACATATGATGATTGTACATATATACCTTTTGTCACTATGTGCCCCTCCAACATAACTTTTGCTCTTTGACACTGTAGGTCAACCCTAACCTCGATATGGAACTGAAGCCTCATGCACAACCACGGCCATATCAGGAAAAGAGTCTTAGTAAAATGTTTGGAAATGGTAAGCTTAGTTTGTTTTGATGATGCACAAATCCAGTACGTGACTAATCAATTGCCCGGATCCAAGTACGCGACTTAAGCACCAACTTGAAGAAGATGTTGGTTGCAAAGTTCTTCACTTCATCAACAATGAAGATCAAGAAGCACTTGGTTACAAAACCCTAAGGCACAAAGACGCAGTAGCTTCTTTCAAAGAGAATAAGGCATCGGTCACCTTTTGCATATGTTCTCCTTTTTATTCTCTTTCTATTTTCTTTGTATTCTCTTATGTGACGACCTCTAAAACAAGCCTTATATATATCTAGGATTGTGAGAAAAGAAACCATACACATACATGTCAGCATGGGCTGAAAATCAGATATGAAAATCTGAATTTCGTAAGGCTTAGTAAATCTCGATCGATCGAGGAGGTGTTGAGCAGGTGTCAAGGGGACAGGAGATATCTCGATCGATCGACCAGGTGTTGAGAAGCTATCGAGATTGCGATAAGAAACAGCCTAAGAGCTCGACAGATAGCCAGGTGTCGAGTAGCTATCGAGCTTTAAAATTCAACACTTTCTCACTTGATTCTTGGACAGATTTGCATGTTTTCAACACTTGATCTTGAAACACAGTTTCTTAAAGTATTAAACACATCCTAGATCTACCCAAATACAAGTAAAGTGCGTTTTGTCAAAGGATAAGTCAATTACATAAAATAGTGACATATGTTCCTAACAAGTGAAACACATATGTCCTAACATGCTGGGTTCCCATGGATCACTATAGCCACTACCCCCTTCCCTTTGTGGTTGAGTAGGGGGTTCCTCTGCACTTCGGGCTCCTTTTGAGTGAGCTCTAGGGTTCCCTCTCTTAGCTTCTTGTGAAAAAGCCTACGGAGGGTCCAGCAATCCTTGGTGGAGTGCTTGACATAATTATGAATCCTGCAAAACAAGGGATTCTTCCTTTCTTCCTCAGTTGGTGGCCTGGATACGGTAAATGGCCTAACAATTCCATCTCTAATTCATTTGTCCAAGACATGGTTCAATTCCTTTGTAGTACATGGGATTACTAGTGGTTCCTCAAAAACCTTCCCTTCAGGCCTCTTCCTTTTCTCTCCCACTGATGCTGTCATGGCCTGGGGTATTGGCACCCTCTTTGTTCTCATAGTCTGTGCTGTCCTTCTAGTTCTTAGTAGCAGGTCAGCAAACTAAGTGATGCACAAATTTTCGAGGTTGAGCTTGTAATCAAAGAGCATGTTGGATATGCAGGTCTCCATAGCAGTCTAGAGAAACATTTTCAAATCTTTTGATGAACTGAACAGGATCCTCTCTAGGCCTTTGCCTTACCATTTGAAGGCTTTGGAAGGTGACCTTGTCCTCATCGGGGTAATACTTTGCACAGAACCTCTCCATCATTTCGTCCCAGGTCTTAATGGACCCAGGCCTTAGCGTGGTGTACCATGTATATGCTCTGTCCACTAGGGGCTTAGCAAACTCCCTTAGACACAGTTTCTGTCCCTTGCGTAAAGGCCCATAGTGTGAATAAACCTACTCACGTGTTCCATAGCACTTCTGTTTCTTCCATCAAAAGGATGGAACTTCAGGGGTTCATATCCTTTGGGATATGGCTTGACTAGGAGCTCTGGTGAGAATGGGGGATCCTGAGAAAATTGCTTGGAGATCCTCGAGAGTTTTTCCCTTTCCTGCTCCAAAAGGGCATTGACATCTGCTAGCGTCAGGTATTGGGGGTTGGCTCCCCCTCCTACTGCTGACCCTCCCTCTGGTTGGGCTCTATCCTGGTTGACCATAGGGGGGACATTGTCCCTGATTTCCTGTGTCCTACCCTCTTTGAGGAGGCGGATTTCTTAGTGCAAATCCTTCAGCATTTCTGCCATTCGAGCCACGGGGTCTGGCTCCTGCCTTGTGCGCCTTTGTCTCGATACGACCTCCTATTCTACTAGGGGCACCTCGCCTCTATGTCTGGAGGCCACTTCATTTTCCCCCACAGGCTCAGAGGCCGCAGGTGGCGCATTGGAACCTTTGCTGTTCCTTGGTCTTGGAGCCATGCTCTGCGAAGGGATTGCTTCTTCCCTATTTTTTACCCAGTCCCTAGTGAAGTCGCCAAAATGTGAGGGTCCCTTTTTGGACAGTGCCCAGGCCCAAGCTGAAGCGAGGACCCTGGGCCTTGTTGTTGTAGTTTGAAAGGACTGGGCTTGGTTTACCGTAGTTAAATGGGCTATTTTTCAAACCAAGTGGCGCATAGAGCAAGGATCTTACAATACATACATACTAGCAAGCAAGAATATAGGTATTTGAACAACAAGAAATAGTAAATGAAGACAATGTAATAAAGAAACACACAAAATAATTGTTAAAGATCCTCAAATTAGTATGAAATATTTCATTATTTTTCTTAATTGTGAATTACAATGTGCTCACTAAGATGTGTTAGAAGGTCCAAATAAGCTCAAAAACTACAGACTTAGATGGCTATCTAAGCCTCTAAGACTTGCAAAGTTTGAATCCCTTTGAATCCAAGTGTATTCTACAGTGGTTGTTCTGGGATACCGAGCGCTGTTTTCTACTTTCTTTGAGTTTCAGACAGTGTTTTCTCAATGATTCTGTTATGATTCCTTATTACTGAATGCCCCTCCAATGTTGGCTGCTTCCCTCCTTTCATAGTGTCATTCTAGGGTTTGGGGTACCACTGATTCTCCCCCTTGGCTCCCTGGGTACAAGAGCCCCTGTTATACCAGCCATTCTGATGGTTGGTTCTTTCCCTATTTCTCATAGTTTTCCTCTTTTGGTGCTGTTTCCCTAAAAGCCACTTGCTGACTTTCCATTCCGGGGTGTCCTTGGGGAGCTGACCTTCAATCTCTCTTCTTTCAAGGTTTCTTACCTTTTAGACTCAGCTTTTGGCTGTCCTTCCCTTTTTGTTATTTTTCCTAAGTGAGCCGAATCCATCCCTGCCAGGTTGAAGGCTTTCCTAGCTACTTCCCCTTATGGTTCTTCTTCCTGGGTTCCCCGAGGTACCAGCCTTTTGTTCACGAGTTGTTGCTCTCCAAGCCTTCTGGTTCTTTGCTGCGTCACTGGGTGCTTGAGAAGGACATATCTACCCTTCGTTTCTTGTGTTTCGTGGCACCCCTTTTGAGTTGTCTTAATCCCACTTCAACTATGCTGCGTGTCCCGAGGATCCCGAACCTTTGGAAGCCTCTGGGGATCCCGGCCCAGTCCGTTCCTCTGGACTCTTTCTTTTTATCCTCTGATCTTGGCGGGCCAGGCCTTTTTCTTTCTTCCCTTTTGTTTCATGGGCTCTAAGGCTTGTCCTTTCATGGATTTTGGGCTTCAAGTCTTTTGGGCTTGCCATACTCTTTCCTTGTGGTGGGCTCAAACTTTTTAATATTACTTTCCATGGGATTGGCCTATTGTGCTATTTCTTTAGGCCTTGGTGTTATGATTTTTTAGACTTCAATAGAGGGGAAGGAGGGGCTTCGCCGTGGGACACCTGAGGGAAGAACAAGCTAGGGGTGTACTAGGGATCCTGTAAAGGGAAGGCTGGGTGCTCCACAACCTCCTTCACTTCACCCTGTGCAGACCCAGAAGGGCTTTCACTTTCAGAAAGGCTGGGAGTACGTTCCCTCCTTTTTCGTGAGGAAGAAGAAGTCATGGAACGACAATGCCATAGGAAATAGAAAAGTTAAGGGAGTGAAGGACAGAGAAGAAGGGATAGAGAAACGGAAGCTAGAAGGAAGAAGATAAGTTTGAAAATAAAGAGGGTGTTTGTTTTGTGTTTTCAAACAACAATTTTCAGTTTTTAAACAATATTACACGTATTTTCACACACTTTTTCACCCACACGTACTTTCACAAATATTTTTAAACAACAATTTTCAGTTTTTAAACACATGTACCAAACGGACCCAAAATCTCTGGAAGTGAAAAGATGGTTTGAAGTAACGGCAATAATGGCGTAGGGACAATTGGAGAAGACGATGTATAGAAAGACGCGCCAGTTGCCAATATTTAATTTTTTATAAGAGAGAGTTATTGGCAGTTATTAATGGAGTTACGGGGAACGTAAAAAGTGGATGGGGAAGTTTTACTCAGACACTTAACTGCCACGTTCCGTGCAAAGAAGAGAAATTACAAAAGGAAGTGTAACACGTAAAAAATCAGGATGTCAAAGGGCAGCATGGGGAAGCAGGATTCCAAGGAAAGGAGAAAGGGGATCTTGAAATCATTTGAAACAGCAAGGAAGGAATTCCCACATAAATTAAGAAGTCTTGTCTACTCACGCGTGGGCTGCAGGCAACCCACGAGCTCGGGGGGCTAAATGTTGAGGTCCAAAAAATCACAATGTTATACCAAAGCCCAAAACAAAGTAAAGAATTGAAACCTAGGAAAAATAAAGCATTTGGGCTTCCAATAAGAAAGAAGAGAGGTCCAAACTCATTAAGGGTCCATAAGGAGGAACCCAAATCCATGAATGGGCAAGTTTCGGGCCCTATAAAATAAAGGAAGGAAAAAAGCCCAGCCTAGCCCTCAAAGGTCAGAAAATCGCTGGGGAGCCCGGGAAAATAACTGGGCCAGGATACCTGGGGATTCCCAGGAGCCTGGGATCTTCGGGACATGTAGCAAAACCAGGTTGGGATTAAGAAAGCTCAGGGTGGGTACCAAGAAACACAAGGAACTAGAATAGATATGTCCCTATCAACCACCCAATGATGCAGAAAGGGGGTCAGAAGGTTTAAGAACCAACAACCCATGAGTATAGGCCTGGTACCTCGAGGAACCCAAGAAGAAGAACCATAAGGGAATGTGGCTGGGTATCTTTCAGCCTGGTAGGAAGGAATCAGCTCACTTGGGAAAAATGAAAAAGGGAAAAGCAGCTTAAAGTTGGGTCTGACAAGGTGGAATCTAGAAGCCTTGAAAGAAGAAAGACCAAAGGTTAGCCCACTAGGACACCCCAATACGGGAAGGTCAGCTGGGGTCTTTTGAAGAGGAAATCTCAAAAGAAGGAAATAATGAAGAATGAGGAAGGGACCAGCCACCAATGTTGTTGACACAACATTGGTTCTGGTACCCAGAAGAACAAATAGAGGGAATCAGTGGTACCCCGGAAACCCTAGGATGGCACTATAAAAGGGGAAGCAGCCAACAATGAAAGGCATTCAGCAACAGTGAATTAGAGTAAAAATCATTGAGAAAACTCTGTCAGAATTCAAAAAAAGAGAGAAAAAGGAAGGAAATACCGTTTGGTATCCTCAAATAGCCATTAAAGAATACACTTGGATTCAAACAAACTTTGCAAGTCTTAGAGGCTTGAAGAGCCATCTAAGTCTGTAATTTTTGAACTTATTTGGACCTTGTAACACGTCCTAGTGAGCATAGTGTATTACACAATCAAGAAAGTAATAAAATATTTTGCATTATTTAAAGATCCCTAACGCTTTATTTTATGTTCCTTCTTGATCAATTTCGTTCCTTTGCTGTTTCTTGCTATTCAATGCATATATTTCTTGTCTATTAGCATGTATGTGTTGTAGGATTCGTGCTCTATGCACCACCTGATTCGAAATCAGCCTAATTTAGCTGTGGTGAATAGGGATGGCAATTTATATCCGACCCATGGATACCTAGCCCGGCCCGACCCTAATGGGCCAGATTTTACCCGGTTTGATAAAGAATAGGGTCGGGTATGGGTTTTAAAAAAATAACCCGAACTGAGTCTGAGTCGGGTCCGGGTTTTATTGAAAACCCGGCCCGAACCTGGACCCAAACCCAGTTACTCTGAAATTACAAAAAACCCCTTATATATATATATAATTGTAAACCCTAACCTACCCACCTCTCATTTCAGCTCACGCCTCACACATGAGCACGCTCAATCTCTCTATCATTCACTCAGTCACCCAAGAGCACGCACAAGAGCACTCTGTCACTCACTCTCAATCTCACAGCTCACACACTCACTCTCAATCTCACAACTCACACAATCACTCTCAAGCATTGCTGCGGCGCCGCCCAAGCTCTCTGCCTCTCACCGCCAGTCCCGTCCCCAGCTGTCACCGCCGGTCTGTTCACTGTTGTCCCGTCCCCACTTAATGCCACCATAAGCCGCTACCGCGAGCCACCATCTGAGGTAGCTCTGTCTCTTTCTCTCACTCAATAGCCAGCCCCAGGTTGAGCCTCCATGGCTGAACCTAAGCACCCTTCCCTCTATCTCTAGATCTAAAACCCAAGGCCGAAAACCTCAAACTCTTTCTCTCTGATCTCCAACTCGGGGCCAAGACTCTCTTCTCTCTCCATTTCTATTTTTATCTTCTTCTTTATATTTATTTTTTGTTTGATCTGAAGTCTCCTCCGTTGGTTTGGTTATTTCTGGGTTTGAGGATTGAAAAATGGGATTTAAAAAAAAAAAAAAAAAATTGGGTATGGCTGTGGAGATTTGAAAAGAATGGATTTTTGGGATTGGTTGTTTGGCCATGGGGCCCGATGGGGCGGGTCTGGGCCCCGCAAAAAAATCCGTTTAATAATCGGGCCGAGTCTGGGTCAAGGGTCCAGGCCTGCGGATCGGGTTCAGGTATGCAAAAACCCAGCCCGAACCCAGCCCGTTGTCATTCCTAGCGGTGAACCAAGCCCAATCCTTTAAAAAAATAAGTATTGGGCTTAGGATCCTTGTTTCTACTTGGGCTTGTGTGTTAAAAAAAAAAAAAAAAACCCACACATCCATTTTTTATGAGTTGTGCTAAAAATACAACAAAATGTCATAATAGTTGAAGTGTCAGCTCACTATAGGTCAAAATAAAATAAAATGAAATAATAAAATATTATATTCAAACCCACCACAACTAAAACTAAGACTGTTATGAAAGTATTGTAGCTTTTTTTTTTTTTTTTTTTGTCCTTAGACTTTCACTTTTTATTTATTTTTATGATTCAATAATAGGGTGAATGAAGATTTCAACCCTGATTCTACATAACTCATAATAATCATGGCTAGTTTTGTGACCATGACTATATTTGGATGTTCCAATAATTATATCACACTTGGTAAGAGTTAAAATGTCATGATGCAAAGATTATTGTATTTATCTAAAAAAAATTATATGCTATGCACATACATATTTTTCACCGTTTTCATATTTTTATGCCGAATTTTTGAAACATACTTTTTAAAAAGATGTCGAATAATATTAAATGCATACCATATTTTACTAATTATGCTGTTTGGTTTGAGTTGTTTATGTGAGAAATTGTACATGCTTTGAGTTGTTTAACTTAGAATTTGGTATTTTGTGAGTGGTAACTTTTGAACTTTGAACTTTGTTTATATAATTGTAATTTGATACTTTTCCTTTTATTAGTAATTTAATAATTTGTGTAAAAAAATACTTTTTTTTTTCAATGTTTCTTTAATACATGTTTTGAATTATAATTATGAGTATTTTTTAGTATATTTTTTTAATTAAAAAGTAGGATCTTACAATACTTATGCCGATCCTACGATCCGATCCCCAAACCCGATCTTAAATATAGAAAATAATAATTTGTTTGTGCATAAAAACATCAGTACTATTAGCACTCTTGGGTCCTATTTTGCTGTAGAATGGGGCCAATGGGCTTTGTTCCTTTTTTTTTATTTTTTGGGCCACTATTAGCCTGCACACAAACATTAAAACCCAAATAGCATTTTATGAAACATAATAATAAGTAAAAAGGGTTAGTGATTATCTTTTGGTGAAAGATAAAGTAAATCCAATATATGTGTATATATATATATATATATATATGAGTATTCCTCTTAAATGTTAAGAGTCACTCTAACTTCGACAAACTTGAGAACTATCAAAGGATGTTCAAAGCTGTGAGGTTTGGGATCTGCCTAAAGTGAACATTCTTCTTCCATCCTTGTAATTAATGAAAATAGTATTTCAAAGGAGAAACTATGGGTAGGTGAGATTAGAGGGAGAGAGGAACAACCACTTCTTCAGATTTCTCCTCCCCTTCTGAACAAATCGTACCCCCCTAGATTCAATGGTGATGGCTTAGGTTCCTTTTGCAAGCTTAGGTTGCTAATTGGGCTTCCTAATGGGTATTTGTTCTGCGACATAACCTAGGCTAGCTTCCCCAAGTTTTATTGGACCCATGGCTTCGGATTTTTAGGCTTGGGCCACTATGGGCATATGCTGAGAACATATCGTGGCAGATTTAGGGTTCTTGATATATTCTGCGGAATTCGTTGTATTTTGCCTTTTGATAATGGGGACTTGTTAGCCAATGTTTTAGTTTGGGCGTTGTCACTCTCAAAGGCCAACAAATTTGGGCTCTCACCCTATCACATACAAACACACTCAATCATTATCATTTGTTTCTAAAAAAAAAAAAAATCATTAATCATACTCAAACCAAAAAAAAACTAAACACACAACTCACCCCATTACAAAGCTTCAAATCATTCTATCAAAAATATAAAGAAAAATATCAAACCAAACAAAAAAAAAAATAGTCATGATACATACCCATAAAAAAACCTAATACATATATGTAACTAACAACTAGAGAGAGTGAGTGTTATAAAAACCTTACTTGACATGAGGATGTGTAAATGGAGGGTGAGTTTGATTTGAAGTTTTGTAATGGGGGTGAGTTTTGTATGAGAGTGAGAGAGAGAGTGAGAGAGGAAGAAAAAGCTGTTCGGTTTTTTGGAGGAGAAAACGGCTCTACCCAGAGACCCACATTATGAGGACTAAGGACAAGCAGCTGCCCTAACCACGTGGATGCTTGTGCACCAGTGCTTGAAAATCGAGTCTTAGAGACTCGATTTCCAGGTGGACGCCACGTGAATTACATAAAGCGAGCATTTAATTGTCGAGATATAAATCGAGTCTCTAAGACTTGATTTCCAGGTGGACGCCACGTGGAAAAGCGCCAACTCAAACCTGATCAAAACATGAAAACCGAGTCTTTGAGGCTCGATTTATATGTCCTAAATCGAGTTTTAGAAACTCGAGATGTTAGTAATACATATACTTTCGAAACAGTGTCTACTAACTATATAGTTTGGCAAACAAGGTTAATTCCCAATTTTCGCCAACCTTTGTTTGTTTCCAGATCCAGATTTGTGGTACCCACAAGGTGGTGGCTAGTGGGGGTTTGTTGGATTTTTTTTTATTATTATTATTTATTTTTGGTTACTATCAGCAAGGGCGTATGGCCTCTAATGACGATCGGCGAGATCTTTCTAGCAGACCGGCGAAGGACTTTGGTGGTGGTGGGGCTGGTTTGAATTATTTATTTATTTATATTTATTTTAGGATATTGAAATAAGGAAAAAACTAAAAATAATGATTTAGTTAAAAGAAGTGTGCATGTGTTCAATTTTTATTGGTGGAGTATAAAGTGGAGCAGGAATCATGAGACAGAAGATTTGGACTCCTCCAAACCACAATCTTACACCATTTCCCCAGTTAAAGCATTCACATCAACTCGTGCAAAACTTTGTCTATTTTAGTATAAAAATCTAATTTTTCTATTTTACATACTCATTTTTTAAAACGACCAACATCAAATTATCTAGTTTATACTATATTTCATTAAAATATCAATTTTTCTTGATTTTTTTAAATTGTTTTTCTTTCTTAACACACAACAACTATCCACTCTCTTCATTTATCTTCGAAATACGTAAAGAAAGAATAAACAACTAAATGCAAAATGAATAGTGTTAGTGCAAATTTTTACATGTTTATTATAGCAAACTTGTAAATTTACACAATTACACACAAATTGATGTAGATCAATTTTAGGTAAAAGAAAAAGTATGTAAATTTTATATCTTTTTCTTTATTATACACGGACTATTGTAAATACTCTTACCGCACCAAATCCTGAGGGTTCAGTGTCCCAACCACTATCTTTGGCCAGGCCAACATGTTTAATTAGTCTATGTTGAGGTGCATTCCATTAGTCAACCCCGGCGATGCAGTGGTTGAATTGGAGATGCGGTGCCAGCCGTCACCGAACACAACTTCCATACATCCCTCGGGTCATTAATGCAGAAAAAAATATATAATAACACTATTCAAGCATATAATCTAACATGTATAATCATGATTTTAGTTTTGAAACTGTTATTCAAATCTAAACCAACCTCCTTTATGATGCTATAAGAGGTAATGATTGTATTGCCATCAATAGTGAACGGCTCATATTAACATCACTCGAGTTGCATGAGGGCCTGGCCATTACATAAGGTTTGTTGAAAGGCAATTTTTTTTTTTTTTGGGGTACAATTCGTTTACTTGTTCATACTTCATAATGATACAATACTAAAATATTAGAAAATTTACTTTAATCAACTAATCATACACTTAAAAAAATGCAACAAAAATCAAGACTAAAAATTGAAATCCATCTTATGAAAATGGAGCACATGAGACAGTAGAAGAGGCATATGTGCAAAATTGTAGCTTTAATGGAACTTCCAATGGAGCAAGGATCAAGACATGGCAGGTAAAGTGCTTAGAGGTTAGAGCCCTAGACATAAGAATAAAAAAACCTTTTAAGATTAAGTTATTCAATGGATTTCTTTTTCTTTTTACCCCCTTTAAATAATCTCTATATTTTCTTAGGGGGTTCGGGTTATGCAAGGAATATCTTCTTTGAGCAAATTCAACTTTTGGAGGTCCAAAACCCAATCATTATTGACCAGTTTTATTGCAATGGTGAACAACACAATTGCAAAAATATGGTAATTCAATTATATTCTTAAATCGTATTAGAACATACAACTTATGACCCAAAATTCTTATTCAATCAAATAATTTTATTTTGTAGACATCGGCAGTAAAAGTGGGCAATGTGACATACAGAGGTATTGAAGGAACTTGTGCAGGTTTGAAGGCCATTACTTTGAATTATAACCAAATAAAGTGCACTAATATTATAATGAACCACATCAACATAACATCGTCCGATGCTGAAAAATCAGTTATTGCCTCTTGCAACAATGCACAGGGAAAGTTTAGTTGCACCACACCGGAAGTGCCCTGCCTAACAAATGACAAGGATGATTGTGATAGTGGAAATTAACATAGTTTCCTTTAGCAATGATCTCCATGGAAGATGAAGCTATGCTATGCCTACTATGCCTTGTCTCTCAAAGTTACCCATGTTGTTTTAACTCTGAGATCACAATTTTTAAGTCATTTTTTCCCTTATGATGATCACTTATGCATGCACAAGAAAGAAAAAAAAATTATAATAAAATAACATAACATAAATCTGTTTCCCTCCTCCAATGGGGAAACTTTTCTATAATCCAATGGCTAGGATTCAAATTTAACTTTTTTTAACTTTAATTCTCTGCCCTTGGATGGTATTGCACTTGATGCAATATCCAATACTCTAGGTATTGTACTAGATCTCAATCCAAGTTCATAGATATCAAAATTTTAACAAATGAAATTGTGAGCAGTTTTAGACCTATGTTGGTTGCTTTTAATCAAATTAATCCAAGTTGAATATACAAGTCAATTATGCATTCGATTGATGTTTGATTATCAACCATAAAAATAACTAATATTGCAAGTAAATAAGTAGCGCATAAAATAAAGTAGACATGCAATATGGTAGTAAAAGGAAACCATGACGAGAAAAACTCTTTGGGGGGTTTATCACTGACCCTCCAATGATAGAATCCACCAATATTAATAAGATAGAAGTTTACAATATAAAATATATGATCTTAGTATTGCTACCGGTAGTTGAACTTAGTAAAGTGACCACATTCAACTTCAACCCGGTATGTTGAACTCTCCTATCATGGATATCCTCAACACATGAATATCCTATTTGTGACTTACCCCATAATAGCAACTTGACAATTGAGTCAATGTAGCAAGTTCCACAGAAACACTATATATGGATCTTCAAATGTGTTTGAGTTCTTATTTGGTACTAAACCCTTGGCATACAACAACGCAACAATATCTCCTCTCTCTTCCACGTTTACGATGGCTTAAGAAAGCCTTACTTATGTTCTGAATAACTTCAAGAATCCCAACATTTTAGTCTTTTTTTTCTAAGACACGCAGACAAAGGGGCAGAAGTATCTTTGTTACACTAATCCTACATAGTCAAGTAATTCAAAATGGCCCACTGAGCATGAAATAACTTGATGATCATCTAGAATTGAATAAAGTTTGGCTACAAACTTTATTATAATCTTAAGTTTCAATCCACAATAGGAAGATGTCCCCCTGTCATGTGTTACACATAACTCACTTAAAATAATTGTATACAATCACTTAAATATAGTTAAATAAGTCACGTAGGAACACATGTCATCTTCTTATTGTGGGTTGAAGCCTAAGGCTCTAACTAAGTTTGTAACTAAATTTTGTACTCTAAAATTTATCATCAAACAAGATTATAGCTTCTTTTTTTCTTTCATGCAAGATGAGATTATAGCTAGACAACCCAATAGAGTAATCCTCGTTTTACAGCATGTTATCTCCATCAAGTGTGTGAAAGATGTCTCTCTTTCAGTCTTATTTTTCTATTGTTACAGGGATATGATAGGAGGAAGAAATAGGACAACAAAATATTATAAGGAAAATGGGAGGCCACGAGACTAAACGTTTATTTGTTACAAGTTAATATGTATTTGGGTGCAATGATATCTCTTGTATCACCAGTAAAGGAGATTATGGAGTTGTACCTAAAACAAGCTTAATGGTTTCAAAGTGCGAGAAATTTCAAAATCAAGTCAAATGTTCGAATTTAAAATGTTTATCAGGCACTCTCAAATATTATTGCAGCGTAGTGCGGGGGTTAGTTAAAAGAAAAAGGACTTGAAAGGCTGGGAGACTTTTGAAGTGGACGACTAATCATAATATTAAAACTATTGACAGCAAGTCAATGACCAGCTTGAGTGCATCTTGCATCCGTAATTGACATGTTGAAAAAAAATTTTAAAATGTGAGAGTGTTTAGTTGGAAAAGAAAATTAGCTACTGCATAGTTCAATAATGATTCATTAGAGTATTAATTAAATGATTTAAACTTTTAAAATAAACAATAGTTTGATCATGGTATCAGAGCATTAGGTCTTGAGCTTATAATTATAAATCTCACCGTTGGGTTCCATCTATTAAAAGAAATTTTGGATCAATACTTGAGTTGGAGTGTCACAACATTAATTACATTATTAAATTTACAATTTCCTAATAGCATAACCTAGTACTATCCATCCAAACCTAGACCCAAAAAAACTATCTGACCTGGAGTGAATAGAACCAAGAATCGACTAATCCAATCACTAATTCAATCGACAATAGTTTTTGAGTGGCAATTATACTCTTCTGCAACTCAACTTTAATCGATTCAATCAAAACACCCTTCAAAGTCGTTGTTCTCCACTCCATGTTATCGTTCTTCTCCTCCAAATTTGCTTTTTCACAAATCCAGTGAGATCTCCACCGAATCTAAAGAGAATGAGGTCAAATATGGGGAGACCGTGGTCAAATCCGCGACTCTTCACCGAATATCTAAACTTTGCCAACGAACACTGACGCAAAAAACCTTTAGGCGGTTTCAACTGATTTGATCACCGTATAAGTTAGTCACTAGCAGTTGATGACTTGTATGCCTTGCAATCAACAATAGGTTGCATGACCCCAAACTCGACATGATCAAGTCAGATGGCAGATTAACCCCAAAACTAACCTCGATTTACCCTTAGATATCCCTAGCTTAACCTTTTGGGAGAATTGACAAATTATCATTTAGAATGAGAGCAAATAATCTTCACTCTAAAATATGAACTTTTCTTTCTCCATTTTAAGTGATTAGGTCAAGTTTAGGCTTGTTAGATAAGGGTGATTGCCATGCACTGGCGGAGCTATGTTTTGACAGGGCCAATTTTTGAAAATTTTGCATTTTTAGTTTTATGTATTATACGAGTAAATGAATAAATTAGTCTATCTCCTCTCACACCAATACTTTACTAACGGAATATTCCTCTATGGGTATAATATCTAAACAAATTAAGTCATAATCCAAAATATATTTCAAGTGATGTGTGTGTATTATTGGGTTTGAGTTCCACCTAATATAACTCTAAATAATGTTATATTCCTTTTTTTTTAATGGATACAATTTTGAAAATCCACTGGGGATAAATTACATTTTTTTTTCTTATACCTTACATGCTTCTAAAAGTTTAAAATGATTAGACTTTAATAAATATTATTTGTTCTATTTTTTGTACTCCACTTTATACTCCATCAATTATAGTATGTCATGTGTTTGATTTTTTTTTTTTTTTTCTACCATTTTAAACTTTGGCTACTTTACAAGAAAAAAAAATGATAAGTTATGATTGGTAGAATATAAAGTGAAACACATCCAAGTTTATAATATTGATTTGAATACTGTGATATTTCTTTTATATCACAAATAATAGAGTCTACCTAAAATAATTTTCTTTTGAAGTGGGATGAACTTTTTCAAAAATCAAGTGAAGTTCGAATTCATTCTCCAAAAAAAAAAAAAAAAAAAGTGAAGTTCGAATTTGAAATGTTTATTGGGCGCACTCAAATTGGAGCGTGTTGCAGGGGTTAGCCTTTGAAAGATTGAGTAAAAAATTGGCAGGCTATTCCCATACTCGAGTCATTGTTTGCTTCATGGGCTTTAAATATAGTTCAGAGTGCTTCCTTGACAACCTAAGTAATTTTAAACACAAACTGACCCCAAAAAAAAAAAGACAAAAATTCATCTTTTTATGGCTGCAATCTTATTCTTTCTTCTTCTCTTAACAATTTGCAATGCTGAAGCTCAACAAAGGCAATCTACTACAAATTTGGGCTCTTCTTTATCACCCACCACCAACTCTTCTTGGTTGTCACATTCAGGTTTATATGCCTTTGGATTCTACCAACAAGCCAATGACTATGCTGTAGGAGTTTTCCTTGCTGGGATTCCTCAAAAGACAGCAGTGTGGACAGCCAATCGAGACGATCCTCCAGCACCCGGTGATGTCACATTGAATTTCACTAATGATGGTAGGCTTGTCCTGCAATCAGCACAAGGCAAAGAGACAAGCATTGCTAGTCCTGGAGGTGCAACATCAGCATCGATGCTTGATTCTGGAAACTTTGTTCTCTTTAATTCTAAAGAGATAGTATGGCAAACCTTTGATTATCCAACCGATACAATCTTACAGGGTCAGCATCTCTCAACAGGAAAAGAACTATTTTCTAGCATTTCAGAATATGACAAGTCAACCGGATTATTCCGTCTTGCAATGCAAGAAGATGGAAACCTTGTGCAGTATCCAGTAGGAACCACAGACCCTCAATCTTCTTATTGGCGTTCTTACACCGATGGAGATGGAGATAACGTGACACTATGTCTTGATGTCAATGGCCAACTCTACCTACTAAATTCCACTGGCACATACCTTACCAATCTGACCCAAGGAGGATCTCCAACCAAAGATATAGTCTACCTTATGAGACTTGATGCCGATGGGATCCTGAGACTATACTCGTACAATTTACATCAGAATGGTAATTTGTCAGTCTTATGGTCGTCTACAAATGATATGTGTCTTCCTAAGGGACTATGTGGCCTCAACGCATTTTGTGTTATAAATGATCAACAAGCTAATTGCAAATGTCTTCCGGGATTTGCAGCTATCAACCAGGGTAATCAGAGCTCAGGCTGCGAAAGGAATTTTTCTGTAGAAAGTTGCAAAAGCAAAGATGGAAGTTTAAAATACACCATGGAAGAAGTTCTTAATACAGAATGGGACGAAAATTATTTTTCCCATCTGTCGTCAATAAGCAAAGAGGACTGTAAAGCAGCATGTTTGGAGGATTGTAACTGCGAAGTTGCCATGTTCAATGCTGGGGAGTGCAGAAAGCAAAATTTGCCATTGAGATATGGAAGAAGGTCGCTAACGGATACAAACATAGCATTTGTCAAGGTGGGTATAATTACAGCCAATACATCCACCCAGATTAGAATTGCACAAATGGGAAGCGAAAAAAAGCTTCGGAAGGACATCCTTATTATAAGCATCTCATTTGTTGTTTTTGGAATCTTTATGTTTGTGATTTCTGGAACTGCAATATACAGAAACCATATTTACAAAAATCGTGGCAGGGCATATACAAGGACTTCCAATAATGGATATATTGGCTTTAGTGAGGATGTTGCTCCACAATCATTTACCTATTCAGATCTTGAGTTAATGACTGATGGTTTCAAGGAAGAGTTGGGTAGAGGAGCATTCGGGACTGTTTTCAAAGGAACAATACAGAATGGTCAGAACGTTGTAGCTGTCAAAAGACTTGAGAAAGTGTTGGCTGAAGGGGAAAGAGAGTTTGAAACTGAGATGAAAGTTATAGGGAGAACACACCACAAAAACCTTCTCCATCTACTCGGGTATTGCTATGATGGAGAAAAAAGACTTTTGGTATATGAGTACATGAGCAATGGTTCACTTGCAAATATACTTTTCACACCTGAAAAACAACCTTGTTGGGATGATAGAATGGAAATTGCTCGTGACATAGCAAGAGGAATTCTTTATCTCCATGAAGAGTGTGAGCCACAAATCATTCATTGTGATATAAAGCCTCATAACATTCTCATGGATGAATATAGGCGTGCAAAAATCTCTGACTTCGGATTGGCAAAGCTTCTAAAGCCAGACCAAACCAAAACCTTTACTGGCATTCGAGGGACTAAGGGGTACGTTGCACCAGAGTGGCATCGGAGGCAGCCTGTGACCGTCAAAGCAGATGTCTACAGCTTTGGGATTGTGTTGCTCGAGCTGATTTGTGGTAGAAAATGTGTGGACTGGGATCTTCCTGAAGAAAAAGCTATTCTTGAAGATTGGGCAAACCATTGCTTTGAAGCTGGTGACTTAGATCAACTAGTGACTGATGAAGACGTTAACAAAAAACAACTGGAAAGAATGGTTAAAGTGGGACTCTGGTGCACTCTTTATGAGCCATCTCTCCGTCCTTCCATGAAGAATGTTCTGCATATGCTAGAAGGAATTATACATGTTCCAATTCCTCCAAGTCCAAATTCCTTTGTTACTACCCTATAAATGGGTCTGTACTTGTATGAGTATCCGTCTCTAAACCGAAAAATGTAAGGGTTTGGAAGAAATTCGCAATAAATAAGTCTTGTAATTGATGCCAACATATGGTTTTCCTTGTTAGTACAGTTCCTTAAGCGTCCCAATTAAATTAAAACGTATGGTTTGAGTTGACCAATAAACTGCAAACAGTTGTAATCTTTTTTCTTTTCTAAGGACATTTTTTTTTATTTTTTGATATAAGAAAAGGGTGTCCCATCCTTTGGCTAAAATATTTTACTCCCCTGCCCATGAGACATCCCAAAAAACCCATATCTCAATAATGTGGTCGATTGAATATGATACCTTTGGGTTTACATCATACCTCAAACCAGTAAGACCTGGGTATCCCATGCGATTGAATAGGGGAACGTTATCGATAATGCACTATTTGCTTTCCTTTGCAACAGTATGAAGTATCTTATTTGACACTCGAACGTGGAAACGGGAAACTTGGAAGCAAACTAGAAAAGCTCATGGCATAGCATAGAATCAGGGATGTCTATTATGGCTTAGGTGAAGGAAAAGGGAAAAGCCAATGACAAGGGCAATTGGTATGAGAACAAATCAGTAAGCTCTCATTGAAGCTTATGAAGATTATGTGAAGCACCTCATTGGTATTGTTTGGAATCAACAATGATCCGTACGAAGTTCTTTTCTTCCTTCACAGGTGATGAGAATCGTGATCTCTTGCCTCCAGGAAATGGCAAACGCAAATATTGAAGAGAGGCTAAAGCATTAATCGGATTGCAGCCAAGCCAGTAAAACAACTGACACAAGCATATTATGTGAGGAAGCCTTGGCCCTTTCATAAAGCAAGTGTCCCCATGTAACCAAGTTGTGTGTAAAAGACACTTTTTTATGTGCGATGGGAACAAGTGTGTGGTGGTGAGGTTTCCGTGAGCATATTTCTTATGTGTGTGTAGCTTTGGTGTGAGTTTTCAGTCAGTCAGAGACTCAGAGTGGAGTGTGTCATCAAGGTGTCATTAGTAAGTGAAAAAAAATGCATGTGTCTCTAGTGTTAATTTGTTAAATCGCCAGTCTCCAAGTCCCTGGCACCCACTTAATTGTTTCCCCACATATGTATGACTTTTGAACTGGACAAAATGGAGAAAATAAAAGGATTAATGATAATAATAAAAAGAATTTTGCATCTTTCATTAATCATCACGTAAGTACACATTTGCAAGACACCATAAATAAGTAGGACCACATACATATAAACAATACATATTCAAGAGAATATCAACCAACTACCCAAAGAGAAGCACCTTTTTCCCAAACCATCTTTTAAAAGACATGCTACACTTCAGCAGCACCTCTCTCCAAAACTCTCTCCAATCTTTCTTCAAATGGAATAGAATTCCACTTCATTCTCTCATCCTGCACAACCAAAAAATATTCCATCAGTATCAAAATTGATTAGTGTACACATTACCTATGTGCCTCGCTGCACAAGTACCTCTCTTTTCTTGCTTCCTGTGTTTGTAAATCCTCTGCCAGAAGAGCCTGAGCCTGAATCCATGGTTTGCCCAGTATGACTCCAGTAACTACCAACAGTACCTATGATTGGTGTATCTTCAGGACTTCGGCTTCTTGACCGTCTTGGAGACGCGGATGCAGAATACTGTCTGAGCTCTTCAATGGTTAATGCTCCTAGAATTGGCCTATCTTCATGACTTCTTGGTGAATTCAGTTTCTCAGATGGTGCATTCCTAACAGAATTAGTGCTATTGCTTGACTTGGGTGTGGTTTCGGATTCAACCAACCAGCTGGAAAGGCTAGTGTCAACTGCAACCTCATGCTCTGCAGACTTCAGGTCTTTGAACTTTGGTTTCAAATTGCGCTTTGACTGCTTGAAACTAGGCTCTGGGCTAGTTTCTCTATTGAAATGCGGCTCTAAATTGATGTTCTCCTCTATATTGAAATGTGGCTCTAAATTGATGTTCTCCTTCTCTGGACTAGTTGCTATTTTGAAATATGGCTCTAAATTGATGTTCTCCTTCTCTTGATCCTTTATAGGAGTGAGTGCTGTTGCTTGGACCGCCTTCCATTGACTAAGATTTTCAATTGGGTTCAACACAGAATGAACATATTGACTCCTATCTCGAGCAATTGGGCTCAACCCAATTGTCTTGAGCTCCTTGTCTGATGAAGCATGAACCGGCCTCGGACTATTAACCTCCTTTTCGCCTGTTTCATTTGCACTGACATGTTTTCTAGAATCAATGGATAAAGAAAACAATGACTCAGAGGACTCTTCTTGCACAGATGTTTGATTATCACCACCCTCATCCTCCTCATCATCAGCAAAGTCACTTTCTACTAAGTCTTCATCTTCACAATCTGGGCAATTTTGGTATCTATGGTTTGTTGGATAGGACAATATGTCTGTAGCAATCAAATCCGAAAATGATTTGCTTTTTGATTCTGCAGCTTTTTCTTCTTTTCCCCCTCTTTCTTCTCATTGCTTTCAACCAAAGTATTGATAACTTCCTTGATACATGGCTTCTCACAGGTTTTGACATTCAGATCAAAGGTAACTTTCTTTCTATCACCGCAATTTGTTGGCTCTTCAAGTGGGACTCTGATTGAATTTATAGATGAATTAAATATAGATACATATGCATAAATAAACTAACAATTAAGGAACTAAGTTAAACAAAAAACACGAACCCAGAATTACAAATGAATTAAGAAAATCCACTAAAACAAAATTTCATGATTCTAGATTCTATCAATGGGAAACATACTTTGATTCACTGATTTGGTTAATGGGTTCTTCAATGTCGTCTTGTTTTGGCGGTTCAGTAGCGACCCCATGAGTGCTCTAAAAACTTTTCAGAGAAATAAAAGCAAAAAAAAATATCAGAAACAGTAAAATTGATAAAACCTGAAAATTCCCATGAAAGATCAAGCATGGATGTGGGCTTACCTGGTCTGTAGAGGGAGTTAGGCTGGCCAAATTTCGATGCTTTTGACGCTTACAAGTACCAAAACAAGCTAGAAAGCACACCATAATTAGCCACTGATACTATTAGAAAGTTCAATATATGGATAAAACACTTTTGAACGTTTAGACCTCCAATTTATAAATTACCAATTCAAGCTTAATATCAAACAATGTATTTGCAGAAAATAAACATAAGCTTATAACCGAATTGATAGACAATCTAAACCAAATAAAATCACATCCACAGTAGAAATTAAATGGCAAAGATCGAGGGAAGAGAGATGCAAACACAAGGACAACACAACAATGTGTTATCGAAGAGGAAACCGAAGTCCTCGGCGTAAAATCTCTCCGCCGCCCTCCAAGCAGTCAATAATCCACTAAAGAATGTAGTTGGGATACATGAACAGCAATAGACCCTCTAAGCCTAATCTACCCAGTGTACCTAAGCCCTCCAAGTTTCTTGCTCCAACGAGGTTACGCCGAACCTATTTCTTCTTTAGCTTACCGGATTCCGCTACTTGACCATAGCATCAACCAATATAAAATTGGTCACTTCTTAACTGCTTCCCAAAGCACCAAAAAACCTTCTCACAGATGTGGGTATAGTGAGAAAAGGATTTGGTCAAGAACCTCTCAAGGATGTAACAATGGAGAAGAAGAGAGTAGAGGAATTTGAAGAGTCTCTATGTGAAGATTGGGGATGAGTCAATCTTGTTTTTCTCTAGGGTTTCTCTCTCAAAATTCTCTCTGAAAGCTTTCTACATTTCATGGGTATAAGGGGTATTTATACTGGATGAGAGTGGAATGCGAAGAGACAGATTTTTCAAAACAGGGCTGGCTGGCAGCTTGACCTCGCGACTTGACTGAGTCGCGAGTTCAAGTCGCGAGCTAACGGTCTGGCCAGTCTGGACTTTTTGTCCTGTAGTACTCCAGCTGGCGTGACTGTTCATCTTCCTGCACGCTTCACTCATGTGCTGCAGTTGGCGGCTTGCCAATCGCGAGTCACCCGCGTGTCCCAACCGTGAGTCTCTGCTTCTTTGCACAATCTCGAGCATTTCTTCACACTCTCTCATACACTACCCTTACATGAATCCCACCTAAATACGGGGTTACTAATTGCTAAAATACAAGCAAATTTGGCACGGAATAAAGCCAACACAATGGTTGATTAAATTCAACCTTACACTATTGACTTGCATAAAGTGACTTTGTTTGGAAAGTGAGAGAGAGAGAGAGAGAGGGTATTGAGAGAAAATAAGAGGAAGGACAAAAACGGTCATGAAAATTTGAAGATTCTGAGGGATGAGAATATGACCGTTGAGACTTGGTTCATTTAGGGTGAGTTTGGTTCAGCTTTTTGTAAAAGTGCATAATGAAAAAGTTGAGTTTTCAAAAAGTGCAAAATGAAAAAGTGCATTTTCAAAAAGCTGAGTGTTTGGTAAAAGCTGTTAAAAAGTGCTTTTTGAAAAAGCTGAGTGTTTGGCTAGCACTTATAAAAGTGGCAGTTCGAGGGATAAATTACCAAAAAAGACAATGTATATATAAGGGAGTTTATTTCATACTTTTTTTTTTTTTTTGGATGTGAGTTTGGTTCATACTTAAATCAACTACTTCATCATACTTAAATCAATTTTTCTCTTTCTAAAAAAATTGTTTTTTTCTCACCAATATTAGCTAATAATAACCTACTACTTAAGATTTATTGTGAAAGTATTGTGAAAATATTGTGATAAAAATTGATACTGATTTTAATTTTAATGTGCTATTAAAATTATGTTTTTCTCTTTCTAAAAAAATTATTTTTTTCTCATCAATATTAGCTAATAATAACCTACCACTTAAGATTTATTGTAAAAGTATTATGAAAATATTGTGATAAAAATTGATACTGATTTTAATTTTAACATACTATTAAAATTATTTTTTTCTCACCAATATTAGCTAATAATAACCTATCCCTTAAAATTTATTGTGAAAAAATTGTGATAATATTTCATTCTTCTTTTTTCCTTTTTTTCCCCCCTCTTTTTTTATCCTCCACACACAGCATTTCTTTCCTTTTTTTTTTTCCTTTTTTTTTCCCTCTTTTATTCTCCTCCACACACGTACCCTTACTCTTTTCTTTTTTATCCTTCTTTCCTCCTTTTTTTCCCAACCATTCCTCCAAACTCCAGAACATTCAGAGCTCTCCTTCTTCGTCTCTTTTTTTTTTTTTTTTTCTCCCTTTTCTCTTAGCACTTCGTCTGCTGGTTCTTGGCGGAATCGATAGCGTCCCACTCAGGTTCTGGCGATGAAGATGAGGCGGTGGAGTGCGCGACAAAGAAGATAAGGTGGTGGAGTTCGGAGACAGCAAGTGGCTAAGAGGGAAGGGCTTGGAGATTGAAAATGGGGTCGGAGTCGGAGGGTTTGATTGGGAGGGGTTCGTCGATTTGATGGAACCCAGAGCTCGGTGTTGTTGACACATTCGCCTTCAATTTCATCTTGTAATTCTATCATTTTGCTATATTCTGATGTTTTTTTGTTTTGCATTTTGAGGAATCCTAATTTGCAAGGGATTAATTTTTTTTTCCTTAGCTGATTTGGGAATTTGTTATAGATTTTTTTGTGTTTGGATTTGGAAATTTGTTGGGAGAGCAGAGAGATGAGATGAGAGGAATGAGGGATAGCGTGAGAACTGATGATTTATCAAAGGTAATTTGGTAATTTTCGGAAGAGCCCAACGGATAGCTTCAGAACGCGTATGAGCTTTTTGTTTATGGACCTTAGAGCTCCATAACTCAAACGCGCGTTCTCTTCACAAATATAAAACGCAACTTTTTCCAAAAAGTTGCGTTTTATACTTACCAAACACTATTTTTGGGCTGACTTTTTTGAAAACGCAACTTTTGGGCTTCAAACGCTGAAACAAAAGGGTACTTATAACTAAAACTAAAAATTACCTTTTTTTTTGCTTCATTTATTAAGCAACAAGATTTGTCGTTGGGTCAGTGTGTGGGTTTTTACTTTGACCGGTCTGCTGCTGAGTTCAAGAAAATGAATGCTACTTTGCTTCGGCCCAATTTGTTTGACAAAAATGCAAATTGGGCCTTAACAAGGGAGGGAGAAGATGGCCTAATTAGTACACCTCTTTCCTCTTTCCTCTTTCTTTGTTTGGAGGGGAGGGAGAGTGTTAAACTTTCAAAATTAAATTAGGTAAGAATGTGGTGTAAAACTCACGTTTTATCCCTTCAATTTCAACATATCACATCATCTTATCACATATTTAAGAATAAGTACAACCACACCCAATCAATTCTAATACTCATATATAAATCCAACCAAATTGAAAGTTTATTGAGATGTTATTAGATGTGGTAGGATGTATTAAATTTTAAGTAAAATGTTGATGTGGCAATCTCTTATTGGATGGTGTGAAACATGGGTTTTACACTCCATCCTTACCAAATTTAGACTCATAATTCTATCCTTCGGATTTAGAAGTTTTTTTATATGTACAGTTTGGCTCCATTAAAAAATTTTCTAATCACAGATCTATAATAGACATTGGACATTTTTTTTGCCAAATAGCATAATTTTAGAAATAATTTAGGGAAAAAGCATTAGGCCAAAGTTATTTAGTTATGTGGCATTTTTTTAGAACTTGAGTTCCAAGTGAAACTCAAGTTTACCAAACTTAAGTTCCAAGCATTATGGTAATTTCATTAAGGGAAATGCTAATGAGTGTCCTTAGGACATTGGTTAACAATTTATTTTAAGAAAGTTTTGACATTACTTTTATGGGAAATGAAAAAAAGTTGTCAAAAGATTCAAAACATTAATTGTTTTTTTTTTTTTTCCATAAAACTTTCTTTAACTGAATTGTAACCAATGCTCTAAGGGCACTCGTTAGCATAACCCTTTGATTAAATATAATGCTTAGAACTCGAGTTTGGTAAACTCAAGTTTGACAAACTCGAATTCCAAAAAAGTACTATATAATTAAATAAGTTTGGTCAGGTGCTATTTAGCAAATTTTTCCAAAAATTATGCTATTTGGAAAAAATTTCTATAGACATTGGCAACATCAATTAATAACAGATTTTTTTTTTTTTTTTTTTTGATAATCCACATAGAAAAAGAATTATTGAAAGCAAGAAAAGGATTACAAGATAACTAGCTGGGTTTGCTCCTTTACAATAGCATTAATAAAAAAATCTGGAGCTGTACCCAATACAAAACAACTAGAAAATCTATAATTAGGAAACCATGATGCTAAAACATGAGTAGTACTATTGGAACCTCTCTAGGGGTCCATTTAAATTCCAGCTTGCAACTTGAGGACTTTAGCCTTAAGATATCTTGAGTTGCCCAATTAATTGCCTCCACTTTTGCTTGAGCAGGGATAATGGTTTCCACTGTTTTAGAAAGAGCAAAAACTAATGTCCCTCTCTGGTCCCAAGCGACAATCACAACATAAGACCAAATGGCTGCATCACAGTTAACTTTGTTTGTACCTTGCGGTGGATTGGACCATAGGGAAGATCTGGCCGGAGTTAAACCTTAATGGCTTGGCTGAATTGACGGTAAAAATTCCTGGCAATGGGTCACAATAACAGATTAAAATAATTTATACTATTCTAGGCACATGTTTTATCAACCCACCCGAATGAAATTGAAGTTGCAAAAAATTTAGGAAAATGAAAAAAGAAAGTATAATGCCAAAATATACTTCAGCCTACTATATTATAGACTGGCACTAGATTTTCATAGAACGTGTATCTACTAAAATGAAAAACAACTTCGATCATAGGCAGAAATCTCCGACGAAAATCTTAGTTAATAAAAAACAGTTGTTAAGGGCCTGTTTGGTTCGTGTTGAGGTTATATTCATTTTCTATACTCAAATCTTGCACTCATTTTTTGTTTTTATCTTTTTTTTTTTATTTTGGTCATTTTCAGAGGTTTCAAGGGTATTTTGCTTATTTTTGAGGTTTTAATGGTATTTTGGTCATTTTATAAGTTTTCGGGGTTGTTTTCATCGTTTTAGGTGCTTTTTGATCATTCTCTAGGGTTTTGGGATATTTTAGACATTCGTGATGCATTTTAGTCATTTTGGAAGTTCTAAGGGGGGTCCTTTTAAAGGTTTTAGAGTATTTATAGGTTTTTTGATATGTTGGCAATTATCTAGGGTAAAATAATTTATTTTTAACAAAAAAATACCATTGAAATCACTAGAATGGCCAATATACTCCCAAAATCACTAAAATACCCCCAAAATCGCCAAATGTCCGTAAAAAAACTCCCTTGAAACCTCTTAATTGACCAAAATTGCCCCAAAATCTCTAAAATGACTAAAATAACATGAAAACCTCTCAAATGACTAAAATACCCCAGAAACGGCTAGAATGAACTCTCAAATTTCGATGCCTAGTAAATGGCCAAAATGCGCCAAACATCTAAACTGATTAAAAAATACCCCTCGATACTGATAAAATGAGCAAAATGCCCCAAAATCTATAAAATCGAGTGCGTTTTGGCTTAGTTTGTGGGTATTTTGGTCATTTTCAGAGGTATCGAGGGGAGTTTGCTTGTTTTTGAGATTCCAATGGTATTTTGGTCATTTCAAAACTTTTCAGGGTTATTTTCGTCAATTTGGGGGCGTTTTAGTCATTTTTTAAAATGACCAAAATACCACTGAAATGGCTAGAATGAGCAGTCAAATCTCGATACCTCGTAAACGGCCAAAATACCCCAAACATCTAAATTGATTAAAATATACAACTCGACATTGCCAAAATAAGCAAAATGCCCTAAAACATCGAGTGTATTTTGGCTTAGTTGAGGGGTATTTAGGTTATTTTCAGAGTTTTCAAGGGTATTTTTCTTATTTTGAGGATTCAATGGTATTTTGGTCATTTTAAATATTTCCATGGGTATTGTGGTCGTTTCGAAGGCGTTTTTGTCACTTTCTAGGGTTTTGGATAATCGTGCATTTTTGTCATTTTGTAGTTCTAAGAGTGTCATTTGAGAGGTTTTGGTGTATTTACAGGTTTTTTGATATTTTAGCAAAATATATACCTCGACAATGCTAAAAATGAGCAAAACGCTCTAAAATCCTCTAGAATGAGTAAACCAACTTGAAACCTACCAAAACACCCAAAAAGTCTAGAAAATGGAGTGTATTTTGACTTAGTTTAGGGTCATTTTCAGAAGTTCCAAGGGTATTTTGCTTATTTTTGAGGTTTCAATGGTATTTTGTTCATCTTATAAGTTTTCGGGGTAGTTGTCGGCGTTTTGCGGGCTTTTTATTCATTTTCTAGGGTTTTGAAATATTTTGGACATTCGTGGTGCTTTTTAGTCAATTTGGCAGTTCTAAGGGGATCAATTCAAAGGTTTTGGTATATTTATAGGTTTTTTGATATTTTGGTAATTCTCTCGGGTAAAATTATTCTTTTTTAACAAAAGAATACCCTTGAAATCACTAGAAAGGCCAATATACTCCCAAAATCACAAAAATTTCCAAAATACCTCCAAAACTACCATATGTCAAGAAAAAACTCCCGCGAAACCTCTTAATTGACCAAAATAGCCTCAAAATCTCTAAACTGACTAAAATAATCCGAAAACCTCTAAAATGACCATAATTCCCCTGAAACGGCTAGACTGAGCTATCAAATCTCGATACCTCGTAAATGACCAAAATGCCCCAAACATCTAAAATGATTAGAAGATAGACCTCGACAATAATAAAATGAGCAAAATTCCCCAAAATCCTCTAGAATGAGCAAAGCCACTTGAAACCGACCAAAATACCCCAAAAGCCTAGAAAATAGAGTGTATTTTGGCTTAGTTTCGGGGCATTTTGGTCATTTTCAGAGGTTTCAAGGGTATTTTGCTTATTTTTGAGGTTTTAATGGTATTTTGGTCATTTTATAAGTTTTCGGGGTTGTTTTCATCGTTTTAGGTGCTTCTTGGTCATTCTCAAGGGTTTTGGGATATTTTAGACATTCGTGATGCATTTTAGTCATTTTGGAAGTTCTAAGGGGGGTCCTTTTAGAGGTTTTGGAGTATTTATAGGTTTTTTGATATCTTGGTAATTATCTAGGGTAAAATAATTTATTTTTAACAAAAAAATACCCTTGAAATCACTAGAATGGCCAATTTACTCCCAAAATCACTAAAATACCCCCAAAATCGCCAAATGTCCGTAAAAAAACTCCCCTGAAACCTCTTAATTGACCAAAATAGCCCCAAAATCTCTAAAATGACTAAAATAACATGAAAACCTCTCAAATGACTAAAATACCCCAGAAACGGCTAGAATGAACTCTCAAATTTCGATGCCTAGTAAATGGCCAAAATGCGCCAAACATCTAAAATGATTAAAAAAATACCCTTCGATATTGATAAAATGAGGAAAATGCCCCAAAATCTATAAAACCGAGTGCGTTTTGGCTTAGTTTGTGGGTATTTTGGTCAATTTCAGAGGTTTCAAGGGGATTTTGCTTGTTTTTGAGATTCCAATGGTATTTTGGTCATTTTAAAAATTTTCAAGCTTATTTTCGTCATTTTGGGGCGTTTTGGTCATTTTTTAAAATGACCAAAATACCCCTGAAATGGCTAATGAGCAGTCAAATCTCGATACCTCGTAAACGACCAAAACACCCCAAACATCTAAATTGATTAAAATATACAACTTGACATTGCCAAAATAAGCAAAATGCCCTAAAACATCGAGTGTATTTTGGCTTAGTTGAGGGGTATTTAGGTTATTTTCAGAGTTTTCAATGGTATTTTTCTTATTTTGAGGATTCAATGGTACTTCGGTCATTTTAAATATTTCCATGGGTATTGAGATCGTTTCAAAGGCGTTTTTGGTCACTTTCTAGGGTTTTGGATATTCGTGCATTTTTGTCATTCTGGAAATTCTAAGGGGGTCATTTGAGAGGTTTTGGTGTATTTATAGGTTTTTCGATATTTTGGAAAAATATATACCTCGACAATGCTAAAATGAGCAAAACGCTCTAAAATCCTCTAGAATGGGTAAACCACCTTGAAACCTACCAAAACACCCCAAAAGTCTAGAAAATGGAGTGTATTTTGACTATGTTTTTGGTCATTTTCAGAAGTTCTAAGGGTATTTTGCTTATTTTTGAGATTTCAATGGTATTTTGTTCATTTTATAAGTTTTCTGGGTTGTTGTCGCCGTTTTGCGGGCTTTTTAGTCATTTTCTAAGGTATTGAAATATTTTGGACATTCGTGGTGCATTTTAGTCAATTTGGCAGTTCTAAGGGGGTCATTTAAGAGGTTTTGGTATATTTTTAGGTTTTTTGATATTTTGGTAATTCTCTCGGGTAAAATAATTCTTTTTTAACTAAACAATACCCTTGAAATCACTAGAACGGCCAATATACTCCCAAAATCACCAAAATTACCTAAATACCTCCAAAACTACCAAATGTCAAGAAAAAACTCCCCCGAAACCTCTTAACTGACCAAAATAGCCTCAAAATCTCTAAAATGACTAAAATAATCCTAAAACCTCTAAAATGACCATAATATCCCTGAAACGGCTAGACTGAGCTATCAAATCTCGATACCTAGTAAATGACCAAAATGCCCCAAAAATCTAAAATGATTAGAAAATAGACCTCGACATTGATAAAATGAGTAAAATGCCCCAAAATCTTCTAGAATGAGCAAAGCAACTTGAAACCGACCAAAATACCCCAAAAGCCTAGAGAATAGAGTGTATTTTGGCTTAGTTTAGGGGCATTTTGGTCATTTTCAGAGGTTTCAAGGGTATTTTGCTTATTTTCGAGGTTTTAATGGTATTTTGGTCATTTTATAAGTTTTCGGGGTTGTTTTCATCGTTTTAGGTGCTTTTTGGTCATTCTCTAGGGTTTTGGGATATTTTAGACATTCGTGGTGCATTTTAGTCATTTTGGAAGTTCTAAGGGGGGGTCCTTTTAGAGGTTTTGGAGTATTTATAGGTTTTTTGATATCTTGGTAATTATCTAGGGTAAAATAATTTATTTTTAACAAAAAAATACTCTTGAAATCACTAGAATGGCCAATATACTCCCAAAATCACTAAAATACCCCCAAAATCGCCAAATGTCCATAAAAAAACTCCCCCGAAACCTCTTAACTGACCAAAATAGCCTCAAAATCTCTAAAATGAATAAAATAACCTGAAAACCTCTCAAATTACTAAAATACCACTGAAACGGCTAGAATGAACTCTCAAATTTCGATACCTAGTAAATGGGGAAAACGTGCCAAACATCTAAAATGATTAAAAAATACCCCTCGATATTGATAAAATGAACAAAATGCCCCAAAATCCTCTAGAATTAGCAAAACAACTTGAAACCAACTAAAACACCCCAAAATCTATAAAATCGAGTGCATTTTGGCTTAGTTTATGGGTATTTTGGTCATTTTCAGAGGTTTCGAGGGTATTTTGCTTGTTTTTGAAATTCCAATGGTATTTTGGTCATTTTAAAACTTTACAGGGTTATTTTTGTCATTTTGGGGGCGTTTTGGTCGTTTTTTAAAATGACCAAAATACCCCTGAAATGGCTAGAATGTGCAGTCAAATCTCGATAACTCGTAAATGGCCAAAATACCCCAAACATATAAATTGATTAAAATATACAACTCGACATTGCCAAAATAAGCAAAATGCCCTAAAACATTGAGTGTATTTTGGCTTAATTGAGGGGTATTTAGGTCATTTTCAGAGTTTTCATGGGTATTTTACTTATTTTGAGGATTCAATTGTATTTCAGTCATTTTAAATATTTCCATGGTTATTCTTGTCGTTTCGAAGGCATTTTGGATATTTGTGCATTTTTGTCATTTTGGCAGTTTTAAGGGGGGCATTTGAGAGGTCATGGTGTATTTACAGGTTTTTCGATATTTTGGCAAAATATATACCTCGACAATGCTAAAATAAGCAAAATGCTCTAAAATCCTCTAAAATGAGTAAACCAACATGAAACCTACCAAAACAGCCCAAAAGTCTAGAAAATGGAGTGTATTTTGACTTAGTTTAGGGTCATTTTCAGAAGATCCAAGGGTATTTTGCTTATTTTTGAGGTTTCAATGGTATTTTTTTCATTTATAAGTTTTCGGGGTTGTTGTCGTCATTTTGCGGGCTTTTTTGTCATTTTCTACGGTTTTGAAATATTTTGGACATTCGTGGTGCTTTTTAGTCAATTTGGCAGTTCTAAGGGGATCAATTCAGAGGTTTTGGTATATTTATAGGTTGTTTGATATTTTGACAATTCTCTCGGGTAAAATTACTCTTTTTTAACAAAAGAATACCCTTGTAATCACTTGAATGGCTAATTTACTCCCAAAATTACCAAAATACCTCCAAAACTACCAAATGTCAAGAAAAAACTCCCCCGAAACCTATTAATTGACCAAAATAGCCTCAAAATCTCTAAAATGACTAAAATAATCAGAAAACCTCTAAAATGACCATAATACCCTTGAAATGGCTAGAATGAGCTGTCAAATCTCGATATCTCTCGTAAATGACCAAAATGCCCCAAACATCTAAAATGATTAGAAAATAAACCTCGACATTGATAACATGAGCAAACAGCCCCAAAATCCTCTAGAATGAGCAAAGCTACTTGAAACCGACCGAAATACTCGAAAAGCTCAGAAAATAGAGTGTATTTTGGCTTAGTTTAGGGGCATTTTGGTCATTTTCAGAGGTTTCAAGGGTATTTTGCTTATTTTTGAGGTTTTAATGGTATTTTGGTCATTTTATAAGTTTTCGGGGTTGTTTTCATCGTTTTAGGTGCTTTTTGGTAATTCTCTAGGGTTTTGGAATACTTTAGACATTCGTGGTGCATTTTAGTCATTTTGGAAGTTCTAAGGGGAGGTTCTTTTAGAGGTTTTTGAGTATTTATAGGTTTTTTGATATCTTGGTAATTATCTAGGGAAAAATAATTTATTTTTAACAAAAAAATATCTGTGAAATCATTAGAATGGCCAATATCCTAAAATCACCAAAATTACTAAAATACCCCCAAAATCGCCAAATGTCCATAAAAAAAATCACCCGAAACCTCTTAATTGACCAAAATAGCCTCATAATCTCTAAAATGGCTAAAATAACCTGAAAACCTCAAAAATGACTAAAATACCCATGAAACAGCTAGAATGAACTCTCAAATTTCGATACCTAGTAAATGGCCAAAACGCGCCAAAAATCTAAAATGATTAAAAAATACCCCTCGAAATAGATAAAATGAGCTAAATGCCCCAAAATCCTCCAGAATTAACAAAACAACTTGAAACCAACCAAAACACCCCCAAAATCTATAAAATCGAGTGCGTTTTGGCTTAGTTCATGGGTATTTTTGTCATTTTCAGAGGTTTCGAGGGTTGCTTGTTTTTGAGATTCCAAAGGTATTTTGGTCATTTTAAAAATTTTCAGGGATATTTTCGTCACTTTGGGGGCGTTTTGGTTATTTTTTAAAATGGCCAAAATACCCCTGAAATGGCTAGAATGTGCAGTCAAATCTCGATACCTCGTAAACGGCCAAAATACCCCAAACATCTAAATTGATTAAAATATACAACTTGACATTGCTAAAATAAGCAAAATGCCCTAAAACATCGAGTGTATTTTGGCTTAGTTGAGGGGTATTTAGGTCATTTTCAGAGTTTTCAAGGGTATTTTTCTTATTTTGAGGATTCAATGGTATTTTGGTCATTTTAAATATTTCCATGGGTATTGTGGTCGTTTCGAAGGCTTTTTGGTCACTTTCTAGGGTTTTGGATATTCGTGCATTTTTGTCATTTTGGCAGTTTTAAGGGGGTCATTTGAGAGGTCTTGGTGTATTTACAGGATTTTCAATATTTTGGCAAAATATATACCTCGACGATGCTAAAATGCTCTAAAATCCTCTAGAATGAGTAAACCAAGTTGAAACCTACGAAAACACCCCAAAAGTCTAGAAAATGGAGTGTATTTTGACTTAGTTTAGGGTCATTTTCAGAAGTTCCAAGGGTATTTTGCTTATTTTTGAGGTTTCAATGGTATTTTGTTCGTTTTATATGTTTTTGGGGTTGTTGTCGTCCTTTTGCGGGATTTTTATTCATTTTCTACAGTTTTGAAATATTTTGGACATTCGTGGTGCATATTACTCTATTCTGGAAAAGAAATAAATGTGAACAATATTAGGGCTTTTACTATTGTTCTTATTTTAAATTTTATGCTTGGTATTTGATGCGACCTTTTTTTTTTAATTCAAATACTTATCTTAGGAATGTTCTCATCAAAAAAAAAAAAAAAAAGGGAATGCTAATCTTAGCAATGAAAGAAAGTTTACATTTTTTTCACACATAAAAATTATAATCTTCTCTGTTGCCTATGACATTCACATCAAATGGTATTTCCTCACCCATCTATCATCCGCTTCTCTCGTCTATATCTCCAATCACACTTCACTGCTCCTCTAATTTTCTCTTCTTTTTTTTTCTTTTTTTTTTTTTTGCAGATCAAGCATAGATTGTTTCATTAGCTTTCAACCCAGCAATTCAATATGCAAGGTAATTGATGAGGATAGTTTCTCTGTTTCATGGACTTAGAAGCTCAGAAATTTTTCTCTCATCTATATCTCCTCTGCTCCTCTCTCAAACTCTAAAACACACAAAGGCTGAAACTAATCACGTATTAGAGGGCTTTAATCTCTTTTCTCTCCTTTTTTTTTTTCAATATGCAGACAAGGTATTTGATGAGGATAATTCAAGCGTGAGAGAAAGTTCCAATGATAGGCCGATGAGAAAGAAGGAAGCAATCAGAAGTAGAGAGAAAAATTTTCAGTCCATACACTCCGTGGAAGAGAATTACCTCCACAGCTACTTCGCTCATACTGGAGAGGTATAACTCTGTAAATTTTCTGTGCCGTCGTCTTTGTCTTTGGATTCGTGATTGTCGTCTTTAGCAAACCCTAAGAAGCCCACTATTTTCCTCAACCACACTGGGAATTTAAGAAGAAAAAAGGCGCTGATTGTTTGGTAGTTTTTGTCCAGTATTGTATGGTTGTGAGAGAAAAATAAAAGATGATATAAATAATTAAATAAGAAAGATCTTGGAAGAGAGAAAGAGAAAGAGAAGTGGTGGGAAGAAAAGTTAAGTATATAGTGGGTGGCCATGGTCTTTTTCGGGGTTTCTTATTGCTGGCTTAACTCACTCAACAGCTTTTCTTTTTGTCTGCCTTTTTGTTTACTTGCACCCAAAATTTTGGTGCAGCTTTTGGGTAATACTGTAGCTAAGGGTCTCATCATTCTTCGGGTTTTCAACTTATTTTTTTAATGGAGATCAAATTGACACTCTACTCTCATAAACTTGGATCTAGTCCCCTTCTGGATGCATCTATTCTGCCATAAGAAAATGTTTCTGCCATCCCCTATTTAATAACAAAGAAACTGCCTAACCATGTCTCTAATCTTAAGCAATTTTGGGGTTTTATGAATGTTTTTTGCATTTTAGGTTTTAGCAAATGAGAATAATAACATTTTGCAGAGAGGGTGATGCTATTTTTAAATTGATTATCAGTGCCTTTTGGTTTAACTTTAGTTTAAATTAATGAAATTAAAATCAATGAAGATCAAAGGCTTGGTAAAAAATTAATGTCTGTTCTGTGAAAGTCTTTTATTGTTGTTTGGATTATTTTTTGTTTCTTTTCATGCCCACGTGGTCTGTGCTGTGACCGATGGAATTTAGAGAATTTAGTTGAATTCAAGGCGACAACCCTCCTAAAAATTATTAGACAAGAAGAGAATATTTTTTTATGGAGTAATATTTGCTGCCTCTTATTGCTTGAGCTATAGCTTAAATACAACTATGACAAATTCATTTAAAATTGAATACAATTTCAATTTGTATTTTTGGGTGCAGCACATCACACTTAGAAATCCTAATTTACTTAGGTTTAGAAACCCTTATTTTTTTGGTTATTTGTTGGTTTATAAATTGTATTAATTTCTTTTATGTGTTTCTATACAGTTTTGTACGCTCTATTCAGTACTGTTAGTGGAAGCAATTGGACTTGCTTGGTGAGGTTATAGGTATTGATATAAATTTCATGTAAAATTGTGAGCGGTGTTAATGCAACTTAAAAGTGATTGTCTATTCAGTACTACTAGAAATAATTATTGCTGCTGGCTGGGTCATGTAATTAATTGGACGTGGACATAAAAGAAATCCATTTATGAATGAGTAGGAGGAATACATGTTGCGTACACACCTTTTTTTAGGTTTTAATTCATTCAACTGACTACCTACTATTGTAGTTTACTTTTAATTCTTTTTTCTTCAATCCTTATATGATGGTGGTTGTTGAAAGGTAGAGATAGTTATTTTCTGTTTTTTTTTTGGTTATTTGTTGGCTTATAAATTCTATTCAGTTCTTTTATGTGTTTCTATACAGTTTTGTAGGCTCTATTCAGTACTGTTAGTGGAAGCAATTGGACTTGCTCGATGATTTTGCTGAAGGAGCTTACAAGTATTGATATAAATTATTATTATTTAAAAAATTTCATCAATTATTAATATACAATGAATCACTGGATGCTATTAAAAGAGAATTAGATGTCAAATTATAGAATAAATTTCATGGGTTTGGTTGTGTTGAGGATGTAGGGTTAATTTGAGAGGTATTTTTTGTTTTTATTTTTTTACCCAGCAGATACACATTGCATTAACAGTAAACACAAGGAAAGGTAGGAAACCCATAAACACCACTCCATAGTAAATTATTGCTTAACATACGTGGTGAAGATCTTTTTGGAAAAAATTATTGCTTTATGCAGATTGGAATTTTAAGCCATGTTTGCTTAACGTCACAACTAATAAATTATTGCATGGTTTCTTGACTATATCTATCTCCATTTGGATTGTTCCTCCTTTTTTATTATTTTTTAATTTGCTTCTTCCTTTACAGTGACTCAGCTTTCTCGCACACAAACCTCCTTGACCAACGCAATCATTAAACCTACATTAGTATCTGTAGGAGCGTTTCTAGGTTGTTTGTTCCAATCATGATTCTAGGCAGTATTTGTACGTCCCACTCTTGAAATTTAATATTAATTTAGACCAGTTATTATGCGTTTCATAGGTTAAAAGAGAAGAGACAGAAAAGATGATTCAGGGTAGTTTTTGGGATGAATCGTAGGATTGTGACTTTTCATGTCCCTTTGATGTCCATAGATTTACAAGCCATGTATAGTAAGTTTATAATTTATTATTAATGTTATTGAAAGTGTCAAAGTTTATAATTTTTAGTCCAAATTTTGTAGTTTGTTATTGTGATTTTTATGTTATTTTGGTCATTATTTTAATTTATGAAAGGATCTAAGAATATATTATGCTCTCAATAATAGTTTTTACCCCTATTGTTTTAGGGACTCTATATACTTGAGACTCTTTGATGTTTGAAGTTTCCGAGCAAGGTATGCTTTCAGTTTTTGACATTAATTTTTGGAGTGCATGTTTTCATTTGGATTTTCTACATTGAAAATGTTTGCAACCTCTTTATCAAAGAAAAGTTATTCTTAGGGGAAAATGTCAACAAAAACTTAATAGCTAGGTTGCACGGACACGCCATTTTTGGCGTCGTGTCCGTGTTCGACACGTGTCGGACATCGGAACGGGTACGACGCGCCGGATTCCGGTGTCCGGCGGTCTCTTTTTTTTTTTTTTTTTTTCGCCTCTCCGACACGGCTCTGACACGTCCAACACGCCAGCAGTGAAAAAAAAAATCACAGAATTTGACAAGTGGACTTACCGATACCGTTGATTCTGTGATAACCCTAAAACAATAAAGCAACTAAGCAAGTTAGAGTCTCTAAAAGTTGAAATTTGAAACCACCTCTCAAGAGCAACTCAAGTTCTTCTCAACCCACCCTCCCTCTGTCGCTGCCAGCCTGTCGCTACCCTCTGTCCCTCGCCGGAGTTAGATTGGGCCAATCGACGAGCTCCGACGCCGTGCCCTCTGTCCCTTCCGATCTCTCTCTCTCTCGGCGTGGACAACTGAACAGGTCCGATCTCTTTCTCTTCTCTCTCTGTTTTTTTTTTTTTTTTCTTTCTTTCTTTCAGATATTGATTTTGGGTGGGTGTACTGTTATAACACGTTATATATAAGTTGCGATTTGTTTTTTGTTTTTTTTTTCACTTCTGCCGTGGCCCGTGGGTGCCCTCTCCTATTATTATTTTTTTTTTTTATATAAGTTATAAGTTATAAATTTGTTTTTGTGTGTCTTGCTACTGCTATAATTTTATTTATTTATTAAAGTTAAATATTGTAGGTGATTTTACTGAAATGAATATTGAAACTGAAAGTGAAAAATCATCAACTGAGACAGCTATTGCTCCTCTATGGAAATATGTTACTAAGTTAGAAAAAGCAAGTGTTGGTGGTGGGAATGTTCCTTTCAAATGTAACTATTGTGAAAAAACTTTTAAGGGGTCTTATTCAAGGGTGAAGGCACACTTGTTAAAACTGTCTAACTTTGGAATACAACCATGTGCCAAGGTTGGAGATGAGTATCAGAATGAAATGCAGAAATTAGAAGATGTGTATGAGGAATCTTTGCGTAGATTGAAGAAGCCTAAGTTAGTGTCTTTACCAACTGATTCTCCTACTATTCCTAATTTGGGCAGTAGGGAGAGTAGTACAACTACAAGTCATCCATTTTTTTCAAAAAAAAAAGGGGTTGGGAATTCTCCTTTGGAGAGGGCTTTTAACAATCAATGTCGAGAGCAATTAGATTCTCTTATTGCTAGGACATTTTATTCTGCTGGTTTACCCTTTCACTTTGCTAAGAACCCGTATTGGATTGAGATGATCAAATTTGCAGCTAATAATAATTTAGCAAGCTATATTCCTCCGGGTTACAATAAATTAAGAACAACTCTGTTGCAAAAAGAGAGGGCACATATTGAGAAGTTGTTGAGGTTAATTAAAGACACTTGGAAAGAAAAGGGTTTAAGCATTGTAAGTGATGGGTGGACAAATGTACAAAAAAGGCCACTTATCAATTTTATGGCTACATCAGAGAAAGGGCCACTTTTTATCAAATCCATTGATGGTACCAAAGAGTACAAAGACAAGCACTTCATTGCTGACTTGTTTCTAAAGGTCATTGGTGAGGTTGGGCATCAACATGTTGTCCAAATTATTACTGATAATGCATCTATTATGAAGGCTGCAGGATCTATTGTTGAAGCTGAATATCCTCATATATTTTGGTCACCTTGTGTTGTGCATACCCTCAATTTGGCCTTGAGGAATATATGTGCACCTAAGAACTCTTTGCAGAATGAGGTTGCATATAATGAATGTAACTGGATTGCACAAGTTTCAGATGAGGCAACTTTCATTCGTATTTTCATCACAAATCATTCTATGAGATTAGCAATTTTTAATTCATATTCCCCTTTGAAGTTACTTGCTGTTGCTGAAACACGATTTGCTTCAATAATCATCATGCTTAAAAGATTGTTTCAAGTAAAACAAAATCTTCGAAATATGGTCATTAGTGAGGAATGGATGTCATATAGAGAAGATGATGTAGGAAAAGCTCAAACTGTGAGGGATTATGTTTTGAATGATTTGTGGTGGGACAAGGTTGCATATATTCTGAGATTCACAGAACCTATTTATGAGATGCTTCGAGTGGCTGACACGGATGCACCTATTCTCCATAAGGTGTATGAAATGTGGGATTCCATGATAGAAAATGTGAAGAAAGAAATATACCGGCATGAAGGCAAGGAAGACTATGAGGAGTCTCCATTCTATAATGTGGTACACAATATACTCATTGAACGATGGACTAAAAATTGCACACCACTTCATTGCCTAGCCCACTCCTTGAATCTGAAGTAATTTTTCTATCTCTTTAATCATTTCGTTTATATTCTTTAGGCATTTCCAAACAAATAAACTAAACTCATTAGTTGTACTTATTTATTTGCTTTTAACTAGGTATTATACTAATCAATGGATTGAGGAAGTCAGAGGCCGTGTTGTGCCACATAAGGATGCTGAAATTGCAGCGAAGAGAAACAAGTGCCTCAAAAGGATCTTTCCTGATCCTGATGATAGGAAGAATGTTAATATGGAGTTTGGTTTGTTTTCAGGAATTAAGGCTTATGATGATGATAACATGGAGGATAGGTGGACCTACGATCCAATGCTTTGGTGGTCAACTTATGGGTCCAGTTTACCAGTGCTTCAAACTTTAGCTCTAAAGCTTCTTGGACAACCTTGCTCATCATCATGTGCTGAGAGGAATTGGAGTATATATGGCTTCATCCATTGAGGAGGAATAAAATTACTCCTAAACGTGCTGAAGATTTAGTGTTTGTTCATTCTAATCTTCGACTTCTTTCAAGGAGGAGGCCCGAGTACATTACAGGAGAATCTAAGAAGTGGGACATTGGTGGAGATAATTGGGATGAACTATTTGGAGGACCTAGGTTGCTTGAGATTGCTTATCTCACACTAGATGAGCCAGAGATGGAGACAATTATTGTTGAGAATGATGACTATGTTGATGATGATGATGTTGTTGTTCTGTGATAATCTTGAAAGTTTAAAACTTGTTATCCTTTTATGTTTTTAGTTTGATGTTGAACTTATTATCCTTTTATGGTTTGTACTCTAAACATTTTATGTGTATTATTGTACTACTTTGGGTGTTAGTTTACTTATTTGTAATTCTTACATAATTTAAATTCTAGACATAAACGTATTTTATGTCTAAAAATATTAAAAAATATGCCTAAATATAAAATTTAATTAATTATTTAACCGCCGTGTCCCCGCCGTGTCGTGTCCTTATTTTTCAAAAATTGCCATATCCCCGTGTCCGTGTCCATGTCCGTGCAACATAGCTTAATAGTTGAATAAATTTATTTTTAAAAATTACTGATTTTATCAAAATTTGTTGTAACTTCAGTTATATATATTTTTCCCTAGAGGATATTAAAAATAAGCAGATATGGGGCTTCATCATTTCAGATTAGCTTTTTACTTATCTTAAATTCTTAATCGTGTATAAGGCAATAATCAATGAAGTAGGAGCCTATGTTGCCAAAAATATCTGTGTCATGTATCTTTCTATTTTGAAAGAACGACATTCTCTTTATTTAGCCTTCACGACTACCATTTTAGTTTGAGTAAACTTAACAATTTAAAATATGATCATTAGGTTCATATTCTTTTGTATATTAACCTTAATAAATTATATTTACTCTATTTTCAAAAACATGTAATGTAATTGAAAAATGACCCCTTAAAATTCTGCCACTTGTGAGTTAAAAAGCGTTAAATTATGTTGTTTGGCAACGCTACACACAATTTAAAATATATTTGCCCCCATATTTGCTCACTTTTGCATACCAGGAAGGATGCAAATGAAGCTGACTATTCTGAATGCCTAATGTATTAGGCAAGCAATACAAAATGTTTTAATGCTGTTGTGGTTTTGCTCTGTTATTATTCTGTTTCATCATTGATAGCTATAAAGATTCTTTTTTCTTTTTTCTTTTCTTTTTTTTGGTGGCATATTGAGTTCCTGTTGGGTTTTCATTGTTGGAGGGAAAGTAAGTTTTTCCTTTTTATTTTATGAGAAGAGTTTTTGAGAAATTCACATTTTTTTTATCACCGAAATTCAACATATTACCTACAGCCATCCAAAATTCATACCTTTAAGAAACGATAATATGTATTTGTACAATGATCATCTATTCTTCATGGATAGGATTATTTGTTTTTTGTCAAGTGGAATGTTCAACGACAATTGCTGCTCTTCAATTGTTTTCTTTTCACATTTAATTGTCAAAGGAACTTTTAAAAAAATACATGAGAATATAGACATTATCCATCACCAACAACTTTAACATACCCCTGTTTTGTACTCTATATTTCTGTGAATTTTAAACTTGGGCAAGTTGGTACAGGTATACATTAAGGAGTTTATTAGGATATGCATATGTGTAGACTTTTGGTGGAGAAGCACCGATATTAAGAGTGGATATTTAACACTTCTAAGACGCATCAGAAAAACTCAATAAATCTTCATGTTGGTCATGCCAAACATATCAAAAAATATATATTTCTAATCCAATATTAAAAGCTTTTTCTTCTGTAAAATCTTCTAAGGTTAATGAGCCATGGTCTTTCCTCTCTTAGGGCATTCATTTATAAGTAAGCATTTATAATCACAAATAGATTGTTTGCTTCCCACCAAGAGAGTTTTCTGAAATAAGTGAAAATGCTACCACATGCTGTTATAAATTAATTTTTTTGTAGTCTGACTCTTTTATATCCTTTTGTAGGAGACTTCATATGAAGTTGTTGATTGCTCCCAGGTAAGCAACTCTGGGAACTGTGTAAAGAGTAGTATGAACCACTATGGCTTAAAGGGGGAAACCACTGTGATTTGGAGCTCAGATTGAGCACAAGATTCTTTCTTCAATATTTGTGCTTAATTTTGGTAGAATCTTACTTTAGCCACTTATAGTAAAGAATTAAGAAATCATTTTTGTAACTGAACATGCATTTGAATAGAAACTAAATGTGTTCATATATAATATCTCAACAAAATCTCAAAATTAGCATTTTCTTTGTCCTTTAACATACTGCAAATAATTTGGTTTATAAACAATATGTTTTGTGTAGTTTTTTGGTTGGTATGTATGTCATGTTAAAAAAATGCATATATGTTTAGACTTCAATAGGATTTTTCTTTTTTCTTTTTTAGTTAGTATGGTTTAGTAGGAGTTGTGAAATTGAATTAACCATCTATTGAATGGATAGAGTATGGAGAATGTGTCTTAAATTAATGAGGTTGAGAAAATTTGTGTCCTAAGGTAGCTTAAACAAACATAGTTTCTTATCAAACTTTGTGGTCTATATGCATTTATGATTTTTTTTTTTTTTTTAGTTTCTTATCAAGCTTCTAAGATACATTTACTTTGTGCAGTATATAAATGTTGGGGTTGAACGAAATCTACAAAGGTCTATATTCATTCCTCATGAAAGGGACATGATAGGCAAAAAATAAGAAGGGGAAAAAATTTTGGCCGATTGGAAGGTAGCATGAACAAATCTCACATCATTCAAATTCTTCGTTTCTCTGTCTCTCACTTTGTCTCAAAAGGGGGATATTTATTCATCTACCTTAAAAGAACAATTGAGATATGAAATGAGCACATAACTACACAAAAAGCAATGTAGAGACACATTGGAATTCAGAAGAAAAAAAAAATTAGTTGATGTTGAATCAACATCTTCAAGTGCACTTGGTCGGATTGTTTTAGATTTAGATATTTGAGTTAGATTTGGTTTTAATTATGGTATTGGGTTTAAAATAAATTCTGTATTGGGTATTTGTATTAGATTTGGTTTTGTTTTCAATAATTTGGTTAAATTAGTTTTTGATATCTGCCTACGGTGTTTGTAATTAGATTTGTAAATGAAGATATGTGTTGGGTGTTTAGTATGTGGTAAAAGTGTATTTACATATTATTAAAAAAAAAAATTATTTCTAATAAATGTAAATAAAAAGGTTCTCGCACATAGTGCAGGTTAAAAGCTAGTATATATAAAAGCAGAGACTTCATGTAAGCGAACACGAGGTTCTGCCATGTGGCATATTCTATGAAAAAAAATGAAATACTTTTAAGCTACATTAGAGATAAGAACAAATTTAAAAATATGGGTTCTTTAAGACTACTTTTAAAATTTTGGTTTAATGTTTCAAGACTACTTTTTGTTACATTTTTTATTCAATGTTTTAAGACTACTATTTGTTTAATTTGGTTCAATGTTTCAAGACTTCTCTCTCTTATACACAAAAAACTTTTTTGCATTTCCGTCCACAATTTTCAATTTTACTCTTTTATATACACATGCCTACAGCTCTTCATGCCATTCCATCTCAAATACACTCAGGAAAAAAAAAAAAAAAAAAAATGTCAATTACCTTCAACCTTTCAATGACACCTACATAACTCAACATTGTGGTACCATTTGATTCTAACCCGTATAAGTAGGCTATGACCAAGGAAGGGGACTTGCGTTTTTTATTCAATGACGGTAGCTTATGGTTTTGATGTTGAAGTCGGACATTGTGGATTTTGTGAAGATTCTAATTCACTTTGAGCCTTTAGGTGTTTAGGATTTTGGTTTGGGAAGGTCATAAATGTATTTTGTTTTAGAATTAAAGAAAAAGAAAAAGAAACATTCTAATTGATTATTTATGAAGTTAGCTTTTTTTATATTTATTTTGTGTTAGAACTCATAATTTGTAGGTTTCTTTGTAAGTTTTTTTTACTGCTATTTTGCGCGGTATGAGCCATAGTAATAAAAATAAAAATCAATGATGATTTCAAAGTATTTTCCATTTTTTTAAGGATACAGAAGCCATAATAAAAACAATTAAATTTTGATAAATGGATGTATTTTTAGCCAATTTCTCTTTGTTTAATCACGTTCCCTTTATATCAATACTTGCAAATAATTTCCTTAATTTCATTGAGATAATGAATTGGGCGTTTACGAATGAGGTCTCCATATTTGGTTGTGAGAATAGAGTGGTTGAGAAAATATTTGGAAGATTGCTTAAATTTATGTAATTTTAGGATGTACAACTATTTTATGCTTTAAATTCTTATTTATTTATTTCAAAATCATTTAATCAGTTTAAAAAATTAAATTAAATCTATTTTTAACGTTAATTATTATAATATGTTATAGTCTTATAGTGTTATACAATTTAAAAATATATATATGAATTAAGAAAATCAAGTTTCAAAGTATTCAACAATATTGTGGGCAAACATAAATATTATACAACAAAATAACTATTATATGTAGATCTTAATATACATAAAAATGATTTTAAATTAAATTATAAAGTACTCCGCACATCGCGCGGGACATCATCTAGAATATACTAATCGTCGGATTCAAAAGTTTTTGTTATATTTGGTTTGATTCCGTTAAGAAAAATTTGAATACCTAATTTTTGCTAGAAATCGATTTCATCAATCAGTAATATATTAAAATACTTTGTCCAATTCTAGGCCCATGTTTTATCAAGCCACGTAAATGAAATTGAAGTTACTAATAATTTAGTGCATAACTTTATTTTGGGTAAGGGTTGCAGACCTACATACATAACAAACATGTAGATTCTCAAAAAAAAAAAAAACCAAACATGTTAATGCCACCATAACTGAAAAAAAAAAAAGTACAATGCCAAAGTACACATTAACGTAGAACATTATAGACATACTCTAGATTTTCATAGACTTGTATCTACTTAAATGAAGAAGAACTTCATCGCTGAAAATCTCTGACGATATTGTGGTGATTGAAAAATGAAAATCCCTTCATGTTTTCCCTTTTTCCTTCATTTTTACCACCTTCTTCTTAAACTCTCACAAATCGCTCCAACTTTCTTATGGTCAAGTTATGCCCAATAACAAACCCAATTATTAACCCACTTCCATATCCCATCATTATAACCACCCAGTCTAATTTATTTGGGAACTTTGAAAATTCACCCTGTTTGGAAATTGGGGGTGGCTTTGTTGATGTCTCAGAAATTTTGCATTTCTTGGACAAAGGGCTCCCACACAATCCTGTGTTTCCCAAATATGAATCACTTAGAAATGTAGAGAATTGTTTACCTTGTGGAATAGGCCCCGTGAAACGGTTATTTGATACATTGAAGACTTCAAGGAATGTGAGTTGCTATAATTGTTGAGGAATCTCTCCTAGGAGCTTGTTTTGTGAAAGGTCTAAAGATTCGATCTCCGTTAGGTTCCCAAAAGATGATGGGATATGACCAGAGAAAATGTTATTGGATAAGTTGAGCAAATGAAGCCCCTTTAGAATTCCAATGACTTCTGAAATTTCTCCTTCAAATCTATTGCTTGAAAGATCAATGGCTATAAGAACACCTTGGATCCTTTCATATAGTCATTTGATGCCTTTATTTGTCATTTCCAAAGAGTAACTAAAATACCCATACCATATGAAATGTGGTGATTTTATCGTTGTGAGTGCAATCATATATCTCGAGTTGAAAACATTGTCCCTTTCAAATTTCAAGTTGGCAACTTTCATTGAGGTCCAACTTTGGAAGAGCTCAGATGGCAACTTGCCTGTAAAGTTATTGAAAGAGAGGTCAACAATTTGCAACTTTGTGAAGTACAATTTGCTTTCAGGTTTCTCAATTGCACCATGGAGCCCATTATACCGTAGAATTAGAACCCTTAACCTTGGAAGCATACCCAACCAAGAAGGAAAAATGTCATGGAACTGATTGTTACCAAGCACAAGAATCTCTAGCATTGTGCAATTGGACAATGATCTCGGTACTTGCCCTTCTAATTGATTGTAACTTACATCAATTGCTTTCAGTCTACTTTGTTCCATGTATGTTGCAGGAAGTGTTCCGAGGAAATTGTTGTTCCGTAAATTCAATACTAGCAAGTTGCTCAATTTACTCAAGCATTGTGGAAGAATAACACTCAAGTTGTTGTGTGAGAGATCCAAGTGTATAATTGAGCTAAGATTGCATAAGAGTGGTGAGATTTCTCCAGTGATACTATTGTTTTTTACAATATATTTGGCAATGGAAGGTGGTGGAATTGGGAGTGATCCTTGAAGCTTGTTGGAATCAAGTTCCAAAATAAGTAAACTATCCCAAGGAATATTGCTGAAGGACTCAAAACCTGTAAGAAAGTTGAACCCTAGAGACAAACGCAACAAAGTCTCTTTCCCCATGTTGAATATCCATTTTGGTATTTGACCTTGAATTTTGTTGTGTCGGAGATCCAAATACTCCAATTCATGTTGGTAACGTAGGAAAAATGGAAACTCTGTTAAATTACATTCTTCTAATATTAAAAGCTGAAGCTTTGGAATACTGGAGTCGAAAGCTGAATTCATGGGGAATGATAAGTGGACTCCTGAAAGCTGGAGTGCAGTTAGATTTTTGAGCTTTAGGATTGAGTCCAATTGCACTCTGCCACTAAGTTTATTGTTAATTAGACTCAAAAATTCAAGATTCACAAGCGTAGAAATTGATTGTGGAATTGAACCATTCAATTGATTGTCCCCAAGGTCAATCTCAGATAGTTGGGTTAGGTTTCCAAGCCAATATGGAATTTGACCAGTTATTTGATTACGCGAAAGGTCAAAAAAGGTTAGCTGGGTCAGGTTCTTTAGAGAAGATGGAATTTCACCATACGAATTGGTAAAATGTAAGTCCAAAAAAGTGAGCTTTGTTTGCTTACCAAGCCAAGTCAAGGTTTGTGGACTGAAACTATTGTAGGAAAGGTCTAGTAGACTGAGTTGTGTGTGGTTGGCTAATGAAAAAGGGATTTTCCCCCAAAAGTTATTAGAAGAGAGTAACAAAATGCTGAGATTGGTAAGGTTACCTAGTGAAGTCGGTACCAAACCAGAGAAACTGCAATTGATGATATTCAATTCCTGTAAGGACTTCAGGTTTCCTATTGAATCTGGTAGCTTACTAGAGAAACTTGTGCTTCGAAGTCTCAGTATTTGAAGGGGACTGCTATTATGAAATTCCGGTAGATATCCGGTGAGATCCTCATTGTGTCCCACATTGAGGAGTTGAAGATTTGGTAACTTGAATATCTCTATAGGAAATTCACTGTATAGTCCACAACCTCTCAGGCTAAGAGACACCAAAGAAGACGCGTTTGCCAAGGTATGAGGTACCGGGGAGGATATGTCCACCTCACCGAGGTAAAGAAGTTTGAGGCTAGTCAAGTTCTCGACAAGACTTTTTAGATTGGGTTTCTGGAGCTTTAATGGATTGAATGAGAGATCAAGGGAAACCAAGTTGGAGAGCTCAAAGATTTCTGGTGGAATTTGACTGCTGAAAAGTGACATAGAGAGGTTGAGATGTGTACAGTTTGAGAGGTACCTGATACTTTGGGGAATTTGAGAATAATTGAAGTCATTGTCAGCGAGATTGAGCTTTTGAAGGTGCACAAGGTGCAAAAGGCTGTTGCTGGAGTTGATTGAGCCATAGAGATAACTGCTACTGAGGTCAAGGCCAATCACATGACCTGTACCTTCATCACATTGGACACCATCCCATGAACAGCAGTCATTCCTTTCTCCAGTGTTCCACGACAAAACCTTGGGATAAGCAAAAGGATCACTAGACACACTCATATTAATAACAAAGCTTTGCTTGAATTGCAACAAGGCTGAACGCTCAGAAGCATTGCATAAAGGCTGAGTTGAAAAAGAGGAGCAACTATTTAGAAAATGAAACATTGACAAGAAGAAGAGCAAGCGCACAGACATGAAGGGACACATTGATGAACCCATATTAATGTCTTGAACAAACTTTGTTAGCGCTCTGATGATTTCGAAACTAGGAGTAAGTTTCTTTTATAGACAAGATTAAGGGCTAATGCAATTACATCATTATACACGGATATTTTTTTTACATGTAAGCATACAGAAGTGCAATGGACCACCTAGTTGCCGTGCTGACGATGGTGTCTCACATATAGAACAAGTCAATTTTTCTGCTAGTCCCCAGAAAATTGGAAGATGTAACATATTATCTAACTTGATTTCGGAAATCTTGTGAGTTTCTGTAGTTCCAAGATGTTGCTTATATTTGAGGTGATGGTTTGAAACATGCGACCCAATCTTATCTCAGAGTTCAACCAGTAACATTCATTCCCGACAATAACTATTATCAAACTAAGACACTAATCGATTTTTAGTATAGGCGCAAATTGAACCCAAATCTCTTATTTAACTATCAAAGATTTTACGTGTTGAACAAAATATAAATTTATCCTAATAGTTCAATTAAATTTAAAAGATAAAATTGATTAATATTTTACATTCTATTCATTTAAATTATAGGAAAAGTTTTGATAAACGGGGCAAAGAAATATCAATTTGCATAGAGTGTATAGGTGGTGGAGGTGTGATATTTTTCGTGCTTAGTTATTTCAATCATCCTTTGAATTTGGACACATTTTTAGGTAAAGGTGGTGATAAGTTTGCAATTTCCACGTAAACAAAGCCATGAATATATAAACTCACTAGTCATATTCCAAATAACACGACCAGTTTATCAATTTTTTGTCCAACAATCTCGTATGTATGAAAATTGGCTTATAATTATTTGATGATATCAAATGAATAAACATGTCAGACCATTTGGGATGCCAAAGTTGAGCATATAGGGTTGAGAATGGAATGGAAGTTATCCTATCATTTCTAAGCACTGAACAGAGTTAAGACTCTTTGACTACAATTTTTTTTTTTTCCTTATTTTTGTGACCAATATAGGAGCTCCAAAGTCCAAACTGCATTAAGGTGCTTAACAAAGAGATCAGTGAAGTTTCAGATTGCATTGTAATGGTTCGGTAAGAGATGACTAAACCGTTCAGACTTGTTGGATCGTAACCTTTATATTGTTTAACCTTTTCTTTTAGGCAAATCAAAACTCAGAAAAGAAAAAGAAGAAAGACAGAAAAACATATGATGAATTTCTATTTGATTAAATCTAGCTACAGATGTAGTTATGTGAACTGTCGTAAAAGCAAAACAAGAGAATTCATCTACTTCAAATGGTCAGCCAAATAGGCAAAAAATGATTCCGGCTTCACCTCATTCAACCTCACCTCTCCCTCTACCTAAGCTAATATACTGTGAAAATTGAGTATTAAAGAAAAAAAATAGAGACATACAAGCCCCTTTCAATTCAATGCCTACAAATTATGGCAAAAAAATATTTACCTGTGGATCAGCAAAGCTCCAACAGGCAAACACACTCAATATGAGGAGTGTGCGGGAACATGTCTACTGCTTGTAGGCTCTTTAGCTTGTAACAACCTTCTAAATTTTTATCTATCTGCACAAGAATTTCAAAAATCATGACTGGGAATCAAAGAAAAGAGAGTGGTAAAATAGTAGACATACCACGCCATGACAAAGATAATCAAGGTCACGTGCACATGTGGCAGGATTACAGGATACATAAACTATCCGTGGTGCCTTAAGCTTTAGCAGGAATTTAATCAACTTCATGTGCATGCCTGGACGGTTTGGATCTGCGTGATTGAATACATTAAAACAAATTGAGACAATACTGTGAATACTCGTTAAAAACGATGATGGCAAAGAACACAAGAAACATCTTTTGGCACGTAATAGATAATAAGAAACATCTTTAACGATAAATAATTTCCCACTAGAAAATGGAAGAAAAAACTACTGGTTATCAATACATCTTTAATGCTTTGGAAACTTCAGAAACAAAATTTTATATGGTCCAATATTCACCAACACAACAGGTTTTCAGAACACCTTGGATCTAAATAATGCCAAAGGAGGTGAAGCTACATAAAATAAGGCAACAACCAAACCTGATATGACGACGTCAGGCTTAGGAAAATTGTTGCCAAAACTTTCATCAATTTTATTAAGATCTCCTTGGACAAATGTGGCATTGTAGATATTATTCAGCTTAGCATTCAAGCAAGCATCTGCAATGGCTTGAGCAACAACTTCATATCCGTAAACTTGTCTGGCCCTAACAAATTGAATCAAAAGTCAATTTGAGTACGGTTCATAATACTTCAAATGCAATGAAAAAAAAAAAAAAAAAAAAAAGAGAGAGATTTACTTTCTGGCAAGTGTCAGACCAATGGTGCCCGTTCCACAAAACAGGTCAAGAACAATTTCTGATCCATCTCCTCTGAGACCAGCACATTCTTCAATGAGTTTGTACAAAACCTCTGCCTGAAAGTTGAGAATTTTGCTTCTAATTGTGGATTATACAAAAAGCAAACTAGGAAACCTAAGTAAGAATCTAATCATATGAAAGCAAGCATGAGTTGGTAGTGCATCAAATTAAGTTGCATAGCATACCTGATGAGTATTTGTCTGAAAGAAAGAGTTGGCTGATATTTGAAATGTAAGACCCCTTAATATCTCTGTGATGGCAGATTTCCCATACAAAGTGTATTCCTCCTCTCCAACCGATGTGTTACCAATGGAGCTATTTACATTATTCATGACACTTACCTATTAATCATTATAAAAAAAAAATAAATAAATAAATAAAAAAAAACAGTAATAATAAATAAAAAAATTAAAAAAGGAGATAAATGAAGCATGAATTGATAAGATAAATTAATTCAATAGGAAAGGGCAGTTCAGTGTTCAATCCTATTTCGTATGTTTGAATTCCATACTAACCCTAAAATAACCTTTTTAGATGGAAGTTAATACTTTTTTTTTTTTTAATAAGTAATAAAAATATATTAAAAAGAAAAAGGGCGTCACCTCAGTATACAGGAAGTATACATCAGGGACAAAAACAAATCATGTGCATAGAGTACAAAAGTCCATGAAACCATGGAAGTTCATGCTTGTTAATGGATGTATAATATGTAAGAGCAGTTGTGAATCAGTAGAGCATCTATTATTACAGTTTCCAATAGCTAGAGAGCTGTGGTCTTTTGCCCTTACAGCTTTTGGGGTAACTTGGGCAATTCCAAGCCAGATGAATGATCTGTTGACTGTTTGGAGAGGGTGCTTATATGCCACTGAAACAGGTTTGTAAATCAAGCTACTCCATATTGCATCATGTGGACCTTACGGAGAGAGAAATCACCAGACTTTTGAGAACAAAGAGCATTCTATGCAAGATATTAAGAATAGTGAGATCTTTGTTTGAATATTGTATTTTGATTTTGGGGGGTCGTGAAGTTCCTTTGTTATATTTTGGACCTAATTAGTGTCCGTTTTTAATTCTTTAAGGGTGCTTACATTTGAGCATCCTGTCTTTCTAATGAATTATTTTCTTACTTATATAAAATAAAATAAAAACCAAATAAATTCAATGATATCGTGCACTGAAAATGAGAAAATATAAATCAAATTAATCAAACAGGGCCCTGCCACCCTAAAAGAAAAACGGGACAATTATGGCTAAGGAATCAGAATTGAACGGATCAACCAACTAAACTGCTTGGATTGGTTGTACCAGTCTTTGGTCATCAACTGATTTTCAATGGTTTGATTTGGGAGTGACTCAAACTAATCCAATCCTACACACATATCTATGTATGAATTTATGAATTTCAATAATTTAAACTCAAGGATTTTAAGTACGCCAGAAGCTTGCTTGATGCAAAAGTAAAACACAGGAGTTATATTTGAGTAAATGATGGAGAAATATGTCATACAAACCACTTCAGGAATGGATGAAATCTTCTCAACCAAGGGCTTCAGCAGTTCTGGCTTGTAAGACGAGGTCACAAAATTAACCATAAGTTCTGGCAGACCAGTCTTTACATCCCTAGGACATAAACAATATATAAATATAACTATTTAATTCAAATTGAGAACAAGGTTTACAATGATAATCTAAAAAACATGAACATACCAAGAACAAGATCTGCAGCAAGCATTGTATGATTGAAAAATTACTCAAAAGTATAGTTGTCAAATCTTGAATCATATCAAGAATCAATTTTTTTTTTTTTTTTTGGTATCTTGTATCATAAGATACACAAACATTTCAAAAATTAATAAAATGCTATAATTTTATATGATAAACACCCTGAAAATTAATAAAATACTAAAATTTCATAAAACAATTATATCAATATAAATAAATTAAAGCATTCATGCTCATTCACCTCTTACTCATTATTTTTAGTATCTTTTATATTATTTTTTGTATCTTCAAATTGGATTCCATTACCCTTTTTTGGTCAATTATGATAATTGATTGAAAGAAAATCTAGAATATTTTCAGTTTTAATCATCTTTTCTTTTTTTTCTTTTTGGTGTGTGTGCGCGCGCGTATGTATCTAACAACATAAGCACTTTGAGAAATAGTGCTATAGCCTAGATGTCTCTCATTCAAATGATGATAAAATCATAATACTAATGATGATTGTTTTCCTCGTTTTCAATTTTTATGTATTTATATTTTTCATTTTTTTTTTACTCTTTATACCATGTATGACATGGTCTTGTATGAAATCTTCTATTTTGTATTTCTCAATCATTTATATTTGTTAATTATATAGTATTCAAAGGTCGTAATATTGCACAAAACTCTCACTTTTTGTAGGGCCTATGAGAGGTGACTAGTAGGCCGCCTTACCTCTAATTTTTTTTTTGGACAGATTGATTCTCATATTCAAACCCAAAGCCTATTGCTTTTAATGGAAGGAACTTGCCATCGCACTAAGGCCTGACCAGAGACTCGATCTAGTGAAATTTCTAGGTTTGACTAGCCTAAAAAACATATCACCTAACACAAAGCAACTAAAGTTATGTCAAAAAGAACAAAGTTAGCAAGCATATCAAGATGGCACCCATTGGGATGTTACGTACTCCCCCCCAAAAGAGATTTGGTACTCAAAATCACACTTGTTTTCCTCAAATTCAACTCAGTCCAACATAAAAAATCTCCAAATCTGAGATCATTACCTACCAAAAACATAAAGATCTCCAGAACATTGTTAGAATCAGCCTAAGATCCAAGCCTAGACTTCACTCAAAACCTACTGCTCTGATATCATTCTGTCACAAAACAAGACTTAATCTGGTGAAATCTCTAGGTCTGACTAGCCTAAAAAACATCACTCACGCAGAGCAACAAAACATACATCACATCCTCAAATTTGGTAAGCATATCCTCCAGCACCCATTGGGGTGTTGCAATGCTAATGCCCCAATTAAATTAGCTTTATTATGAGGAAAAAAAAAATTTAAGAGCTTATAAAAAAAATTAAGAACAAAAAACAAAAAAATGTGAATACAAATAATGTAAACTAAGCATGACAAGTGCATTGCCTGAAACATTACATATCAAAATTACTTATCATAGTGTAAGATGCGTATGTTGTATCGTGCGATACACTAAGATTTATGATAGACTTATAAGATACATATCAAATTGGTAACAAATGTGAATCACATAATTTATTGTAAGACATAATGTAAACCAAGAATGACAAGTGCATTGCCTGAAACAATACATATCAAAATTACATATCATACCTTAAGATACATATGTTGTATCATGTGATACACTAAGATTTATGATACACTTATAAGATACATGTCAAATTGGTAAAAAATGCGAATCACATAATGTGTTGTAAGATACTAACAAGTAATAACTATGACTCAAATCATGAAAACTGAAATTAAAATAAAAAAAAAAAAAAAAAACTAATGGTACACTTACATCTATTATTTTGATCAAACATTCAACAACCTCAACATTGAACAACAGGAATTTGATAATAGAGTGTGAAATCCAAAACAAGCACAGGTAACTTCATAAGTAATACTAAAATTACAAACTCTTTGTTTGCCAATTGATCAAGAAAACATTTTAAATTGGTAGTTGACCAATAAGTCCTTGAAAAGAATTCAATGTCTGATCATACTCCAAATAATTGGTTTCAACCATTTATTATTCATATCTGCAAAGAACTATAGACTGACTGCATGTATCTGAGTTCTGAAGCTTTTTTGCTTCTGTTCACTGTACTCCCCAACACAACCAAAATTTTACCATTATTGTCGAAGAGAGTTCCTAAGTTGAAAGTTAATGTATATTTGCATATGAATTACAGCAAGCTAAAATATGGGTAAAAAAGAAAAACCTAATTATATGAGATTTAACAGAATGCACTGTACCTTCCAGTTCTTAGCATTAGATGCTTAAGAAATCCAGCATGAGAGTGAACATTGTAAGCAGAAATACCCAGTTGTGGATCTCTCCAACAATCTTGGATAGCTGCAAGAACCTATATATCAGAAATGCAAGTCAAAGAGGCCAGAAAGAACAAAATATTTCTGACATGGTAATAAACTAATTTGTCAAAGAATTAAGTATGCTGCCAATATCAAGTCAAAACAAATATAAAGGTGTAAGTTTCTAGCTAAAAACAAGTACAAGAAGAAGACAATTGCGTAGGAAGTAAAGAAAACCCAAAATTGATATGAGCAACAAACTCAGTGACATTGAACAATTGACTTGAGAATTCTTACAAGTCACTTTTTTGTTCATTTTTTTTAAATAATTCTTACAAGGATGGTAGCTTGAGTGGATGGTAGCTGCAGGGAAGTTTTCTTTTTCAAATCTATTTGATTTTATTGCTCATTGTAATTTTAGATCGCCTGCATAACCTTCAGCTAGTATACTTCCTGTGTACTTGTTGATTCTTTTTGAATAAATATTATCACTTATCCAAAAAAAATCCTACTAACTTCCAAAGACCTTTTTTATAAATAAAAAAAAATCTTACAAGTGAGGAAGGGGTGATTCAAACCTTAATTCTCCTCATAAGGGCAACTAGGCAATGCCATTGAGCTACAAAGGCTCTTTGCCAATCCTACCAAGGACTTTAACCAAGTGAAATGCCTTAATCCACTGTCGAGCAGTGTTTGGGGGGTTAAGCTTACCACCTCCTAACAAGTAGATGTCATGGAATGTAGACTTCTCCAAATTTTATTAAGTAGACAACTCTAGAGGACAACTTAGATTACTCTAGTGATTTATCATCTATGTATAATAAACGTTGGGTGCCTTGCATCATAAGAATGGCATGCCAGTAATACAAAGCAAATTTACAAATGGGAAATCCTCAAATGTGATGATATGGGCAAGTTAATTTATTTGGAATATAAATCACATATCCAATTCAAAGTGTCTGCAGGAAGAGCATACAAGCCTCTAATATTACGGGGAACAAAAAAAAAAAAAAGATGAGATACCATATTGGCAGGTTCACTTTGCAGTAAGCACTTGTTGACATTTAGAACCTTATCAAAAAAGCCAGGAGCATGCAGTCCCAGGGCATAGCTCTCACTACCATCTTGTTTCTCTAATAATAATTCTTTAGGTAGCCATTCTTGAGTGCCAAATGAGAATTCCATCTGCAATAGCAGGAAAGTAGCATCTAAGATATTTTTAAAATTTTGAACCAATCTATTTATATACTTTTTTCAATAACAACAAAGTACACAGCAGTTATGAGTTCTACAGTTGGTATGAAAATCAATTTGGAGTGAATTACATACTCAGGATTAGAACATACAACATATACTCAGGCCAATGTATATCACTGGTAGAGGTAAATTCTGTTTCTATGCTTATGAATGGTGTGATTGAAATAGGAAAAACAAAAATAACATGGCTGGGTATTGGCGTACTTAAGACATCAGCTGTTAATCAGATGCATAGCACTCATCATGAAAAAGAGTGTAATTGTTAACATAATTTATGCTTATAAAATCGTCTCAATGTCTAGGTTAAGAATCACTACATTTCATTTTAAAACTCTGACATAATTTTCATTTAATTGATTCAACAAATGAATTAGTGATCAATTAATGAGCCAATACACAATAAAACAAATGAAAGCATTTCATTTGAACGTTATGGGCATATCTTGCTTGAGGCTATAACACCTAAAAAGAGTACAAGTTGAGCATGTATGGCTGAGTGCTATAATTTTTCCAGTACAATCTTAGTGACAATCGGCAAGAATCTAGCACCATTTATGGGTTGCTTTTATACTGCTAAAGAAAGAAGAAAAATAGTAGAATCATTGCATGTGACCAGATCTAAACAACAAAATTAATAAGGTTCAGATTCTGTCCTAACCTTGTTCCTATAATGGAACTGGATATCACAGGGAACAATTGGCTTCATGATGTTTAGGGATTCCAGTTCCTCACAAGAAAACTTCCCAACATGCATCACCAACTCACGGACTTGTTGTTCCTTAGCTCTAAGTTGAGCCTCATAAGACAAATTTTGTGTTTTGCATCCTCCACAATAAGAAGCATACTCACAAGGGGCATCCACAAAGTCCCAATGAGGAGATATTGTCTTTACCTTAGTCACCTGTACATTTTACAAAATCAAAAAAGAAAAAATCCTGTCACTTAAAATTTTCAAAAGCAAAAGAAGAGATTGATTCAATTGAGAGAATGAAAGACAAAGAACGATACATAACTCCCTAGCATGTCATTATAAGCACATTCACATAAAAAAAATTAAAAATTAAAAAAAAAAAAAAAATAGAACTGATACAAGTGGCACCACTACTGAAAGTTGTGTATGCCACCAGCATTTCCAATGAGGATTTGTGACGTGAAATTGTTACTAATACTCTTGTTTCTAAAGCCATGTTAACTTTTATAAATTTTATCACTCACCCACTCACACACACACACAACTTAAAGTCCCAAAATTTGGAACCAAATCAGCAAATAGAACAAGACCCAATTCGTCATTTTTTATTGTCTGAGCTACCATAAATTTTCTTCTAATTTTCCTTCCTTCCAACCCAATTTAGCATACACAAAAAGACCCATTTCCTCTCTCAATTTCCTAGGTAGTTAGCACCCATACTTAAAACTAAACTTAACCGTTTCACCAACTTAAACATAGAATCCAACCCAACAACACTTGAGCTGAAATGATATCACTTACTCACACACACACACACACACACACACAAAACTTAAAAGTTCCAAAATTTGGAACCAAAACAGCAAATAAAACAAGACCCAGTTCGTCATTTAGTATTGTCTTCACTACCAAAAGCAATAATATTAACAACATTAATAATAGCAATACCTCAGCATAGTTGTCCTTCTTGCGAGTGACACGCCCAATGAAACGCTCACCGGGGAGTGCACGGTCACACATGACAACGAACCCAGTGTCTGCCACCTTGCACAAACCCTTCCCTTTGAAACCAAGTGACTCGCACACCAGCTCCAACGTCTGGCCTCGCTTCGGGAAGTATGACTTGTTGGGCTTACTGGGCTGTTGTTGGACCTGGACCTGGACCTGAGCCGAGTCTTCGGGGAGTGAGGCCTGGGAAGATAGTGAGGAACGGAGAGTTCGGAGAAAGAATGCTAAGCCCTCAAGACTGGCGGAAGACTTGCAAAACAACAAATATAATTTGGGTCCCATGCAAAACCATTTTACACGGAATGACAACATAATCAGACAGAGAAAGGTCGAATCTCGGAGCATCAATTAATTGATACCAACACAGATGAAAAGGAAATGCCCAGTTTTATTTTTCAAATTAGAGATGTGAACATATTTCAGTATAAATTTTTTTTGATTAAAATGATATAAAAATCATGATATTGAGTAAGGAATCGAAGGTAGTCAATAATGATTTTCATTTAAAAAAAAAAAAATTTTAGGTGATATGGATATTAATTGAATATTATCATTAAAGTCTATGTACACTTTTTATGTTGTTATATCACAATTTTTTTATTAACCTTAGAAATAAGAGGTTTATTTATATTTATTTATCATGCATATAACATTCACCATGTCAATTCGGTGCTACTCATTTAAAGGCTATATGTAAACATGTTAGGTTATATCTTAGTAAGAAATTCATGTGTCTAGTAATATTTTCGGGGTTGAACTTAAGAGATAACTGACCATAATATTTTTCAAAGTGGTTTGTATATATCCAATATTTATTTATCTGTATAAAAGAGACATTTTAACGATATTAGTGGAAGGCCCGCGCGATACGCAGATAATGTTGTAAACTACTATATGAGAAGGTTATGTAGAATGTATAACATATATGAAAGTAATAACATAAAGAACACCTTCTTCACAATTCAAAAAAATAAATTCAGTTAAATTTTCAATTAGAATTGCTTAATATACTAGTTGCATTCGCTAATCAGTTAAATACATCATCAATACAATTTTCCATTAACATAATTTTTATCTTTAGCTCTGCAAATTATGAACGACTTCAATAAAACAAAAAGAAAGCACTAACTCACTGGAAGTTAAATAGGGAAAGCACTAATTTTGATTGGGCAAAAATAGAAGAAAGAATGGGTTGGACTTAGGAAAGCACTAATTGCATATGCTGCTTGTGATTATCTTTCAATGTTTTAGAGCATTATGCTCCACTACTAGCGATTTATCTATACAAAAACAAAAGAACTTAACCCTGGACTTTTGTCTCTAGGACTATGATCTCAATAAAAAGAGTTAATTTTTAACCATTTAAATAAGGTTAGCATAATTTTTAACCATTTAATTTTTGCTATAACTCTTATAAACATCACATTCTACTCATAGATGAAAATAAAACATAAATATCCCAAAACTTACACACGCAAACCTTGCAGAAAATGTCAATTGTTCTAGATGAAAATAAAACATAAAAAATCCTAAATATACAAATGAAAGGCCTTTAAAAAATGTTGTATTCTAAAAAGAAGCTGTTAAACTCAAACCATTTTAGAGTATATTTTTATAGCTATCCAGATATAGTCCACATGAATCAAAACTCCTAGCATCTGCATATTCAAAAACAAAAAGGCATATGTTAACATATAAAAGCAATATAAGCAGAGCATGTACCGGATATGCTTTGTCTAAAAGCCTTCAATTACCAACTAACAAATTCTGACTGCAACACTACTTTATTATTTGAAACATTTTTCCTAAAGCCAAAAATTATAGCAAAATCGGCTGGCACAATGACAAAAAAATATTTTTAGTTCAAACATTTTTTCGAAGACTTTGCAGGAAATTGAGAAGCCAAAGAGGTGGCAAAAAAAAGGGAGAAAGAGAGAGATAAGTTATTTAGAAAACCAAAGAATATAATCTGCCAAAATTGAAAAAACCAAAGATGCATGATCACACTGATTGTAAAACCACAAAATTTTCATATGGCTAATTTTATATAAATATATATATATATATTATTCCATTTCAATATTCAAACCATTGCACAAAAACCATAACCATCAATAAATATAAGAAACACAAAATAATATTACTAAGTCTATGGGAAAAAAGTAAAAGACAAAATCATAAAATAGCGAAAATGAAAAAAAAAAGTTCCAACCATGGATGTAGTTTCCATTAAGAAGTTTGATCAATATTAACTGCATTGCAAGAAGTCAAGGGAAACCTTTTGTCAATCTCTAATTTCTTTAAAGATATTTCAACATCATAATGCTTCAACAAAAAAATTCGTTAAGATTTCTATGACCTACAAATTCACATTTTATGGTACAACTTAAGAGGTCTAAACTTAATTAAGTAGATCTTTGTGTCCAAAAAAGCTATTAATTGATTTGAAGAAAGGAACAAAAAACAATTTGATGAAGCAATCCAACTCAAGTTCCAACTTCCAACCCAACCAAATCTAAATCAAAATTAACATCAAATCAAATCTAAAAAAAATGAAGAGAGAGAGAGAGAGAGCTGAAACCTAATGACTTACATCAAGAGAGCTGAAAGTCTAAAACTTAATGACTTACATCAAGCAAAGCGCTTAATTCTGAAGAGAAGCAAAAAGTATGTTTGGTGCTTTAATTTGTAGAAAGAGATCAAACTCTAGTTAATTACTAAAGTTGTAACAAATATGAGAAAATAGCCTAAAGTTAATGACTTTCATCAAGCAAAGTAAACATATACATATGTGGCTGTATATGTAAAGCAACAACATTATGAAAAAAGCAATTTGCAAATGAAACTAATACATATTACTGCATAATAGGTCTATTTGAGTGCAAGCTTTCTACTAAATAAGGCTATATTGTTTCTCTCCCTACGAATATGAGTCAACAGCTAGAAGTAACCCCAAATACTCATAAATTGTAAGTTACAATGAAAACAAACACAATACAAAGATGGTATAAATTTTATTCATTAAATTGCCATGGAAAAATAAAAATGAGTCCACTTACATTGCTGTAGAAAACTCATTACATAAGTCGTACTATCCTAATAGCTAAAATCAATTATATATTTTTGGTTGCAGTTAAATTCTATCTCCTAGCTCAATTCAAGAGCAAGGCACTAATGGTAAAATCAAATTTGCTCATTACAAATGATCTTCCTATCACAATAAAGTGGCTAAAAAGATAAAGAACAAAAATAATGGTAATAATACAAATAAACAAAAGTGAAATATTTTATTATAAAAAAAAACCTAACGAGGACAATTGCTAAGCATACTTATTAGGAGCAACAAAGGCAATACAAACCCACCATGGAAGCTCCGAATGAGAATCACTTTCTACAAATAATCAAACATTCAGTGATGCTGGAGACTTTGGCTTTGGGTTTGAAGATGTTGGTTTTGATTGAATTCTGAGAAGGGAGAGATATCAAGAGGAGATAAATGGGTTATTATTCTGTTTACAACAAAAAGAAGAGGATGGATAGAAATAGCAAAAGCAAATAAAACTTGACAAACTTATTAATGGGTGAAAAGCAATGAATTTGCAAAATAGGAAGAGGAGAAAACTGAAAAGTGATGGGGTTGTGTAGTTGAGGGAGGCAGCTGTTTGGGTATGCTAAAAGACATGAAGAGAAGAGAGATGTGGAGGGATTAAACTCTTCAAAATAAGCGCCACTTGGCAGAACCTCATGCTCTCCCACATGAGATCTCTGCTGTAGGGTAACAAATTGTAACCTCAAGTCCAAAACATGCAAGACTTGGGCCCAATAAGTCCATTGCAATAAATTTGTAGAGAGTGGGTTAAAGAATTAGGTACGAATGGCGTGGATTATGTTTAACATGTTTTGAAAAACAAATTAAAAAGCTAAGAGAAAAGCCAAAAACATATTGGGATAATCTGGTATAAGTAAGTTCTTCTTTTAATCCGAGGAGACGTCGTATCAAATAATTCACGTTCCTTTTCTTTCTTTCTTTTTTCTTCTCCCCCAAAAAAGTCCCCCTCTCATGGAGGGGCTGTTCCATTATATAATCAACCCCTAGTTATCCTAACCTTACAATTGTCATTCATCTAAGGCGTCACTTGATACTTGTCCCATTAGACATGTTCTTTGTCTTCCCTGTGAGCTGTAGTAGCTTTGGTAGCACTGTTCAGAGGTCTTCTCCACATAAATGCGGACAGAAAAGTGGTTGCAGGGCATTTAATGTGGTGGTAGCAGCCTTTCTTTAGATATTTTCGGATCTTTTCCTTTCCAGCAAGTTCACAAAAGCCATCTCTATCATCGGAGGTTCCAGGAGGATCACTCCAATCGATGGAATACACACTTGAACTACACTCTTCTCATCCAAGGACTATATCCTCCTCGGATAGAATTCCTTTGTTTCCCACGTATGAGTCTTTTGAAATAGAATATTTAATAAATGCCGTTATGCTCGGTCCATAAAGTTTCCTCGGATTAAACCCGCAGCCCCAGACGCATGGTTCATGGTTCTTTGTCCCCACATCTGCTTTTATATATATATATATATTAATTTTTTTAAATTTTTATATAAATAGATAGATAAATATGAAATTATGAAATCAAAAGGTTTAAAATAACATAAAGGTAGGGACTTTTATTTTGTCTAAATACATAAGCAAGGGACTCAACAGTAAATATTAATATAGTCTTAGTGGCTTATGTGGATTAAAGTATTGTAGAATGATAAATATATATAAAATGATAAGTAATGCATGAAGCCTAACAATAAGTATGCCCACCTCGTAGCTTATTATCTTTTTTGATTGAATTATTTATGCTGTATGATAATGGATCTTGGATTTTTATTAGGATTTTTTGGTGTTTGCTAATTCCATGACAAATTTCTTTGCTAGGATTTTTGGGTGGATTTGTTCCTCTTTTAATCAAGTAAATGAATCAATTTAAAAAATGCTTAAGAAGTTTGACTTTAGGCTTTCTTGCCAGTATTTTGGTGTCACTCTCATGAAATTCCTCCCTGTAATAATCTGCGCATGTGGGACATGGGGATTGCATACACCCGAGAGAATAAACAGATTCTCGAAGAGATCTGGACACCCTTGTTTGTAAAAAATAAAAAATAAAAAATCAAAGAAGTTTGTAGTTTCATCTTTGGATGATTATTCAAGAGAGAACTTACTGGGAAGAAAATAGGTTTTTCTTTAAGATTTAATTAGGGGAGTAAACAACTAGCTGTATTTGATGGCTTGTGCAAATTAGGGAGAACTGCTACTGCAAATATATGGACTTACTCGGTCATATTGATGTCCTATGCAAAAGTCAGCATCTAGCTTACTTTCTAAAGAATTTTCCATTTGTTTCTTGGACCTCTATATATGCTATCAACAAGTTTTCATGCAAAAATGCCGACATTGGATTCAGGTCAAAATTCTTGACCAGTCTGACCCAGGGGCATTTTCGTACAAAATTGATACGAGTTTTTTTCTTTTCTTTTCTTTCTAAAGAATTTTCCATTTGTTTCTTGGACCTCTATATATGCGCCAGTCTCAACTTGGTGGTTTTGTGCCTTCACCTTCACTGGAGCTTGCTGAGGAGTCCTCTTCTTCGAGTGGTGGAGATGATGATGATGATGATGATGATGATGATGATGATGATGATGATGATGATGCTTCTGGCTCAAAGTATGATGATGAGATGACGACCTTTCAGTGATACTCTCTTTGTCACTCGTGACAAAAAGAGGGAGTAGTTTTGTAGATGAGAGTAGTCTAGGTGTCAGGGGGAGAGCTAGCATAGGACATACTAGATAGGGGGAGAGTAGCTTTGAGTATTTTTGAGGGATGTAGTGAAGTTTTGATGTATTCTTTTCTCATTACATGTACCATGGTCTTATGACCATTTTTTACATACATTGTATTCTTTGATATATATATATATATATATATATATGAGATGATGTATGTTTTCTTCACTTTTGTCTCACATGTGTTGTTTCTTTTCTATCTTTATACACATGTTTCTTCTTGTATACAACTTGTCTATGTTTCACACTTGATGCCTTGATGAATCTTGTTTAAGTGTTTCAGTTAAGACAGGTTGCAAGTCTACCATGCCATGATCTCTCTTCTTGCAAAGTTTTTCAAGAGTTCGTGTTAAGGTTAGACTTATGTACTTCTGTATATTATGAGATAGTTGCGTTAAGACTTCTCTCATAATTGTTTTTCTGTGGTTTTGTCACAAATTGCTAAAGGGAGAGATTGTTAGGGTCATATTTTGTTGTAATTGGCTAATCCTTTGACAAAATGCACTTTACTTGTAATTAGGTAGATCTAAGATGGGTTTAGTACTTCAAGAAACATGTTGTTCAAGTCAAGTATTAAAGACATGAAAATTGGTCCAAGAAACAAGTGAAGAAAAGTTGTTCGTTAAGTCTCGACAGATAGCTCGACAGATGCCATCTATCAAGGGTTAATGTGAAGCTCGATAGATAGTTTGACAGCAGCTCAATCTATCGAGAATTATGATTTCAGAATTTCCAGATCTGAAATTCGGCCTAGTCTTGCATATTTGTTTAATTAGGGTTTCTTTTCTCACAACCCTAGACATATATAAGGCTTATTTTAAAGGCTGTTACACAAGGATACAGAGACCAAGAGACTTATTTTCTCTGTGTGAAGTTACAGCGTTTGTACGTCATAGGGTTTTGTTACCGAGTGCTTCCAGATCTTCATTGTTGATGAAGTGAAGAACTTTGCAACCAACAACATTTGTTCAAGTTGTTGGAGTTAGTCACGTACTTGGGATCCGTGCAAAAGGGTTAGTCACAAATTGGAGGTTTGTGCATCAAGAGAAAGAAGGCTATTACAAGATCAAGTCCAATTGGGTATTGGAGCAAAGGTTCAACTGTAGGTTGGTATTTCGGGATAGGCCAAGCGTAGTTGTTAAGATTTTTTATACTTGTAACCGCTTGATTGTTGATTAGTGGATTCTTAGGAGTGGTGACCTTAAAATCACCTGGTAGGGGTTTTTGCTTTGCGAGGTTTTCCCCATTTGTTAACAAATCACCGTGTTAATTTATTTTCCACTGCATATTAGTTTATTTGGTGATTTGTTGGTTTCTCCACGATTTGCATGCAATTGAACTTAATTAATCAACTTGGGTAATTGAATTAATTAACCGGGGTCAAGCTATCTTAACCCAACAATTATAATCTTGCAATTTTTGAATATTTCTATAATTTGAATAATTAGATCCTATTGTTATATATATATATATATGAGATTTCAAATAAATAAAATTGAAACCATTTGAAACAATGACAATAACAATAATAATAATATTATTAAAGCTCTCATTATCACATGAGAGTCTCCCTGCTAGACAGCTTGATTGATCCCTATTTCGGAAGCAAATTGGAGTGCCTTAGCTGCAGCTAAGGCTTCAATTTTCTCAAGATAGTAAGCTTGTGGAGTTGTTTCAAGAGAGATCCAATCACCAAACCTTGGTTATTTCTAATAACCACCCCAATCCCGAATTTATTCACCTATGTGAAGATGGCTCCATCAATGTTGATTTTAAGCAAATCATTTGACGAAGGCCTTTAGGAAACACGAGGGTGAGGATGGCATGGCTTCAAACAGGGATGTACCACCTACAACTCACACTGTTCCTTAGTACACCTGGTCCTCACACTATACCACTTGAGCTTCAACTAGTCTACTTATTTCCTACTAAAAATAAATTGTAATTAATTCATGAACGAAGCCCATTAATCTAAAAATGGCAAATTTAGGGAAAAGTGGTTTGGAGAGCATAAGGAGCTATCCAATAGAGTTTCTTGTAATGGTCTCAATGGTTGACATCTGGCGCTCTGATCCTAGTTATAGCTAACAAGATCTCTAGCCTTACCCCATGTCCTTATCCCATTTGCTAAGAATAATCTCCTAAGCCCCAGTATTTAGTGCTAAGATAGGGCTAGCTGTCATTACCCAAAGAAGCAAAAAACTTCAAAAGCAAATCACACCATTTTTGTTCAAATTCTAAGATAGATATTATGAGATCTTCTTGCTAATCAAAACTAATCCTCTTTGATTTGCTAATTACTCCCTTAAAGTTCATTATAAAAGAAACCCTCCACCAACTCTTCAAGACACCATCTTCTCATAAAATTCCTCACCTATCACGCCATTTTCAGCTCATAAGTCAGCCTTTTAGTTCATAAATTAGCTTTTAGTTCATAAATGTCCATGTACACCTACCCACAAATGCTCCCTTTCATTTCCTCATAAAATCCCAACACCATAAATAGCTCCTTTTACACTATAACTAAAAGTAGCTAAATATACTCCACCTCTCTTCCATACTTCCATATATTCACTCATACCTTTCCACAAAATCACCTCCTCCGTTTAGTATATACATATATTCATTCTCCTCAAAAAAAAAAAAAAAAAAAAAAAACCATATATTCATCATTACGGGCATGATATGGAACATAGAGATCTTGTTTAAGCATTTACTACACTAGTTGGATACTCTTTTTCTCCCTTGATTCCATCCAAAATTTTATTATTTTACTTGTAATTATGGAGCCTTTAATCATTGTTTATTACTTTTTCATTGAAGGCTATAATGCATTTGTTACTATATATGGAGTTCTTACCTGACTTAATAATAATGAATGAAATACATGATTTTTCTGATGTAAACACATTTATTACTCTGTCAGATAACTAACCGTTGGACGTTTCTCTTGCTTCACTGCTGGACTATTGTTTAAGCATTTGTTGTAGTGGGTCATCTTTTATGTTAGCTTATCTTTGCAAAAGATATTCTTGGGGCCTTATTATGATTCTTGTTGGGTGCAATCCAGACCTTGAACTAAAAATGTGCCTTTCACGTTTCATCGATAGCCTTTGGGCCATATTCTAAGCCCAATGTTGAGTCTCGGTCTTGGTTTCCCAAATATTTTATTGGCAACAAAAAACCACTCCAACAAATGGATGCATGAATTCCATAATTGATCTGGTTTAGGTATTGTTGATCCAAAATTCATCCACAAGTGCCAATAAAATCATAACCGATCAGTTAAGAACTAGGAAGCACCTTCATGGATACGGACACGGCTACAAATATGGATACGATATGGTGACATAGTAATTTTTTAAAAAGTAGGACATGGGTGCGGCAGGTATATGTATATTAATTAATTATTAAATATATTTTTATTTATATTTTTTTATATTAAGCATTTATTTATCCTATATATGGTTAAGCATTTATTTATCCTATATCAATTTAAGAGAAATAATGAATATTTTATTTCTATATATTATTAATCATTTTTTTTTATCAAATTAAGAGTAATAATGGATAATAAAGTAAATTCATTACTATTAAAGGATGTTCATAAATTAGAATACAAATCAATAATACAGATATTTATTACCACCACATACCCTTAGTGTGATAGTCACTCCACAAGTATAAGTGATTGTAGAGTGTAAGGGGGCAAGGGCTAGGGTTCTTATGTCCAGGCTGTGTCTAACATTTTTTTTAATGTTTAAAAAATGACACAGCTAGGACATGCATGCAAAAGTACTATCCGAGGAGTGTCAAGTGTCCGACATAGGTACGACACCCCAAATGAAGTATCTGTATTTCCTTGGTTAAGAGCCTTGTGTCTAATCAATTAGTACATTTTGGTGTTTTCAACAAATATATCTAAAGTTTAAATCCGAATCAATCAATGTAAAATATTTATTGTATTTGGCATTCATTACACTCTCGTTCTATAAAGTAAAAAAGAAGAACAAATTATTTAAGACTCCATATTTGACACATACATAACAGAGATTGGGTTTGATGATATATTTGGCAAGAAAGTGATTGAGGAAGATGCATTTTTCAGAATATCTATTATATAAAGAAAATGGAAAATAGGATGTGAATGATAAAAATGTTTTCCTCTATATCTTTCCTATAGTACTGCAGCACGTTCAAAATGGTAATTCATGCATGATTTTATACCTTACAAATAGCTACCCTTAACTACTACACTCTATTTTAGACGACTATGTAGCTCGATTCTTGCACTTTCTGTGAGGTTGCTAATGGATTAGTCTGTGTTCTAAAAGTTGTTTTGTTATATGTACGTATATGCAGGAACTACTTACCATTGTTTTGGTACTTTATATTTTTTCAACTGGACTAGGCCATGGCCTTGTGAATGAAGCATCAGAGGGTTTTAACGAGACTTGTGAAGGTGCAGTTGGAGATGTGACTTGTTATGGTGCTATAGGAGATGGAGAAACTGATGACTCCGAAGTATATAAATTAATATCTCAACATTTCATTTATTGGTTTTTGTTTGTATATTCTTTTCTTGCGGCTTTAAGGAATAAAATTAATAGGATGAGAGTATCATATTTGTTTGTTATGGACTAATAATTATGTGAATAATCTGAAGGCCTTTTTAAAAGCTTGGAAAGCTTTATGTGAAGTTGAAGCAGCTTCTGACATTCCAATGCTTATAGTACCAATGGAGAAGATATTCCTATTAAAGCCAGTGACTTTCGAAGGTCCATGCAAGTCCGACAGTATCCAAGTTCAGGTACAGTTGTGAGACAAAAAATTTTGCTTTGATTTCATTGTCTACGTGATTAATACACTTCTAATTAATTACTTTTTGTGGAGGACAGGTTTTGGGGACAATTTTAGCACCCAATACCACAGAAGGATGGACAAACTGTTATGCAAATACCTGGTTAGGCTTCTGGAATGTGAGTAATCTCATTGTCAATGGTTCAGGAGAGATCAACGACAGTGGTTCAATTTGGTGGAAAAATTTCAGTGTTCAAGTATGAAATTCTTTCTATGTTACATATATATATATATATATATATATATATATAGTTATTAAACCCGGCCTGACATTAACCCGGCCTATGAAATAGGCACACTTGTTCAACCAGTGGATTACAGGTTAAACCGCAGGATCAAATAAAAAATTTAAAAAAATATATATATAAAAATAAGTTTGAAAAATAATAACATAAATATGTAAATTAAAAAAAAATAGACATATGCCTAAATTAAACTGAAAAATATATTTTAAAATCTAGGTTTCATAATAAAATAGTAGTCTTTTGATATAACGAGAGTCTTGGAGGTAGGTAGACAGTCAAAAAAGTGCATTTTTTAAAAAATTATTTAGGTTTTTTCTTCTTTAAATTACCAAATTATAGCACATTAAACAGTAAAGAAGTCAACAAAGTTAATCTATAGATGTAATTTTACAAATTTCACATACCCAACCAATTTATATAAACCTATTCTGCCCGAGTCGCCACAAACCCGCTAAGTTTGACTAGATCATATGCAGAAACAGTCTATTTAAACACCCGAACAAGTCTAGGTGCCGGATCACCGGGTTTTTGGTTTGACCGGCCGGATCGGTCTGGGTTTAATAACTATATATACATACATATATATATAATTAATTAATTAATTAATTCAGGATATTGATTACCTTTCGTCTCAATATCATTTTCAATTGCCGCCTTGAAGATCATTCATCAAACAATGGTCCAAAATTTTCTGATAATGTTTTTCCCTCACAATAAGGGGGGATGGGATGGGACTATGAATTGACCTTAGTTCTCTTTATTGGAAAAATTAAGTAATGCAACTAATCTATAAGATCTTCGTATAATTTTTATTGTTTCTCAACAAAAAAAAATAATTTATTATTGATGCTGAGAGGGAGTGTGTGTCTCTTAATTAATGATTATGGTAAAATTGGAGGAATTGTTTTTTTGGCTGAGAAAAGCACATATATATTGTGGGGACAATTTTTGCTTCAAGGCCAAGGGCTAGACCAATTTGGAGCCTTAGGCATTTTTTGTTATCCCACATTGGAAAGATTGGCTCCCTCTTTCTAGCTTATAAGGGATGAGCCAATTAGAAAGAGTACCACTAGTTTTACCAAACTAGTGGTACTCTTTCTAATTGGCTCATCCCTTATAAGCTAGAAAGAGGGAGCCAATCTTTCCAATGTGGGATAACAAAAAATGCCTAAGGCTCCAAATTGGTCTAGCCCTTGGCCTTGAAGCAAAAATTGTCCCCACATATATATATATATATATATATAACATTTAAAAATTAAGAAAAAAAAAAGTTACTGATGCTTTTCAACTTTTAATTTCTTTAATTATCTAACTAATTGAGTTATAAAATTGCAGGCACTACGTTTTTATAATTACAGTAATCTTCAGCACAGTGGACTTACTCATCTTGATAGTCCAAGAAACCATATTAGTATAATTTTTTGTGATAATGCAACTCTCTCTTATCTAAACATATCTGCTCCCGAATCTAGTCCTAACACTGATGGGGTTGATATTTCTTCTTCAACCAATGTTAGCATCCACGATAGTTATATTGGAACTGGTAATTTTTATTTATTTATCATTAATATACCTTTTCACATTATCTTCATCATCATTATTATATTGGGAGAATTCTACCTTACGTATATACATTTTTTTTTTTTGTATCTACAATATTTACCTATCTTAATTGTTACCATTCATAAATCAAATCATTTACAAAATAAATGTTTTTATATTTAAGAATTAAAATAATGCACGTAAAATAATTTCTTTATTATTCATACAAAAAATAGTTTTTAATTCCAAGTTTTGTTGATCCTATTAAACATAAATAAAAAATATAATTAAGTACTTTAAATTATAATAATTTGATATTAAATAGTACATTTTCAATTTGTTGCTTTACATGAAATTGCATAGAAAAGTACTGAATTAATATTATTTTATATTTTAAAATATCATAGGAAATTATAGTAAGATTACATAAGTTTATTTGTCATTAAATCGAAATCGAGTAAAACATATAATCTAGCATATATAACCATGATTTTTTTAATAAAAAATTAAAAAAAAAATGTATAACCATGATTTTAGTTATGAAAGTCTTATGCTAATATAAACGAATTTATTTTTGGTTTTTGTATTGAATTCTTACTACATCTTCTAAAACCTTGAGTAAAATGAAAAATTCATATACTCCTTATTGTTTTTCATGCCTTTCATGCATTTGCTTTGCAATGCTAATAGGAGATGATTGTATTGCTGTCAATGATAAAACGACTGGTATCAACATCACTCGAATTGTTTGTGGACCTGGTCATGGTATAAGGTTTGTTGAAATCCACATTTTGTAGTAAAATTCATTTACTTGGGCACATTATGGCACAATACCAAAAAATACTAGAGAATTTACAATAACAAAAAGAAAAAAAATTAAAATCTACAATTAAAAAAATTAAAATTCATCTTATGAAAATATCCAATGAAAAATATTAACTATCCATGCCACAGAAGAAAAGGAAAACACTTTTGTTAGGTTCTAAGTACTTAGGAACTAATGTATTAGAACTCTAATTTGTATTATTGGCAAACCATGATCAAAACAGGTTTTTAATCTTGTTTTAGACTTGCTCAAAGTATAGGTCTTTTATGTAAAGTTGGAATCGAGCTGCTGCAAAATTCATTGTGCAATTCGGTCTGGCTCAATCGATCGAGAATTAGACTTGACCGATCGAAAGTCAGGCAGAGTGTTTTTTCTGCAGAATTTTCAACTCAGCCCTAAGCCCATATGACGTGTAGGGTTTTATGTTTTGCCCTAGGTGTAAAAGGGAAACCCTAGCCACGTTTTTGTGGTTGCTCTATTTGCTGTATGTGTGAATCTCTTGTGAGATCTGAGAGGTGGTTGTCTTCACACATGCTTAGGATTATCAAGAAGGAGATTTCATTGAGAACTTGGTGATCATTCAGTTGCTGCAATAAAAGTTTAAAGATACACAAGCAGGAGTGCTTGTACTTGCTGGAGAATCCAAGAAAGAAGGAGTCCGTGGTCTCGGAGCTATCACATGGTCGTGTCAGTAAGTTTTCTACTAGTGGGTAGCAATAGGATGTTAGTGGTCTAAGTCGCTATTATGAAACTTTGATTCTTTCATAGTGGATTCAGGTTTACCTTGAGGATAGCTAGGTTAAATCCTCCCCAGGTTTTTACCGGTTTGGTTTCCTGGGTCATCATATCTTTGTGTTCTTTATATTCCGCACTTTACATTGATATGATTATATGATTGTGTTAACCTAGATCTGAAATTTGGACTAAGTAATCACTTGGCTAATTAACAAGGTTAATCCAATTGTGTTTTTAAGATGTCTAAAAACAAACAATTGGTATCAGAGCAGGTTGCTCTCTTGTTGTAGATCTTTTGATCTCTGAGCTGATCCTTGACCCCTGTTGTCATGGAACACGGACACTCTCTAGTTATTCCTCCTCACTTTGATGGGAATAATTATGCTTATTGGAAAGTAAGGATGAAAGCATTCCTGAAATCAATTGATGAGAGAGTTTGGAACTCCATTAAATACGGATGGGAGAAGCCCACTACTCCTGTTAGTGAGTGGCAAACTTCTCAGAAAGAAATAGCAGCCTTCAATAGCAAAGCTATGAATGCAATCTTTAATGCTGTTTCTATGAAGGAATTTATGAGAATCTCTAATGTTGAGGTTGCTCATACTGCTTGGAATATCCTCCAGACTGTGCATGAAGGCACAAAGGCTGTCAAAATCAATAAGTTACAGCAATTAACAACTAGATTTGAAAGCATTAGGATGTCTGATGATGAATCTTTTGATGAATTCTATGCTAAGCTTAATGATATTGTTAATTCTGCATATAATCTAGGTGAAATCTATGATCAACCTAAAATTGTTAGGAAGATTCTTTGATCTTTAACTAAAGATTTTAGACCTAAAATGATTGTCATCACTGAGAGCAAGGATGTGGAATCCATCCCTGTTGATGAACTTGTAGGATCTCTTCAGTCCTATGAGTTTGACCTACCAAAAACTAGCAAATCCAAATCAATGGCTCTTATGTCAGTTGATGATGTTGATGTTGGTGGATTTGATGATGAGCTCTCTGCTACAGAGATTGCTTACCTTGCCAAGAACTTTAGGAATTTTCTTAGAAACAACAATAGAAGGGGAAAAGGTAAGAACACTGCTGAACCTAAAAATTTTAGGAAGAATGATCCCACTAAGGTTAACAACACTGAAAAACTTAGAGAAAAAGTAGGTCAATCTTCTAATAATTCTATGGGTCCTCAATGTTTTGGATGTCAAGGGTATGATCACATGAAATCTAAATGTTCTACATACTTGAAGTTTAAGGGTAAGGCTATGGCCGTAACCAATGGCAGAGCCAGAGGGGGGCGAGGGGGGGCACCTGGCCCCCTCCCCCCCTGACTCCACCTAAAATTTCCTTGTATATGTAATTGTAATCTTAAGGGACTCTGACACAAAGAAAAAGAAAGGAAAAAATGACTCCCAATTGGTTGTAACTTGAAAGTGGTTCTGACACAAGAAAAGGAAAGTAAAAAAAAAAAAAGTTTTCTCAAACATCAAATCCTTTTCACCTAATTTACTGCTCTTGTAAGCTTTTGTCTTGTCCCACGTTTGACAATTATTTCACAACTTTTTTTCTTTTTTAATTTCTATCATTATTTTCACTGTTAATGATCTTTTTGCAATATTTTATTGTTAAGTGATGCTAAAAATATTACAAATTTTACTATTTATATTTTACAAATTGGCATGTCACCAATCACAAAAAATAATCACAAACATCTATCATTATATTGTTTAAATAACACTAATCACATTTTTACCACATCAGTTTGTAAATTTTTTGTTGTAAATTTTGTAGTAACTATGAATTGGTTATTTTTGTTTATTTATTTTAATGATATGAAATATATTTATTTTCTTATAATTGTTTATTTGTTATGTTATTATTATCGATTAATATTTTTTAGATTAATTTCACTTTAAATGTTGTTATTTAATTTTGCCCCATCTGAACCAAAATCCTGGCTCCGCCACTGGCTATAACCCTTAGTGATGATGAAGTTTCTGACAATGAGTCTGGTAGTGATGAGGATGGAAACTTCATTGCTTTCACTGCTACTACTGTAGTTGATGAAAGTGTTGCTGTTGAGGAGAATCCTTCTGATGGGGAACTTTCTGAGGATGCAGATCTTCAAGAAGCCTACAATAAACTTTACAAAGTTGCTGCAAAGAATGCCATGAGTGTTGAATTAGGCTTAAAGAAAATTGCATCTCTTGAACTTGAAAAGAAAAATCTGCCTGTGAAACTGTTTGATGCTAATGAATTGTTGAATAATGTGAAGACTGAGAACATGCTTTTGCTTGATAAAGTTAAGAATTTGGAACTTGATTTATCTGTTGCTAGAGAACAAACTGATAGGTCTGCAAGCTCCAAACTTGATCACATTCTGAGCGTTCAAAAGTCTCCTTCTGACAAAACTGGCTTAGGTTTTGTAGAAAGCATCTCTGTGCCTGCACCCCATTCCACAAACTTTGTTCCCTCTTCTTCTTCCGAACCCCCTGTAAGTGAGGCTAAATCTATAGAAGTTACACCTCCTAGGAAGATTAGGGTTGATCTTCATGAGTCTAAACCTAAGGCTCCTAACCCTTCTAATGGCAAGACACATGATAAGCCTGCATGGGTTTGTCATTTTTGTGGAAAGTCTGGGCACATTCGTCCAAACTATTACAAGCTGCTAAGCGAGCAAACAAACCAAAAGTACCTGTGCCTCAAGCACAAGATCCTATGGCACTTATTGGTGAATTGGTAAAGGCTCTAAACCTTTATTCCAATCCTGAAGTTGGTAATCATTCTCATGTGAATAAGAACTCCAATGCTCGAGGTGCATCTAAAATGTTTTGGATGCAAAAGGCTCAATCTAAGTGAGTCTTTTTGACATGGTCCTTGTGCTTCATTGCTCTACTCTTTGTGATCATTGTTCTTTGTTTTTTGTTTTCTTTGTTTCTAGGATTTGCATTGCATTACATTCATGCATTTCATTCTAGGTTTTTTTTTTTTTTTTTTTTTTTTCCTTTCTAAATAAAAATATATATAAAAAAAAAGAAAGAAAAGGAAGCAAATTGTGTTTTGCATTTTTTTTGGCATTGAAAACAAGGTTGGTCAATTTATTTTCACATAACATGTCTTTGTACCTTGTTTAGCTTGGATGAGCTTATTTATTGCACTTTCCTAGTTGAAGCTTTGTCGTGCATGTTGTGTGGGAAAGATGTTTATAGTTTTTGATCATTTTGTCTTAATCTTGAAGTCACATGTCTTTGACTGTCGGACTTGAACCTTTGAAGAAAGGCATAAATAACCATCTCACCACTGTTCACTAGCCAATCATGAACACCTTAATGCATATCGTAAGATTTTGTGCTCAAGAAAGTGTAGCACATGCACAAAAGAACAAAAGGTGTAGTCTCGGTTAAATTGCTTAAAATTGGTGTGTACATTATCCCAGCTATTTTAATAAGTTTCTGCTAAATTAAAAAATTTGTGTGTACAATATGAGGCAAATCAAAAAACTTTCATGATTGCAAGCTTATGATCTAGGAGATGTGGGAGTTATATGATGTAACTCTTTAGGTGATAGTCTCTTTTGAACTCTATGTAATGAATTGTGTAGACTTTGTGTTTGATTTCTATTCAAATATCACCTCACATGTATCTCAAGTTTTTGCTAGTTGCACACACTATACGAGTTACTCTTTGCTAAACTTTATACATGTTATTGTGTGTGTTTTTTGGTTTGACCAACCAAGTTTTGAAAATTCCTTGAGTTTTATGCAAAACATATTTGATGTTTGAGATTTTAAGAGAATCGATTGAAAATCTTAATTTTGGGAAACTAGATTCAAAACAAGTGTTTTTGAAAAGCATTTCATCTCATACTCATGCATTTTATTCATAAAATTCAATGCTTTGAGGAGTTTTTGCATAAAATTGCTCTGTTTTTCAAAAATTTGTTTTTTCCAAAATTTCGACCAATCGAAATTGTATTTTGACCGATCGAAATTGCGATTAAAAATGTTTGTGAGCCTCTGTCTGTTTCGATCAGTGCTCGATTGGTGTTGGATCAATCGAAGCATTTTCGACCGATCGAATCTGTTTTTCGATCGATCGAAAATCATGTAGAGAATTTTTTAAAAACTGATTTTCACGTGTTCAAACTCACTTTTTCAAAAGTTTTCAACTTTTTCTCTCTCTATACAACTCGGTCAAGGCTCCAATCCAATTTTTTGTCGTTTTCCACCATTCTTTTTGCAAGGTTTTTCTCTCTCAAGGCCGGTAAGACCTTTATACCCTTCCTTTTGCATTTATTTTCACTTTTCATGCATCAAATCATGCATTATTTGGGAATTTCAAACCTATGCAATTTTTGGGGTTTTTGATGAATTCAGCCTTTTCTTTCACAATTGATCAATGAGTTTTTGTTGGGGGATGTTATAAACATGATCTATGGTGTTTACTTTGATCAATTTGATGTATTGTGAGAAATTGAAAATTCTAGGGCTTGAAACTACCCGATTTGGGATTTTGTTCAAATTGAGTTAAATTGATGAAGTTGGCTTGTTGGATTGATTAATTTGATCATTATAAACTATTTTCTAACTTGTGTGATGATCAATTGGTCAATTTAGTACAAATTGAACAAGTTGTTTTTCACAATTTTGGGTTTTTGTTATAAATTCTATGCTCAAGCCAATTTTGTGATTCTAAACTTAAATTGAACTTGTTATCACTGCATTAGAGCATGCATCATGACATTTATCTGTTCATGCATCATATAGATTGTTATTTCTATTTTTTTGTGCTAACTTGCAGTCTGCCCTTGTTTCTTTTTGTTGTTTTTTTGTTCTTTCTCTTGTGTCTTTGTCCTTACCCTAGCACCATGCCTAGGAAGACTAGAGCCGATAGGATATCCTCCTCTTCTTTTGCTCCTTCCTCTGTGGGCACCTTGTTTCGGAGTGAGAAAAGCTAAGAGTTTTATGAGACTCTAAACCTTAAGAGAAAGATTTGGGCTGAGCGTAAGGTTCTGTTAGATGAGTTAGATCCTGCCATTAGGGCAAACTTTGAGTGTCGAAGCTGGTTGCCTCTTTTGGATATTGATTATCCTCCTCCAACTACCCTGATTAGAGAGTTCTACTCAAACCTTTCTATCCACGTCTATGATTCCAACACTTTAGTAAAGAGTTGGATACGAGGTGTAGAGTTCACCATTACTCCCTGTGTAGTGGCTGATGCTCTTAGGATACTTGTGGTCCAGCACACTATTTATCCTTATGATGAGTCTCCTCCCCTAGACGACATCTTGTCATACATCACTGGTACTTCTATCCTGTGGGGTTTTGATCCTCGGATCACTTTTGCTGAGCTCACTGAGACTACCTATCTTTTTTTTAGGATAGCGTGTCATTCCTTATGGCCTATCTCTCATCTGCACACCATTTCTTTAGAGCGATGTACATTTTTGTATGCTCTTATTACGGATGCTCCTATTAGTTTTCCTCATCTGTTTCTTCGTTCTTTGAACGAAGTTCATAGGAGTTCCTCTACTGCTCATGCTCTTTTTCATCATGTTTTCATTCATAGGATTTTGCTGTTTTTAGGTTTAGATGACTTCCCCGCTTTTGAGCCCATACACATTATTGCTCCCATAGGTGCCACTTTTCTTAGGCAGAAGGCTGCTCAGATGAGAGAGAGCTCTAAACGCCCTTGAGTTGAGCCTTTTGGTACCGCACCCCCTCCTTCTTCTACAGGTACTACTGCTGGTGAGGCGTCTGCTGATCCTGTTGGTGCTACTGCTACTGTTGTTCCTCCACCATCTACTTTGGATGACTTTGACATTCGTCGTACTTTGGAGACTGTCATGACCGTTCAAGCGGCTCATAGTCAGATTTTGGTGGACATGCTTGATGAGCTCCATGCTTTGCGAGCAGATTTGACGCATCTTAGACGTTCGCCTTCGCCACCTCCTTTTGCTGATGGATTCTGATTACCCTTTGGCATTCCGTCACAAAAAGGGGGAGTACATTTGTGGACACTTGTAGAGATTTTTTTGTAATTAGGGGGAGAGTTTTTGTTGTTGGAGCTTGTGGAGTTTAGATTGTATCTAGGTGCTTCACTGTGTATGTATCCTTTTTAGCTCGTGATGTATTGTTTTTGGGCTATTCATGCTAGGGGGAGATACATTGTTATCTATGTTTCTTATTTCACTGCTCATTGATTTATATTTATGAGTTATTCATGATATATGTCTTTGTTTTATGTTTTATGAAGTCAAGATTTTTTTTACTTATATTTTCCACACATGCGTTTATGTGTTTGTTGAGTATTTCAGGAAATATACAGGTTGATTCAGTCGTGCTGCTGTCTACACTTGCAACTAATGGATAGTAGTTAGGTTGGATTATTTTGTAATGGGCATTATTTTTGTAAAGGGCTTTTACTTATAACTTTGAGCATTGTGTTTGTGTTTTGTCATGGATTGCCAAAAGGGGAGTTTGTTAAGTTCTAAGTACTTAGGAACTAATGTATTAGAACTCTAATTTGTATTATTAGCAAACCATGATCAAAACAGGTTTTTAGTCTTGTTTTAGACTTGCTCAAAGTATAGGTCTTTTATGTAAAGTTGGAATCGAGCTATTGCAGAATTCATTGTGCAATTCGGTCTGACTCGATCGATCAAGAATTAGACTTGACCGATCGAAAGTCAGGCAGAATGTTTTTTCTGCAGAATTTCCAACTTAGCCCTAAGCCAATATGACGTGTAGGGTTTTATGTTTTGCCCTAGGTATAAAAGGGAAACCCTAGCCACGTTTTTGTGGTTGCTCTATTTGCTGTATGTGTGAATCTCTTATGAGATCTGAGAGGTGGTTGCCTTCACACATGCTTAGGATTATCAAGAAGGAGATTTCATTGAGAGCTTGATGATCATTCAGTTGCTGCAATAATAGCTTAAAGATACACAAGCAGGAATGCTTGTACTTGCTAGAGAATTCAAGAAAGAAGGAGTCTGTGGTCTCGGAGCTGTCACGTGGTCGTGTCAGTAAGTTTTCTACTGGTGGGTAGCAATAGGATGTTAGTGGTCTAAGTCGCTATTGTGAAACTTCAATTCTTTCATAGTGGATTCAGGTTTACCTTAAGGATAGCTAGGTTAAATCCTCCCCAAGTTTTTACCGGTTTGGTTTCCTAGGTCATCATATCTTTGTGTTCTTTATATTCCGCACTTGACATTGATATGATTATATGATTGTGTTAACCTAGATCTGAAATTTGGACTAAGTAATCACTTGGCTAATTAACAAGGTTAATCCAATTATGTTTTTAAGGGGTCTAAAAACAAACAACTTTGGAGATCAACTCAAACATTTTTTACCATTCACTTGGCTAATTAACAAGGTTAATCCAATTATGTTTTTAAGGGGTCTAAAAACAAACAACTTTGGAGATCAACTCAAACATTTTTTACCATTGAAGATATACTACTAATTAATACTAATATAATGTAAACCTCATGGCTCATATAGCGTGGGAAGCTTGGGAGCAAATGGAGCATATGCCACAGTAGAAGAGGTATATGTGAACAATTGTAGCTTTAATGGAACTTTGAATGGAGCAAGGATCAAGACATGGCAGGTAAAGTGCTTAGACATTATTAAGAATAAAAGGCTTTCAATTAAAATTAACCTATTCAATATTTCAATGGCTTTCTTTTTCTTTTTTCCACCTTTAAATAATCTTTATATTTTCTTAGGGGGGTTCGGGTTATGCAAGAAATATTTTCTTTGAGCAAATCACACTCGTGGATGTCAAAAACCCAATCATTATTGATCAGTTTTACTGCAACGGTAAACACGATTGCCAAAATGAGGTAATTGAATTTTTTTCTTAAAGTCGTATTAGAAGATACAACTCATGTCTCAAAATTTTATTCAATCAAACAATTTTATCAGTCATTCAATTTTTATTTTGCAATGATGAGGTAGACATCGTCAGTACAAGTGAGCAATGTGACATATATAGGTATTGAAGGAACTTGTGTTGGTTTGGATGCGATTACTTTCAACTGTGATGAAATAATGTGCACTAACATTACAATGAAGCACATCTAAAGCACTCCTCACAATATGTGGGTAATGTAGGTATATATAGTGTGGGTAGAGACCTGGTGTATCAAATATGACAAATTGGCAAAACAGAATGTTTCGCGAGTATCTCGCGGGAAGGCCTTACCCACGGGTATCTCGAGGGAAGGCTTTACCCGCGAGACACTTACGAAAACCGGCTGTTACCATCTGTCATGACTCTTTGCATTCCAGTCATGTGTTAAGCACATGTTTCACTTCGCGGAAAGGCTTCTCGTGAGCTACCTGCGAAAACTTCTTTGGTCTTCAATTTGCCTTGAGTCTTCACACTCTCTCACACACAACCCTTACAATGAAATCCCACATAAAATACAAGGTACAAAATATTGAACAAAATTACAATCAAATTTGGCACAGAATAAAAGCTAACACAAAATAGTTGTAAATCACAACTTTACATAGCTAGACAACCCAATAGAGTAATCCTCGTTTTACAGCATGTTATCTCCATCAAGTGTGTGATAGATGTCTCTCTTTCAGTCTTATTTTTCTATTGTTACAGGGATATGATAGGATGAAGAAATAGGACAACAAAATATTATAAGGAAAATGGGAGGCCACGAGACTAAACGTTTATTTGTTACAAGTTAATATGTATTTGGGTGCAATGATATCTCCTGTATCACCAGTTATGGAGATTATGGAGTTGTACCTAAAACAAGCTTAATGGTTTCAAAGTGCGAGAAAAAATTTTCAAAATCAAGTCAAATGTTCGAATTTAAAATGTTTATCAGGCACTCTCAAATATTATTGCAGCGTAGTGCGGGGGTTAGTTAAAAGAAAAAGGACTTGAAAGGCTGGGAGACTTTTGAAGTGGACGACTAATCATAATATTAAAACTATTGACAGCAAGTCAATGACCGGCTTGAGTGCATCTTGCATCCGTAATTGACATGTTGAAAAAAAAATTTAAAATGTGAGAGTGTTTAGTTGGGAAAGAAAATTAGCTACTTCATAGTTCAATAATGATTCGTTAGAGTATTAATTAAATGATTTAAACTTTTAAAATAAACAATAGTTTGATCATGGTATCAAAGCATTAGGTCTTGAGCTTATAATTATAAATCTCACTATTGGGTTCCATCTATTAAAAGAAATTTTGGATCAATACTTGAGTTGGAGTGTCACAACATTAATTACATTATTAAATTTACAATTTCCTAATAGCATAACCTAGTACTATCCATCCAAACCTAGACCCAAAAAAGGCGTTTTTAACATGTATTTAGGCAAGATTTCAACATGTTCATGCATTGTTTTACATGTTAGTGGTTTGTATGCACTCTAAGTGTTTGATAAAATGTCATGATAAAATGCCTAAATGACATTTTCTCATTGTTTTGGACTCCAATGAGTACCAAATTTTGCAGATTCCTATGTTTTTACATTCTTAACATGTTTTAAACATTGGTTGTGTTTTTCACACACTTTACTCCATGAGTGCATTGTCATGCATTGCTCATGCATCTCACATGCACACTTGATGCACACACTTGATCACTTGACATGTTTTGCATTTCATTCATGCTATGTAAGTCTTGTTAGATTTTTAGCACTTAAAACATGATCTTGTGACTTTGTTTGTTTGTCTTTATGCTTTTTAGGACTTTTTGTTCATTTTTATGGACTAACTTGTGTCTAACCAAGTTTGTTTCCTTGTTTGTATTTGTCTTTATTTCTTTGTGTTGGTGTTTGTTTTACAGATGTCTCTTATTAAGAAAAATGCCACAAAGAAGCCTTCTAAGCGTCCCCGCACCTCCTCGGAGTCATTTCGAAATGACAATGCTAACATGGCCTTTGTTGATCATTACAAACGGGCCCTAATCATCCTAGAGATGCTTGTGGACTTAGATTCCCTAAAGGGCGTCTTCATTCTGGATGTGTTCAAAGAAAGGACGTGGACGAAGTTGCTTAATTCGATGGGCGATGTGTTTGAAGATATCATTCGAGAATTCTTTGCAAATGCCATTGTGGAAGGTGATCACCTCAACTGTTGGCTAAGGGGGAGAGAGTTCTCAATCACGAGGGAATCAATTCAAGATGTTTTGGAGATTCGTCCGACGACTCCAGACACATCTCTGCAATATGATGAGAGAAAGGAGAAACTAGAGCCCTTTGTGGAAGTTCTTGGTGGACAACTCAAGAAGAAGGCCTTGCACACCATTATGTTCACCCCGAAAATGCGGGCTTTGGCCTACATCATGATCTTCAACTTCTACCCGGTGAAGAACTTGACAACTTTGTTAGGACCAAGGACCATATTCCTATTTGATCTCTTCACTCATAAGGAGATCAACATCTGTGGTCACATTTATCACATCTTCATCAAAAGCATCACAAAAAGGAATTCAAGGCTAACTCTACCATTCCCAAGCCTTGTCATGTCTCTTATTTTAAGGGCAAAGGTGAAGATTTCAAGTGGACTTCAAGTGATACAAAGGGAAGATCCTATTAGTGAGCAAACCATCATCCGAAGCAAAGCTCATATCCCTGGACTAACTGTTAATGTCTCTCAAATTCCAAGAGATGATGTTGTTGAAGAAGGAGGAGGCACTAAAGAGGAAATTGAGCATTTCACTTCAGTTCCGGAGGACACTGCACAACCTTCTTCCCAAGCGCGCGCAAGAGCACCCGATCACCTTGATCATCTAATTGAAAAGGTTAAAGAGTTGCATGTAATGCTAGCTTCACATATCAACTACTCCACATCTCAATTCACATACCTTGAAGGCCAGATCACTGCCCTCTCATCTCAAATTGATGACATGATGAGCAAATCGAAGCCGGAGTCAGATTCGGAGTCCGATGCATTCTAGTCTCTTTGGCCATTCTAGTAAAAAAGGGGGAGTAAATTGAGGGGGAGTACAGCTTGAGGGGGAGTAGCAAAGTAGCAAATTTAGTATACATTGGTTTATTTTGATGGTTTCTAGTTTACTTTAAGTTTTTATAACTTTTGGATATTTACAATGCTTTCGTTTAAAGCTTTCAAGTACTTTAGTTTAAAACTTAGTTTTCTTTAGTACTGTTTTGTATCTTGGTTTTTATAGCCGTTTTGATGCTTATTGCTTTCTAATGCTCTTAACTTTAGTTTCTTTAATGCATCATGTTTGTTGGACATGCAATTGATTTTAGCATTGCTCTTAATTGCATTACGTGTCCGGATGATCATTTACTTGATAAATGTTCATTGTAGTCATTTCCTAATGACTGTTCATGTTTGATCAAGTTATGCTTTATTGCTTACATTTCTTTTGGTATCTTGATCACATTTTACTTGTTCTTTATACATGCCTTGTGTTCTACTTGTCCCGTACTTAATGAAGTTTATTTGTTATGTGCAAGTGTTTCAGGATACAGGTGTATATGGTTCAAGTGCTTCACAACCTTTAGATTTAGGTGTGAGTGAGTTTTGCCTGTGTTCCCAAACTCACGTTTAAGTCTAGAGTCTGTTTAGGGGTTTTGTCACGGAATAGCCAAAGGGAGAGATTGTAAAGTTGTGATTTCCAACTATATTGTGTTGGCTTTAATTCCGTGCCAAATTTAATTGTAATTTTTTCAATCATTTTCCCTGTATGTATGTGGGTTTTAATTGTAAGGGATGAGAGTGAGAGATCGGTAAAAAATCAAGTTTCAAAAGTTGAACAAGTGGATTTCGTGACTGGCTCGCGACTGTCTCGTGAGAAGCAACCCGCGAAAAGGGCCACGTGTAGAGCACATGACTGGAAGATGAAGAGTCGTGCCAGGCTGAATTTTTCGCGACTGTCTCGCAGGTAAGGCCAACCCGCAAAGGACCCGCGAAACTTTCTGTTTGACACGACTCTTCATCTTCCAATCATGTGCTCTACTACATGTGGCTCTTTTCGCAAGTTGCTTCTCGCGAGACAGTTGTGAGCCAATCGCAAAATCCACTTGTTCAACTTTTGAAACTTGATTCTTCACCGATCTCTCACACTCATCCCTTACAATTAAAATCCACATATATACAGGGAAAATTATTGAAAAAATTACAATAAAATTTGGCACGAAATTAAAGCCAACACAATATAGTTGAAAATCACAATTTTACACGATAGATGAATGCCGAAAGATGGCTACAAAGGCCTAAGAATGGTTGCACCAATGACCAAAAAGTGAACACCATGGCTAGAGAGGATGGTTACACTGGTGGCCTTAGGAATATTGGAAGAAGACGATGTCATGATGAAGCAAGGGTCATAAGTGACTGGACAATAGTGGTTGGCAGTGGTCAACAGCTAGGCTGGGTGATGGTTGACATAGGCTGCTTGAAATTTAGTGAAGGTCACAATAAAGTGGTTTTGATACCATGTTATATGTAAGCTTGGTGTTATGTGCCCTTGGTTGTGTCTAGAAGAAGGTTATATTAGCCGGAATGTGCTATTGACTGTGATTAAAGGGAGGTTAAGTTGTTGGAGTAGAGCTTTGTTGTTCCAATCCATACTCAAGCTTTTGATTATAAAAAAAATTAAAAAATGAAGCAGCAAAGTTTTTACAAATTTTATTACAAAAAATTACAAATTGATATGACAATAAATGTGGTTAATACCACTTCAACAATAAAACAAATTCATGTTGAATTATTATTATTACTAGTTGCAGACCCACGCGATGCGTGAGAATATAAATATTATGTAATGAGGTGTAATAAAAAAAAAATGATTACTTCAAGTATTGTCTATTTAACAAAAAAAAAGATTTCTACAAGTAATTTTTTTATCTTTTTATCTCTACAAATATATCATTTTATTATTATTATTGTATTTTTATGTTTGATTAATATTTTTTTAAGGTGAACCATATTCTTCTAACTTCTATTGTAGTGTATTATATTTGCTCAATATACAACTAAACTTTATAAGTTTCAAATTTATTATTCAAATTTATTATTCAAATTTCTCATCTCTTAAGGAATAAGGAAATTATCATAATAATCAAAACTCATTACAAAATTACAATGTTATCTTAACCAAAATTAAAATGAAACTAAAGGAATAAATAATAAGCTTTATAATAATTTTTTACTCAAACAATTGGTAGGCATATTCAAATTCATGTTTCCCAAAAAACTAAGTATTAACTCAAACTAAAATTCTCAAAAAAAAATTCTCTTAATAAAGTATCTTTGCAGGCTTGGTCCTAATTCTCAAAAAAAAAAAAACTCAAACTAAAATTCAACCAAAGGTATAAAAGGGAAAGAGAAGACTTTCTGATAGGATATTAAAAAGAAAAGAAAAAAAAAAAAAAAACCATACCAAAACACATATTAAAAAAAAAAAACCATCAACCTTCATTAGAGTTATAAGAAAGAATAAAAATTCACCGAGAGAGAGAGAGTACTCATAGTTTTGTGTGAGAAAAATATGGATTAAATGGGAAAATGATATCAAATTTATACAAAATAAAATGGGTAAAAGAAGAGGCAAATTATAAAAAAAGAAGAAGGAAGTATAACGGTAAAGTAGTGGGGAGATAAAGAGGCAAAAAAGAAGGGAAAAAGTTGGAAGAAGTGTAATAGTAGGTGTGTGAACTAATAGGGAGAAGAAGAGTTTTTTTTTTTTTTTTGAAAATAGGGGGAAGAAAAGTTTAAATAGAGAAAAGAAAATATAAAAAAATAAATGAATGATATGGCTGCTGATGTGGCTCAACAGGAGCGTAGCAACAATAAATGTTATGCTTAAACTTTTAGTAATACTAGTCGCTAATCCGTGCGATGCAAGGGTTTATCTCTTTGAATTGCTTTTGATATGAAACATGTAAGTTCAAGTAGAACATGTTCTTAGCAACAATAAATGCCACCATAAAAAATTTCATACCCAAAGCATTTGTACGTATAATGTAGTTTTAGTTGTTATAAAGAGTTTTTAAATTTTTTTTTTAAAATTTTAGAAACCATTACAAAGTTGGCTGATAACAATTGTGCAAAATTTTTATAAATTGAAAGTATGAAATGTCTATAGATTAAAAGACAGAAGTTGATAGTACATTTTGCCTTTGTGTAGTAACTCATAAAACAAATAATTAAAAGCATAAAATCAAATTTCCAAAGTGAATCACACCTTTTGCCTAGGAGACAAATTGAAGCATTCTAACATCTTAATTCACGTGTAGTACATTACAATATGTTGAGATATTTTTCTTGATGGATTCTCCTCAAATGTTTTGGTACGTCCATTTGGAACATTCACTTTCCACTTCAATTGCTCGTCATCTTAATCAAAAACTTCAATTGATACTCTACCCAAGATGAAAATTCCTAAACCTTTTGTTTTCTCAAGCACTAAGATTCATACACATACATACATAAATACATATATAGACAAACTAAATAATAGATTAACCACAAAAATATTTAAGCTCATTTGCTTTTCTTTTTTCTTTTCTTTTTTTGAGGTAGGTAGATAATGAGGGAGGGAAGTGTGGGGTTTAATCTGATATTAGGGTCCACAAAAATGCTATTATCACTTGAACGCCTAAAAATTTTTATTTTGGTTTTAAAGATTAATGAAACTCTATTTCAGTAAAGAATCAGATTTCTTTTCTGAACTTCCAAGAACACCATCAATCTTAGCTTACGGTTAGCCTTGCTGAAATGATAATTGCCAACCTACTTAAATAGGTTTTCAAATATTAAGTAAACAACTTCTTCATATGGTCTGAGTTCTAAAAGAATGCTAGGCCTAGGAGTTGCACAATGCACTGAATAGTCTTTTTTGTTTCTTCAGATAATGCAGTAGCTGGGTATTCATACTGATATTTTCAATAGTTAGTTCTTTACTCTTTTTTTTTTTTTTTGAAAAAGTTTTGTTACTAGCATTAGGTATATGTTGTGTAATGAAATTTATTCATCTAACAAAGAAAAATAATATAGATAAGAATGATTTTAGAAACAGTCAAGAGGCAACATCTCAGTTAATACAAAAGGAAAAAAGTTGATTTTTTTAAAGGGAAAGAATTGAACTTAGTACTGTTTATTAAGTGTTTTAAGTATTTTTTGTGTAATGAAATCTATTCATCTAACAGAGAGAGAGACTCATTAAGCTTGAAGTTCACAATATGTCACCATAAAACATGTGTAAGATGCTCAAGAGAAGAGATACAGAACTGCCACTGTCAGTCAATAAGGACTATCATGGTTTGTGAGGGCTGGCCAGTTATGGTTAAAATATCAAACGTGCATGAATTTTGTGCTCTATTAGGATTTGAGCACATTTAGTAGAACCATCATTTACATATTTATGGTATCTAAACAATGTCAACCCAAACCAAGTATCATACACGATAGAAATGAGTTTTGCAAGGGACTAAGATTGACTCGTGTTTTACAACATGCCCCTGCCACACACAGGTGCACACGCATGCAGACACACACATGCATCTAATTATACTCTCATGGCAATAGGGGCGATGCTCACCATATATAGAGACTCAGTTCTCTGATAACCACACCAGTAGTTCAATTCTGTTCAGCCCAATATATCACATAGCATTCCTAACTTGCAGCCAATGCAGCACTGCTCTCATGATTGGTTCTCTATATTTTGAACTCCCTCTAAACAATAGTTTTCCATTTGGAGAACTTTGGGACTCTTTAAGTTATGGACTAAATAGATTGATATATAAAAGGGACAACAAATCACCCATTCACTCTTGCTTAGGTGGTAAATTGAATGATATCATTAGAAAGTCAGAATTGGTAGAGATTTATTGGAAATTTAGACTTTAATTTTAAAAAATCACCTGAGAAGGAACCTGAAAAAAAAAATTCAAAAATTCAGAAAATACAAAACATCATAAAGAAGTAAACATTGATAACCTCAACTTTAAAATTTCCAAACTAAATCCATGCAAATTTGTACCAGCCAAAATTCAATTAACAACTTCAATAGGGTAATCAAAATTCTATGATGGAGTGAAGCAGAAGGATCAAATTCAATGAAAAACTTCAATTGTCAAGTCAAAATTCTAAGGAGAGTGAAGCAGAAAAACTCAACCGCAAATGAAAAGAAAAACAGCCTCAACTTAAAAAATAAAATTCCTATATCAAAACCAATAAATATGCAATCAGATTCCAATTTCATATTCTTTATAGAAACATATTAACAATAAATATGCAAGAAACCATACAGATAAAGGAGAAGACTGGTAAATACCTAGCTATTCTAGTCTCGTAGTTTCTGAATTGTTCAAGTAGCAGGATTTGTGTAACGTATTAAGAGTTTTACGCAGATGCAGAGAATCCACAGTTCCAAATAACCCAGATAATAAAATGCCAAATCTCTGTAAGCAAAACAATAAAGAATCTAATTTTCAACCCACATTTAGGAAACATTAATAGAAGAGAACAGATTGAATAAACCTCAATGTAACTGCAACTGGAAAAGATCTACACGTGCAGGTATAAACTTCTTTCTGAAGAACAAAAATGCAAGCCTTATGGGAGCATTAAAATATTTTTGCAACCCCATCAAACAAAACATTATAATTATCCTTTCAAAACTAACAAATCCCAGTAAAAATAAAAACCAAGAAAAGCACAAAGGCTTAAAAGAAAAAACTGACCTCTTGACAAAAACCACAAAACTGAAAATACAAACCCACTTTTGAGAAAGCTAAGAACTGTTTGATGAACTGGAACAATTAGGACATATGTCATGAAGAAACTTTCACTTCTCAAACTATTAAATTCATTAAGCAGAAATATAAAATGCAAAGAAGCTAACACTATCATATTGTTATGAGACGGTAAATTAGTATTTGTGCACATAAACAAAAACGTCATGGCTTTCAATAAATTAAGATGCAATCTTTTTAACATCAAATGCGGAAAGGGTCTTCAATGCCCAATCTAAAATACATATCTGATTTTCTCATGTCATGAAATGAATTAAAAACTCAAAAACCTCTGTATGCAGTAAACATACCTTGTGAGCCTTATATCAAAACTAAAACCTATACTTGAAATCTACCTCAATTTTGGACCCCTAAAGTCACCAATAAAAAAATAAGAAAAAAAAAATTGTGGGGACTAAATCTACCAACTCTCACATGTTATAGAAAGCTAATCAGTTAATTGTTAACATGTACCAACTATTAGTATAACGATTAGTCCAATCATTACAAAACCAAATATCTAAAAATGGTATCAAAAGCTTATCGTAAAAATAATTAGAAAGACACATTCATTATCAATTCTTCAAGTTCCACAGCCATTTATATATGGTCATGTGATTGATAATGGATCATCAGTATGAAGGAAACTGCATTTTAAATTATAATTAGTCGTGAATGAGTCAGTTCCAGGACAACGTTAAAAATAGATTTTGTTTTTGGCAACTTATGAAGTGTAATTCATGAACTTAAGGCTCCAACCTTTATAATGAGTTAGATCAAGACTACCTCATGCATTGTCTTCAAGAAATGGACCAACACCCAAAATTGCATTATGCAGCAAAAACAGTAGGCTAGACATGTAGTTTACATGAACTAAATCAAGAATAAGAATAACCTGTCTCTTCTTTTTAGGGGCTGCTAAAAACTACTGTTACCAATGCCACATATTGCCTTGTTTGTTTATGTTGGAATCTAAGAATTTCCCAAAAGCAGAAAAATTGCTGCAAACCAACTAAGCCAAGAAATCAATTACAACTAAAACCTTACACACAAAAATTAAACAGTTGTGGTCAATTGGATTTTGTGAATCCAACAAAAGGCCAAAATTTATATCAAGATAGGGAAAAGAAAAGATTGAATCAAAGGATTATGTACCAGCTGTCAAAGAGAAATTTCCTCAAACACATGACATGCAACATTTTTCAGAGTCCTCCAATCATACCATTCTTTTTCTCATCTTTCTAACTCCCTCAAACCAATTCCAAATTTTAAACCTTAATCAAAACCAAATCTAGGCTAGATGCCTAAATCAAAACTAAGCAGTCCATATCAATTTTTTTGTGCATAAAAAAATACATTTACCGATGTGGTGACGGCAGTATTACGGTGGTGGGATGCCGACTGAAGGTGGGTGTTGGCTTGACAATGTTGGCAGCCCTCAGACTTCTCTCTCCGGCTCTCTATTTCTTCTCAAAGTGCCTTGTGAATGTTTTGCTTTGAGGCTTTGCTTGCAAATAGGGAAAAAATTGTGTTGCAAGAAATAAAGTACAGAGTGCGGGAGAGGGGGATAAAATACAGAGATTGGGAGAAGAAAGGAATATGTAATGGGCAAAATTTGTAACTGCCCAGTGTACAAAACGTTGTGTCTGTTGTTAGCATAGTCAATTGGCCTTGGGATTGTCAGTGATTTTTTGAAAGACACAGGTGCATGGTTTGCAAAATGAAACTGTTTGTGAAGGCTTTTCCGGGGAATGTGCAAAATAGACAGGGAAAAGGGTTTTATATGGTTAGTTAAGCAATGTTTGAAATAATAATGAAAAGTAGCATCTTGAGTTTTAGAAACTCGAGATCTATATTAAAACTCGAGTCCCAAAGACTCGCTTTGCGAGTGTTTGGGGACTGAAAATGCCACATAGATCTCGAGTCTTTAAGACTCGAGTTCCATGCAAAAAAAATTTCCCCTATAGTGGCATTTTTAAGCCTTACAGTGACGTTTTAAAGTCCTATAGCAGCGTTTTCCTGCAAATTTTTTTTTTATAAGTAATCACTCCATACCAGATTTAGGGAGCCCTATAGTGGCGTTTTTAAGCCCTATAGTGACATTTTAAAGCCCTATAGCGGTGTTTTTCTGCAATTTATGGAACTCGAGTATTTAAAACTCAATTTTCACGTGGATTTTTTTCCAAATCAAATCCATCCTCTTACAAATCGAGACTTAAAAACTCGAGTTTTATCTTGGAACTCGAGTTTTAGACACTCGAGATGCTAGTTTTCAGCATTGTTTTGAAACGTAACAACTAACTAAATTTTTTTATATTTATTGTTATTTGGAAAGGCTGTTCAGGCTTTTCCAGATTGGTTAAGGGCTGGTATTTATAAGCAGTAAGGGAAAAGCAACGTTAATTACCCAAAAACCAAACGTTGTACACGGTTACTTTAATGGCTTTAGGGAAAAGGCACAATTTTTCCAGTTTTTTTTTTTAAAAAAAAAAAAATGTAAATGTGGCATAAATTTATGTTTGATTTCTCAGATTCTCTCTCCCAACTCTCTGCGCCTAATCGACTCGTTCTCTCTCTCTGTTTATCAGACTTTCGGTCTCTTTCAATTTAACGATATTTTTGTTTTAAACCATTAGGGGTTTCCCTGATTTTAACAAATAGAGAGGAAAAGGGTTATGAATCCAAATTCCTAAATTGACAATAAAAAAAACAAAAGCAAATATCTACAAACATTTTGATAGAAAACCCTAAAACCCAAAACAAAAACGAATCAAATCTAAACCTACCTAACAAAAAAAAAATCAATTAAAAGTAACATTTCATACCCAAATTTGAAAAATGGAAAAAGAAAAAATTTAGCGATGCGGTTCCGTCGATTTGGGTGGTTGATACATGACCTAACAGTTTCTTTCTGTGCTTGCTGTTCGATGGTCTAAGTCTGGCCAGGGAATGGACAATGGCCAGCCTTGGATCTTTCTCTCTTTCTCTTGGGGTCCGACGAACAACTCTGTTCTCTCTCTTTCTCCGTATACGGGCAAGCCTTTTGAATGTAATTTACCCATTTAAGGGCCAAAATTAGGAATTAACACTGTTTGCCAAACAATATAATTAGTAGGCACTGTTTTCAAACTATATTTCATACTAACATCTCGAGTCTATAAGACTCAATTTAGGGCCTATAAATCAAGTCTCAAAGACTCGGTTTTCATGTTCTGATCAGATATGAGCTAGCCCTTTTCCACGTGGCGTCTACCTAGAAATCGAGTCTCTAAGACTCGATTTCTATCTCGACCCTTAAATGCTCGATTTATGTTCATACCTGCATCCCACGTGGATTCCAGCTGGATATCGAGCCTTAGAGACTCGGTTTTTAAAAAGAGTAATTGAGTCTTAGAGACTCGATTTTCAATCTTTGGTCCACAAGCTTCCACGTGGTTAGGGCAGCTACTAACCTTAGTCCTCATAATGTGGGTCTAGGGTCTCTCCATTTTTTCCTCCAAATAACCCAGCAGCTCTCTCTCCCTCTCTCACTCTCTCTCTCACTCTCATACAAAACTCACCCCCATTACAAAACTTCAAATCAAACTCACCCTCCATATTTTTACATCCTCATGTCAGGTAAGGTTTCTCACTCTCTCTAGTTGTTAGTTACATATATATGTATTGTTAGGTTTTTTTATGGGTATGTATATCATGACTATTTTTTTTTTTTTGGTTTGATATTGTTCTTTATATTTTTGATAGAATGATTTGAAGGTTTGTAATGGGGTGAGTTGTGTGTTTAGTTTTTTTTGTTGTTTGAGTATGATTAATGATTTTTTATTTTTTTATTTTAGAAACAAATGATAATGATTGAGTGTGTTTGTATGTGATAATGATTGTGTGTTTGTATGCAAATGTGGGGTTTGTATATGCATATGATGTAACAAGTTAGTGTATATATTTGCTAGGCTTTTATAAAAAGTAAAAAATATTGTAGATATATATTTGTATTGTTAGGCTTTTTATCATGACTATTTTTGTTGTTGTTTGGTTTAATATTTTTCTTTATTTTTTTGTTAGAATGAGTTGAAATTTTGTAATGGGGGTGAGTTTTGTCTTTACTTTTTTTATTTGTTTGAGTATGAAATGGTAATGATTGAGTGTGTTTGTATGTGATGTGGGGTGAGTATATGCAAATGTAGGGTGTGTTTGTATATGCATATGATGTAAGAAGTTGTAATTTTTGTACTTTGAGTATATAAAATGGTTTTGTAATTGATGTTAAATGAAAGAGATAAAATATGTCACTAACATATTACACTTGACTCTAATAGGTTCACAATCTCTGAAGAATATCGATATAAATGTATACTACGGTGGACCCCTTCTCAATCGTGATGAGATTAACGAATTCCCATTTAAAGGGCCAAGTATTGAATGCTATTACATGATGATACGTCATAAGTTGAAGACGTTATATGATTTGAAGATGAAAATAATGGAAGAATTGAATTTGAACCCTGCTTGTTATGATATAAAGATTATTTACTGTTACCCACAAGAAGTCCTTCATGAACGGATAAATTATGGGTATATGGCGATCAAAGAAGACAAACATGTAAAGATCATGTTTAATAGGATCCATAAAATGCCTCAAGTAAATGCTGCTGAGTTGTACGTAAGTTCGGAACCGCTTGCAAAAGTTGATGCCAAGGAGGTGCAACAAACAATTACATCTTTACAATTTACAACCCTAGATGATGGATGCACTACAATGGGGCAGTGGACCACGCACTGGAGGACCGTAAACACCCACTAGCGGGCCATGCTCAACTGCCGAGCACAAATAGGGGAACCTGGCCCATGCCCAATACTGGACCAACAGCAAGCACCCATCAATCTGATTGGCTTTCTTATTGCTTGCCCTGCATAACTCTCGGTACAACCATGCAAGGCAAGCACTTCCCCAACTGTACCTTTGTGGGTTGCGAAGGTCTCCAATTGCTGCACCCACATTAGATGCACCCTATCGCCGGATTTGTCCATGAAGATTATGTCCCCCAGTAGCGCTAGGATGTAGCATCGTGTGTACTTATGCAGTTGATCCTCTTTAGCATTAGGCGGCAATGGATTGACAACTTGCTCCAAAAGCCGTTTGATGAGAATCCTCTGGCCATTAAGTTGCTTTCTCTCATTATTTACAAGTCGAAAGCGAAGGAAGTCCCGGCACACATTCTCCCATTCTTTCTGCGTGCTCCCTGTTATAGCCTCGCCATTAACAGGAAGCCCAAGAAGAACCTCCACATCTTGCAATGTGATGGTGACCTCACTATGTGGCATGTGGAAGGTGTGAGTCTCGGGCCGCCGTCGCTCCACTAAGGCCGTTATCAGGACATGGTCAATCTCTCTACCCGGGATCCTGAGGAGTCCCTCCAAACCAAGTGCCTTAATGATGTCAATGACTCGGTCGTCCACCATTGGCTCTTGATTGGAGAACTCTTCACTACGGCTACGGCAGGTAAGGGACCCTGGATCTTGCACAGAACAGAACCATAGATTAATATATGACAACAAGTGCGTGTACGTTGTATGAATTAAATGCGTGTACATTGGTTAAATCTGTAGTGTTGTGTTTTACCTGCCCATTCCAAATAGCTTCAGACCGATGGTCGGCCTACTGTATCAACACCGACCCGTCAATGGGTCTAGGTTGTGCATGGTCAATCTGTCCAGCATTTGCAGCAGCCATACTGCACAAGAATGATAAGCAGTTAGCATGTAATAGACATTATTGAAAAAAAAAAAAAACAAAAACAATCTAACAAAGATTCTCAAAAAAAAAAAAAATTTAACAAAGTGGCAGTCATATGCCTAAAGAGAAAACACAGTTCCTATGAGGTCACATAGGGTGGAAGACAACCATTCAAGGAAAAATACACTTTACTCAACTTATCACCAGGAAACTAGAACAAAAGGTCATATTCTCCAGATTAATCATAAAAATATGGTAAGTAATCACCAGAAACCATGTTACTTTTCAGAAGGATTCACATTTTAATGAAATTGTAAACTTTATTGAAAAATGCCTAGAAGAGCCTTGGCAATTGCTCTAGAAACCACCCAATCACCATTGGGTTGTCAAATATAAATGTCATATATAAGATAACATATATACGGCTGTAATGATGCAACCCATTACTTAGCATTCAATTCTATGAAATATATATTACTCAAGAAATTTTATGACAAGAAAATTACATAAAATTTCTCATACATGTAGAAATGGTATCAATATCATAGAAGTGAAAGAATTAGCCTTATTAGTAAAATCAATAGTACAGCAATGAAGATCTAGCAGGAATATCAGATTCTAGCCTATATATGCAAGACATGCCCAAACTGATTATGCAAGCCATAAAAGTAATGTTTGATTTGACAGCAGCATTAATTCATGCATTAAACATATAATCATGCTTGAGAGAAAGAAGCACAAAGATGGAGACAGCAACGGAATTCAAAAATAGCTATGTATTAACTTGTGAAACAAGTATTATTTCTTTAAAGAAAGAAGAAAAGAAAAAAAAAAAGTCGAGCTTTTTTATATTTCATCATTTTATTCAAGCGTGTAAATTTATCGTTCATTAGAATTTAATATCTAGGGGAGAAGCTGTCAGTTTTTATTTTTAGCAATTATGGAGACAGGAATTTTGAGCAAAGGTCAATGATATTAATTAAAGTATACACAATAAACAAGACCCACAATGAGTATAAATATAATATAAAAGGGTATTTTAGGACATTTGATTGGAATATAACTCCATTATATCATCAAATCATGTTATACCATATTGTGAATTACAAATTCATGGTTCTATTCATGTTTACCACCAAAACAGATGCATAGGAATAGTAATTCCATTACAAATTCTTATATATAATTTTTTTCTAATTAGTAAAATACTTCATTGAAAGAAAAAAACTACTACAAAGAGGGTTACAACTTCTTATATTCCTTGCAATACTTATTTCTATTCCTAAGTAATCATTATCAATGTATTGAACATGCCCTTAGTTTTTCTGATGCAACCAGGTATCTCATGTATGGGTCATAGCATTTTAAATTTAATTCGTAAACTTAATTACCTAAAATAATTTTCTTTTGAAGTGGGATGAACTTTTTCAAAAATCAAGTGAAGTTCGAATTCATTCTCCAAAAAAAAAAAAAAGTGAAGTTCGAATTTGAAATGTTTATTGGGCGCACTCAAATTGGAGCGTGTTGCAGGGGTTAGCCTACGAAAGATTGAGTAAAAAAATTGGCAGGTTATTCCCATACTCGAGTCATTGTTTGCTTCATGGGCTTTAAATATAGTTCAGAGTGCTTCCTTGACACCCTAAGTAATTTTAAACACAAACTGACCCCCAAAAAAAAAAGGACAAAAATTCATCTTTTTATGGCTGCAATCTTATTCTTTCTTCTTCTCTTAACAATTTGCAATGCTGAAGCTCAACAAAGGCAATCTACTATAAATTTGGGCTCTTCTTTATCACCCACCACCAACTCTTCTTGGTTGTCACATTCAGGCTTATATGCCTTTGGATTCTACCAACAAGCCAATGGCTATGCTGTAGGAGCTTTCCTTGCTGGGATTCCTCAAAAGACAGTATTGTGGACAGCCAGTCGAGACGATCCTCCAGCACCCGGTGATGTCACATTGAATTTCACTAATGATGGTAGGCTTGTCCTGCAATCAGCACAAGGCAAAGAGACAAGCATTGCTAGTCCTGGAGGTGCAACATCAGCATCGATGCTCGATTCTGGAAACTTTGTTCTCTTTAATTCTAAAGAGATAGTATGGCAAACCTTTGATTATCCAACCGATACAATCTTACAGGGTCAGCATCTCTCAACAGGAAAAGAACTATTTTCTAGCAATTCAGAATATGACAAGTCAACCGGATTATTCCGTCTTGCAATGCAAGAAGATGGAAACCTTGTGCAGTATCCAGTAGGAACCACAGACGTGGAACAATATGCTTATTGGAGTTCTCAGACATATCGAGATGGAGATAACGTGACACTATGTCTTGATGTCAATGGCCAACTCTACCTACTAAATTCCACTGGCACATACCTTACCAATCTGACCCAGGGAGCATCTCCAACCAAAGATATAGTCTACCTTATGAGACTTGATGCCGATGGGATCCTAAGACTATACTCATACAATTTACATCAGAATGGTAACTTGTCAGTCTTATGGTCGTCTACAAATGATATGTGTCTTCCTAAGGGACTATGTGGCCTCAACGCATTTTGTGTTATAAATGATCAACAAGCTAATTGCAAATGTCTTCCGGGATTTGCAGCTATCAACCAGGGGAATCAGAGCACAGGCTGCGAAAGGAATTTTTCTGTAGAAAGTTGAAAAAGCAAAGATGGAAGTTTAAAATACACCATGGAAGAAGTTCTTAATACCGAATGGGACGAAAATTATTTTTCCCATCTGTCGTCAATAAGCAAAGAGGACTGTAAAGCAGCATGTTTGGAGGATTGTAACTGTGAAGTTGCCATGTTCAATGCTGGGGAGTGCAAAAAGCAAAATTTGCCATTGAGATATGGAAGAAGGTCGCTAACAGATACAAACATAGCATTTGTCAAGGTGAGTATAATTACAACCAATACATCCACCCGAATTAGAATTGCACAAATGGGAAGCGAAAAAAAGCTTCGAAAGGACATCCTTATTATCAGCATCTCATTTGTTGTTTTTGGAATCTTTATGTTTGTGATTTCTGGAACTGCAATATACAGAAACCATATTTACAAAAATCGTGGCAGGGCATATACAAGGACTTCCAATAATGGATATATTGGCTTTAGTGAGGATGTTGCTCCACAATCATTTACCTATTCAGATCTTGAGTCAATGACTGATGGTTTCAAGGAAGAGTTGGGTAGAGGAGCATTCGGGACTGTTTTCAAAGGAACAATACAGAATGGTCAGAAGGTTGTAGCTGTCAAAAGACTTGAGAAAGTGTTGGCTGAAGGGGAAAGAGAGTTTGAAACTGAGATGAAAGTTATAGGGAGAACACACCACAAAAACCTTCTCCATCTACTCGGGTATTGCTATGATGGAGAAAAAAGACTTTTGGTATATGAGTACATGAGCAATGGTTCACTTGCAAATATACTTTTCACACCTGAAAAACAACCTTGTTGGGATGATAGAATGGAAATTGCTCATGACATAGCAAGAGGAATTCTTTATCTCCATGAAGAGTGTGAGCCACAAATCATTCATTGTGATATAAAGCCTCATAACATTCTCATGGATGAATATAGGCGTGCAAAAATCTCTGACTTCGGATTGGCAAAGCTTCTAAAGCCAGACCAAACCAAAACCTTTACTGGCATTCGAGGGACTAAGGGGTACGTTGCACCAGAGTGGCATCGGAGGCAGCCCGTGACCGTCAAAGCAGATGTCTACAGCTTTGGGATTGTGTTGCTCGAGCTGATTTGTGGTAGAAAATGTGTGGACTGGGATCTTCCTGAAGAAAAAGCTATTCTTGAAGATTGGGCAAACCATTGCTTTGAAGCTGGTGACTTAGATCAACTAGTGACTGATGAAGAGGTTAACAAAAAACAACTGGAAAGAATGGTTAAAGTGGGACTCTGGTGCACTCTTTATGAGCCATCTCTCCGTCCTTCCATGAAGAATGTTCTGCATATGCTAGAAGGAATTATACATGTTCCAATTCCTCCAAGTCCAAATTCCTTTGTTACTACCCTATAAATGGGTCTGTACTTGTAGGAGTATCCGTCTCTAAACCGAAAAATGTAAGGGTTTGGAAGAAATTCGCAATAAATAAGTCTTGTAATTGATGCCAACATATGGTTTTCTTTGTTAGTACAGTTTCTTAAGCGTCCCAATTAAATTAAAACGTATGGTTTGAGTTGCAAACAGTAGTAATCTTTTTCTTTTCTAAGGACATTTTTTTTTTCTTTTGATATAAGAAAAGGGTGTCCCATCCTTCGGCTAAAATATTTTACTCCCCTGCCCATGAGACATCCCAAAAAACCCATATCTCAATAATGTGGTCGATTGAATATGATACCTTTGGGTTTACATCTTACCTCAAACCAGTAAGACCTGGGTATCCCATGCGATTGAATAGGGGAACGTTATCGATAATGCACTATTTGTTTTCCTTTGCAACAGTATGAAGTATCTTATTTGACACTCGAATGTGGAAACGGGAAACTTGGAAGCAAACTAGAAAAGCTCATGGCATAGCATAGAATCAGGGATGTCTATTATGGCTTAGGTGAAGGAAAAGGGAAAAGCCAATGACAAGGGCAATTGGTATGAGAACAAATCAGTAAGCTCTCTTTGAAGCCTATGAAGATTATGTGAAGCACCTCATTGGTATTGTTTGGAATCAACAATGATCCGTAGGAAGTTCTTTTCTCCCTTCACAGGTGATTAGAATCATGATCTCTTGCCTCCAGGAAATGACAAACGCAAATATTGAAGAGAGGATAAAGCATTAATAGGATTGAGCCAAGCCAGTAAAACAACTGACACAAGCATATTATGTGAGGAAGCCTTGGCCCTTTCATAAAGCGTCCCCATGTAACCAAGTTGTGTGTAAAAGACACTTTTTTATGTGTGATGGGAACAAGTGTGTGGTGGTGAGGTTTCTGTGAGCATATTTCTTATGCGTGTGTAGCTTTGGTGTGAGTTTTCAGTCAATCAAGGTGTCATTAGTAATTGAAAAAAAAAATGCAGCTCTCTCTAGTGTTAATTTGTAAATCGCTAGTCTCCAAGTCCCTGGCACTCTCCACTTAATTGTTTCCCCACATATGTATGAATTTTGAACTGGTCCAAATGGAGAAAATAAAAGGATTAATGATAATAATAAAAAGATTTTTGCATCTTTCATTAATCATCACATAAGTACACATTTGCAAAACAATATAAATAAGTAGGACCACATACATATAAACAATACATATTCAAGAGAATATCAACCAACTACCCATAGAGAAGCACCTTTTTCCCAAACCATCTTTTAAAAGACATGCTACACTTCAGCAGTACCTCTCTCCAATCTTTCTTCAAATGGAATAGAATTCCACTTCATTCTCTCATCCTGCACAACCAAAAAATATTCCATCAGTATTAAAATTGATTAGTGTACACATTACCTATGTGCCTCACTACACAAGTACCTCTCTTTTCTGGCTTCCTGTGTTTGTAAATCCTCTGCCAGAAGAGCCTGAGCCTGAATCCATGGTCTGCCCAGTATGACTCCAGTAACTACCAACAGTACCTATGATTGGTGTATCATCAGGACTTCGGCTTCTTGACCGTCTTGGAGACGCGGATGCAGAATACTGTCTGAGCTCTTCAATGGTTAATGCTCCTAGAATTGGCCTATCTTCATGACTTCTTGGTGAATTCAGTTTCTCAGATGGTGCATTCCTAACAGAATTAGTGCTATTGCTTGACTTGGGTGTGGTTTCGGATTCAACCAACCAGCTGGAAAGGCTGGTGTCAACTGCAACTTCATGTTCTGCAGACTTCAGGTCATTGAACTCTGGTTTCAAATTGCGCTTCGACTGCTTGAAACTAGGCTCTGGACTAGTTTCTCTATTGAAATGTGGCTCTAAATTGATGTTCTCCTTCTCTTGATACTTTATAGGAGTGAGTGCTTTTGCTTGGACCGCCTTCCATTGAGTAAGATTTTCAATTGGGTTCAACACAGGATGAACATATTGACTCCTATCTTGAGCAATTGGGCTCAACCCAATTGTCTTGAGCTCCTTGTCTGATGAAGCATGAACCGGCATCGGACTATTAACCTCCTTTTCGCCTGTTTCATTTGCACTGACATGTTTTCTAGAATCAATGGATAAAGAAAACAATGACTCAGAGGACTCTTCTTGCACAGATGTTTGATTATCACCACCCTCATCCTCCTCATCATCAGCAAAGTCACTTTCTACTAAGTCTATATCTTCATATTCATCTTCACAATCTGGACAATTTTGATATCTATGGTTTGTTGGATATGATAATTTGTCTGAAGCAATCAAATCCGAAAATGATTTGCTTTCTACAGCTTTTTCTTCTTTCTTTTCTCTCTCTTTCTTCTCATTGCTTTCAACCAAAGTATTGATAACTTCCTTGGCACATAACTTCTCACAGGTTTTGACCTTCAAATCAAAGGTAACTTTCTTTCTTTCACCGCAATTTGTTGGCTCTTCAAGTGGGACTCTGATTGAATTTATAGATGAATTAAATATAGATACAAATGCATAAATAAACTAACAATTAAGGAACTAAGTTAAACAAATAACACGAACCCAGAATTACAAATGAACTAAGAAAATCCGCTAAAACAGAATTTCATGATTCTAGATTCTATCAAATGGGAAACATACTTTGATTCACTGATTAGGCTAATGGGTTCTTCAATGTCGTCTTGTTTTGGTGGTTCAGTAGCGACCCCATGAGTACTCTAAGAAAATTTCAGAGAAGTAAAAGCAAAAAAAATGTATCAGAAACAGTAAAATTGATAAAAACTGAAAATTCCCATGAAAAATAAAGCATGGATGTGGGCTTACCTGGTCTGTAGAGGGAGTTAGGCTGGCCAAATTTCGATGCTTTTGACGCTTACAAGTACCAAAACAAGCTAGAAAGCACACCATAATTAGCCACTGATACTATTGACTTGCATAAAGTGACTTTGTTTGGAAAGTGAGAGAGAGAGAGAGAGAGGGTATTGAGAGAAAAGAAGGGGAGGGACAAAAACGGTCATGAAAATTTGAAGATTCTGAGGGATGAGAATATGACCGTTGAGACTCGGTTCATTTAAAAACTAAAAAGTACCGTTTTTTGGCTTCATTTATTAAGCAACAAGATTTGTCGTTGGGTCAGTGTGTGGGTTTTTACTTTGACCGGTCTGCTGCTGAGTTCAAGAAAATGAATGTTACTTTGCTTCGGCCCAATTGGTTTGACAAAAAATGCAAATTGGGCCTTACCAAGGTAGGGGAGAAAATGGCCTAATTAGTACACCTCTTTTCTCTTTCTTTCTTTTCGAGGTGAGGGAGAGCTGCCTCTAGAGCTCACATTTCAAAAAATTATTAAGAGGGACAATTTGATCGAGCCCACGACATAGAAGACAAAGGAGGGGTGGGTGCCATCGTGTTAGAATTTTGTCGGTGGTACATGCACTTTGCTACACTTCACAGAAATGTTGTTACTATTATACTCATTAGAACCTTGATGTACTATCGATAAAATCCCATAATCGAATTGTGTAGAATTTTAAATCGAAGTATGAAGTTTTCAACAACAAAAAATCAAAGTATGAAATAATATTGGGCTAAAAAATTCAGTCAAAAGTCTTTACAAGTATGAAAGAATATTGGTTGAAAAAATTCTTAATTATTTAAAAAATAATAATGTCTTTAAAACAATATTAAATCAATTTTGTCCAAGGGAAAGTAAATGTGGTTATAACACAAAGGCACATAATAAACTTTACTAAAAAATCATGGTAACTTTTAAAGAAGGGTATGGCAAATTATAATACGAACAACACACTCTCTTAAGTAATGTAGGACAATTACATGTATACATTAACTTATCAATTTATGTTTGATAATATAATTTTATGTATACATTTTCAAATATTTATCTATATACATAAAAGTTTAAATAATAGAAACATATAAATAATTCTCTTAATCTCACACATTAAATGAAAGAAAAAAAAAATCTATACAAATATATATTTTTAAAAAAAAATTCATTAACTACGGTTAATTAACTACTTGGATTTAGGTGACTGCTGAGGCTTCATCACATCCCAGGTTCGAGTTCTCACAAGGACTGTAATTGCAATTTCTGGTAAGTCTGTCCCAGAAACCAATAGAGTCTGGAGTATGTGTGAGTTCGGGGTTTCCGAGCTCCAGTTCGAGCTAGTAGTACCCATGAGCTTATCCAAATGTACTATGAGGCGTGGGACAATTACTGCCACACGCGAGTCCTCTTTTTTTTTCTCAAAAAAAAAAGTCACTATCTTCTTTTTTGTGACAAGTGGTTATAGTACTATTGTTAATTGTATTTAAAACTTATTAATTAGTAAGATATTTTACATTTAATTAAACTATATTGCCAAACTATTAAGTGACTTATTAGTTATAAGAATAATTCTAAGTAAAACCCTATTAGCTATTACCTAACTTTAAAATTAAATTATTTTGGATTAATTTTTTTTTTCCACCAATCTCAATTGTTGCTTGGGGTAAAAGCCCAGGCCCTCGAATTCAGGGTAAACGCTGGAGTAGGCTTATCCCATCCCCTAGTGAGTAGTGATCTCCACCCTTCTGCTAGATTCAAGCTCTCATAATTTGACCAAAAGCCATTTAATCAATTATTCAATGGCCCCGATCCAAAGATTGCGTTTCTTCCTCTCAACTTAAAGGCAATCCTACCACTTTAATGACTCTCCTATGTGTCATTATCCAGTTAAGGCTGTACGTGTAGAATTAAGTCAAGTACTTCCTCAAAAAAAATAAAAAAAAAAAAAGTCAAGTACAATTATTTATTTCTTATTATTACCTGGTTATTACTCACCTTCATACCTCAAACACTACTACAGTACTACCCAGCATTGATTATCAAACTTCAAAAGCAAACCCGAAAGTAGGCTGAAACATTTCATTTTTGGAGGAAAGAATAATAAAATTTTTTTTTTTAAAGCTAAAAAATGCATCCTATGATTTATCCCGATTAGAAGTGACTGTTTCAAGTTTGACAATGCTAAGTGGCACATCACACATTACCAAGCTCCAATGTGGAAACTATAAAAAGGGAAAACGAGAAAAGCCTAGCGTCCACAGCTTGGCATGCATCTCTATCTTTCACCACATCCTTCTTTCCCAAGCATCTACAACTATCAATTAAATTGAACTAAAGTGTATGTATTGTATAAGAGAGAGAGCAAAACCATGGCACGGAGAATATGTAGTGCCAATGGTTAGTTTGTATTTATTTATTATTTTATTTATGTTTATATTTATGTTTATGTTATGTATATAGTTATATTATAAATGTAGTGGTTTCTTTGTTTATATAAAAAAAAAAAACTTGGTTTATATATATGGATGAGTAGAAATAAAAGTAATTTAGCATTTTTTTTATATAAAAATGTTTTGAAAAACAAACCTAGTACTATAATAAGTTAACTTTGACTTGATCAAATCAATTCAAAATGTCAAATGTCAACGGGCATAGTATCTATTTCTTGCATATGCCTCCAACTCCTTGCTTTAATAGTTGACATGAAACATGCTTACAAATTCGTCTATAGGTCAAATCGAATATGAAAATTTTGAAATTGATAGGTCCAAGATTCATTGATAACTCAAACTTTGTACCAAGAATTTTTACTATTTTTGTAGGAATGTTGGCCGCCATTAGCTTAGAGTCCTTATTAATATAAAAACAATAATCATGAATGATATTGTTACGATGCTTCTACTTCATTGTTTATTTGAAATGTATATGAAGTATAAGAGTTGTGGACACTTTATGCCTATATCTCAAAACCCATGGAGAGTCTATTAGAGAGTTAACAGAAATTTATATTTCTCACTTGCTCAATTGGAGAGTCGATGATTTCACCTAAAATAAAATTCAAATTGAAATTCATCTTTCAAACATTTGGACAAACCTTTTACATTATGTTGGTGCAAGAAATATATATATATATATATGTTATTTGGAATAGAATCCAATCTATTTTATTTCTTATATCTAATGTGACATTGAATACACCATTAAACTTGTTATATCTAATATGAACCAAGAAATGGATCAATTTTAATTAAATGGAAAGGATATTCCATGTCATTAATTCAAATGCTATATGCCACCCTAGATGTTTAATGATGGGAGTCAATTTTGTACCGGATGCCATTTCGGTTTGGTCAGGATATTTTTTGATAACACACACACATATACACACACACACACACACACATATATATATATATACACATATATGTTTTAATTTATGTATATGTTTATTTATAAGTTTATAAACATATAATTTAAAATCCACAAAATTATATGCTCAAATATTAGTTCAAGTAGTCAAGGGCCTCTTTCTCTAATAAATAAAAAAATAAAAAATAAAAAGTAGTCAAGGGCCTTGTAACTGAATTGACACCTCCTTATGCACAAAGTGCTTGACGGTCTAGAGGGAAAGGAGAGCTGCGCAATTAGCAACATATTGTAATTATCTCAACGTCCAATCCAAGTTTAATAACTATGTTTTGGACTTAAAAGGACTCTATATAAAAAGTCAATTGATTACATTATAAAATTATATTTTGATGAATACACACCAAAAAAAAATCTTATTAGAATTTTTTATTCTTTACTAAAAAGATAAGTATTGATTTGTTTTGTTTGAAAAATCATACACCATATAATACAAGTTGCACTAGTGGCTGCGCCAAGTGGATATTTTGTTTAATTTCCAAGTGCTTATACCAAATTGCAGCTATTTTGTAGAGAGCGATATTGTATATGCAAAAAAATTTCACAACATTTTTCATAACAGTTAAGTTGAAAAGTTTTTATTGGTTTTTATTTTGCGGACATGGCACAAAGGTCAGAGGCAGCTTGTTGTATAGGCAGCCATGCATGTTAATAGATCTTCTTCTATACTCATAGTAGCATTAGTGGGTGAATCGATTTAATATGGAGTTTTTTTCTTTATTATAAGGATAAGCATAGTTATTTTTGTTTTTCCCAACATTCAGCCAAGGTAGGCTACTAACTTGTTCGATATAAGTAGTTAACAATTGGAAATAAAGCCATTTGATGTCTATAAGTGAATTTTGGATGGATGCTTGCTCCTTGGGCATGCTTTCAAAAGTTTAAAAGAAATCTATATCTAATGAAACTCTTCCTAGTGTCCATTTAGGACAGCTTATTTGGTTTTTTGCTAAAAACTTTTTGATTAAAGTGTACTAAAGTATATTTGTACCTTGAAAATTTTTTAAAAAGTGAGAAAATGCGGGAAAAAAAATGAGGTTTCAAAAAGTTGTACATAAAAGTTAAAAGCTAAAAACTGATGCCAAACTCAACCCTAGTTTATATATTCTTTATTTTCCTTAGGGTGTGTTTGTTTTGAGAGATTCTAGGAAGGATGGAAAATTTATGAGAGAAAAGTGGAAAGATAGCATTTTAAGTGGTTGTTTGGTTGAGAGGGGGGAAAGGAAAATAAGTGGTGGGGCCCAAGTGTTTTCTCCCCGAGCCCACCAAAAAGTTTTCTCTCCAAAATGAGGAAAAAACTAGAAGGGAGAAAAGCTCAATTTGAGCTGAATAAAATGCCCACACGCTTGGTGCACATGGGCATTATTCACTTGTTCTTACCATTTTTATTTTATTTTTGGTGCTACATTAGCATTCTTGCCTTTTTTTTCTTTTTTTCTTTTTCTTCTTCTTCTGGGCTAGGCGTGTTCTTGCCATTTGCTTTTTTTTCTCCTTCTTCTTCTTCTTTTTCTTTTATTCTACTTTTTTTTTCTTTTCTTGTACTTTTAGTCATGGTTTTAAAAATTGAACCGGCCTATCCAACTGGGAACCAGGTACCAATCCGATCCAATAAAAATGCCCAAAACTAATCAAAAACCAAGAAAAACCGAGAACCGGAGGCAAATCTAATTTTGCCTCCAGTTCGGTTTTTAAAACCATGCTTTTAGTAGTTTTTTTTTTTTTTTTTTTTTTTTTTTTTGCTCATCTACCTTTGGCTTGTGCTATTTTTTTTTTTTTTTTTAAATTTGAAATGTCCATACACAATTTTTTTAATAAAAAATGTGTTACTTTTTTGTTTTATTTAATAAGGGACATAATTGTAAATTTATACCAACTTCATTTTCCATCCTCTCATTTTTCTTCTCAACCAAACAAATAAGTTTTCAATCTCTCCACTTTTCCATCCTCTCAACCAAACACAAATGAAAGAAAACTAAAATCTCTTCTATCCTTCCACTTTTCTATTCTCTTCTCATTTTTTATCTTTCTACTTTTCCACTTTTCCATCCTCTCAACCAAATACAAATGAAAGAAAACTAAAATCTCTTCTATCCTTCCACTTTTTTATTCTCTTCTCATTTTTTATCTTTCTACTTTTCCACTCCTCCATCCAAATGGACCCTTAGGGTATGTTTGGTTGGGGTGAAAACAGGGAGTATGGAAAATAGGGTGAAAAATGGCATTTTTCACTGTTTGGTTGAGAAGAGAAAACAAGAGAGACAAAAAATAGGGGGAAAATTTTCCCTCCAGGCCCACCTTTTTTTTTCCTCCCAATTTGGGAGGAAAATGAGGAGGGAAAAGTACTGAAAGATGCACATTACACAAATACCCTCAATTTAAGTTGCATTTTTTTTCTTTCTTCTCTCTTCACTGGGCAGCAAAGTTGCCCCTTTTTTTGCTTTTTTTTTTTTTTGGGCAATCACGTTGCCAGTTGTCATTTCTTTTCTTTTTTTTTCTTCGGCATTAACATTGCCTCTCTTTTTTCCTTTTTTTTTTTCTTTTGATTTTTTAGGGCTTGGGCACGATAGTTTTTTTTTTTTTTTTTACTGGATGTGATTTTTTTTGGAACATGTTTTTTATTTTTATAAAAAAATTTGGGTGATTGCTTTTTTTTGTGTGGTTATTTGTCATTTTTTTTTTAATTTGATATTATTCTTTAACAAGAGTATATGAGTAAATTTATTCAAACTCATTTTTTCCATCATCCACTTTTCCACAACCATCCAAACAAAAAGAAGAGAAAATAAAATCTCTTCGCATTTCCCATCCCTAAATCCCAAAGACAATAACATTGCTTCTACTACCTACCTACATTTTTTTTTTTTGTTTTTAAGGTGACTCTCTAATGGTTGACCTTTGAGAAGGGTCTCTCAAAATTCCTATATCATTTAGTTCTTCTCTCCCTTCTCTTTGAACCCCACAATTTTTTTTTGCTGTGTAGGAGGGGGATGGTTGGGGGGGTTTAAGAATAAAAAGAATGTGAGAAGTTGGGTAAGCAGATTAGTTTATAGAGAGAAATCAAAGAGATTTCACAACAACCGGCCAGTTAACTTCTATAAGAAGTTTGATTTAGCTACAGCCACTTTGGCAAATTCAAGAACAAGGGTATTGATCGAAGTTTCTCACCCTTCTCTTGGTACATGTAGCCACATCCAATAAATCAAATATCACACATGAAAAAAAATAAAAGATTGAATGGAGTCCAGAGTTAGATAAGTTAGAACAAAAAAGCTGATGAAAAATAAGAAAGCGGCTGTTATAACTGAGAGAGAAGAGAAATGATGCATTAATGTCGACACATAGAACCCCTAGTTACTGGTTTTATATATGGGCACGAATGATCTCATCTACTATGGTACTATTAAGATGACATTTTTAAGGTTAAAATGCAAAATTTACCATCTTTGTTTCACTAAAATTCATTTTAGTCCTTTAACGTTGTTTTTATTCATTTCAGTCCTCTAACTTTCAAGTTTATTCAATTAAAACTTTTTCATCAACTTTTGTTATATTTTGTGGTTGGACAAAACTTAGGTACAGTATCATAGGTGTTGTTCCTTAAATTCCCCTCTTAAAATTCTGCCATGTGGATTTTTTTTCATCGGATGGAAGTGTATTTTTTTTCATCGGATGGAAGTGTATTTTTTAGTTAAGTAGCCACATGGCTGAATCTTAAGAGGGGAACTTAAGGAACAGCACCTAAGTACTGTACCTAAGTCTTTCTCTTTGTGGTTAATTTTCAAATTTTCTTCTAACTTTTTAAAATTTCTTCAAATTTTTTAAATTAAAAGAAATTAAATTAACGATTAAAAAGTATTTTCCATATTTGTTTTTTTTTTAAAACATATAACAAAAGTTGATCAAAAGGCTTTAATTGGATAAATATGAAATTTAGAAGATTGAAATGAACGAAAACAAAGTTAGAGAACTGAAATGAGGGTGATTTTTTTTTTTTTTTTTTAACACAATGGAGAGTAGTGTTAGGACCACAAATTATTCCACATCTCTAACGTGGCAAACTGTGAGTAGTTAACTATCACTTACACATAAGCCCACTATTTTTTCTTCACAAATCACACTCTACCACGTCACAGTTATGATAAGAAGTTGTGAAAAACTTTGTGGTGAAGAGGTGAAATTCCTTCACATTAGAACATAATTATTAATTTTTTATTATTTTTGATAAACGAACATAATTATCACTTGAGGTACAAGACTAAAGACTAAGACTATTGAGATATCTAAAACTCTTTTAATATATTTTTAAGATAAATGGGCAATAAGGTGTTGTGAATAATATATATATATTGTTTACACAGGAAGATGTGGAATGCCTTCTCATTAAAAATATCATGAATTATGACTTGAGGTACAATACTCTTGGGATATCTAAAACTCTTTTAATACTATGTTTATTTTTTCTAGATAAATCGGCAATAAGGTGTTGTGACAAGTTTAAGGTTTTTTTTTTTTTTTTGGTCTCCTTGGTTAGATTTGAACTCTAGGTGTCTCAATCAATTTACTTTACCATCTGTTAATTTCTTTTTCCCAATTAGTTTAACAATTTGTCAAGATGATAAGTTGCAATTGGTATAACATTATTTTTATATGAACTCATTAGCAAGGAAGTCAATATCGTACCGGAGGCTGTACCGGTTTAGCAAGTAGAACAATATATTTCGGTATCGGTCAATACCGATATACCATTTCAGGTTTACCACTATTTTTTATATTTATAAATATATATATATAATAAAAATAAAAGTTTATAATAAAACATTACCTCAATTAAGAACAAATTATTCATAGTTTTAAACTTTAGCATCAACTAATAGAAAAAAAAAAAAAAAAAAAAAACCCTTAATTGTTCATTGCATACAAAAACAAAATTAGGAAATGAAATTAGGGGGCTGGGTAGGTTAGGTTAGAATTAGGAAATGAATTTACCATTTCGCCCTTACAAAAAATCAAAAATTACAAAACTAAAAAAAGAAGGGATTTTTTTTGTTCTGGCCAGTACGTCCGGTACTGGCCGAAACACCCAAAATCGACTGGTACGGCCAGTTTTTAAATCGGTACGAAACGTTGATGTTTTGGTACTAGTGCACATACCGATACGATACATACCAGCCAATACATTACGATATCCTCTTCCTTGCTCATTAGTGGCACCAACTTTTTATCTTTAACCCTTACAACAAGTAAGGGAAGGGATTTAAATATTGGTTATTCTCGTAAGGAAGATTGGTTGGTCAATGCTACTAAATTACAAGGTTTTTGACACTTGAATCATTTTAATTGTACACTAATTACAACATTTACCACTCCAATAATTATGAAAATAAATTGTAATCAACAATTTAGTGGCTTAATTGGCACATTCTAAATAAGATCTTGTGTTCATATCATATTACTCTTCTTAGGCCATTGAACCCCAACTTATATCCTTCATTTAGGTTGAATGTCTCAATTAGCCCAAAATTCATTGGCAAGTGTGATGGATCATCATGTAATAGGATCAATTAACCATTAACAAATGATTATAATACTCCATTCCTCCATAATAATAATAATAATAATCATCATCATCTTTTTCCTCAAATTCATTGGCAATTGTGCATTGGTCAAGTTGACAATTTTTTTTTTTTCAATCCAACCCAAACGCGTTAAGGTAATAAATTTTCAACTTATCCCAACTCATCACATCTTTAAAATCCCACGGGAGTTGAGTTAGGTTGGTGGGTTTTGCTTTCATGTATCATGTCTTATTAAAAAATTGGACTTTTATTAATTATTTGATTGCTTAAAAAAAAAAAAAAAACCAACGTATTACAATTCCAATATATTGTAAATTCCTAAATTTATAAAATACCAAAATAAATCCAACTAATAATTTGAGTAAGGCTGATAAATTAAACTTATATATAATGAATTGGGTTGGATTAGATGAGTTGAAAAAACTACCAACAAGAACCCAACCCAACACCAACTAAAATATAAATCCAATTCAACCCAACCCATCAACCCACAAAAACCAACTTAAGAAGTTAGAGCTAATTGCTAAAAACAAATACAGATTTTTGTGTAAGACACTATCATAGGTATGATTTTTACTATTAAAATAAAAATAAAAATTGCCTCTGGAACCAATTAAATGGAGAGTTGGGATATGAATGACAATAATACAAATATATCTTTCTTTTCTTTTTTTCACAGGTTCTCTATCTTTCTTTCTTTTTCTTTTCTTTTTTTCCCAGGTTCTCTAAGCCATGAGGCTCTTGGCTTCCATTATACATCCAATTTAAAACCAAATTTACGGGGGAAACCATTCTGTTCATGACAATTTTTGGGGCAAATTTATGCAAGGAGTCCAAGGACATGAGATTGTGAACACCCTAATAATTTCATAATCATCTTCAAAGAGGAGAAACAGGAAATCTTTAATGATTAAGTTTCGAATTTAAACTCAGATGCCTGTAATAAAAGCCGCCTGTTACACTCATACAAAAACAGCCTAACTGCATGACAAAAATCAAGTGCAAGGCGATTCAGCCTTACACAATGGAACAGAAACTATGCTAGTTAAAAATGGCTTCTACACTCTTGTTCTCTCTTTTCTTTTTCCTTCATTTCCCCCCATAATTAGCTGGGTAGGAGTGCTGCCTAGGTTTGGGTGGGTAGAAGACTTGGGCAAAACTTAAAAGTGATATTTTGGAGACCTGAGCCATACCAAAAACAGAAATTGCTGATGTTGGTTCTGCTACCTGTACTCACTGGGGTTTTCCTTGCTCTGGATGAGAGGAACACCATCTTCCCTCCAAATTATCCGCTCTTCACACAGTGCTGTTGTCACCTCAACATAAAGCCGATGCTCCTAAAAGAAAATATTTTCAGCAAAAGGATGTCACAAGGATTTTTGTTTTCCTCTTTCATTTTTGATAAGTAACTGCTAGAACAAGAATTCTATAGTTTAATCATTCAACGGCTGTACTTCTCCACCTTTCAAAGATAGGCCTAGCAGTTAAGGTTCTGTGGGTTTAGAGGTTATTGTATCATATGGTACCAAAATAGACAAATTTAGAGGTTATTCAGTAAGTATATTCCTACTGGACCTTTGTGGTCCTGTTGCCCTACATTAACGTTATTAACATATCACTAAATGTATGGCATGGTGATTCATGTGTAAATGTAGTGGGGAACATATGATTAAATGTAAGAGTTATTTTTGAGCTGGTCGGAGAAATATGGGAGGAGGGTTAGTGGCTCCTTTGTGTCTTATGTGGTGCATTTGGCAAGAACGAAATGCAAGATGTTTTGAAGGCCAATAACTCAGCACGGTGAAGCTGAAGTTTTTGTACTGAAGACCCTTTATAAATGGATGACTTATTCCATAAATGGACGACTTATTCCTTGTCTTTCTTGATCAAGGGATTCCTCGAGTTTATGGATTCCCTATGTACTAGATAATTATTTTTGTTTTTCTTGGCTTGTTTTCTTTTCTTTAGCTCCCTTTTCAGGTATACCTCCTGTGTACTTGATTTGAGTTTAATAAAAATAATAATAAAAAGTTGTTAACACATGACTCCCACAGTTCCCTTCTCAACTTTATTGCAAAGAATACCTATCTAGTGGTTCAACCATTCAAAAGAATGAAACAGACCCCCGTCCCCCAAAAAGAAAAAACCAGTGAAGAGGGAAAAGAGTGATATAAAATATCATTACCTCCTGAAGAACTCTTGCTGCCAGCTCCTCTGCAGTGTCCTTAGCAAGCACAGGGACAACACTTTGAGCAAGGATTCGCCCTGTGTCATAGTGCTCATCCACAAAATGAATGGTAGGACCTGAGTATCTAATCAAGCACAAAGAAACAAAACATAAAATTAGGATTCTCTTCACATATACTATGGTAAAAAAAAAAAGTCAAAAATAAGAAATTTGGGCTTAAAATGGGCTGAATATACTGTGGTTAATCAGGAAACAGTATTGGTTCAGATACATAGACATCAAATGCTGCAAGATACCTTGCTCCAGAAGCAATGACTGCCTTATGGACCTTCATACCATAATAGCCTTTGCCTCCAAAAGCTGGAAGGAGTGATGGATGGATGTTTAGTATGGATCTTGGATAAGCTCGGATCAACTCTACCGGTATAAGCTTTAGATATCCCGCTAGAAGTACAAAGTCAACCTCAAATTTCCTGATTGGGATAAAATATGAAATGTTAATAAATATTTGTACTATTTGAAATCATCAATGTTTTCTTTTGTTTCCTTTTTTTTTTTTTTCTTTTTGGAAAAGATATTGTCACCTTTCAAAAAATTATGAATTAATAAAGTAACTGCAGAAAGAGCTTTTCAGAGATACTGCATATCATTCAAAAGTTCTTCCCAGGTTAAGAACACTGAAACTCTACATTACTGCTCCATTGATATATTTCCATGGCCTCTGAAATGCAAACAAATGACTTAACAAAAGCAGGCATCATCCAGATGCAGGTACTGAAGAAGGAGGTAATTCACAGCCAACTTGTACAGATTGTTTTTACATGACAAGATTTCTTATACTTTTTTCTTTTCATTATTTTTGTACTTCCAAAACACCAGTCAAGAATCAAACAGATGCATTCTAAATTATTTGGGCAACACTAAATATCAACTAGAATCTGCATATAATGTGAGTGGATCAGATTAAGTACTTTGGAGTAATTACATTATTCTAATACCAGGCAGAATTTACAAATCTTCTAGGATGAGTCTACATGAGATCTGCATGCCCCAAGAAAGCATAATTTCATTTAGACTGTTAGTGTGAATTATTAATGAGCTTGAGACAACAGACATCAAACAAACCAAAGATAATCAAAAAAATTAACTTAGACATCTAATGGAAAAGTCAACTGTAACAAACAAAAAATATAACGGGCAGAAAATGAGAAAACCAGTAGTATGTAAGCATGCACAAACAACTGCGCCTAGAGTATGCAATTTAGACAGAGAAGATCAAGGTACGTGGCAACAACACAGAAAATGATGCCCAGATGAACAACTAGGAATTGAGAGCTCAACATACTTAGGGTGCATCTCAATTGTCAATGATTGGCAACAAGGGATGTCACCATTAGTGATTGGTCCAATACACTTCCTTCACACAATGAAAATCGATTGAGATGGTATTTTCCTCTATTGAATAGTTTTTCCACTAATACTAATATTTGGTGATTTCCAAATAATGCCAGAGGTGTTATGACAACAATTAAACCAAGTTGGATATATGCATCAGAAACTCCTTGCTAAGCAAAATTGAAAAACATTCTTACTAGTGGATCTACTAAAAAATGGTTCAACATTCAAAAATTCCAAAATAAAAAATAATAATAATAAAAAGAGAGAATTGCAGATAAATGTGCCTTTTTTTGGGGGGGAAGAAAAGCCTAACCTAAGCTCAGCTACAAGGTCATTTGGAGCTAATCCATCAGGTTCATCTTTTGTTTTGGGGAACAAAACAACTGGGATGCCATTGTCTCTTGCATACACTGATCCTCCACAGCCTGCCACTCAGGAAAAGAACACATATCAATGGATATGAAAAAGACGGCCAAAATTGGAAATTAACACCGTTTGCCAAACAATATAATTAGTAGACACTATTTTCAAACTATATTTTTTACTAACATCTCGAGTTTAAAAGACTCGATTTAGGGCCTGTAAATCGAGTCTCAAAGACTCGATTTCCATGGTCTGATCACGTCTAATGTGGCATTTTTTCCATGTGGTGATCACCTGGAAATCGAGTCTCTAAGACTCGATTTATAAGCCCACCCTTTAACCCAGCATATTCAACCTCCTTACACTACAAACCATTCACCCCACCCCACCCCACCTTCTCATCAGACCAGAAACCAAAGAACCCACAGCCGCCCGATCCAGCCAAACCACGCCACCACCGCACCACCACGCCAAACCCACGCTGCGCAACCTAGGCCGCGCGACCCAGGCATCAACCCGGCGAGGTGAGGTGACGTGAGGTGAGCTCTCTCTCCTATCTGATCTAGGTCTTTCTCTTCAATCTAATCTGGGTCTCCTCGGATTCTTTCTCTCTCTGATTTGATTTGGGTTTTCAAGTTCAGTTTTTAGTCAAAATAGAAAAACCCAGAAAAATTGTTTCATTGTTGAATAAATAGCGAATGTGTTTCATTGTGCTGGGATTGTTGTGTTTGTGGGATTTCATAAATTTTTTTTTGGGTATTTCAGGGAATGGCTTGTTGAGACTTAAAATTTTTTTGGTTTATAAATCGAGTCTTAGAGACTCAATTTCCAGGTAGATGCCACGTGGAAAAAACGCCACATCAGACGTGATCAGACCATGGAAACCGAGTCTTTGAGACTCGATTTATAGGCCAAAATCGAGTCTTTGAGACTCGAGATGTTAGTAAAATATATACTTTTGAGACCATGCCTACTAACTATATAGTTGGGAAAATGGGCTTAATTCCCAAGTTTGGCTTGAAAAAGACACAAGCAAATGTTTATGCATGATAGTTTTCCAGTGCCTGAGCTATTTTCTGTTCTCATCAAACATAACAAGCACCATAAATTACCAGGCAATGCACAAATTCCCTCTAAAAGCATAAGTTTTAATGGTATAAAATCCATAACCAGTGCCAATCAAGTTGATGGAAGCATATTTAAAAGAACTTGCCCAAATACCTATTGAGGGAATTATACAACCATGGGTTGAAAGTCTCAGATTATAATGACATAGCTGCTTGCTTTCCAAAAAAAAAAAACAAAACAGAATTCACTCCTTGAGTAGCCAATAGATCCATGTTAAATGATTCAAAACTTTCTCATTTGGTTTACAAGTATGTAGGACAATCTAATCCGCAAGGCTCAGTTGCACCTGTGACATTTGATACTATCTGACAATGATACCACATTGAAAATTGTAACAAGGTAGCACAAGAAATCATCTGCTAACCAAAAGCCTACCCCATGTCTACCATAATCAAAAAGGGGCTAAAACAAAACTAACAAACAGACCATGTTCAAGAGAGAGTGAGAAAACTAAAGAATCTCAACTTAAGGACATTTTAAACTTAGATATATGCATAATGCATGAATAGCATACAAATATATATGATACTATGAGATTTCATTCTGATACTTTAGGATTTCAATTAAATGCATAAATCTCAGAGATAAAGATAAGTGGTCAACTAATCATGAACAAGTTACTATTAACTCCTAAAACAAAACATGATTTACCAAGTAAATTGCAAACACAACAATTAAATAAATAAAAAAAGGTACATAAAGATAGAGAGAAAACCTCGTTTATTTGTGACCAAAACAACGATATCTCCATGAACTGATCCTCCAAGAGAAGCTTCATGAATGGACCTGAAGTTCGACCCTCCACCTGAGACGAAAACCGCAAGCTTTTTCCTTCTGACCCCATTTTCCAAATCGTTCCCATGAGAAGTACCATCCTTTACTTCTTCTACACCATTCTGCTTATTATACCACACCCTTTGTGGAGCCGAAAATTGGATTTTAAAGGATACCCATTTGCGGGATTGTGAAAAATATGCTAAAGAAGGAGGAGTTGGTGCCTGAAAGAATGATTTTTTGGTGTTTGGAATTGATGGGGTTGTTGGGTTTGAGCAAAACCCAGAAACCAAGCTTTGAGCTTTCATTAAAAATACAAGAGAATCAGAGCTTAAAATGGATTTAACCAATTGAAAATAAAGAAAACCGAGAAACAGAATTGCATGTAAATTGAATTAAAGAGACTCAAAAGGCAAACTTTGGAACAAAAGTGGCAAAGACAGTGAGATGCAAAGTAAAGTTGTGGTTTTTATTGGACTAGGCTCGCGTTTGCTTGAGATAGAAAGAGTGTCCTAACTCCTAAGCATCAATAACTACTCTGATCCCAACCAAAATACATATGAGTCATGTTCTTTATATTTAAAATTACATGAACAATTTCTCAAAAAAAAAAAAAAATTCATGAACAAATCCAGCTTTACGGTAGGTTGAGTAGGCTTGGCTTCTATGTCATCCTGCAGTGTTGAAAAACAAATTAAAATTAGTACACTAACCATAGAATTTTTATTTTTTATTTTGGCTACAATCATTAAAGTCAATAATTTGAACTTACTAGTCACATATCTACCACAGGTCCACAATAGTAAAGAACATTATTTTTTTAATTATATGAATCATTGATAAATTCATTACCATAGAAAAAAGAACATAAGTTGTCAACGATTCATTACCATAGTAAAAAGAAAACAAGTTCTACAACTCGTTGCAATTTGGCACCACATAAACAACACCAAACCATTTTTCTCTTTCAGTTTAATTTAATTTACTCTTTCAGTTCTGCAACTTAAAGTTTTATTAAAAAGAAAAATAAAATCACCAAATTTTGGAAGATGATTTTGAACCAAGAACCCAGAATATTTTGGGCATGCACTAACAAACATATAAAAATATGTAATTTATTACCTAAAATTTGGGCTGAACTTATAAAGTATGATTAGTAACAATTCAAGACAGCAAAAAAGTTCCTCACAAGTTCATCTGTCAAGAGCCATAGTTTGTATGTATAAAATGAACTACAACAGGCCAAACATATTGTCCTACCAGAATAATACATTGCTGCATAGTGTATGGTAAATCCAAATTTAGGAAATAACACGTACTTAAGAAAACTTAGGACAAAAGAGAAAATTGTCATAAGGATTTTTAGAATACCTCATGACCAAGCAACAAAATTTCTAGTTAATGTCGAAGAAAAAAAAATTCCTAAAATTGCTAAAGAGGTACTAGTAAGGCGGTAACAAAAGACTCAAAGGCGACAACAACAACAAAGAAGCAAGGCAATAACAAAAATCAAAGCAAAGGGGAAAAAACAATGAGAAGATTAATACACATTACTTTACCCTTTATAGATCCAGATTTTTAGATTTGTACTCACCTACTGCATTTTTTTTACACTAATATAAGCACACTCATGAAACACAAATTTCACTCACACTCAACAACTTGTGCACCATGACATGTTTTTACACAATAAAGCACATAAATAGAAACCCATTTTGAAATCAACCTAAATCTAAAAACACCCATCCAACCACCATTCATTGGTTTCAAATCCAAATAAAAGCTATAACCACACAAGCTCACCATCAAACAAAAATTTAAACACAACATATTCAACCATACCCAAAGCACAGTATTGAGCTGTGATGGTTTTCAGTTGAGTTGTGGAAGTACTACAAGTTATTAAAAAAAAAATGTAACCAAAGTGACTACAAATTAAACCCAAAAGACTAATTTAAAGAACCAATTTCATTATAGAAATTATAAATAACAAACTTCATGGCTATTGATATGCATCTGTTGCAGTTTCTAGGGATGCCATGACAATTGAAAATCTGAAAAAGTAAATTTTGTATAATTACGAAATTTAATCACTTGTGCTACTCATTTAATTTCTTCTATATGTCAGGAGTGACACTCAATATGGATCATTCAACACAATAATAAGCATGCCATTTTAACAACACGTCTACAAGAAGACTTTAAATTCAATATTGTGTAATTACCTCCAAATGGGAATATATGCTGCCAAAATTTTTTCTGTGAAAACCTTTCAGTGTATGAACATTCATCCTTTGGTCAGCTTTGGTCAAATAGCTCAAGGTTCAAGCTTTCATCATTAGGAGCCTAATAATAAGCCCATTGAATACAAATTACAAGGATTTAGGCATTTCTAAACAATTGAAAAAAATGCAGGCAGTATATAAGACTTGATTTCAATTCCTAAGCTAGAAACCAAAAACATTAAAAATAAAAGAAAATAGAATTAAATTCAGCAGCAATAAATCTATCAACAAAATTGTGACACCGTTATTTACTCAGCAACCAAACAGAGTTTATTAAAAAAAATTAATGAAAAAAAATGAGAGATAAAAGGGAAAACTACCTGTCGGTGGTCTCTGAAACAAGCCCAAGTCAGCCTCCGATGGTGGCTTCTTCCGACCAAAATCTCTTTCTCTGTCTCTCAATCTCACTTCACTCCCTAGATCAAACCCAAAAGTATCAACTTTTCTCTCTACACCCGATTCTATCCAAACCCCAACCCTAGCTCTCTCTTGATCTGGTAGTCTAAAAAGGGCTCGTAGGCGTGAGTGTTTGGGGGGTTTGGTTTCAGATGGTGAGTTGCTCTTTTTTTATTGCTAATGGGTCTGAGTTGGGTAGGCTAGCAGCGGTGACCGACGAGGTTGAGGGAGACGCACAGAGCAAGCGTGGATGTTGAGAGAAAGAGAAACCCAGTTGAAGTGGGAAAGAAAGAGAGAAGAGAGAGAGTTTTACTGAAATTCTGATTTGGTAGCTGAAATGAAAAAGAGTAAGCGGGAGAAATTGAAAGCACACGGATTGCCAGATTTATTACGTGTCAAAATAATGAGTTTTGGATCAAATATACGGCTGAGATGTGTGCTATTGCACCCCATGCAATACCCTAGGTATTGCACAAGATCTCAATCCCATTTACTTATATATCAAGGATTTTGCTAATGTGTGCTCTTAGAGCACACAATAATTAATCATTTTTAGAAAAAAAATTTCTCAGGAATTGAAAAAGTATTGATAGTTTTTTCAATTCTCGATAAAATGTTTCCAAAAATAGATGGATTTAGGTCACACATTAACCGGACCCATATATCAATTGTTTTCAAGTTGAGTTATTTGGGCAAGGAGCTATTTATGTGTGAAGATGGACGGGTTTTTTTTTATGTGTGAACTGTGAATAGGTTGATGTGTGAAAATTTTGTCAATTGAACATTTTGCGTGAAGTCTTGAACATGTTGTGTATAGATATTGGGCTTGAAGCCCAATTTTTTTAATTAAAAAAAAAACAGTTTTATGTGTGAACTGTGAACAGGGCTTTTAAAAAAGAAGTTTGTGTAGATGGACAGGGTTCTTTTTTGTGTGAACTGTGAACAGGTTGATGTGTGAAAATTTTGTCAATTGAACATTTTGCGTGAAGTCTTGAACATTGTAGACGACTAAATTTCTCAGTTCGAAATAAATCAAACAAGTAAAATAGTTTCACAAATGCGAATTTGTATTTGATGATTGTGTGGTATAATTCTCTGAAATTACAAAAAAATGATCCTCTGATTCGATCTCTTTAAAAGGTTTGTTGATTGGAATTATAATAATGTAATTCTGTCTCTAACATAAGATATCCTTCAATTTGGTTGAGGAATGGATCGAAGACCCTTGAAACAGAATCACAATGAATCTCTGGCTATGAGCTTGTTAGAAATTCTTTGTTCTTCGTGTTCTTCGTATGTTCTTTGTGTTCTTGGTGTTCTTCGTCTTCGAAGGTTTGGGGTGGAAGTTCTTCGGTACTTTAGAGGCTTGAATCCGTAGAGCTTCGTTGATTTATGGTTTGTTGAGGTTTCTGGAGGCTTTTGAGCTTGAATTCCAGCAAACTTTAGGATCTAGGCAGATAATTTGGATGATTCTGCTTCGAATGTTCTTCGATTTTAAGGTTGAAGTTTTTGAAGTTCTTGAAGGTTTTGAGGCTTGATTCCTGCAGAGCTTCTGTACTTATGAGTGCTTTCGAATCTTCTCTGATGCTGCTTATGCTCCAGATGGCTTGGTGTGTTCTTTAAATGCCTTAGGAAGGCTTTTATTTATAGGAGTTTGGGGGTGGGTGAGCGACTCGTGGCAGAGTCTGATTGGTGACACATGTCACAGCCTAATTGGTCCGCTTATGTCATCGCTTACACGTGCTAGACTGATTATGTTATCGCTTACACGTGCGAGGCTGCTTATGTCATCGCTTACATGCGCTGATGCGTGATTGGTTTTTGCGTGACACTTGGCAAATTTCTGTTGGTTTCTAAGTAGTGATAGCAAAACCTAGCAGCAATACGTGGCGCTTTGTAATTGGCTGTATTTTGTGGACTTGGTAGTGTGACGTGTCAGCTTGTGATAGGTCGGGAATTTTCCCTCTCTACAAATGCCCCCTCGAGACTCGTTCACGCATACAATTTCAGAGTGTGGTGTGGGAATGAGTTTCGAAAACGGATTTTTACACTTGACTCTTCAAGTGAAATAGTTGAAGGTGGTAGAGCTTTCAGCAGGATGAGATAATTTTCGAAAAGTAGACCCACCCATATGAAAGGCTTCGATGAGACTGAAAAGGGGTCCGCGAGTATTTGAATGTACTTACGTAACCGAGCCTTCTCAGCAGAGGTTAAGTTGAAGTAATTTCAGAATAATATTCCATGGTACTTGGAGTGGGTTGGTGAGGCTGAAAGTTATTTGCAAGAAGTTGGATGTACTTGCAAGATTGAATCATTTTAGCAGAGGTTAAGCTAAGGTAATTTCAGAAAAGTATTTTGGATCGTTGGCCGCGATCACAGGGTGTAGAAGATAGGGAAGAGGTGAAGATGTTGGTTGGGTACAGCATGCAGCGTCATGGGGCTAGCCTCGCATTTTTAAGAACTTCTGGTAAAGTTATCTCGGAAGAATATGCTTTGGATTACGACGAGGACATGTGGGAAAGTGATTGAATGTGCATGTGTTATTATATGACTCAGGTTAAATTGAGGTAATTTCATAAGCTTATGGATTTTAGGGATGCTGATGTTGGTGGTGAAGAAGACGGGAATGAAGCAAAGTGAATGGGTGAAACATACGCGACCATGGCGCTGGCCTTGTACGTTGGGGACCCTCTGGTGTAGATGTTTCTAGGAAGTACACCTTGGGATCCGAGACTGACTGCATGCTGAATGAGGTCCGGGGGCAAGTCATCAAATGTGCATGTGTGATGGGACCATGCCGACGGATGTTAAGTTGAAGTAATTTCAGAAGAGTACTTTCTGAAATACTTCAAGCTGATTTTAAGTTGGAGTAATTCCAGAAAGTGTGTTTTGAGGTACCAGCAATGATGACCTTTGGGTCCCACATTGGTGGGGACATGGAATAAGGCTTTGGTGACCATTTACCAACACCAAAGGCTGAATTCTGATGAGATAGTGCCTTGGAAGTTGTTTCAAGTGTTGGATGGAAGATAATTTGTAGGATACACCAACACTTTTTACCATCTTCACCTATTGCCACTTGTTGGAAAAGCATAGAAAAATAAAAGATGGAGCTAACTTATGATTCTGGTCTTAGAAACCAGCCAAGTTGCTGTTTGTTCCAAACCACTGCTTCTGCTGGAAGACCAAGCAATTGGAGAGAGACTACGGGAGCCCTGAGCTTAGGAACAGGTGTCTCTGCTGGACTTGGATTTCTTCGCCAACCAAGTCCGAGGAAGCATGGAACGACAACGCAAACCTTGTTATGAGTAATTTTATGGACAAATGTGGTCATTAAGGGGAGAAACAAAATTTGTTTGGATCTCAAAACTACAATGATGTTGTGAAGAGGGTTTCGACCAAACCATGAGAGGGTTGATCTCAAACCGATTATGAAGCAATATCGGTTGCTAGGTGTTGAGAATGATGAGGCCATAGTGAGAAATGGCTATGAAAAGGAGGACTTGAAAATTTGAAAGAAGCAAATCTTCATTTCATGATTCAGTGTGTCTTTCTTGATGAGTTTTTGATGAATATTGCCCTTCTATTTATAGCAGAGAGATGAAGAATGGTAGATGGGTAGTTGAGAATGTAGGTTGAGAATTTTTGGCGAGAATGGTGGCTGAGAACGGTAGATGGGAACGGTAGGCACCGAACGAGAATGGTAGGTTGGAGACTGGTAGGCACCGAACGAAAATGGTAGGTTGAACTAGCGACCCAGTGTAATTTCAAGTTCAAGACACACTTGTGAGAGTTCATTTGTACTTTGGAAGGGAAGCCTTGATGAAGTCTTGAGAATAACCCTGAGGGAATCCAGACCAAGTGGATGAATCTCAAATTTTGATCTTGGGAGCTTAAGTTTTGGACACTGCTAGTACTTCGGAGAAGTGTGTCACATAGGTGGTTTCCAAGTCGCAAAAAACTGAGCAAAACAAGTCTGGCTTGAAAATCTTGACTTTAGGTCGACTTCGGCACAAAAGTTAACTACCTTGGAATTGAGTCATTTGTGCAATTTTCGAGTCTCAAATGACGGAACGGACTCCAAAATTGGAATGTACGCAAAAAATTGAGTAAGATAGGTCCATCTTGAAAATTTTGACTCTTGGTCAAAATTTGTGCAAAAGTCAACTTTCTGGAATTTGGACAGTTTGCACAATTTCCAAGTCTTGAACAAAGAAACGGATTCCAAAATTAGAATGTACGCGTAAAATTGAGTAGGGTAGGCCTCTTTTGAAAATTTTGACTTTTTAGTCAAAGTCAAAGGTCCACTTGGTCAAAACTTTTTTTTTATTTTTATTTTTATTTTTATTTTTTATTTTATTTGCAGGCAGTTCGGACCGGGTCAGATTTTCGGGTCGGTTCGGATTGGCTGGAGAAACGGGTCAAGTCAGTGGAGGATGATGTCATAACTGCTTGGCGCGTGTAAGCGCGTGTAAAAGGAGCATGGCGCGTAGGAGCGCGTGACTTGATGAAGGTGGTGCGTGTCAACGCGTGAATCTGAGGCTGGGATCTCCGAAGCATTTGTGGCGCGTGGAGGCGCGTGTATGGGCTTCTTGACCTAAAATTTTCAATTTTTGTCAATCTTGGGCCGTACAAGACCCCTGTAGTGTCAATTTTGTAAAATTGTGAACAGATTTTCACAGTTCTGAGGGACTAAACCGTTGGTCATCGCGAGATTGTGGCGGTGCGTGGTGGCGCATGGTGGCCCTGTTCTTGATGACCTTTTTGGGTTTTGCACATTGAGGGCCGCTGGATCGAGTGGTAATGCCATTTCCTTAAAATGAAGTCTGGATTTATACGAATATGAAGGAGTTGGCCGCGATCCTCTGAAGCTTTTGGCGGCGCGTGGCCGGGCATCTAGACCTAGATTTTTTAGGTTAGGTAGATCGAAGGTCGTAGAAGATTTCTATGGGTTGAATTTTATGAAATCCTGTCAGAAGTTTTAGAAATCCGGAAGAGGAGACCGCAGGCATTGCTGGACTTGCCATCTTAGTCCACTCTGACGCTGGTTGCTCAAACAGGAGGGTGACTGCGTTTAGACTTGAGGGTCAGAAGTAGGTGGTGAGCCACCATTTTTTTGTTTCTCAACATTGAATGCCATCTTTTATTTTCAAAATTCGGTGCAGACTTTCCTGACCTTGAATGCATGTGAGTTTACAAAATCTGACTTTGAGCTCCACAAATCTCTATATAAGGCCACCCGGGGCATGCATTGAGTTGTACAAGCATAGCCTCAATGGGTGATATAATACCATAAGTGTAGAGAAATTATGCATTTTTATTTTTTTAGTTTTACAATATGCTTTGTTTGTACTAACCCCTTTTTTTTTTTTTTTGACAAGCTAGAGATTAAAATTGAAGCTCTCTCTTTGTTGATTTTTTTTTTAACACGTGCCATGAGATTTTCTTCTGACAAAATTTTTTTGTTGTTGCTTGTTTTTGTTATGCAATATGCTTTCCTTGCTCTTTAGGCTTTAGCGTTAAGCTTTACATCAACATTCTTAGCATGACATCCATCTTTATTTGGCGACTTTACATTCCGTTGAACACAACGCTCTTACAGTGATATTTGTCTCCATTTATCAAATTATTGCCCAGCAACAACAATCTCTTAGCGATATCCATCCTTGACGTTCTCATAGTGGCAGTCATCTAGGCAACAATGTTATCACCAGTATTCCTAATACAATGATGCTACTACTAGTACTTGACTTTGAAGTTGTACTGACCTTTGTCACGACAATTAAGCTGCACCAACACTTGTCTCTTCAACGCAGCCATGTCAAAAGTCTTTACCATGAAGCCGTGCCAACATTTGTCCTTGTAATGAAGCCATGCCAACATTCATCTTTGTCATGAAGCAATATTTGCACTTGCATCTGCTATGAAGTTGCACCATCATCTGCCTTTGTAATGAAACTGCACTAGCACTCTTCTTTTGCCATAAAGCTACCTCGACATTTTATTTGCATTGAGGCCACATTTACACTTCATTTATACCGAAGCCGTGCCAACATTCATCTTTACCATGAAGCCACGTCAACACTTCATTCACACCGAAGCCGTGCCATCATTCATCTTTGCCATGAAGCCACGTCAACACTTCATTCATACCGAATAAAAAACAATAAAGAATTTCTTCCATTAGCACAAATTAGCAGTGATGGATTTCTTTTCAAGGCACAAAGATATCACATTATGATAATACCATTAGGGAACTCAAACTGATACCCTGTGAATTCCTCCAAATAAATTTGAAGTACATAAAGCCCAATACAGGTCAGTGGATGATTCGTTCCCATGTGGGCACCACAACTACACAGAAAGGTGGTTTTTTTTTAATTATATTGGTGGACTCTTTTTTATTTTTGGGGGACACTTTTAATAGGATCCAAAGACTGCAAATGCTAATACTGTAACATTCCTAAACATGCCTCCATTTTAATAGGATCCAAAGACTGCAAATGCCCCTTTCTGACCTTTTAGAGAGAAATCTAATACTGTTGGTTGGTTGGTTGAAGAATCTTGTTTCCTCGTCACATTCCTAAACATGCCTCCATTTATTGGCTGGATATCAAAGATAGGTTGGTTTCAAGAGAAAGGATGGCTACATGGGGTTATAGGGGTTATATGATACGTATCTTTCACAAAATTCAATTAGAAACCAGAGACCATCTATACTTTGATTGCTCAGTGACAAAAGGGATATGGAAGGAACTATTGAGAAGCTGCCTATTTAATAGGCAATTTTGTTGGATAATGAGCTGAATTGGATAATAAACAACTAAAATGAAAGAATTTAAAGCATTCAGTTTATGACAGATTGGCTACTAGGACCAAAGTTAAAAACACAATTCAGAATAAAGCTTTGTGTTGTATTTGGAAGCTTCCATACAGTGTTTTCACAAGTTGAATCTTGTAGAGTAGCTTGTCGTCTAAGGATGATGTCTGCAACAACCTGTTTGTAATGTGTTCTATTTCCAACTTTCTTTTGATTGAATAATTTCTTATTCATAAAAAAATAATATGAAATAAAATAAAATCATGAGAATGTTTAACATGTGATTTCCATATATAAAAATGGAGATTTCATATAGAAAAAGCGTAGCAATGGAATACCAACTGTAAAAGCTGGTATTCTGTATTAAGATAACAAAGAAGTCCTAGTTGGCCAAAGGGTTGACATCCATTTGCAGTCTTTGGATCCTATTAAAAGTGTCCACCAAAAATAAAAAAGAGTCCACCAATATAATAAATAAATAAACCACGTTTCTGTGTAGTTGTGGTGCAAATACCATGGCTCGAAAAAGGCTTTCCTCTTCAAAGTAATGCTTAAAAGTTCTAATTGTAAGCTAAATCTATTTCATTTAGTTCTTATAATGCAATGTGTGTATATTTATATCCATAGTTGTTCACAATTAGATTCACTCTTATAAAATTTCATAGCATTGCCCCATCACTTCCAAAATTCACAGCATAAAATTTTTTTAAAAAAATCAGATGCAGTTTGAACTTCATAAAACTATTCACATCATAAAATTAACATAAAACTAACCGAATTACTCCAAATCAGATGCAGTTTGAACTTCATAAAATTAAAAAAATCACAGCATAATACTATTCACATCAACTTGAACCAACAGAATTACTCCAAATATTTCTAAATATTTCAACTTCATCGTTCTTATGAAGTTTGAAGTGAGCGGATGCAGAGTGTAGACTGAGAAACCAATCCACTTTACTGAATGAACTCATCATACCAAACAAGGAAAAATAGAACCAATTTTTGGGACCTAGACAGCAAGCAGATAAGTGAAAAACAGCCAAAGAAGAAATTAACATACCAAACGGTGAGAGACGAAACCCACCGATCCTTACCCAAACGTGCTCTTGTGCGTGGCTGCGTGCTCTTGTGCGTGGCTGAGGCGTGAGTGACAGAGAGATTGAGGGTTAAGGTGAGGGGCTGAGGCGTAAGTAACAGAGAGATTGAAATGAGATCAGATTATGTGAGGCGGATGGGTTAGGAAATTAGGGTTTACAACTTTTTATATATATATGGGTTTTTTTTTTTGTAATTTCAGGTAACCGAGTCTTAACTGGGTCGGTTTCGGGCGGGATTTTGATAAAATCTGAACCTGACCTGGACCCGCTTTGGGTTTTTTTTTTTAATCCATACCCGACCCTATTCTTTATCGGGCCGGGTAAAATACGGCCCATTAGGGTTGGGCCGGGCCGCGTATCCGCGGGTCGGATTTAAATTGCCATCCCTATCCCTAACCCTACTAGATTCTTTCTTCCCTTGGATACCCAAAGGCTAGCCCAAACGTCCTACCATACCATGCCTAAATTTTATGCCACCTCTTGCTAAGGATACTTAAAAGGATTTGAATGTTGTTGAAACCATCTATGTTCAAAAATGTTATCATATTACACTTTACCATTCTAAACTATACCCTAAATTACACTTTGCATCTTAAATTTTTCAAATGCATATTTTGCACTCTAAACTATGACCATTGTTATACTTTGTATCCCGACTTCAAGTTTGCTGTTAACTTGGATAAAAATCCAAAGTTTAGGATGCAAAAGTGTAATCAAGACTCAAGAGTATAGTTTAGGATGGTAAAGTATAATGTCTTCTTTGTTTTTAAGGGATTGAGAAGATAGACAATTTGGTTTTTTCACGTGATGTCATACTTTTCCATCCAAGTTAACGGTAAACTTAATGTCAGGGTGCAAAATGTAAGAATGGTTATAATTTAAGGTAGAAAACATGCATTTGGAAAGTTTATGGTGCAAAATGTAATCTGCGGTATAGTTTAGGGTGGTAATGTTAGGATTAGTGCCCCTAAATCCTATTATATGATGCTATGTATGATATTATATATGACATTATGTTTGACTTAATATTGTGTTTAATAAAGTTGTTTTATTATTATCTAAAATAATGGTAATATGAATATTCGGACATTATCATATAGTCCATGAGATGCATGGTATGTGATTTATGTGAAAAGTTACAGAAGATATAAATCACAAGTTCTTTATAAACTCAGAATTGTAGTTCGTAGTCGGTGATGAAATTGGGCGTTTCATCTATGAAAACTATAACATATCAACTAAGATGATTTGTCTTGATCATGAAAGTGGAGACTTATAGTTGATATGTTGATATATTTTAAGAGTTAAGACATATTGAACTGGACTACTGTGAAATTTATTATTCTCCTAACGACTGTCAATTGAATAATAAATTTCACGACTTTTATTTACATGAACTCTTAATCCTGAGAGAATAATGAACATGATCATGAAGTGTAGGTTGCTTTGATATATCAGGAGTGAGATCTAAAGTAACGGTCAAAACCTCAGTATGTTGGGCAGCCACATTTAGTGTTGATGGAACATATATTCTCAAGATAGAATTCATAGTCTCTTAACGGAGATATAAAATATTCCATTGAGATAAGTTTAATGGGTTCGGTTATTCAGAGAGTTAGGCCTAACTACTTTAGTAAGGAATTACTAAAGTATATATTTATGAAATTGGATTTCATAAATATATGATGAATAACTTTAAACCGGGTACTCGAGGATTAAAATGTAGTAATCTACAAAGTGGCAGTCTACATTAATGACTTTGTATTACTACGAATATTTTATGAAAATGTTGCATGCACAATAAAGTCTTGGGATATAATTTATTAATAAAGCCTAGAGTACAATTATATTTATATAGTGGTATTAAATATAATTAATGGTAACTTTGGACTTCTCAAGAGTTGACAGAAAAGCCCAAGGCCCATTGGAGCTAGTCTCTTATTTGTTCCCTTTTTGTCCCACTCCAAGCCACATACTAAAGTCCAATTGGAAAAGCCCAAAAGGCTAGCCCAATTAGATAATCAATTATAAAGAGAGAAACATACAGAATTTTAAGTTACATGAAATGGTTTGTATGTGAGTGTTAGACACTCTTTCATTCTCTCTTGAACACATTCATAGAAACTAATTGAGAGACCACACTTCTTGGGCGTTAGTGGAATTGGAGTGAAGATTAAAAGTGTTCTCAAGAACTTGCAATCTTTGTTTTGAAATTCACCACACCAAGGTACACTCTCTTGTTCTTATATTCTGAAATTTATATAGCACATGTTATTTATTGCGAATGAAGTAGATCCGTTATTTTTCCGCTGCGTATGTTTTTGTATGTGACACACACATGTATTTTTCCATCAGGTAACATGTAATTTCTACTAAAATAAAATAAAGAAAATAAGAGAGAGAGAGAGAGAGAGAGAGAGAGAGAGAGAGAGAGAGGTTGGGCTTGATGACTTACATCTACAATGAAATTCCCTTTGCGGCTACATCTTTACTATATAAATATAGTGAACCCTAGGTAGGATTTACATGGGAACTAAAATTAACTTAGGAGAATCCCTTGATTGGACTAAAATCCAAGACTAATGTTCCTTGATTTTAGTTAATCAATGCTATCAACATGTACTCAAATGTGATATCCATCTTAGTACGATTGTCACTCCACAAGTATAAGTGCTTGTGGGTTGTGGGGGTGTAGGGGGCAAGAGTCGGGGTTTAAGTTTCCAGAAGGGAGCTTCACACATGAAAGCTCGAATTTGTGTATAAACACAAGAGCTGTTTAAACCCCTAAATTAAAAATTACGGCTAAATTGCTTTTACTTTAACTTATCTAAGTGCGGAAATAAGAGTAAATGAAGCGCAAACAACCAATACTACTCTAGTGCATAAACATGAATAACGAACAATAAAAGTAAAGTACAAGAGTAAGGGAAGAGAGATGCAAACACAAGATAACACGGCGATGTGTTATCGAAGAGGAAACCGAAGAACTCGGCGAAAAACCTCTCCGCCGCCCTCCAAGCGGTAAATCGATCCACTAGACAATAAGTTGGGATACACGAATAACAAGAGACCCTCCAAGCCTAATCTACCCAATGTACTTAAGCCCTCCAAGCTCCTACTCCAACAAGGCTTCTCGAAACCGTGTCTTGTCTAGCTTTCCGGATCCCACAATACGTCCGATTGCATCTGCCAAGCCTCACCGGCTTCTTTTGGCAAATCCCTAAAGCTTCCCAAGCTCCAAAACACTCTCTACACTCTGAATAGGTGTGGGTTGTGTTTGGGTACAAATCTCCTCTCAAGGTATGTCAATGGGAGAGGGAATGAGAAGAGGTTAGAATGATTTTTCACTAAGGATGAGTAACTCTCTCTCTAAAAGATGGGTGTGTGTGTGTTGTAGAAAACCTATCTAGGGTTTTTCTCTCTGAATGGACTCTCACAATTTGTGGGTAATGAGAGTATATATAGTATGGGTGAAGGGTAAGAAAAATACCCTTAAAAATCCTCCAGGCAGAATGTTTCGCGACTACCTTGCGGGAAGGCCTTACACACGAAATACTCGCGAAATTGACAACCTGGCATGACTCTTCAGCTTCCAGTCATGTGCTTCTCACATGCCCTTTTCGCGAGAACCCTTCTCGCGAACTTCTCGCGAGCTAGTCGCAAAATGCACTGATTTTCATTTCATGCTCGATTCTTCACCAACTTAATACTAAAGCCAATACAATAAAATCCCACAAAATACAAGGAACAAAATTAAAGCAATTACAACACTTTTTGTCATGGAATAAAGTCAATATAAAACATAGTTGTAAATCACAACTTTACAACACACATTTACACTTAGATTAGATTAAAGTAGAATTTCTATCTTGTATAAAAAATTTAAAAAAAAAAAAAAAAAAAAAAGGTGATATCCATGATACACTAACATCCTCAAACTCAAGGTAGAACTTAATGATGCATTGAGTTTGGACTTTGGAATGTAAACTTATGGGGTGTGGGGTGTGGGAGGCAAGGGTCAGGATTCAAGTCTCTAGGAGGGAGTTTCACACACATTTGCACTTAGATTAGGCTAGAGTATAATTTCTATCTTATATATATATTAAAAAAAAAATGTTATATCCATGATATACTAACATCCTCCCTCAAACTCAAGGTAGAAGCTTGATGATGCATTGAGTTTGAACTTTGGAATGTAAACTCGTAAGATGCATTAAAGATGACCATGAGTGACTGAATTAGAGGTAGAATGGGCAAAGAATGACGATATGAAAGCTCGAAATTGTGTTAAAACACAAAAGCTTGTTCAGACCCCCAATTAAAAATTACGGCTAGATAACTTTTACTCTAACTTATACTAAGTGCGGAACAAGAGTAAATAAGCACAAACAACCGATAACACTACCCTAAGCCATATTCATCCATTATCAACAGTAAAACGAAAGCTTAAAGAGTAGGGAAGAGAGATGCAAATACAAGATAACACCGAGACGTGTTATCAAAGAGAAAACTGAAAAACTAGGCGAAAAACTTCTCCGCGACCCTCCAAGTTGAAATTGATCCACTAGAGAATAAAGTTGGAGTACACGAATAACAAAAGACCCTACAAGCCTAGTCTACCCCATGTACTTGAGCCCTCCAAGCTCCTACTACCAATTGACTTCTTGGAGCCTTGTTTTCTCTAGCTTTTCGAATCCCACAATTCAGCCCGATTGCATCCACCAATGAATGGCTCCTTCCAATGCTTCCCAACAGCACCAAAATCTCACTTTACACTCAGAATGAGTGTGGTAAGTGTTTGGACTAGCAACCTCTCAAAGATATAAAGATAGAGCGGTAAGAGTTGAGGAAAACCACAAGGAAATGTGTAGATGATTGTGGGTATAACAATTTCTAACTCTCAAGTGTATTTTCTAGGGTTTTCTCTCTGAAAAGCACTCATAACAATTTGTGGGTAATGAGAGTATATATAGTGTGGGTAAAGACTTGGTAAAGCAAAACACAACTTTTTGCCAAACAGAAAGTTTCGCGGATATCATTGGTACCAAGTGGATCTTCAAGAACAAGACCGATGAGGATGATGAAGTTGTGTGAAACAAATCTAGATTGGTGGCTCACGGTTATACTCAAGTTGAAGGAATAGACTTTGATGAGTCATTTGCTCCTGTAGCAAGACTTGAGTCAATCCATAATCTTCTCTCCATAGCATGCATCATGAATTTCAAACTTTATCAAATGGATGTGAAGAGTGCATTTTTTAATGGGATTTTACATGGAAGAAGTATTCGTTGAGCAACCAAAGAGATTTCAAGATCCTCACTTTCCGAACCATGTACTACAATTGAAGAAAGCTTTGTATGGACTGAAGCAAGTGCCAAAGGCATGGTATGATCGTCTTACATCATATCTTCTGGATCATGGTTTCAAGAGAGGTCAAGCCGATTGAACACTTTTTGTCAAACAAGATGAGAAATATCTACTTATAGCTCAAGTGTATGTGGATGACATTGTATTTGGTTCAACAATTGATGCCCTTACTCAAGAATTCTCAGAAGAAATGAAGAAAGAATTCGAAATGAGCATGGTGGGGGAACTAAACTACTTCATTGGTCTTCAAGTGAAACAACGAAAAAATGAGATATTCATATCTCAAGAGAAGTATGTCAAAAATCTCGTGAAGAGGTTCGGTTTAGACTCAAAGAAACATGCACTTACTCTAATGAGTTCCTCGGTAAAACTGAATTCCGATCCAGTCGATGTGGAAGTAAATCCAAACCTTTACAGGAGTATTATTGGTTGTCTCGTATATCTCACTGCAAGTAGGCCGGACATAGCTTTTAGTGTTGAGGTATGTGCTCGATTTCAAGCAGCACCCAAAGAGTCCCATATGACAGCTGCTAAAAGAATCATCCAATACGTCAATAGAACATCTGATTATGGAATTTGGTACTCAAGAGACTCAAATGACTGTCTAGCCGGATACTCGAATGCTGATTGGGCTGGATGTGTTGATGATAGAAAAGGCACATCCGGAGGATGTTTCTATCTTGGAAAAAATTTGGTGTCATGGATGAGCAAAAAGGAAAACTCAGTGTCTTTGTCAACTGCTAAAGCGGAGTATATTGCAACGGGTAGCTATTGTGCTCAACTATTGTGGATGAAGAAGCTTCTTCATGATTATGGAATCTCTTAAGACACCGTGCGTCTTCTGTGACAATACTAGTGCCATCAATCTATCCAAGAATCCAATCCAACACTCAAAGTCAAAGCATATCGAAATTCGATATCATTTCATTCGAGACTTAGTGGAAGAGAAGATTGTGTGTTTAGAGTTTATCAACACCACAAATCAAAAGGCTGACATCTTCACTAAATCTCTTGATGGTCCACGATTTGAATCCCTTCGTAAGACCATCGGTGTCAGTATCATCCCTTGACTCACTTTTCTTGTGTGACCCACAGTTACTTATTAATGCTCTCATGTAGAAAGGGTCTCACATATCATCATGTGTTTCTTTTACAAGTCTTTGTTTGTTTTTCCTTGTTTTTGTTGATCTTACTTTATTGTTTTGTTTTTGAGTGTGTTGAAAAATTCAAAAACCCATAAAAAGTGAAAAATCTCAAAAAGTTTGATCGCTTGTGTTGTGTATATCACATGTGAGTTTGGCCTAGTACCTTTGTACTAATGGCGTAGTGCATTTACGAGCTTAGCTTGTTATGTATGCACATTTTTTAAGTGTGAGCGACATCTAGAAATCTACGTTTGATTGTTGTAAATAAATCTTCAAGCTTGTCATGAATGATTGGTCAATGGTCTTGCTTGACCTTGATACATTTGTAGACTTGTGCCTATATATCTTCTCACATTTTTTTTTTTCTTTTTCAAAAGAGCTCTTCAAATGTCTATCTCTAAAAATGAGAAAAGAGCTGAAAAAACATTACTTCGAAAACTAGTTAGACTAGGAAAATGTGGAGCAAATATGTATTAAAATGTATGGTGCCAAAGCCAAATGCTTATTTGTCAAATATATATAAAAAGTTCATGGCATCGTTTCTAAAAAATTTGAGTTGTATTTGATCAAAAGTATGAAACATGAAAGCCAAATGAAAAGCTTTCAATCAAATGTAAACACATTGGTGAGGGGTCATATATGTTCATTTCTATAAGTGAGATAGGTCATTTGACTTCGTACTAGTTAGGTATGACTTGATTGAATTGATCATTGAAACTTCATACTAGACTATGGACTAGTTCATACTTGATCCACACACACAACACACAAGTATAATGTTCAATGAATGCCTATTTTATTTGTATGATTGTACGTGTTCAAATATAATATGTGTATACTCAATTGCTTGATGATCAAATCTAAAAAGATTTTTGAGTATTTTATATGTTTTTTGAAAGTGTTTTTATGAATTTTTTTGTGTTAAGAGTTTTTCCAAACAGTCAATTTTGTTTTTGTTGAAAAACTCATTCAGAGGCATTTTCGCGAGTACGTCACGAGTAAGAACCTACCCGCGAAAATGAGGAAGCCAATTTCAGTTTTTCCAGAAATTTACATAGAGAGTTTCGCGACTCTCTTGCGACTCTTTCGCGAAAAGAAACTTCCTGCAAAACATGTTTTGTGCATGAAGGCCATTTCGCGAGTAGCTTACCCACGAAATGAGTGGATTTTCAATTTTTAAAGGGAAAACAGTGACAGTTTTTCAAATCAATCTTTTTGCCTCCTCCGTGCCTCTTTCAACCCAAAAACACCTTTTCACTCAAATTCTCACCCAAATCTCAAGAACTTTTATTCCTAAGGCTCATCTAAGGTATGTTTTAACACTTTTTCACTCTTGTTTCCTTAGATTAAGTCTTAGATTTTAGGATTTCTAGGGTTGGCTTATTTTTTTGAAAGGGGTTGGAAAAACCTATGTTTATGCAATTTTTTTTATTTATTTTTTCTTGATTGGGTTGTGTCCCATTGTGTTTAGTTGTGTTTGTGTTGGCCCCAAGTGGCGTTTTTAACATGTATTTAGGCAAGATTTCAACATGTTCATGCATTGTTTTACATGTTAGTGGTTTGTATGCACTCTAAGTGTTTGATAAAATGTCATGATAAAATGCCTAAATGACATTTTCTCATTGTTTTGGACTCCAATGAGTACCAAATTTTGCAGATTCCTATGTTTTTACATTCTTAACATGTTTTAAACATTGGTTGTGTTTTTCACACACTTTACTCCATGAGTGCATTGTCATGCATTGCTCATGCATCTCACATGCACACTTGATGCACACACTTGATCACTTGACATGTTTTGCATTTCATTCATGCTATGTAAGTCTTGTTAGATTTTTAGCACTTAAAACATGATCTTGTGACTTTGTTTGTTTGTCTTTATGCTTTTTAGGACTTTTTGTTCATTTTTATGGACTAACTTGTGTCTAACCAAGTTTGTTTCCTTGTTTGTATTTGTCTTTATTTCTTTGTGTTGGTGTTTGTTTTACAGATGTCTCTTATTAAGAAAAATGCCACAAAGAAGCCTTCTAAGCGTCCCCGCACCTCCTCGGAGTCATTTCGAAATGACAATGCTAACATGGCCTTTGTTGATCATTACAAACGGGCCCTAATCATCCTAGAGATGCTTGTGGACTTAGATTCCCTAAAGGGCGTCTTCATTCTGGATGTGTTCAAAGAAAGGACGTGGACGAAGTTGCTTAATTCGATGGGCGATGTGTTTGAAGATATCATTCGAGAATTCTTTGCAAATGCCATTGTGGAAGGTGATCACCTCAACTGTTGGCTAAGGGGGAGAGAGTTCTCAATCACGAGGGAATCAATTCAAGATGTTTTGGAGATTCGTCCGACGACTCCAGACACATCTCTGCAATATGATGAGAGAAAGGAGAAACTAGAGCCCTTTGTGGAAGTTCTTGGTGGACAACTCAAGAAGAAGGCCTTGCACACCATTATGTTCACCCCGAAAATGCGGGCTTTGGCCTACATCATGATCTTCAACTTCTACCCGGTGAAGAACTTGACAACTTTGTTAGGACCAAGGACCATATTCCTATTTGATCTCTTCACTCATAAGGAGATCAACATCTGTGGTCACATTTATCACATCTTCATCAAAAGCATCACAAAAAGGAATTCAAGGCTAACTCTACCATTCCCAAGCCTTGTCATGTCTCTTATTTTAAGGGCAAAGGTGAAGATTTCAAGTGGACTTCAAGTGATACAAAGGGAAGATCCTATTAGTGAGCAAACCATCATCCGAAGCAAAGCTCATATCCCTGGACTAACTGTTAATGTCTCTCAAATTCCAAGAGATGATGTTGTTGAAGAAGGAGGAGGCACTAAAGAGGAAATTGAGCATTTCACTTCAGTTCCGGAGGACACTGCACAACCTTCTTCCCAAGCGCGCGCAAGAGCACCCGATCACCTTGATCATCTAATTGAAAAGGTTAAAGAGTTGCATGTAATGCTAGCTTCACATATCAACTACTCCACATCTCAATTCACATACCTTGAAGGCCAGATCACTGCCCTCTCATCTCAAATTGATGACATGATGAGCAAATCGAAGCCGGAGTCAGATTCGGAGTCCGATGCATTCTAGTCTCTTTGGCCATTCTAGTAAAAAAGGGGGAGTAAATTGAGGGGGAGTACAGCTTGAGGGGGAGTAGCAAAGTAGCAAATTTAGTATACATTGGTTTATTTTGATGGTTTCTAGTTTACTTTAAGTTTTTATAACTTTTGGATATTTACAATGCTTTCGTTTAAAGCTTTCAAGTACTTTAGTTTAAAACTTAGTTTTCTTTAGTACTGTTTTGTATCTTGGTTTTTATAGCCGTTTTGATGCTTATTGCTTTCTAATGCTCTTAACTTTAGTTTCTTTAATGCATCATGTTTGTTGGACATGCAATTGATTTTAGCATTGCTCTTAATTGCATTACGTGTCCGGATGATCATTTACTTGATAAATGTTCATTGTAGTCATTTCCTAATGACTGTTCATGTTTGATCAAGTTATGCTTTATTGCTTACATTTCTTTTGGTATCTTGATCACATTTTACTTGTTCTTTATACATGCCTTGTGTTCTACTTGTCCCGTACTTAATGAAGTTTATTTGTTATGTGCAAGTGTTTCAGGATACAGGTGTATATGGTTCAAGTGCTTCACAACCTTTAGATTTAGGTGTGAGTGAGTTTTGCCTGTGTTCCCAAACTCACGTTTAAGTCTAGAGTCTGTTTAGGGGTTTTGTCACGGAATAGCCAAAGGGAGAGATTGTAAAGTTGTGATTTCCAACTATATTGTGTTGGCTTTAATTCCGTGCCAAATTTAATTGTAATTTTTTCAATCATTTTCCCTGTATGTATGTGGGTTTTAATTGTAAGGGATGAGAGTGAGAGATCGGTAAAAAATCAAGTTTCAAAAGTTGAACAAGTGGATTTCGTGACTGGCTCGCGACTGTCTCGTGAGAAGCAACCCGCGAAAAGGGCCACGTGTAGAGCACATGACTGGAAGATGAAGAGTCGTGCCAGGCTGAATTTTTCGCGACTGTCTCGCAGGTAAGGCCAACCCGCAAAGGACCCGCGAAACTTTCTGTTTGACACGACTCTTCATCTTCCAATCATGTGCTCTACTACATGTGGCTCTTTTCGCAAGTTGCTTCTCGCGAGACAGTTGTGAGCCAATCGCAAAATCCACTTGTTCAACTTTTGAAACTTGATTCTTCACCGATCTCTCACACTCATCCCTTACAATTAAAATCCACATATATACAGGGAAAATTATTGAAAAAATTACAATAAAATTTGGCACGAAATTAAAGCCAACACAATATAGTTGAAAATCACAATTTTACACGATAGATGAATGCCGAAAGATGGCTACAAAGGCCTAAGAATGGTTGCACCAATGACCAAAAAGTGAACACCATGGCTAGAGAGGATGGTTACACTGGTGGCCTTAGGAATATTGGAAGAAGACGATGTCATGATGAAGCAAGGGTCATAAGTGACTGGACAATAGTGGTTGGCAGTGGTCAACAGCTAGGCTGGGTGATGGTTGACATAGGCTGCTTGAAATTTAGTGAAGGTCACAATAAAGTGGTTTTGATACCATGTTATATGTAAGCTTGGTGTTATGTGCCCTTGGTTGTGTCTAGAAGAAGGTTATATTAGCCGGAATGTGCTATTGACTGTGATTAAAGGGAGGTTAAGTTGTTGGAGTAGAGCTTTGTTGTTCCAATCCATACTCAAGCTTTTGATTATAAAAAAAATTAAAAAATGAAGCAGCAAAGTTTTTACAAATTTTATTACAAAAAATTACAAATTGATATGACAATAAATGTGGTTAATACCACTTCAACAATAAAACAAATTCATGTTGAATTATTATTATTACTAGTTGCAGACCCACGCGATGCGTGAGAATATAAATATTATGTAATGAGGTGTAATAAAAAAAAAATGATTACTTCAAGTATTGTCTATTTAACAAAAAAAAAGATTTCTACAAGTAATTTTTTTATCTTTTTATCTCTACAAATATATCATTTTATTATTATTATTGTATTTTTATGTTTGATTAATATTTTTTTAAGGTGAACCATATTCTTCTAACTTCTATTGTAGTGTATTATATTTGCTCAATATACAACTAAACTTTATAAGTTTCAAATTTATTATTCAAATTTATTATTCAAATTTCTCATCTCTTAAGGAATAAGGAAATTATCATAATAATCAAAACTCATTACAAAATTACAATGTTATCTTAACCAAAATTAAAATGAAACTAAAGGAATAAATAATAAGCTTTATAATAATTTTTTACTCAAACAATTGGTAGGCATATTCAAATTCATGTTTCCCAAAAAACTAAGTATTAACTCAAACTAAAATTCTCAAAAAAAAATTCTCTTAATAAAGTATCTTTGCAGGCTTGGTCCTAATTCTCAAAAAAAAAAAAACTCAAACTAAAATTCAACCAAAGGTATAAAAGGGAAAGAGAAGACTTTCTGATAGGATATTAAAAAGAAAAGAAAAAAAAAAAAAAAACCATACCAAAACACATATTAAAAAAAAAAAACCATCAACCTTCATTAGAGTTATAAGAAAGAATAAAAATTCACCGAGAGAGAGAGAGTACTCATAGTTTTGTGTGAGAAAAATATGGATTAAATGGGAAAATGATATCAAATTTATACAAAATAAAATGGGTAAAAGAAGAGGCAAATTATAAAAAAAGAAGAAGGAAGTATAACGGTAAAGTAGTGGGGAGATAAAGAGGCAAAAAAGAAGGGAAAAAGTTGGAAGAAGTGTAATAGTAGGTGTGTGAACTAATAGGGAGAAGAAGAGTTTTTTTTTTTTTTTTGAAAATAGGGGGAAGAAAAGTTTAAATAGAGAAAAGAAAATATAAAAAAATAAATGAATGATATGGCTGCTGATGTGGCTCAACAGGAGCGTAGCAACAATAAATGTTATGCTTAAACTTTTAGTAATACTAGTCGCTAATCCGTGCGATGCAAGGGTTTATCTCTTTGAATTGCTTTTGATATGAAACATGTAAGTTCAAGTAGAACATGTTCTTAGCAACAATAAATGCCACCATAAAAAATTTCATACCCAAAGCATTTGTACGTATAATGTAGTTTTAGTTGTTATAAAGAGTTTTTAAATTTTTTTTTTAAAATTTTAGAAACCATTACAAAGTTGGCTGATAACAATTGTGCAAAATTTTTATAAATTGAAAGTATGAAATGTCTATAGATTAAAAGACAGAAGTTGATAGTACATTTTGCCTTTGTGTAGTAACTCATAAAACAAATAATTAAAAGCATAAAATCAAATTTCCAAAGTGAATCACACCTTTTGCCTAGGAGACAAATTGAAGCATTCTAACATCTTAATTCACGTGTAGTACATTACAATATGTTGAGATATTTTTCTTGATGGATTCTCCTCAAATGTTTTGGTACGTCCATTTGGAACATTCACTTTCCACTTCAATTGCTCGTCATCTTAATCAAAAACTTCAATTGATACTCTACCCAAGATGAAAATTCCTAAACCTTTTGTTTTCTCAAGCACTAAGATTCATACACATACATACATAAATACATATATAGACAAACTAAATAATAGATTAACCACAAAAATATTTAAGCTCATTTGCTTTTCTTTTTTCTTTTCTTTTTTTGAGGTAGGTAGATAATGAGGGAGGGAAGTGTGGGGTTTAATCTGATATTAGGGTCCACAAAAATGCTATTATCACTTGAACGCCTAAAAATTTTTATTTTGGTTTTAAAGATTAATGAAACTCTATTTCAGTAAAGAATCAGATTTCTTTTCTGAACTTCCAAGAACACCATCAATCTTAGCTTACGGTTAGCCTTGCTGAAATGATAATTGCCAACCTACTTAAATAGGTTTTCAAATATTAAGTAAACAACTTCTTCATATGGTCTGAGTTCTAAAAGAATGCTAGGCCTAGGAGTTGCACAATGCACTGAATAGTCTTTTTTGTTTCTTCAGATAATGCAGTAGCTGGGTATTCATACTGATATTTTCAATAGTTAGTTCTTTACTCTTTTTTTTTTTTTTTGAAAAAGTTTTGTTACTAGCATTAGGTATATGTTGTGTAATGAAATTTATTCATCTAACAAAGAAAAATAATATAGATAAGAATGATTTTAGAAACAGTCAAGAGGCAACATCTCAGTTAATACAAAAGGAAAAAAGTTGATTTTTTTAAAGGGAAAGAATTGAACTTAGTACTGTTTATTAAGTGTTTTAAGTATTTTTTGTGTAATGAAATCTATTCATCTAACAGAGAGAGAGACTCATTAAGCTTGAAGTTCACAATATGTCACCATAAAACATGTGTAAGATGCTCAAGAGAAGAGATACAGAACTGCCACTGTCAGTCAATAAGGACTATCATGGTTTGTGAGGGCTGGCCAGTTATGGTTAAAATATCAAACGTGCATGAATTTTGTGCTCTATTAGGATTTGAGCACATTTAGTAGAACCATCATTTACATATTTATGGTATCTAAACAATGTCAACCCAAACCAAGTATCATACACGATAGAAATGAGTTTTGCAAGGGACTAAGATTGACTCGTGTTTTACAACATGCCCCTGCCACACACAGGTGCACACGCATGCAGACACACACATGCATCTAATTATACTCTCATGGCAATAGGGGCGATGCTCACCATATATAGAGACTCAGTTCTCTGATAACCACACCAGTAGTTCAATTCTGTTCAGCCCAATATATCACATAGCATTCCTAACTTGCAGCCAATGCAGCACTGCTCTCATGATTGGTTCTCTATATTTTGAACTCCCTCTAAACAATAGTTTTCCATTTGGAGAACTTTGGGACTCTTTAAGTTATGGACTAAATAGATTGATATATAAAAGGGACAACAAATCACCCATTCACTCTTGCTTAGGTGGTAAATTGAATGATATCATTAGAAAGTCAGAATTGGTAGAGATTTATTGGAAATTTAGACTTTAATTTTAAAAAATCACCTGAGAAGGAACCTGAAAAAAAAAATTCAAAAATTCAGAAAATACAAAACATCATAAAGAAGTAAACATTGATAACCTCAACTTTAAAATTTCCAAACTAAATCCATGCAAATTTGTACCAGCCAAAATTCAATTAACAACTTCAATAGGGTAATCAAAATTCTATGATGGAGTGAAGCAGAAGGATCAAATTCAATGAAAAACTTCAATTGTCAAGTCAAAATTCTAAGGAGAGTGAAGCAGAAAAACTCAACCGCAAATGAAAAGAAAAACAGCCTCAACTTAAAAAATAAAATTCCTATATCAAAACCAATAAATATGCAATCAGATTCCAATTTCATATTCTTTATAGAAACATATTAACAATAAATATGCAAGAAACCATACAGATAAAGGAGAAGACTGGTAAATACCTAGCTATTCTAGTCTCGTAGTTTCTGAATTGTTCAAGTAGCAGGATTTGTGTAACGTATTAAGAGTTTTACGCAGATGCAGAGAATCCACAGTTCCAAATAACCCAGATAATAAAATGCCAAATCTCTGTAAGCAAAACAATAAAGAATCTAATTTTCAACCCACATTTAGGAAACATTAATAGAAGAGAACAGATTGAATAAACCTCAATGTAACTGCAACTGGAAAAGATCTACACGTGCAGGTATAAACTTCTTTCTGAAGAACAAAAATGCAAGCCTTATGGGAGCATTAAAATATTTTTGCAACCCCATCAAACAAAACATTATAATTATCCTTTCAAAACTAACAAATCCCAGTAAAAATAAAAACCAAGAAAAGCACAAAGGCTTAAAAGAAAAAACTGACCTCTTGACAAAAACCACAAAACTGAAAATACAAACCCACTTTTGAGAAAGCTAAGAACTGTTTGATGAACTGGAACAATTAGGACATATGTCATGAAGAAACTTTCACTTCTCAAACTATTAAATTCATTAAGCAGAAATATAAAATGCAAAGAAGCTAACACTATCATATTGTTATGAGACGGTAAATTAGTATTTGTGCACATAAACAAAAACGTCATGGCTTTCAATAAATTAAGATGCAATCTTTTTAACATCAAATGCGGAAAGGGTCTTCAATGCCCAATCTAAAATACATATCTGATTTTCTCATGTCATGAAATGAATTAAAAACTCAAAAACCTCTGTATGCAGTAAACATACCTTGTGAGCCTTATATCAAAACTAAAACCTATACTTGAAATCTACCTCAATTTTGGACCCCTAAAGTCACCAATAAAAAAATAAGAAAAAAAAAATTGTGGGGACTAAATCTACCAACTCTCACATGTTATAGAAAGCTAATCAGTTAATTGTTAACATGTACCAACTATTAGTATAACGATTAGTCCAATCATTACAAAACCAAATATCTAAAAATGGTATCAAAAGCTTATCGTAAAAATAATTAGAAAGACACATTCATTATCAATTCTTCAAGTTCCACAGCCATTTATATATGGTCATGTGATTGATAATGGATCATCAGTATGAAGGAAACTGCATTTTAAATTATAATTAGTCGTGAATGAGTCAGTTCCAGGACAACGTTAAAAATAGATTTTGTTTTTGGCAACTTATGAAGTGTAATTCATGAACTTAAGGCTCCAACCTTTATAATGAGTTAGATCAAGACTACCTCATGCATTGTCTTCAAGAAATGGACCAACACCCAAAATTGCATTATGCAGCAAAAACAGTAGGCTAGACATGTAGTTTACATGAACTAAATCAAGAATAAGAATAACCTGTCTCTTCTTTTTAGGGGCTGCTAAAAACTACTGTTACCAATGCCACATATTGCCTTGTTTGTTTATGTTGGAATCTAAGAATTTCCCAAAAGCAGAAAAATTGCTGCAAACCAACTAAGCCAAGAAATCAATTACAACTAAAACCTTACACACAAAAATTAAACAGTTGTGGTCAATTGGATTTTGTGAATCCAACAAAAGGCCAAAATTTATATCAAGATAGGGAAAAGAAAAGATTGAATCAAAGGATTATGTACCAGCTGTCAAAGAGAAATTTCCTCAAACACATGACATGCAACATTTTTCAGAGTCCTCCAATCATACCATTCTTTTTCTCATCTTTCTAACTCCCTCAAACCAATTCCAAATTTTAAACCTTAATCAAAACCAAATCTAGGCTAGATGCCTAAATCAAAACTAAGCAGTCCATATCAATTTTTTTGTGCATAAAAAAATACATTTACCGATGTGGTGACGGCAGTATTACGGTGGTGGGATGCCGACTGAAGGTGGGTGTTGGCTTGACAATGTTGGCAGCCCTCAGACTTCTCTCTCCGGCTCTCTATTTCTTCTCAAAGTGCCTTGTGAATGTTTTGCTTTGAGGCTTTGCTTGCAAATAGGGAAAAAATTGTGTTGCAAGAAATAAAGTACAGAGTGCGGGAGAGGGGGATAAAATACAGAGATTGGGAGAAGAAAGGAATATGTAATGGGCAAAATTTGTAACTGCCCAGTGTACAAAACGTTGTGTCTGTTGTTAGCATAGTCAATTGGCCTTGGGATTGTCAGTGATTTTTTGAAAGACACAGGTGCATGGTTTGCAAAATGAAACTGTTTGTGAAGGCTTTTCCGGGGAATGTGCAAAATAGACAGGGAAAAGGGTTTTATATGGTTAGTTAAGCAATGTTTGAAATAATAATGAAAAGTAGCATCTTGAGTTTTAGAAACTCGAGATCTATATTAAAACTCGAGTCCCAAAGACTCGCTTTGCGAGTGTTTGGGGACTGAAAATGCCACATAGATCTCGAGTCTTTAAGACTCGAGTTCCATGCAAAAAAAATTTCCCCTATAGTGGCATTTTTAAGCCTTACAGTGACGTTTTAAAGTCCTATAGCAGCGTTTTCCTGCAAATTTTTTTTTTATAAGTAATCACTCCATACCAGATTTAGGGAGCCCTATAGTGGCGTTTTTAAGCCCTATAGTGACATTTTAAAGCCCTATAGCGGTGTTTTTCTGCAATTTATGGAACTCGAGTATTTAAAACTCAATTTTCACGTGGATTTTTTTCCAAATCAAATCCATCCTCTTACAAATCGAGACTTAAAAACTCGAGTTTTATCTTGGAACTCGAGTTTTAGACACTCGAGATGCTAGTTTTCAGCATTGTTTTGAAACGTAACAACTAACTAAATTTTTTTATATTTATTGTTATTTGGAAAGGCTGTTCAGGCTTTTCCAGATTGGTTAAGGGCTGGTATTTATAAGCAGTAAGGGAAAAGCAACGTTAATTACCCAAAAACCAAACGTTGTACACGGTTACTTTAATGGCTTTAGGGAAAAGGCACAATTTTTCCAGTTTTTTTTTTTAAAAAAAAAAAAATGTAAATGTGGCATAAATTTATGTTTGATTTCTCAGATTCTCTCTCCCAACTCTCTGCGCCTAATCGACTCGTTCTCTCTCTCTGTTTATCAGACTTTCGGTCTCTTTCAATTTAACGATATTTTTGTTTTAAACCATTAGGGGTTTCCCTGATTTTAACAAATAGAGAGGAAAAGGGTTATGAATCCAAATTCCTAAATTGACAATAAAAAAAACAAAAGCAAATATCTACAAACATTTTGATAGAAAACCCTAAAACCCAAAACAAAAACGAATCAAATCTAAACCTACCTAACAAAAAAAAAATCAATTAAAAGTAACATTTCATACCCAAATTTGAAAAATGGAAAAAGAAAAAATTTAGCGATGCGGTTCCGTCGATTTGGGTGGTTGATACATGACCTAACAGTTTCTTTCTGTGCTTGCTGTTCGATGGTCTAAGTCTGGCCAGGGAATGGACAATGGCCAGCCTTGGATCTTTCTCTCTTTCTCTTGGGGTCCGACGAACAACTCTGTTCTCTCTCTTTCTCCGTATACGGGCAAGCCTTTTGAATGTAATTTACCCATTTAAGGGCCAAAATTAGGAATTAACACTGTTTGCCAAACAATATAATTAGTAGGCACTGTTTTCAAACTATATTTCATACTAACATCTCGAGTCTATAAGACTCAATTTAGGGCCTATAAATCAAGTCTCAAAGACTCGGTTTTCATGTTCTGATCAGATATGAGCTAGCCCTTTTCCACGTGGCGTCTACCTAGAAATCGAGTCTCTAAGACTCGATTTCTATCTCGACCCTTAAATGCTCGATTTATGTTCATACCTGCATCCCACGTGGATTCCAGCTGGATATCGAGCCTTAGAGACTCGGTTTTTAAAAAGAGTAATTGAGTCTTAGAGACTCGATTTTCAATCTTTGGTCCACAAGCTTCCACGTGGTTAGGGCAGCTACTAACCTTAGTCCTCATAATGTGGGTCTAGGGTCTCTCCATTTTTTCCTCCAAATAACCCAGCAGCTCTCTCTCCCTCTCTCACTCTCTCTCTCACTCTCATACAAAACTCACCCCCATTACAAAACTTCAAATCAAACTCACCCTCCATATTTTTACATCCTCATGTCAGGTAAGGTTTCTCACTCTCTCTAGTTGTTAGTTACATATATATGTATTGTTAGGTTTTTTTATGGGTATGTATATCATGACTATTTTTTTTTTTTTGGTTTGATATTGTTCTTTATATTTTTGATAGAATGATTTGAAGGTTTGTAATGGGGTGAGTTGTGTGTTTAGTTTTTTTTGTTGTTTGAGTATGATTAATGATTTTTTATTTTTTTATTTTAGAAACAAATGATAATGATTGAGTGTGTTTGTATGTGATAATGATTGTGTGTTTGTATGCAAATGTGGGGTTTGTATATGCATATGATGTAACAAGTTAGTGTATATATTTGCTAGGCTTTTATAAAAAGTAAAAAATATTGTAGATATATATTTGTATTGTTAGGCTTTTTATCATGACTATTTTTGTTGTTGTTTGGTTTAATATTTTTCTTTATTTTTTTGTTAGAATGAGTTGAAATTTTGTAATGGGGGTGAGTTTTGTCTTTACTTTTTTTATTTGTTTGAGTATGAAATGGTAATGATTGAGTGTGTTTGTATGTGATGTGGGGTGAGTATATGCAAATGTAGGGTGTGTTTGTATATGCATATGATGTAAGAAGTTGTAATTTTTGTACTTTGAGTATATAAAATGGTTTTGTAATTGATGTTAAATGAAAGAGATAAAATATGTCACTAACATATTACACTTGACTCTAATAGGTTCACAATCTCTGAAGAATATCGATATAAATGTATACTACGGTGGACCCCTTCTCAATCGTGATGAGATTAACGAATTCCCATTTAAAGGGCCAAGTATTGAATGCTATTACATGATGATACGTCATAAGTTGAAGACGTTATATGATTTGAAGATGAAAATAATGGAAGAATTGAATTTGAACCCTGCTTGTTATGATATAAAGATTATTTACTGTTACCCACAAGAAGTCCTTCATGAACGGATAAATTATGGGTATATGGCGATCAAAGAAGACAAACATGTAAAGATCATGTTTAATAGGATCCATAAAATGCCTCAAGTAAATGCTGCTGAGTTGTACGTAAGTTCGGAACCGCTTGCAAAAGTTGATGCCAAGGAGGTGCAACAAACAATTACATCTTTACAATTTACAACCCTAGATGATGGATGCACTACAATGGGGCAGTGGACCACGCACTGGAGGACCGTAAACACCCACTAGCGGGCCATGCTCAACTGCCGAGCACAAATAGGGGAACCTGGCCCATGCCCAATACTGGACCAACAGCAAGCACCCATCAATCTGATTGGCTTTCTTATTGCTTGCCCTGCATAACTCTCGGTACAACCATGCAAGGCAAGCACTTCCCCAACTGTACCTTTGTGGGTTGCGAAGGTCTCCAATTGCTGCACCCACATTAGATGCACCCTATCGCCGGATTTGTCCATGAAGATTATGTCCCCCAGTAGCGCTAGGATGTAGCATCGTGTGTACTTATGCAGTTGATCCTCTTTAGCATTAGGCGGCAATGGATTGACAACTTGCTCCAAAAGCCGTTTGATGAGAATCCTCTGGCCATTAAGTTGCTTTCTCTCATTATTTACAAGTCGAAAGCGAAGGAAGTCCCGGCACACATTCTCCCATTCTTTCTGCGTGCTCCCTGTTATAGCCTCGCCATTAACAGGAAGCCCAAGAAGAACCTCCACATCTTGCAATGTGATGGTGACCTCACTATGTGGCATGTGGAAGGTGTGAGTCTCGGGCCGCCGTCGCTCCACTAAGGCCGTTATCAGGACATGGTCAATCTCTCTACCCGGGATCCTGAGGAGTCCCTCCAAACCAAGTGCCTTAATGATGTCAATGACTCGGTCGTCCACCATTGGCTCTTGATTGGAGAACTCTTCACTACGGCTACGGCAGGTAAGGGACCCTGGATCTTGCACAGAACAGAACCATAGATTAATATATGACAACAAGTGCGTGTACGTTGTATGAATTAAATGCGTGTACATTGGTTAAATCTGTAGTGTTGTGTTTTACCTGCCCATTCCAAATAGCTTCAGACCGATGGTCGGCCTACTGTATCAACACCGACCCGTCAATGGGTCTAGGTTGTGCATGGTCAATCTGTCCAGCATTTGCAGCAGCCATACTGCACAAGAATGATAAGCAGTTAGCATGTAATAGACATTATTGAAAAAAAAAAAAAACAAAAACAATCTAACAAAGATTCTCAAAAAAAAAAAAAATTTAACAAAGTGGCAGTCATATGCCTAAAGAGAAAACACAGTTCCTATGAGGTCACATAGGGTGGAAGACAACCATTCAAGGAAAAATACACTTTACTCAACTTATCACCAGGAAACTAGAACAAAAGGTCATATTCTCCAGATTAATCATAAAAATATGGTAAGTAATCACCAGAAACCATGTTACTTTTCAGAAGGATTCACATTTTAATGAAATTGTAAACTTTATTGAAAAATGCCTAGAAGAGCCTTGGCAATTGCTCTAGAAACCACCCAATCACCATTGGGTTGTCAAATATAAATGTCATATATAAGATAACATATATACGGCTGTAATGATGCAACCCATTACTTAGCATTCAATTCTATGAAATATATATTACTCAAGAAATTTTATGACAAGAAAATTACATAAAATTTCTCATACATGTAGAAATGGTATCAATATCATAGAAGTGAAAGAATTAGCCTTATTAGTAAAATCAATAGTACAGCAATGAAGATCTAGCAGGAATATCAGATTCTAGCCTATATATGCAAGACATGCCCAAACTGATTATGCAAGCCATAAAAGTAATGTTTGATTTGACAGCAGCATTAATTCATGCATTAAACATATAATCATGCTTGAGAGAAAGAAGCACAAAGATGGAGACAGCAACGGAATTCAAAAATAGCTATGTATTAACTTGTGAAACAAGTATTATTTCTTTAAAGAAAGAAGAAAAGAAAAAAAAAAAGTCGAGCTTTTTTATATTTCATCATTTTATTCAAGCGTGTAAATTTATCGTTCATTAGAATTTAATATCTAGGGGAGAAGCTGTCAGTTTTTATTTTTAGCAATTATGGAGACAGGAATTTTGAGCAAAGGTCAATGATATTAATTAAAGTATACACAATAAACAAGACCCACAATGAGTATAAATATAATATAAAAGGGTATTTTAGGACATTTGATTGGAATATAACTCCATTATATCATCAAATCATGTTATACCATATTGTGAATTACAAATTCATGGTTCTATTCATGTTTACCACCAAAACAGATGCATAGGAATAGTAATTCCATTACAAATTCTTATATATAATTTTTTTCTAATTAGTAAAATACTTCATTGAAAGAAAAAAACTACTACAAAGAGGGTTACAACTTCTTATATTCCTTGCAATACTTATTTCTATTCCTAAGTAATCATTATCAATGTATTGAACATGCCCTTAGTTTTTCTGATGCAACCAGGTATCTCATGTATGGGTCATAGCATTTTAAATTTAATTCGTAAACTTAATGTACTGCACCCTAAACCTCTGCTTATCCATCTAAATAGCAAGAGACAACAACAACAAAAAAAAAAAAAAAATCAAATCAAATCATATCAAATCAAGTTCTGACCACTATTCCTTAGGCCTCTTAGTTTCCTCATGTTAAATTTTCTCAAACACGACAATCTCAACACAAAATAGAAAAAATTTCTCGCATTTTCTTGGGAACCAAACAGAGTAACACACGAAACAATCAAATCAATCATAATTTTGGAACAAAAACCACAAACCCACATGAAAAAATCACACAATAAGAAAATCATACTTGAGAGAACTGAGTGGGAGTGGAGAGGGTGCTTGAGAGTGGAGACTGAGTGAGAGTGGAGAGAGGCGTTAGAGCAAAGAGGCGTGAGAGTGAGAGAGGTGCGAGCATGAGAGGGTGTCTGTGTGAGGGTGGAGAGGCGTGAGAGTGAGAGTGAGAGAGTGAGTGACAGAGGCGTGAGAGTGGAGAGTCTGTGTGAGAGTGAGAAGGTGAGTGAGAGTGGAGAGAGGCATTAGAGCAAAGAGGCGTTTAATTTGAAAAAACCCTATATGAAATCGAGTCTTAGAAACTCGGTTTCCAGGTGTTTTCCACGTGGATCAAACACCAACAACGTCACTAACCACGTCACATATAAACCGAGCTTCTAATTGTCGAGATATAAATTGAGTCTCTAAGACTCGATTTCTAGGTGGACGCCACGTGGAAAAAACGCTAAATCAAACGTGATCAATCCATGGAAACCGAGCCTCAAAGACTCGGTTTATAAGCCCTAAATCGAGTCTTTTAGACTCGAGATGTTAGTAATATATATAGTTTGAAAACAGTGCCTACTAATTATATTGTTTGGCAAACAGTGTTAATTCTCAATTTTGGCCCCCATTTAAGCAGTTAGTGTTGTATTTATACTCAGAGACCATCAGACTGTTTTAACGCTGCGATAGGAAGCCTCTCCAAACGATGCACCGTACGATTTTTTAAAGATTAAACTGTATATGTGTCTGAATTTTAGATAGGCACTTTTCCTATATAGCAGCACCTCCTTAATTGTAGGAATTAACTTTTTCTCAGCTTCTGCTATTATATATAGTATATGATATAGATATAGATGTAGATTATTATTTTTTGTAATTAACAACATTATAAAAACTATACAGTAAATTTTGTAATATATATAAAATCTCTTTTATAAATAAGGATATGCGGAATTAAGTGGTTATTCCAGCATTTGACTAAAAACTAAAAAGTAGGGGAAAAAAAGCGAAAAAAAACGTAACCAATAACATTTGTCTCATTATCCATTTGCAATAAGGCATTGTTTTTAAACACAAGCCAATAGGGATAAGTCGACCCCACTCTCTCTCTCCAAAAAAAAAAATCTTTTTTTTTTTTTTTTAATTCATTCTGTCCATAATATCTAAAGAAGAAAATGCTATACATTATCAACAATGGAAACGCCTAATAAGACTGTCAAGGAAAAGACTTGAAGTTGAAAAGAAGCATGAGCATGGCTTGCAATTCACTTTCACTATTCTCACCCAATTATTTCATTCCCATATCCACTAAACCACCTGCTAAACATTTGTTTTCTTCCCACACGTATCTTCCATGCAATTTTAGTCAGTACTACAATAGCAAGAGAGAATTTCCACTACCATCAGTGGCTTCAATCCCATACCAACCCATCAATGTGGACTACTTGGAGGAAGAATTCAGTGGACATGGTGTCACCTTTGAAGGTATTGGTGATAACTGTGTTGCCAAGATGGGACTCGAAAACGGAAGCACAGTCAACTTGATGCTACCAAGTGGCTTAATTTCATCATACAAAGCTCCCATGTGGCATGGAGGCAAGGTGGAGTTGCTGCACACATCAGTCTCTGAGGATGAGAATGGTGGTGCTGTCATTCAAGGAGGGGTGTCTTTAGCCTTAAATTGTTCCAGTGATGGTGATGTCGAAGTTTCTTGGTCTCCATGTAATTGGGCTCTTCGTAATATAATAGGCGATGCTCAAGAATCCATTCAGGTCCGTGTATAATTTTTTAGGCCATGAAACTTTCTTGTAACCAAAGAGTAAACATTGAATTCTATGAAACCAAACTTTATATCGACCTATTTTGAAACTATTTTATAATCAAGATAAAGGCATTTTAGCCTAAAATTTATTGAAAGATGTAACCCCTCTTTGTTGAACGGAATAGAATATATCATAGATGGTTAGCGAATTTGGTTCAAATGGTTATTAAGTATTTTTAGAAGGCTTCAATAATAGTTAGTGCCTATACATTAGTTCATGAGTGATTTAATCCCTGATATTTGAAGTGATCGTTTTTAGTTTCAAACAAATTTAAAGAGATCACTTTACTTAATGTGTCTAATGGAATAATGACATGTCAGTTTTTAATCTGACCATGTCATCAAATTAAGGACTAAAGCGACCACTTAAAACATGAGGGACTTTCACTCAAAAAAAAACACGAGGGACTAAAATCGTTCATGGATTAAAACTTCAAAGACCAACAATGTATTTCAGATTTTTTAGAATTAGTTAATTATTATAGATGGTCAAATTGTCATAATGTATATCTTTGTTTGGTTCATGATTTAGTCTTGTAGATATAAGTACATGGTTAAACGTATGAACTTGTAAAATGCAGGTAGAACTGATAGATAGGGACTCGGAGAACAAAATTGAAGTAAAATACATTGTGACTCTCAAAAAAGATATGTTAAGCTCAGAGCTTGTTGTCTCAAACTCCAACTCTTCTTCATTGCTCCAACTGACGGGGTCCATTGTAAGCCATTTGGTAGTGAGCACGCCAGATGCAACTTATGCACTCGGATTAGAAGGATCTGACTTCTTCAACAGGTCACCATTATTAACAAACTTTGCTTTAGTTCCTCCGGATTTCGGCCAGAAAAATGAATTTGGCTTAGGCCAATTTTTGGGTCAAATGACACTGAAAGGCCTTTCGTCTGGTTGGGGTGCAAGAAATCAAAACACTGCTGATGATGCAGAAAGCAGCCCAAGAGAAAGTGAAGAAGAAATGGAGGGTGAAGAAGATGACAACTACAAGCATTTAAAAGAACAAATGAGTCGGATATACACCAGTGCACCTCGGTATTTCACAATAATTGACAGGGTAATTTTCTTATAATAACCAAATTCTAACATCTCCATTTAATTTGCTGCAAAAATGGTACTTACACCACGAACAATTGTATTTAACAGAGCAATTCATGTGTCTTACACCTCTAGAACCAAGTCACACACAACTTTGTTCTCTGGAGAGCTATGTTTCTGTAACTGAGTCTTTTCTAGAAGGTGGATCAAATGCTAACAAATCTTATTAGGAGTATCTCAATTTCCCTGCTCTGTGCTTGCACATAATTTATATTTTGTACACTATTGATAAGGACACCACCATAGTTGGTGAACTATGTACTCATGCCACAGGCCTAAATTCAAGTCATCCTGAGAGCCCTAACGCCAGCATTGTTTTTCCACATTTAGTTAACCAACTAGGAGATTTTGTGTCCATTAATTTTAAAGCATATGTACCACCCATTTGTGTCATGTATTTACTAAGTCATGGGACTGAATTAAAATAAGGCTCCATTTATCCATTTTTGTAAAATTAAGTACATTAATCAAACATAAATAAAAATGCTTCTCAAGTGCCACTTACCTGAACTCATGAGAGGATTCAATCCTAAAGATATTGACCATTTTCTCTTGTTTCCTTTCTGATGATCTGACCTCTATTATGGAACAGGGTAAAAGAAACTCAGTGGGAGTAGGGAGGGAAGGATTTGATGAACTATACATGTTCAGTCCTGGCTCAAGACATGAATACTACAGCACATATTCTTACGTATGTGTCGGTCAGTCAGCCTTGCTCAAACCTATCATCCTAGGTCCTGAAGAAGAATGGAGAGGTCTGCAGCATTTACATAACCCAAATCTCTAATTATATAACAGCATGCCATTGCTTTTATCTTATTTGCAGGCAATATCAAGAGTGCATCTGTACAAGTCGCTGCAAATCAAGTTGATGTAAGATGCTCCAATTGTGTGTACTATTTGGTTGACTGGAAAAAAAATCAAGATCTTGAAAAAGAAAATTAAGAATATTTTGTAGGTTACTATTTGGGAGTGGAAATAAAAAGATTCTGGTAGCCATCAACCAAGCAAAAGAATGGTTTAGTTGTCTTCTACTTTCTTTAGAAATAATTTCAAATGCCCTTTTTGGCAAAGAAGACGTTCTGAAAAAACACTAGACAAATCAATATTAGTTTTGATCACAAGAACTTACTGATTAGATTGCAGCAAACATTTCAGGCAAGCAATTAAATTCCACCAAACATTTAAAAAGATGTTAAAGCAAAATTTTAAAGCAATCAAGCAAAGGAACAAACAATCTTTCTCAAGAACTCAAAACTTTTACTTCTATAAAGCACATTGAACATCCAATACGAAGATTGTGATGAGTCTTAATACTGTTACAGATTTTGCATAACCCTGATTTACTACATTATCAAATCAACAATATACATCATTATGATTTATGAGCACATTAAGTTGGTACGAGATAGTAGCCTTCATCCTGATCCTTGATCCAAAGTAGTGTAGTAAATACTGCAAGTAAAACAAAAAAGAGGCCACAAATGAATTTCATAGCAGTCTTTTGATGAGCCTTCTGAATGCCAGGCTTGTGAGTTCGAGTTTTAAATTCAAGAACCACCTCACGGGACGCTTGCAAATCAGTATCAGTAAGAACATCATCAGTTGATGAAACTGATTCACGGCTGCCTTGGAACTGCTCACCAGTGGCATATAAACCTCCATTTTCTTTATCATTATAGTTCACAACATGCGAAAAACCATTCTGGTCATATTTGCTTGTTGGGGTCCACTCAATGTTGTTTGAGGATAGACTTTTGAACCTTCTGGCTTGTTTCTCAGAAAAGTCTGAGTTCCCATTATTTGGATCCTGAAGAGAGCAAATGAGCTTCCTTGGAGTCTTACAGATCCTGATGTTGTCAACATTAATCTGAGTGCGTGACCTCTGAAGCACAAAAAAGAGAGGAAGTGGCTACTACTTGTCAAGATCAGTACTACACAGAAAATAGAATTAAACTACTAGAATCACAGCTTTGGTGAAATGAGAGTTACAACTAGGAGCAGAATAGAGGACAGAATCACAAATTTACAAACATTGGCAGGCTCGATCAGTTGGAACTCAAGTTCATATAAAAAACAAAGTTTCAAAAAAAAAAAAAAAAATTGTGGTGGAGTTAATTTTTTTTCTTTCCTTCTTCTCCTTAGGAAAGCAGATAGGATGTCTTGAATAAGTTGCACATGATAGAACCAGAAATTTGAAAGTTTTCCATCCATACTAAAATCTTTGTCACCACAATTTGTGAGTTATTATTTAAAATTTGGCAAGAAACTATTTATCTTCTTTCTCCCATCACTTTCAGTTTAACTTATGAATTATACTTAAAAAACCAAGCATGACAGCTCCTATAACTTCAATTTCACTCAGCCAAAAAACCATAAACTACAATTTCTTATTCAAAATTGAAACAAAATCAAACAATAAATCATGATAATATGCATGAGCAACATACCAGGGGACTAGTTGTAGTGCTTCTCGACATTCCATTTCTAGGATTTCGGTTGCAGAACCCTGCAAATTCCTCTGTGTAATCTCCTCGATTACAATCATATTCATCATTCCCAGAGTGTGTATTAGACATGAAACTTCCCTGAACCTCTGAAAACAAACCATCCTTGAGAGACACATCAACCCCTCCATTCTCATAGCTCCAAAGCTTCCGGTTCACACTCCTACGATCATAATCTGAATTTTGAGAAACCTGCCTCATTGAAATGGGCGACTCAACCCATGACTCATATCCAAGAAAGGAATCAATAGTCTGTGATTCAGGTGATGGAGATGGAGATCTATCACCAGCATTCCATAAATTCCTCCTACTATGCTCTCTCCTACTAAAATTTGACCCAGTGATTGAGCCAGGAGTACTCTCAAAATTTGACCCTTTTGTGGGAGTTATTTTCCTTGCAGTTTGCAAAGCTTCATAAGCAGCACCTCTAACATAAGCCATCTTATCATCCTTGCAATTCTCCATCTCCTCAATTATCAACTCAAGCTCAGAGAATATGCTCCTGGAATCCAAATTCTTCATCAAGAAATTCACCATTTGAATGGCCAACAACCGTTTCTGAGAATTTCCCTCCGAAACCCCAGAATTCAATATCTGCAATCCAGACCGTATTAACAATCTTGCATATGCTTCAACAATTAAACCATTACGCTTTGCTAAAGCCATCACCAAACCCATATGAGAATTGGTCTGAGTAGACTTCTCTTCCAAAGCAGCAGCAACATTTTGACACACCTTATTAACCATCTCATCCGAAGCAAACCTCCAATTATCCGAGTCCACAAGAGCCTTTAAGCAAAGGGCAGCCCCAGAAGTGAGGCACTCTTGAGAACCCAATAGAGAATCTGAAAGAGGCTTACATAGAGAATGAATTATATGCCTCTTTTTGTCTTCTGGGGTAGTTGGGTCAATCCCATATCGCGCAATTGCGGGAACCACCTTTGAACAAGCCTGTTGAAGAGGAAAAGACCCTGCACTTGAAGCCAAGGTCGAGATTATGCATGTCATGATGCTGTCTATCAAAGGAACAATTTTGACACCATGAACGCGAGCAAGAACTTCATAGAGTGAAATTGTACACTCCCCAGACAAAGAACCAGTGCCCTTGGTCTCAGAAACTTGTGCAAGAAAAAGTGGAATTGACTTGGAATCCAGGTCTTTCACATAACACTTTAGTGCCTTCATTGCTGATTTACGACTATCAGCATCTTTTTGAAGATTTTCCAACTCACGCTGTAGTTTTGGGCTAAGATTCCTACCCATTGTAGACCTAAAAAGAATTTCAAGAAAGTTGTGAAAATGTCTGAAAGATGAAATCTTTAAATGGCTTCTATAAGATATGGGCTCACTATATTTTGAGTTGGGATTCTATAACTTTTTTATCCATATAATTCTTTGAGAAGAGAAAGAAAAGAGCAATTGACTACCTCAGAAACAGATCTTGAAACCAAAACAAAAAAAAAAAAAGTTACTATTATGAAACTACAATTCTGCGTATCCAAATCCAAAATTTAAAAAAAAAAAAAAAAAAAAAATGTAGAAAACGAAAAGGGCATATTCTCTATCACTAAAAATGCAGAAATTCAAAATTTTCCTCTTTTCCAAACAAGAAACATGAATTAACTAAAGCAGAAGAAGTAAGAAGTCAAGATAGCAAATGGGTATCTCACAAATCACAATTCTATTTAGAATAGCATGACATTCATGAATCAGAAAGAGCAAAAAAAAATGTAGTAGTAAGAGACTAAGAAGAATAAAAGAGAGTACCTATATGGATCTTTCTTGTCGTTCATCTTTATCTTCTTGATTATATGTAGAAACAGAATGAGAAGAAATGGTTTTACTTTTATGAATCAAAAACCAACCAATTTGGTTTCGAGAATTGTATTTGTGGGATTTGTGATACAGTGCTCTCTGTTTTGGGCTGTCTTATTTAGGTTTCCTTTTTTTGAAGAGTAGACACAGACACAGACAGTAGAGATTGTATTCAAAATGTAATGTAATATGTTTTTGTAGTTTGTAAATACCCTTCAATTTCAAAATCTTTCTTACAATTCCCACCGCTATCCCTCCTTACTGATTAACTATTTTGTTGGACGATAATACCCTCGTTCACGTTTACTTTCTTTTCTTCTTTTTTTTTGAGACACGAAATTTTCTCTTCTTTTTTTACTGCTTACCTACCAATACCATTACCAATAATATTAATATCTCAATTTTTGCAGAAAGAAGGGGAGTTGTTCTTGTTCCTATTTGGATTAAAATTCAATTAATTCCATAATAATCGTATATCAATTATTCAATTAATTTCCATCTTTACATATATCTCTGCATGTAAGGAAATAAGGAATCTATACAGTCCATTAAAGTAAGCAAATCTCACTCATTAAATTATTAAAACAAGTCATATAATTGTTAGAGAAATTTTTGTCACAAATTCGTTATTGCACTCTCAAGTCTCAACGCATGTTCTTTGAAATCATGAAGATTTCAATTAAAATTGTAAAATGGTGAAACATAATTTTAACTAAAACACTATTTCAAATAATGTGGCAATATGCGTAGTGTGCAATAGTAGTTGTGCGGTAATCATTACCAATTAAATCAATAATATAATTGTAGAGAGTCATATAACTCAATTGTCACTTTTTGGTGTTTACAACAAAGTTCAATGACTTGAAATTTGTAATTAAAAAAAAAAAGTTAATGATTTCAATAGCTCGAAATATGGAGCACTAGATGGAATGCATGCTTTTTGTTTTTGTTATTTTTTTTAAGGGGAGGTGGTTTTGGCTTTTCTCAAGTCCAATTATTATTGTATCATTTTGCCTAGTTTTGCTTCCTTTTAGAGTACTAGCATCAGGTGTGCCAAATGCCAAAAACTAAAAACATCTCACATGAGATATTCTATATGCCAAAACATTTGGCATAGATGAACAGTATAATCTCAAATTTGGAAGCGTACAAACAAGAATTGTAAAATTTTTATTATTTTTTTATTCCCTTTTCTCTCTCCTCTCTCACCCCTTTGTCAAATATCTTCCTCTCTTCTTCTCAAAAAACGATCTCTTCCATTTTTTTCTTCTCCCACTCTGATGTAGGGAATGTGATGGGCTGTTTGTGTATGGTTTAGAAACAATGAAATGCTGAGTTGCTTAGAAGGTGGATAATTATCTCTGCAAGAACACACAGTTCCAAATAGCACACAAATGCTAACAATTTATTCAATTACCAAAACCTGATTTACAAAGAGCTTACATTCTACTACTTATACTAGTTGTTTGGCATTGGCAGCCTCTAGATGATTGACAAGTGTCTAAATCCTATCGGTTAATACTTAAGAAATCATCTAACTAACTAATTAATTAATTATAAGAGGATTAGGATATAGCTACTTGAAATTAGGGGTGTCAATGTTCAACTCAACCCACGAACACGACACGAACCCAACACGAGTTTTTGTGGGTTAAGGTTGGGCCTTTGCGGGTTTGGGTCATAAAAGGGTCAACCCGAAAGTGACACGATAAGAAACATGTCATAGATGGGTCAACCCGCGTAACCTACAATAGACACGTTTGACACGCCAATTTATTTGTGTCAACCCGAAATAACCCATATAACACAACCCATTTAACTCGTATAACAAATAAATATTCATTTTATTTTAAATTTGTCAAATACCTTTTATATCCAACCTATATTTTAAATTTAAAAAGAAAAGTGAGTAATTACAAAAATTTACAAGGGATATAATTGGAAATTGAAACTTTACAAACCCTAGATCTCTAAACCCTACAAACCCTAAACCTTCTTATAAATCTATAAATATTTTTTTGGCATAGAACTTGCACAAATGAAATTGGATGAGCTTGTGGGAGATGTTATGAATTTAGACATCAACAAAGAATCTATGGATGATAATTGTAGTCATAGTTAGGATTAGTTTACTATTTGCTCCAACTCTTTCAATATTGATACTTAGCATTTGGCGAGTTTTGAGGATATTTTATTTTTGTTGAACTATGTTATTTTGAATTTGAGTTAAAATGTATGCACTTCTTTTAGAGTGTAAAGAACATATTTCTATATGGATGCTATATTTTTGTTGAACTATATTATTTTTAATATGCGTTGAAGACTTGAAGTGTATGCACTACTTTTGGGATGTAAAAAAAATTATTTCTAGATGAGTGTTATATTTAATATTATGCAGGTTAAAATGGGTTGTGTTACATTTGTGTCAATCCAATATGACCTGTTTATTAAAAGTGTCAAGTAGGTTGGGTCAGGTCAACCCGCCTTATTAACATGTTGGGTTAGGGTTGAAGGATCACGACACGATTATTAAATGGGTCGGGTTCAGGTTGAGCCATTTAGTCGAATACCCTTACCTCAATACGATACAAACCCGACACGCTAACCCGAATTGACACCCCTACTTGAAATTGCCCTGCATCAGGACTCTCACTCTTAAGAAGCACTTGACCTCAAGTGCTCTAGGTTGCCACAAGATTTGTATGAATTTCTAGCCTTCTAGGATGATGCAGTTCCCTTGTATAATGAGTTTGTTGTTGTTGGTAGCACACCAAATGTTGCTGCCTCTGTACAGTGAAGTCCCACACAACTGAAACTCCAATGTAGATGCATTTGCATTAGGAGGACTCCCTTTCTTGAAAGCAAACTTGTCCTCAAGTTTGGTTGACCCTCCAATTTTAAAGTCTTCTTCATCTTGGCCACTGGTTTGGGACTTGCTTTCCCCTTCTTTGGTTGAAATGAGTAGTGAAGCACTATCTTGTGCAAACCATATGTGCTGCACCTTCCTCCCAAGATGGCTTGTCTATAGTTACATGATCGTATGTCTACTTCATCACAAAGAATGGAATAACAACCTCTTGAAACTCTAATTTCATCTCCTTTACGTAAGCAAGACAGTTTATGTTGATGCTTCATATCTTGCTTGTTCAAAATCTCTTGCGACTCCATATTCTCATAACTACCTTTCTCAATCAACAAGTCACAAATTCTTCCTTCAATGCAGAAATTAATTGGAAAAATTTTACCTTTGTGTTGTTTGTCTTTCTCCATTTCTTGCTTTGGAACTTGCAAGGCCTTTGTTCCTAATGATAAATCATTTTTCCCCTCAACAATCACATCTTTTTCTTCCATAGACTAATCATAAACAAGTTCAACCACATATTTCATGCAATCACTCATTTCTTTCCCTTCTTCACCAATCTATTTTTCAATGTAATTATCAAAAATAGGCTGCCCCACATCATGATCTTCTAACTCTTTAACGAGCAAATCTTGATCTTTGAACGCTTCTACCAACAAGTCTTGATCTTCTAACTCTCGAACCAAAAAGTCTTGATCTTCTATCTCTTCAACCACAAGGTTTCACCCTTTGACAAAATAGGCTGGTTCTTGGCTGGTACCTTGGAAACTTCATTAGATCCAGTAGTATTTGACCCAATCTTAACATTCTTGGTTGGTTTCTCTAATGCTTAGTGAAGTTTCACTGCTTTTCCTCTCTTTCTCTCAGCCTCACCAAGCCAATGCCTCATTGTGCTACCAATCTCTCTCTTGTGGTGTTTTTTTTTTTTTTTGGTGTTGTGATTTGATGGGTGGGTTCTATTGTGGGTTCCGATGAATGGATCGGCGGTAGGTGGGTTTGGGTGGGTTAGCCTGAGTTCCAATGGATAGGTTAGCCTATGACATCCTTCTCACTCTCAAATGCCGCCGCTGATATTGCCCAAACTCCTCTTGCCTAGCCGCTGACATCGGCCAGAGGCCATCTCGTCCAGCCACCTCTTGTCCAACATCGTTGATATCGCCCAAAAGAAGAAATTCTATGCTGAAATGGGTTTACAAAGTTTGGAAATGGAGGACTTTTTAAGAGAGAGAGATGTTGTGGTGATGAATTTTTGGGCTGTTGTGGTTTTGTTTTTTATGGTGATGATTTTTTGGTCGGAGGACTTTTTGTGGGGATGATTTTTTGGGCTGTTGTGGTTTTTTTTTTCTTTTGTGGTTATGGGTTTTTTTTTGGGATGATCCGTGGTGGTGTGTTTACCGTTGTGATGGTGGTGAATGAGTTTTTGGTTCAGACCTCAGTGTAGAGAATGGGGAAAGAAGTTTTGGGTTTGGAGAAATTAAATAATTTTTTATTAGACGTTTATATTATTTTAATGTGTTGTAATGTTAAAATAGAATATCTGATGCGAGATGTATTGTAAAATGGTGTGGTAAATAAGATAAAGTGAGTTTTGGTGTATTAAAATGGCAATTAGGATGGCACAGCTGATGCTTTTAGGATGCTTGTCACTAAAATTTAGCATTTTAGCATACCAAATATACCAAAAAGCATGCTCCATTGGATGTGCTAAACTGAAGAAAAAAAAAATTGGCATGGAGTTACAGTGCACTTTGCTAGCTCATGTTATTCTTATATATATAATTTCTCTTCCCCTTCTCTCTCCTCTTAATGGCTCTTTCTTTTTTTGTTTTTTTTAATAATTTCTTCTTTGCTTTGGGTTGAGTTGTGTGTTGAGATAATATTATTATAATGTGTTATATGTATTATTTTAATGTGTTGTATGGAAGAATAGAAGATAAATGTAGGGTATATTTTCAAATATTATGCTAAAATAGATAAAATAATTTATTGGTGTGTTAAAGTAGCATTTTTTTAGAACATCCAATGTTGATGCTCTAATGTTTGATTCGACTTAATCTATTCACGTACTGGTTTAGTTACAAGGGAGAATAAAAAAAAAAGATTATTGCATCATATTGTTGGTTTGATAATCTTTATTAAAGATTATGCATTTGTAATTTGATTATCTTCTTGGTCAAATTATGAAATACTTCCTTCAAAAAAAAAAAAAAAAATTATGAAATACTTGGCAACATGTGTACATGACATGAGTTTGTATCTAATAAAATGTTTTCTGCAAGCATAGTACGCCCCTTAAATCTTTAATTTTTTTTTATAGGTTAAGATAAATCTTAATTGTAACTCCTACAAACACACGAGAGCATATAAGAATAATAATAATAATAATAAGATACATCTTAAATGTTTGTACCTAAGTTTAATATTATTAATATTCATTCTTTAAAAAAATTGTGTCTTGAAAGACCTTGTAAAGATATCATTAGATAAAATCACTACAAAAAAGCTGGGTTTAGGCGGCATTTGTAAAACGTTGCAAATAACCAAAACAACGTCAATGTAGACACAAATGATCTATCACGATGTTTTTTATAGCGACGGTAAAAAATGTCGCTATAGCACCATTGCAATAGGTCTGTTGTGACGTTTTTAAAAACGTTGCCATATATAACTCTTTAACGGCATTCAAAAACCTTTAGTGACGTTTTCAAAAACGCCACTAAATAATATGATATTTTCAGTTTTTATGTAGGAAAATACATTTGGCGACATTCTTAAAACACCGCTGAAAAGCAAGAGGGCAAAGGGCAAACGCTTTAGTGACGTTTTTAAGGTAATTTGTTGATGCACTAAGCAATTAGCATAAATTTTCTTGTTGTGATATATTGAAATTTGTTAATATTCACATTTTCGAAGGAAAAAAAATAAATAAATCTTGGACTTTGAATCAAAATTAAACTAACCCTTATGCTTCTAATTTGAAATTAAAATCCCTTGAACTATGGGAAATGCTCAAATTAACCCTTTGTTGCCATTACATTGGTTCGTTGAGTGGAGATAATATATCACCTGACCTACACTGCACATAATACTACAAGTATTAAAAAATCCTTTAAATATTAAAAAACCATTTAAAAGTTTCTCCTCTTTCTCTTCAAATGCCACCATAGCCCAATTACAACCAAAAGAAGCTTCAATCATTACTTCTTGACTTCAACCAAAACCCCAACCACCATAAATTCATAACCACACAAAAGCCTCAACTAAACAAATACCAAGCTATTCGATCCAAACCCCCCATTGTACAACCATGCCACCACCACAAACAGGTGAAACAACCACACACACCCAAATACGATAGGCTAAGCACAAACTTCAACCTCATATGATCAGCACAATTTACTAAAAATCTCTAATAATAGTATAGACACCTCATTTTATAAAGTTCAAGAACCCTTCAAGCAAGTTAAGTACCCTCCCTCATGGTTAACCTATCTTGCTAGTAGGTAATATGCATAATTGTTTTATTGTATGTTTTGCATGATTAGGAATTAGACCATGATAATATGATGACCATGGTGAATGTATAGTATGTAGATATGTTGGAATTAGGATGTAGACACATCATTGTATATCAACTAATGACTTAGATTAACTACCCCAATGATGAGCTTCAAAAATGTCTCTCACTGGTAATTGTGGCATTTTTGGTTGTTCAGAAGTAATTACAACTTCAAAAGTGTTTCAAAATATTCAAAAGATTTTATTGGAAAATGACCTTTGATTATTCATATCCTCGTATCTTTTGAATTTTGATAAATAGTTTAGTGAGTGTTGTCTCATTGAAAAGTAGACTTCCATGGCTTCAAATGGACTTAAATTTAACTAAATTTAGATTCATAAAAGTGATATATGCCTATTTTAGATTGGAGTAACTACGTTGCCTACATACTGCCATAATTTTTTTTTTTTTTTTTTTTTTTTGCATTGGAATAATGTATTTTTTATGTTGGCTGGTATATCCTAGGAGACAAACTTAGGTTGGGTGAGGTGGGTGTTTAACATCTTTCCACTTGGTAATTTAGCCTTGATCCTAGTCTATGGAATGTTGATTAGGTTTTTTACCTTGAAACTTTCTATTTACTTTCCTTAGGTTGTAACAAGTAATTATCTATTTATTTTTATTAGATTGTAACTAGGATATTAAGTCTTGTAATATTTCTTTTCATATATTGTACTTAGAACCAAAGTCTTGTAATTATTCAAGTCCTGTGCATTCTTTTTATCAATAAAAAAGATGTTCATCTGGAGGTCTTCTTAATTTTCCTTATAATTAATTAAATGACAACTCCATTTGTGTAACTACCTTAACAAGAAGGGGGGGGGGGGTCTGCATTGCCCATGAGGTTTTAAATCTCAAATCACTAAAAAAAAAAAAAAAAACTTTTCCAGGTTTGTAACTCCCACACATGTATCTATGAAATATCAAATAAATGATTCGGTATTGAGTCAAATAAAGAGAATTTGGGAAAGAAATTCTGGAAATTGATACATATATATGCCCAAACATGCAAATGCATACTAACAGCTTACATATGCATTCCAATCTAAAAATGAGCCAAATTTAGCCCCAAGGGGTTTGTTTAGTGGCTCATTCATCTTTGCCATGAAGCCACGTCAACACTTCATTCATACCGAAACCGTGCCAACATTCATCTTTGCCATGAAGCCACGTTAACACTTCATTCATACCAAAGCCGTGCCAACATTCATGAAGTCACGTCAAAACTTCATTTGCACCGAAGCCGTGCCAACATTCATGAAGCCACGTCAAAACTTCATTTACACAGAAGTCATACCAAAATTCATGAAGCCACGTCAAAACTTCATTTACACAGAAGTCATGCCAACATTCATCTTTGTCATAAAAGCCATGTCAATACTCCACATTAGCACTTGCACTCACATTGAAGTTGCACCGATATGGACCTTTATAATAAAGCTACAACATCACCAATTTTCAGAGGCAACATAGCTCAGACATCGAGGGTGCATAGCACTGTAGCTAGACATCAAGGGTGCATAGCACTGTAGCCAGACATCAAGATTTCAGAGGTGCCAACAAGACGTTGAAGATGCCAGGAGTCCCTATCAAGACTTTAAAGATGCAAGGAATGCCAACAAAACCTTGAAGATGTGGGAAAAAATGACGCCAATACTTTGAAAACGCCAGAGTATGCTACCAAGACTTTGAAGATGTTTAAACATGCCACCAAGAATTTGACATTGCACAAACATGCCCATAGAAGCAAGGTGATGCAACACCGACTTAAGATACACGATCTATTATCATTTTGGAGGAAGTTGACGTTGTCCAAATTTCAGAGACATGATGTGAAATGACACCACTCAGAAGGGAGATGATGTAGTTCAAATTTTAGAGCTATGAAGTGGCATAACCTAGAAAAGAGACGATGTAGTTTAGACTTGCAAGATACAAGAAGATGTCCCCAAGAGATAAGTGATGCAAAGCATACTTCAGAACGCGAGAGAATGTTCATAGATGATGGGCAATGCCATGAAGACTTCATTTCTTGCAAAAGAAGTTGGAGATTTTATTTTACTCCACAACCAAGCATCAACTTATGTTCATCATCATTTCAAGGAAAATTAAGCAACGTCAACTCCTTACAGTCTTCATTTTCTATTACAACGACCTTTGATCATCATATCGAGAAGTTGACTGTCCTTAAGTATTGCCTTGCCAACCAAAAGGACCTTAAAAGCATATTGATGACCATTGGAAAACTCTTCAAGCTAGACCGGCAATACTTCTTCTTTTCATGTAACTGAACTTAGTGACAAGTACTAAGCTGCCTACGTATCCTGGAGAGAGATCAAGTCATCATGTAGTTCAACAGATTTTTTTTTGGATGATTTTTTCTTTGTTTTGTTTTTTTGTTTTTGTTTTTTTTGTTTTTTTGTTTTTTTTTTTTTGTTTTACAAAAGGGAAGGCTCACATGTGTAATCCTCGCCCCACGCCCCACGGCATTTCATGGGTACCAATTGCGCAATAGTGGGTATCACCACTAATCGAACCCGAGACCTCGGCCTCAAGGGTGACATGGGCATCCAACCACTACGCCACACTCGCAATTGGTGACATAGAGTGGGATTAATTTCTCCTTATTGATACGCTTTCAAAGGTAATGGGAAGACATCATGTACTTTTGCAGCACTACAGTGGGCAGTTTAAACTCTTACCGAGGAGCGATCCTTGACTTTCAAGCATAGAAGCGTTTGAGGAACTTCCCATTGATGGGGCCGATCCTTACACCATCATTATCAATCAAGTTGTAAGCTCCGTTGGTGTAGATTTCTTGCACAACATAAAGTCCATCCCATTTTGAAGTGAACTTATTGCCTGTACGATGAGTTGTGATGATAGGTCTTCGAACGGCAAGGACTAAGTCACCAACTTGGAATGATCGTGGTTTAACTCTTTTATTGAATGCACTTGAAAGACGAGCTTGATAGCACTCAAGGCGTTGTTGGGCCTCGAGCCTTTTCTCATCAAGCGCTTCTAATTCTTGCAATTTGAGCTTGGCATTTTCTTCTTCAGTCAATCCTTCTTGAATAGCAATCCGTAATGATGGGATTTGGCGTTCTAATGGAAGGACGACTTCCACTCCATAGACTAGAGAATATAGGGTCGCTTGAGTAGGCGTTTGAAATGTTGTTCGATATGCCCATAATGCTTCTCCAATTCTTTCATGCCAGTCTCGCTTTGTCTTGGATACCACCTTCTTCAACAAATTGCCAAGTGTTTTGTTAAATGCTTCAGCTAGTCCATTTGCCGGGGCATTGTACATGGAGGAGTTGTACTGTTTAAATTCAAATTTCTCGCATAGCTCCGTCATCAGCCTATTGTAGAATGGTTTGCCATTATCGGTTATGATATACCGAGGGACACCATACCGATAGATCAAATGAGTTCGAATGAAATTGACCACCGTTTCTTTCTTCACTTCCCTAAGGGGCACAGCTTCCACCCACTTCGAGAAGTAATCAGTTGCGGCCAAGATGTACAGATGGCCACCGGATGACTTTGGTAATGGCCCTATTGCATCAAGCTCCCATGCATCAAAAGGCCAAGAAGCTACAGTTGGGTGTAGAGGTTCTGGCGGCTGGTGGATGAAGTTTGCGAGATACTGACAAGCTTCGCATTTCTTAGCGCATTCCATGGAATCTTGCACCATTGTAGACCAGTAGTAACCCATTCGTTTGATCTTGTAGTGTAACTTGGGACCTGATTGGTGTGCGCTGCATATTCCAAAATGGGCATCCTCTAAGGCTTGTTTAGCCTCTTCCTCTCCTAAGCAACGAAGAAACAATCCATCAAATGAACGACGGAAGAGAGTGTCTTTATAGTAAATGAATCGAGCAGCCCTCCACCGAACTTTGGTCTTATGGCGTTTATCATCTGGGAGTCTTCCATGTTGAAGGTATTCAATGATCACTTGCCGCCAATCTTCTTTTTCAACAAGGCATACAGAAATGATGTTGGCTTGCTCTTCTTCTTCTTCTTCAATCACGAGAGGTACCACCCATCTTTGGGAAATAGCAACTTTGGTTGTCTCTTCTTGGGATAATGCTAAGGCAGTAGTTAAATTAGCTAAAGCATCGGCTTGTCTATTCTCCTTCCTTGGTATATGCTCCAATGTGATGGCCTCAAAATTTGCTAGCAACTTCTTCGCGTATTTGCAATAGGGGATGAGGTCTTCTTTCTTGACGTCATATTGCTCCAAGATTTGGTTGATAACTAATTTGAAATCCCCAAAGATCTCAAGTTGCGATATGCTCATCTCAATGGCCATTTGTATACCAATAATCAATACTTGATATTCGGCTACGTTGTTAGAGCAAAGTTCGCTTAATGAGAATGAGTATAGAAGCATTTGCCGTTGTGGAGAAACAAACACTACACTTGCCCCTACTCCTTCTTGACGTGCAGCCCCATCGAAAAACATCATCCATGGTGGCATTACTTCAATGTAAAACACGTCTTCATCCGGAAAATCATTAGAGAACTCCCAATCAGATGGAACTAGGTGATCAGCTAAGAAATCTGCCAATGCTTGTCCTTTGATAGCTTTTTGTGGAACGTATGCAAGGTCATATTGCTGTAGCAAGACTACCCATCGAGCTATACAACCTAAAACCACTGGCCTAGAGAGGACATATTTGATTAGGTCTGCCTTTGCTATCAAACGGACCGTATATGCTTGCCTGTAGTGCTCCAGTTTGTCTATGGCAAAGAAAAGAGTGAGACACATCTTTTCGATAGGAGAATAATTTAATTCAGCCCCATTGAGAGTTCGACTTAGATAATAAAGCACTCTTTCTTTCCCCTCTTTATTTTCTTGCGCCATAAGAGCACCTAGAGACTTTTCTTGTGCCGCAATGTACAACACCAAAGGCTTTCCAGGGATAGAAGCACCTAAGACTAGAGGATTAAGCAAATATCTTTTGATGCGTGCAAAAGCATTGCTACAAGCCTCATCTCATTCAAAGTGCACATCCTTCTTCATCAATCTATTGAAAGGTTGACATCGACCAGCCAAGTTCGAGATAAATCGTCGTATGTAGGCTAGCTTTCCCTGCAAGCCTCTAAGTTCTTGCAGATTCTGGGCTCTGGCATTTTCTGGATAGCTTCAATTTTGGATTGGTTAATTTCAATACCGCGGTGCCTCACAATGAAACCAAGAAATTTCCCAGATGTTACGCCAAAAGCGCATTTGCGGGGGTTCATTTTAAGCTAATACTTTCTTAGGCGGTTGAACACGGATTGCAGTTCTGCCAGATGGTCTTCCCTTCTTTTTGTTTTAACCACCAGATCATCGACATAACATTCCACGTATTTATGAAGTACATTATCAAAGATCTTTTGCATGGCCCGTTGATAAGTAGCACCAGCGTTCTTTAGCCCAAAAGGCATTACTTTGTAACAGTAAATACCCTTAGGAGTACAAAAAGTTGTAAGCTCTTCATCCTTCGGATTCATTCGAATTTGGTTGTAACCTGGAGAACCATCCATGAAAGATAAAGCTTCATGACCAGTGGTAGCGTCAACCATGACCTCAGTGATGGATAATGGAAAATCATCTTTGGGACATGCATTGTTCAAATCACGGAAGTCAACGCACACCCGGATTTGTCCAATTTTTTTTTTGACAGGGACGATGTTAGCGATCCATTCCGGGTACTGTACTTCACGAATGAAGCCAGCTGCAATGAGCTTATTGACCTCGGTTTCTATTTGAGGGATAAGCTCTGGCCGAAAGCGTCTTTGGGCTTGTTTGACTGGGCGCACGCCCTTCTTTACTGCCAAATAGTGTAGAGCAATACCTGGATTGAGCCTAGGCATTTCCTTATAAGTCTAAGCAAACACATCTTTATATTCTACTAGGAGCTTAAGGTACCCTTCTTCTTCTTCAGGGGTGAGAAGTGCACTGATGAAAGTTGGCCGGGGTTTCTCAGCAGTTCCTAAATTGATCTCTTTAAGTTCATCCACTGTAGCCTGTACTCCATCTTCCAAGGCTGGGGGAGCTTCATCAACCTCTTCATTGGTTGCTTCAGCATCTGAAAGTGTACCTTCTTCTATTGTAATATGAAATGAGGATGATACCTCTTCAATTTGCTCATTGTGGACGAGTGACTGACTTATGTGTACAATTGTTTGCCTTTTGACTTTGAGCGACCCTTCAGTGCTAATATCTAGGGTACAGTTACGTTTCATGCGTGAAGGAATGCTACTGCGGATCTCATCATCAGCTTTCTCCTTCTTTTGAACCTCAAAGTTTATTGAGTTTTGAGAGCAACTATCAACGGGCATTTTCATTGCCCCCAATTGATCAAAGACTGATCTACACGCAAGAGTGTCCCAATTTTGTATTAAACAATTTGTATTTAACCTGTCGAATACTGTGATTCGTGACGATGAGGCCTCGATGCAATCAAACACCGAGACGCGTGATGAAGAGTGATCTTTTCTTTGATTCGAACTTTTGCCGACCTCAACTGTTATGTATTGGGAACTTGAAGCATTGCTTCTTTTCTTGATCCATATCTGAGCTGGTTGTTCAAGAGTATAACCTAATCCGGTCTTTGGGATAGGAATTTCATACCCTTCAAGCCACATTTTCCTTTTTGTTTTGATAAGGCCATGCATTTTTTCTCCGGTGGCTTCTGGAATTAGTTTCCTCAAGTCCCCTTGTTTAGAGAAATCATAGCCTGCTCTGGCTAACAGCCTATATGCCTTTAGGTCGAACCATTCTTTCGTCTGTTCACTTGGTAGAATACCATGCTTTATTAGACTTTGTGAAAACCTCACAAATCTATTTAGCAGCTTCGAGGGCAAAGGATTTGTGGATGAAGTTAAAGGCATGACATGATTTTCTTTCAATATGGCTACATCCTTCATCGTGAGCTTTGCAGGAGGCCTTCCCATGTCTTCTGTAGATTGAAGGCGTTCTGTAAATGGTGATTGTCCATTCTTGCAGCGTGATAATGGTACATACCGAAGGAATGGAGGGCTATTAGAAGGCGTTGAAATTTCCGCTCTCACTGAATTACTGGTAGATTCACTAGAATGATCATTCCCATATTCTGGACCTTCCTTTGAGGAAGGAATATCCTTTCTAGTGATGAATTTAACATGCTTCTTTTCACCCTGCTTGCTTTCCATGGACGGGATCTCAACTGGGAGAACTTCACTAGGAATGTCATCTTCTACATAAAATTTTGTGTCAGCAAAGTGAGCTTCAGTCTCAGCAAAAGGCTTCAAATCGGCATTGACTTTCTTTATTCCACTTTGAAGGTACTTGAAACATTGATGCAAAGTTGACGGCACTATTCCATTTCCATGGATCCATGGACGTCCTAACAACATGTTGTAGGTTGTCTTGGCATCAATGACATTGAACAAAACATTGCTTATCAATTCTCCAATGATTAATTCCAAGTGTATCATGCCGATTGCGCGTTGTCCTCCTTGGTTAAAACCTTTAATAACTAAACGACTGTGCGATAATTCCTCCATAGTAAGACCAAGCTGTCTCATTGTCATTTTTGGTAGTATATTAACAGCTGAACCTCCGTCAATGAGAATACAATCGATCTTTTGTTCACGAGCATAACCAGAGACATAAAGTGGACGATTGTGGGGTTTAGAGCCTAACAACAGATCCTCATCAGTGAAAGTTAAGTCTGGAGAGCACGCGTAACATTCCTGGGTTTATTGAAGCGTGTTGGTAGAAGGAGTGTACATCTCTGGCTTTTCAAGAGCTTGGGTGAGCACTTCTTTCGGTGAGATGGAGGATTGCAAGGGTTCAACTTCATCGACCCGAGATTGGAGTTCCTCCAAAGATGACAAAGTCTCATTTAGACCACCATGGTCAACATCCTCCTTTTCGTCCTGAATTTCGCAACGAGAGACCATGTGAACGGCCTCGGCTGAGTCATTTTGAAAGAATTTTCTGGGCAAGAATTCTTCCAATGTAATGAGCTTTCGAGGCTTTTGGGTTTGTGCTGAATTTTCATACACTTTTGTTCCCAGTCTCCCTTGCCTCCTATCACTCATTCTTTTTTACCAAGGATGAATCTGGCTTTGTGCTTTTCTGGACTCTTGGGTGATCAAATGAAGAGTGAATGCTCGTTTCTTCTTCCATCTCCTGCGAGCAACCATCGTCCAGTCCTCTTCCTCATCCATTGTTGACCTTTTATCATCATTTGAATTATAATCAAATGCTTTTTGTGAGAACTGAGCTTGAACAGGTTCTAGAGAACCAAACTGGATGAGCGTGGTATTTGCCCCTTGCTTAGTAGTTGGAGACATGCAGCTAAGTAACCCACAAGCAAATGTTGCAAGGTTTGACTAAGCAACATCATTAAAATCCAAGTCAATTTTCCTTTCCTTGGCTAGCTTCATGATGAGTTCTTTAAGAACAAAGCATTTTTGGATTGGATGACTTATGATGCGATGATACTTACAATAGTTTGGGTCATCAACTTTTCTCATCTCTTCCGGTCGTTTGCATTCTGGCAATTCAATTAATTTCAACTTGAGCAGTTGTTCTAGCATTTCGGGCATATCGGCATCTAGGAAAGGATACAGCTTTTGTTCCCATTCCTTAAGTGATGAGCGACGCGTCTCATGCTGTTAGCCTCCCTCGGGCCTCTTCTCATTAGCCTTCACATTTCTTGTTAAAATTTTAACTGGAGCAGGGTTGACATTCATTGAGTCTTTGATATTACTTTTCGCATTCCTGTCATTTTTCCTTATTTCCCGTCTTTCTTTCCTTTCCCCAAGTACATGAGGTTTCGTATTTCCATGGCTAGAGATACTCAATTCCATGTCATGCGCACGAGTTGCTAACTCTTCAAATGTTCGGGGCTTTATCCCTTAAAGGATGTAAAGAAGTCCCCAATGCATGCCTTTGATGCACATCTCTACAGCAGATATTTCAGAAAGTCTATCTTTGCAATCTAGACTCAAAGAACGCCATCGATTGATATAATCAACGACGGGCTCATCTTTCCACTGTTTGGTATTGGTAAGCTCCATCATGCCTACCGTGCGTCGTGTGTTGTAGAATCGGTTGAGAAACTCCCTTTCAAGTTGTTCCCAACTATCGATTGACTCGGGTTCTAAGTCTGTATACCAATCAAAGGCATTCCCTTTTAGTGAACGGACAAACTACTTTACAAGGAGGCCTCCTTGAGTCCCTGCATTCTCACAAGTTTCTACAAAGTGAGCAACGTGTTGCTTAGGGTTTCATTTGCCATCAAATTGTAAGAACTTGGGAGGTTGATACTCATTTTGCATTCTCATATTATCGATGCGCTTTGTATAAGGTTTCGAATATATGAGAGAACTTGTAGAAGAACCTCCATATTGTGCTCGAATAGTGTTCGTTATCATGTCCTGCAATTGTTGGATAGATATCGAGGCCATTGAGGTGGAATGTCCGTGTTGATAAGTGCCTTCACCTCCTTTTCCCTTATTAACCCTAGCGTTTTCTCCTTTCAAGGTAAAGCCAGGTGGGTGCTCAGGGTCAAGACTTAATTTACCCGAATCTTGTACCTCCAGCTTGTTCATTAGGGTTGCAATTTTGACGTCTTTTTCTTCAAGTGCTTTTGTGAGAAGGATGACCCTTTGTTCCATTTCAGCCATCTTTTCTTCCATGGTAGAGGTGTTAGTCATCATTACTGGCATGACCTCTAGATATGATGGAGAAAATGAGGAAACAGGATGAGTCAAAGGTACTTCATTCCTTAAGTTTCTCATCACGGGTGAAGAGTTGATAGAAAAGGTCTTTGTTGGGGATGATTCATTACTGATCTCCAAATCTTTCGAGACAGATGAATCCTTAGTGGTAGCTTTCCTATTTGCAAGAAAGTCTAGAGAGATGGTAGTAGGAAGCTTGCCTTCTTTGGTTGGTTGGTGTTGAAGTCGATCAAGAGCTTTGGATCGACTGCGAGTGATTGGGCCAACATAATCATCAGTACTGGAAGCATCAACCACTGATTTTCGGACATTCTTGCTAGAGGCCATTGAAGTTGGTAGCAAAATGAGAGGCAGAGATGTCCCACTGGGCGTGCCAGAATATGTAGACGACTAAATTTCTCAATTCGAAATAAATCAAACAAGTAAAATAGTTTCACAAATGCAAATTTGTATTTGATGATTGTGTGGTACAATTCTTTGAAATTACAAAAGAGTGATCCTCTGATTCGATCTCCTTAAAAGATTTGTTGATTGGAATTATAATAATGTAATTCTGTCTCGAACATAAGATATCCTTCAATTTGGTTGAGGAAGGGATCGAAGACCCTTGAAACAGAATCACAATGAATCTCTGGCTATGAGCTTGTTAGAAATTCTTTGTTCTTTGTATGTTCTTCGTGTTCTTGGTGTTCTTTGTCTTCGAAGGTTTATGGTGGAAGTTCTTCGATGCTTTAGAGGCTTGAATCCGTAGAGCTTCGTTGATTTATGGTTTGTTGAGGTTTCTGGAGGCTTTTGAGCTTGATTCCAGCAAACTTTAGGATCTAGGCAGATAGTTTGGATGATTCTGCTTCGAATGTTCTTCGATTTTGAGGTTGAAGTTTTTGAAGTTCTTGAAGGCTTTGAGGTTTGATTCCTGCAGAGCTTCTGTACTTATGAGTGCTTCTGAATCTTCTCTGATGCTGCTTGTGCTCTAGATGGCTTGGTGTGTTCTTTAAATGCCTTAGGAAGGCTTCTATTTATATGAGTTTGGGGGTGGGTGAGCGACTCGTTGCGGAGTCTGATTGGTGACACATGTCACAGCCTTATTGGTCCACTTATGTCATCGCTTACATGTGCTGAACTGATTATGTCATCGCTTACACGTGCGAGGCTGCTTATGTCATCGCTTACATGCGTTGATGCGTGATTGGTTTTTGCGTGACACTTGGCAAATTTTTGTTGGTTTCTGAGTAATGATAGTAAAATCTAGAAGCAATATGTGGCGCTTTGTAATTGGCTGTATTTTGTGGACTTGGTAGTGTGACGTGTCAGCTTGTTATAGGTCGGGAATTTTCCCTCTCTATAATCATGTTGTGTATTGATATTGGGCTTGAAGCCCAATTTTTTTAATTAAAAAAAAATTATTTATTTTTATTTTTATAATCAAACCGATCAAACCGATTAGACCAACTGCAAAAACCGCACCGCTATAGATCGGAAAACCGACCGTGGTCAGTGTGCATCGGTTTCAATTGTGAAAAAACCGATCTCTATCTGTTCGGTAATAAATTTGAGAAAAAACCGAGCTGACCGAACTGCGCACACCCCTAGGCTAAGAATACAACCATTTTCATAACTTGAGACATCTTGTATTTCTATTTTTTGAAAGAGTTGTGTTTATTACACACAAATTATATTACACAATTTTATACAGTCTGTTTCAGTTGTTTTTCGTGCGTGTATAAAACTATGTAAAACAGTTTGTGTAATAATTATTTCCCTTTTGGAAAGCTAACTAGGATAAGATCCTCTTCCATTGAAATTTTCAATTCTCTTCAATTTTTATTTAAATGAAAGACATGTGGCATACAAAAAGCATGGTACTTGTTTTACATCTAGTTAAAAATTGAAGGAAATTAGAGGATTGAATTGGAGTGATCCTTTTTCCAAACTAACATCTATATGTAATATTGGTTCATTTTTATGTATTAAACAAAATAAAAAAGCGACCAGATGAGAATGTGATCTAGTGGTAGGAAATCCTTATGACCCATCATACCTATGAGTTCAAGAATTGCAACATATCAGTTCGAGTGGTGGCAAACGCCATTAGTGCACAAATGATCTCATGTCATAATGCAATTAGGGGGTTTTAACTTTTAAGTTATGCGGGGACAATGTCTATACGATTGGAACTTTGATGGTTGGAGCATTTGCAACTTCATATTTGGAGAAGTCTCACCACAACAGCACCTAACATGGGATTGGAGATGTAGAGAAGTCTGAAAATCAACATGGGATTAAAGATGTGAATGAGGAGGATAGAGAGCATGAGGGCCCATACACCATCGAGGCCACTGCTGGAGAAGATGATGAGGGTGCATCCTTGAGGTTGATTGTCACTATTTAGTGTGTGACACCAAATTCATTGAACAAATCCTTGAGACAAACCCATATGAGATTGTTCCTCACACAGAAACCAAATCTATTTGTACAGATATGGAATTACTTGTTTTTTTATTTATTTTGAAATAAATAAAAAATAATTATTTTATTTTATAAAATATTATAAAATTAATTCTGGTGAAACTTTTAGAGAATAAATTTTGCATTTTTGCTATTAAAAAAAATTGGTGATAATAAAAAGCATTGCATTATACAATTATACCCCACATCAGAGAGTCGCACCAATTATTCCAACTAATCCTGCTTTTCAATTATACCTCAATTGTTTTTTAAACATATTCTAGTAGTCTACCAAAAGAAGCTTTTTACTCGCTGCACTTTTTTCTCTTTCCCTACTCTAGAGACAAGGAAAGTTCATTGAAGCTTATAAACAAAACAAAAAAAAAAGAAAAGGATATTGGGAAAGACAGTTGTAATGATAATGATGTGATAATACAAGTAGTGATATAATAGGCCTTCTCGGGCCTACTAAAAGTGCTAAGCAAGTAAAGAATAGCTCCCTATTGGCATGGGCCACAATTTTCTTTCTCTATTTTGTTTAAAGTATTTTTTTTCTTTTTTCTTTTTGGTAAGTATAAAGAGAAAAAGATAAATTTAAGCTTTCGGGATCGGGAGAGGAAACATTGAACAGAAATTATCTAGGTACTATAACTAATCAATATTGTGTTGAGAGGTTGGTCAGCTTGTTGCGGACACCAAATAAATAAATCTTTCTCAAAAAAATAAATTAATTAATTAATTTTTGTCAACTTGTTGCAGAGACCAAAATAAATAAATAAATAAATAAATAAATAAATTTTGGTCAGCTTGTTGTGGAGACCAAATAAGTAAATATATTGTTGAATTATATTTTGTCTTTGTTCTTAATGTGCATGTAAATTCTCATATTAATTGAATTTTATTTACTATCCGATTTATAAACTTTATAAAGTTATGTTTTGAGTATAAAAATTAAAAAAAGAAAAGATGTGATATGAACATGGTTATTCTCTAATTTATTTTTCCTCTATTAGCTTTGCTCAAAATTAAATTTGGTTTTGGAAATGGTCGGATCCAACAAAAAAAAAAAAAAAAAAAAAGATTTTGGAAACAAATTAACTATTTATATTTCTATCAAGATCAAGAGAAACCCCACATCTTGAGAGAGAGAGAGAGCCAACACTTTTTTCTTTTTTTTTGGTGTTGTGATAAGCTGTTTTGGTGATTCTTATCCTTTTTATAGTCAAAATTACATTATCATCTTTTCTGGTTTGTTTAGCTATTTTTATTACTACAACACTAACGAAAAAAGCTTTCTTGAAAAGTTGCTTGGTAGTTTGGTGATTTTTTTTGGGGTAGAAAAAGGAAATTTATTTATCAATATTAAAAAGCACTAGTACATCATCTTATCCATATGGCACTCTCGCGGAGTTCTTATATCAAAATGTCTTATACGTGGTTACTGTACACAAAAGGAGGACATTGGTCATATTCTTCAATGTTGCATTGTTACTCTCTTATGGCCTGTTTGGAAGTTTAGAGAGGGAGGAGAGTAAAGGGGAGTAGTGGGGAGGAGAGTAGAGGGGAATGGTTCCCCTCCACCTTGTTTGGATGTTTTTAAAATTAGTAAGGGGAAAGAGAGTAATTAGCCCTTCCCCTTATTTGGATGTTTTAAAAATTAAGATGGAGAGGAGAGAAAATGATTAAAATAGACAAATTTACCCCTATTTGAAAATGGACTTGCAACATTGGTCTATTATTAATTTAGAAATGGTAAATTAGGAAATTCATCTAGTCAATAATTTATCTACTCTACTCTCCCTTCAAATCTCTCCAATTTGGAGGAATTAAAAATGAAGGGTTAGAGGTGGTTGAAACCCCTCCAAACCCCTCCAAACTCCTCCCCCTCCTTCCTTAAAAAAGTTCCAAACAGGCCATTAGTCTCTTCCCCTCTTTTCGAACCCATTCGTCACTCCAATCACTTCATGATATTCGTGATGTAGAAAGATGGTCCATTCTCCAGCGAACAAGGTCCTGCAATAACATATCAAAGTTGCAATTTCCAGTTCCATCACAAAGCATGTTGTTATCCAATTAATAACGAGTTCACGATTAATATTTAGATTTATTTATTTAAGCCTAATTCCCAAGCCAAATGAAAACCATGTCTTACCGCCCATATTTCCACAATGTTATTAGTGGAAGTGCCAATGTGTATTGAGTATCCTATATCCAACATCCTTAAAGTGTCTTATATCACACCCCTCCCCTCCCCCCCCCCCCCCAACTATACCGATTTCCTACGGTAGTTCTATCGGTATTTAGGGTGACGAATGGGTCTTCCAGCGACATCTAGGTAATAAATAAAAAAAAAGGAAAATAGAGAATTCAAGTGAAAGAATATAAATATTTACATGGTTTTAACAACTCAATTTGCCCCAAGAGGGGTGGCCCAGTTGGGAGAGATCCCGCATGTAAGCACAAGGTCCCTTGTTCGAGTCGTGGCGGATACCGTGTGGGAGGATGGTTCCTAGCTTGCATTGCGCCTCTCCTGCTGGCTCTCTTGAGGTGCTAGGGTGAGGTCTGTGGCACCTCGGTCACAGTAGTTATGGCTCAATTCAACATTCCTTAACGGGGGGTGCCCCTATTAGGTCACGCCCTAGGGGGTTAGACAGAAATGGTCGCCCCTGCCCCCCCTTTTGTTCATCAAAAAAACAAAAACAACTCAATCTATTGTTTGGTTCTTGGTGTTGGATCATTTCATGACATTTAGTGTCTATTTATAAATAATTTATTAACTTTTTTGTTGAAAGTACTATAAATAAAATGTAATGACTAAATAAAATAAGTAAGGAACTCACGTGACGTGAGATCCGCAAATAGTAGGAAAAAAGAAGAAATAATAAGTTAGCCTATAATCAAGACCCAAACACACACTTAACTGTAATCAAAATTAAAATTCTTAATGTTATTATTTTATATAAAATTGGCTTAACTTCTGTTACACAAGCTCAAATCACTAATGCCCGCTTATAAATTTAGGCTCGACTATGTCTATATTATCTTAATCACTCATTCTTATTATTTTTATTCAATGTGAGACTTTACTCACATATATATATATCCAACATATTCTAAGACTAATATCATGATTTTTCTAAGTTTTGTGAGCTAGCCATAATGTTTTCGATTCTCTTATAGGCTCATCAAGTGCTATGTCATACTAGTAGGTTCTAATTAGCTCAACTAGTAAAGTTTATAATAGTTGAATAAAAGATCTGAGGTTCAATTCTCGCCTACACCAAAAATCGATTAGTATTTTAGTCTAATGATAAAATAACTATCATTAAAAGCGAACATTATAGGTTAAATCTCTCTCTCTCTCAAAAAAAAAAAAAAAAAAAAAGTGCTATGTTATACTAAGGCGCATTGCTAGCCTTCTTCACTATTCCTACAGGACGAGAGCAATGAAATCCGAGTAGACCAACCATATTTAGACACATGGCAAAACTAAAGACACCCAAGGGAAAGGGGTTGGGATTTATTTATTTTTTGGACAAAAACATATTATTATCTCTATCGTGGCAAAAACATAACTTATCTCTATTTTTTAGCAGAATAACTTAGGGATATTCTCTCCAAACAAAAAAAAAAAACTTAGGAATAAATGTAGTGAAGCAATAATCGGTGTATATCGCTGTATGTGGACTCATATATTGTATATTTATCATATTTTTTGCGTCCCATATCCGAACTGACGGCCGACTCCACCTCGTAGAAAGCCTAGAGTATAGGAGAAATGCTGGAGAATGAGTCGACCACCCGATCTATGCCTCGAATTTTGTGCTTATACATTTGATTCTCATTGGTCAACTCTCTTATTATGGGTCCTCACTCCTGATTTTTTTTTTGCTGAACTCACTCCTGATTTATAGATACAAAAGGTCTTCATCACAACTTTTTTTTTTTTTTTGGCTAAACGCCTTCATCACAACTTTTAACAAAGCTAATTTCCTTTCCTTTATTATTTTATTAGCCAAAATAAAAAAGAGAGAAAAGAAATTGTCCCATGATGCTTCCCTCCTTGCCAGTTAAAGCATTAAAGATAAGAAAGCCTTCTGAGCAAACTTACAAGAAAGTACATCCAATTATTCATTTCTTGTGACCAACTAGTACATTGTCATTGCACTCACCATCACCATCAAGATCGACATCTACTCGCTCTATAACAAAAAGTTATGTTAGGATCACCGACCGAATTGGGCATAACTTTGTATCGTAATTCCTCGTGTGATGAGTTGTAATTTACAAAAATGTGATAATGAGTCATGTGAGGACATACTTTTACCAATTACAGTTTGTTACATAGCGAGTTATGACACAAAATTATGTCAATTTGGTGGTCTCAACATTACTCTTATAACAAAACCAGGGTATCCCACATCTTCTTAATTAATACCTGTCAACAAAGTTGTCAAAATCGGGATCCTACGTATGATCGTGGGAGATAGGTGAGATCATGAATCGTAGAATCAGATCGTAAATCGTAAGATCCTATATTATTTGAGAAAAATACAAAAAATACACCTTGGTATGTTAAATAATGATATCAATTATATAATCATTGATATAATTATCATACATCACTATATTCATTTGTAAGCATCATTTAAAGAGGCTAAAAACCTCAAAACGTGACACTCTATTGGAATATTTTTTTATTTGGGTCCAACTGACACTCTCTCTACATTAGAGTGGAAAAACATGGTCTATGGAGATTTTATTTTTCATTTAGGTCCAATTGAGCCTTTTGTCAAGTTAAAGAAGATTACAAAAAACAAATGTTGTTTGGGATCGTTATAATCGTACAATCCTACCGATCCTGAACGATCGCAAATGTCCTTGAAAGATTCGGATCGTTTTGGGCAAGTGGGATCGTAAAATGGTAGGATTGTAGGATCCAGATCAAGATTTTGACAACTATGCCTGTCAACATTTACATCAATTTTCTTTTTTCTCAAGGGGCTTCTATCATCCAACCAAACAATAAATGAATCAAGTTATTTATAAATAGTTTAGACTTAATTTTATTTATATTTGTTTGTTTATAAATATATTAATAATTAATAATTTTTGGTTTGTTTAGTAGTAAATGAGTCAAGTTCAAATAAAAAAGATATTCATGAATAGGATTATGAACAGTAGGGCTCAAGACAAAATAAGTTGAGTCTATACTAATTTATGGACTCAGTAATAAGTTTGATGAGTCAGACAATTAAATTAATGTCGTATTAAGTCTTTAATTAATTGAAAGTTGAGATTACTCATCCAAACTAAAATAGGGTTGATAATAAGCTTGATATGAATTTGATAATATACTTGTTTTGGATCTCAAACTCAAAAACTTAATATTGATCTTGAGCTCGGTTTGACTAATGAATAAAATTGAGTTCAAGCTTTTAAACTTTTCGACAAGTTCAAGTTTAAATATCATTTATAAGTTTGGTTAAAACTCAAGCCAAACTTGAAAATTTTACATTTATCATCAAGCTAAACTTGAACACTCACTACTCAATAGTGGTGAGAAATTGCAAGAAAAGTATTTTGCCGAACCATAATTTTCTTTTCTTTTAGAGTAATAGTAGAATACTAAAAACTTTTATTACTATTATATGCTTATATTATAAAATGATATGACCCTACATAATTCCTATGTAATATTTAATGTTAACTAATTGGACTGTCATGTGTACCAAATTTTGATGTTCACAAGTTGGACTACTGTGGTGTCCTCTGGTTTAGTTAAAATAACTTTTGATGTACATGTGACAAGCTGTTCGGCTACTTTATCTTTAGCTTCTGTTTATGTTAATGATCAAAAGCTAGAGTTGCATTTTGTTTGGACTAAATCTTTGAAATATTCAGCGGATTCTTTGAGGTCTGAAGTAAAAGAAGGTTTTTTTTAAAAAAAAAATAAAAAAAATAAATAAATTTATGACTATTATTCTAATAGGGGTTGCTTGAAATATTATTAATTTGAACCTTTTACTTGTTCTATTGTGGTGCCCAATTGGTCTACATCTACAGTTACTACTATAGTAGATATTTTATTTTTGTTGCATTCTTTTTTTCTTCTTGCTTTCTGAAAGGTCACACTCACACGTATACGTTAGGAGATTAGGTAATTTCCTTGCTCATGCGATAGCCAGTTGGGCTGTTTTTTCTAATATATATAAGAAAAAAGATTCTCATCTCCAACATCTTGCTTTATGTTTTGACCTCTTCAATTGGAGATAGTGTCTCTCTCTAGTTGTTGAGTTTTTTTTTTGGTTATTCAAGGAAAAAAAAAAGTTTACCAAATTCACATAAAAAATTCTCTATACTTATATGTGGTTACATGTGTTGCATTCCTTAAATTATAGTAGGATTTAAAATTTAGCTTTCCCAATTGTTTTTGTTATAAATTTTTAGCAAAACTCGTTCATCAATTCTTACTTACTAGAGATAAATATGATGAATAAACCAAAATAAATAAATTTTTTTTTTATTCGAGGGTAGAATTTTAATTAAAACTCAAGTTGATATTTCATCGTCAAATAATAATATAGCTACTATGATAAATTACTAATTGTTTTATAAAGTTAAAAATATTAGAAAATGATAAAAATAATCATTTAACCATAATTTGAATACTCTCCTCACATATGAGCTTAAACTCTCCTTAAATAAGTGATGCTCAACATATGCAATTTTTAACAATTTAAATGGGAGGTATAGTAGAGATGGTGATCAAACTCAAGATCTCCTATTATAATACCATGATAATTTAACAATTATCTCAAAAGCTTAAACTATTAAAAATAGTAAATTTCATATAAATTTTCTTATATAAATCTTTAAAACTAACGTGTAAACTTTTAAATGCAGCATAAAAAAGTAATTTAAAATTTTATTTATTACATTATTAATGTCTCATCAATATTGTGGGGTCAATGAATTTGGCTACCCCAGCCCACTTTATACTAAGCCCAAGGCCCACGCTGAGGAAGAAGAAATGTCCGAGGACGAATGGAGAAAGTCCTAACTACCAAGAAGCATCGCCGAGGACAATCATGTCCTCGGCGAACCGAGATCATAGAAGGGAAGGACAGCGCGCCATCAAGGGCAGTTTTGTAGAGCGTCTCAAGAAAAAGGAAAAGTACCGTGAGTTAGGCATGGGAGCCTAGAGGAGGAGCAATTCAGGGAGAAGCTGTCACCTCCACATTAAATGCCCTCAACTAACGTTCTAGCCGCATTAATGAGGAAATGACCCCTGAATAGTGCTGTTTTAGTTGCTGCAACTCACAGAAGATTTGGGACGGCGGCTGATGGGACAAGCACTCAAGTAATGACTTGCACGATCAACAAATGGAGGGCCAAGATCAACCTAAAGAGGGTATAAAATGTAAAGAGGTCCACCAGAGAAGGGATCGAAGATTGGAAGTAGAAAACACTGTAGCAACCTGTATCGTATTTGTAACCTCTGTATCCAAGCGTTGAGGAGATAATAAGAATGAGACAGCTCCTCGGACCGGTGTCCAGGATAGATTTTCACACTTAAAGCTCATTTTCTTGTTACTTAGTCTTCCCATAACCATGTTTATTCGTTGCCATCCTCACTAAGGCCTAGTTCTCAAACTCATACTCTACAAATCTATTGTATTGGGCTAATTGGGCCTGAATCCACTTTTCCAATAGCAGCAATGCTCAGACCTAATCCCTACAAATATCATTTATTATTATATCATATTGAAATTTTTTATAATAAAATTGGTAGAAGGGTTTTTTTTTTTTTTTTAATTCTTCATCTCACGTTTTTCTTTATCCAATGATATAAAATAAGGGGAAATTATACTTTGTCTTCCTAAACTTTACTCATGATTACACTTTGCATCTTAAACTTTTTGAATACATGTTTTGCACCTTAAACTATAACTCTCGTTACACTTTGCATACTAACGTCAAAATTGCTATTAACTTGGATGGAAAAGTATGACATCACATAAAAAGATCCAATTGTCTCTCTTCTTAATCCCTTAAAAACAAATGAGAAATTACACTTTACCACCTTAAATTATACTTCCTATTACACTTTGCACCATAAATTTTAAATTTTCATCCAAATTAACAGCAAACTTGATACCATGGTGTAAAGTGTAACAAATATCATAATTTATGATATAAAATATAATATAAAATATAATTTAAGGTGCAAAATGTAATATGAGGTATAATTAGAACGGTAAAATGTAATTTTTTTTCCCATTCAATAGAGTGCAAAAGTGAGGTTCAAATGTGTGAGGTGTTATGATATTCATTTATTAATTAAATCTAAGATACAATAAAGTCAACTTTTGATTTGATTGATCAATGCATCTATACAGCAACACTTAAAAAAATGTACGAAGTTTGATATTAAATAAAACAATAAGTCTTAAAAAAAGAAACAATAAGTCTAGATATACTGAAATTTTCATAGCTGTCTAAATGACAAGTTGGTGCATTGATTGACAGAAAAATGATGTCGACAGTAAGTCCACGAGAGAAATGGTAAAAATTTGCAAGTTTAATTGTTATGAAAAATATAGTATAATATAAAATTTGTTATGTCTGTAGCAATAATCCGGAAAAAATTGGGAAACAGTATATTTCTAGGAAAAAATTAGGCGCGTGGCATGTGTTCAAAGTTATTTAGTAAGTTAGATTCCTTTTGAAAGTCGAGTTTGGTAAACTCGACTTTGAGCTAGAAAACGAACACTATAGTGGCGTTTTTTCAGTGCCTATAGCAGCGTTTATATAAAACGCCACTATAAGATATCTATAGCAGCGTTTTTGGAAAACGCCACTAAAAAAAACGCCACTATAGTGTTCGTTTTCTAGCCCAAAGTCGAGTTTGACAAACTCGACTTTCAAAAAGAGTCCAACTAACTAAATAAGTTTGAACGCGTGCTATCCGGCTGATAAATTTCGAAAATTGTACTGTTTGGCAAATTTTGCCCAATAATCCAAATAGAAGTTAAGATTTTATTTGGTAATAGTGTTTAAACAGCGAAAATTGTGATTTAAACATTATAACACGTATTTTTATACACTTTTTTACCCATACATATTTCTACAAAACTTAAACAACATTATTATAAACCTTTTACCAAGCCTTAAAGTTTACTTAAGCAATAATGGTGATAAAAAATAAATGATAAAATCTTTTCTTATGTATTTATATATCCTTCCCACGTTTTTCCACCTTTCCTAATTTTTATTTTTTATCCTTATTTAATTCCCCCTTCCAATCTCAAAAGGACTTTACTACCTTAACGAGTGTGGAATGTCGTAATTTACACGTGTCATCACTGAAAGCAAGACACTGCTGCATGTGGAATGTCTCATTTACACGTGTCATCAGTGAAAGCGAGTGACCATTAACGCACACCAAAAGCAAAATGTTATGTAGAACACATAAATAGTTAATACCCCACTTAATCCCCACTTTTATTCTTAACAACTAATCTATCAACTCATCATTTAAAATCCTCATTTGTTCCGATCAAAATCAAACATTTTGTTCCTTCTTTTTAGCTTTTTAAAAAATGCTATTTTTCCAATATTTTCTTAATATTTTTACAATAAATTTTCAGGATAAAATATTACTAATCTATCAATTAATTTAAAATTCACAACAAATTTTAACGGATAAGATCTTACTTTTTGTTCCTAATCTATCAATTAATTTAAAATCATCGTTTGTGTCTATCAAAATCAAACATTTTGTTCCTTCTTTTAATTTTTTTTTTATTTTTATTTTTTTTAAATGATACAAGATAAAAATTATAGTCTAGCCTAATTTAAGTATATTTGTTTGTAAAACTCCCTCTTGGAGACTTGAATCTTGACCCTTACCCCCATAACTTACAAGCACTTATAATTATAGAGTGATCATCTCACTAAGGGTATGCAGTGGTTTTTTAATTTTTTTGAAAAATGTTATTTTTGTAATATTTTCTTAATATTTTTACAATAATTTAAATAATAAGATGTTACTTGCTATTACTAATAGGAAAAAAAAAAAATTCAGCACTAAATTCAAATATAAACCCAAAATAATTTACCTTTTAGAATTTGTTACGTAAACATTGTGAAAATATTATTGAAGCAACCTATCTCTTGTTTTTTTAATTTTTTTGCTGTTGTCACGAGACTAACCACAACTCAAATATGAGATTAATCAACGTAAGAGTTTGGAATGGACAGCTATTAATTATTACTTCTAATAGTAGTGATAGGTGGGGTCCAGTAACTAAAAATAAAGAACACTGGGGTCCAATGGTAAAGCACTATATTCTACCTGCACCAAGTGATTCCAATTCCATTTCTCTATTTTAGTGTGTAGTTGTGCACAGCAACTTGTATTGTATGATCATCTTACCTACTTCTACCTTGACACAACACAAGTAGAGACTGCACCACATGCACAAATAACTAAAACCCAAACCCCAATTTAATGATGTTACATACTGTAAATCTTCAGAGGGTGACGTGTCTGCTTGTTTCTTGAGAAAGTGAGTATGGTCACCTTCCCAATGCCCATCTCTCTCTCTCTCTCTCTCTGTTTTTATTACAGTGATTGTACTGTGTTTCTTATTGGTTTTGTTTGGTTGTAATTCCTTTTTTTTACATTGTTACTATTAAATTATATTATAGAGCAAAACCAACCTTACTGTTTTTGGTGCTTTTGGGTGACTGCTTTTGTGGATTCTTATCTTCTCTTAGACTGCATGGTTGTCCTCTTTAGCAAAGTGTCTTCATGCAATCCTTTAATGTTTGATAATAGTCCATCTGTTGTTGGCTCCACTTTCTCTCTATAATTTTCAGAGTAGAGAAAAAAAAGAGTGCATGTGTAAGCTTATTTGTCCTTTTCCCCTTTAAAAGTTATTGCAAACCCAATTTTATGTTTGACATGGTTGTACTTATGCTTTTTTCAATTCATTCAAGAACAATTTTTTTTCGCATAATTGTTTATAAAATTGTAATGGGTCTGTGTATGTATGTAGACTTTTTTATTTTCTTCTCATTCTCCAGAGTTTTCTGTAAATTATTTTTCTTGAAAGTTAATTGACTTGTTTAATTTTTTTTTTTGTTTTTTTGTTTTTTTTGTCTCCTGAAAATTTAAATTTTGTTGCTTTTTTCCCCCTTAATGCTGGTTTCTCTCTTCTTCTTATTTATTTAGTTTTGAAGCAAACATATTCTTGTGAATTGGGATATCTAATTAGGATTATCATTTATTTTGCAGTTGTAAGGAAGATAGAGTTGGACCACAGAGTTTAAGATGAGTTGATGGTTGAGATTGACAATTCTGTGATTTTGGTTGGTTCTTGGAGTAGTTGGAGATAAGCCCATTTTCAAGAATTGTTGGTTATGAATGATCTCATAGGCATAAGCAGAAAAAAGTTGAGGATGGTTTCATGTGAGTGTAGTTATGAGTTAGTTGGCATTCCATAAAAGTTTAGAAGAACACCAAAGCTGTTTGGGGTTCTCTGTTCCCAAATTTAGTATTACTTGGGAAAAGGGTTAGAGGAAAGTATGGAGATATCAAGCCAGAAGTCTCTTGAGAAAGTTCTTTCACAAAGGGCTTTGCAGATGGGGAGTTCATTTCCATGTCAAATTTGTGTGGTGGGTTTTCTCTGTGGAGTCTGCCTCACCTCTTTGTTCCTGGCTGCTCTCACTTCATTTGGTTCCTTTGAGTTTGGTGGGTTTTCATTATCAACCATGTCCCTGGGTGCCTCACCAAGGAATTCAGGTTCAGAAATTTTCAGTAAGTGAAATTTTCTTGGTTTCTTTGATAATTCTTGTCCTTTTTTTTTTTTTTCTTTTTTTTTTTTATAATTTATTTTGGGCTGCTCTTTTAATAACAAATTTTCAGGAGCAATAAAGATTTAGGAAATTATTATTTGGCTGAATTTATTTTGATAATTAAATTTCAATTCTTGCTGTTTGCAAAAAGTTTAGTCAGAAGTTGGCAATTAGGAAAGTCGGTATTCAGGTGGAAGTTCATGAATGAGAATGATTAAAGGGTGTATTAGACGCAAGCTAAAGCTAGAATTAGCTTGTTAAATACATTTGGTTTTCACTTCCATAATTGACTTTGACTGAAGTTGCTAGATCATAGTCTAGACTCTAGTTTAATAAAGTCCGCCCACTAACTTTGCTTTATATACTTCCAATAGAAGCCAGTAGTACCTACCTTTTGATGTAGTAGTTAATAATTTAATCTAAATCATACTTTTGGCTTCTAGATAAGTAATAATGAAGAAGCAAACTATATGGAACTAATTGAATGAGTTTGGTCATTAATTTGCTTTGAAGAATGCTCATTCTTGATTACTAATAATTTACACTAATTTCATACTTAACAACTTTTCATTTTTGGGGTTAAAGATATTGTTGCGAGTACAGATTGCAATTTTAAACCAAAGGAAACAGAGAGACTAGAGGTGGATCCACATAGTGTTAAAGAAAGGACAGATGATGAGAGAGTCTCCCTGTTGTATTCAGCTTGGAGTGCCAAGCTGACTAAATCAGTAGATGAAGAAAGTGAATACTTGAAGCAGTTGAGACTAAGCAGATCCAATGTGCCAAATGCCCCTCATTTGGAAAACTGCAAGTTGAGAACACAAGTAAATGAGCGTCTCGATAGGCGTCCTGGGAATGAGAGTTTCCCTCCTTGGACTGGTTGGAAGGGAGTGTTAGACATGAACCCAGCAGCTACAACTAATGAGCAGATGACATACTTTAGGCATCGGGTTATATCTGAAGGTGCTTACCCTCCTTGGGTACGTTTCTATGAACTATGATAAACAATTTCATAGCAAAGTTTTAACTTTGAATATTACTTTAGAAATCTTCTACATTGGTACATTTAAGCATGCATTTGTAATATATGATTTTTTCTAATATGTGTGAACTTATGAATTTTTGAATGTTGTATATGTATTTGATTTATTTTTGTAATCAAGCAATTCATGACAAGAAAAGCACCAGAAATTTAAACAATCAATTCTTGTTTTTAACAATAACCCTGTTTTTACTGAGCAAAAATGCTAAATTTAAGTGATAATCCTTTTCTTTCTATTAAAAAAAAAAAAAAAAAAACTAAAATCTAGGTTAAACTACAATTTTAGTTCCTAAACTATGCATCAGAGTTCATTTTCATATCTAGATTGTTAATTGTGTCAATTTAGTCTTTGAAGTTTTGAAAATAGTTAAATGTTATCCTTGTCCTCAATTCTCTTAGAAATAGAGTAATTTCTACAAAATTTCTTAATAAATAGAGTAATTTGACTTGCAGTTAACTTTAATCCTCACCAATATGAGACAAAAGACTTTGAAGTCATCATTTGTACCATTTTAACAATTGATGGAAAATGGAGGAAAGGGTAATGTGAAGTCGTTTTGATAATTTGGGAGTTGGGATATTAAATTGATGCAATTGATAGTTGAAGAATGAAATTGAACTCTAATGGATAGTTTAGGGACCAAAATACTTGTTTGACTTCAATTTTATATCATAGTCAAGCACATTTTTATCGACTAAACAAGTAATAATATTGATTGAAGTAATATTTGTACTTACATTGAATCTCACATGTAAACATAAAGAGGTATAATATTCAATATACATTTTCTACAATGCTCATTATTAGATATGCATGGCCTGCATAATTGAGATTACAACAAAAGTCCCATGCCAAAATGGATAGTGATTAGGTAATATCTCTGAAATTGACCCTGTAGATTAATGTTCATAATCCATGCACCTTTTTCACAACTAATACACAGTTCTAAGTCATTTATCACATGGATATAAAAAATGTGCATTTTGTTTTTTCTGATTTAATAAAACATGCAAAATCATGTGTCTTTCGTTTCTTAGTAGTTGAAGATGTAGGTGATCCGTTTGGTTCCATTTTAGTTTCTACCTCACAATAGACAGAATCAATTAAACTTTAATTGGGTTCTTGATCACATACACAAGTTCCAATAAAATCCTTGTAATCATAAAGCACATGATGTTGTTAAAGTATACATATATATTATTTACTGAATGTTGTGGAAACACTATTAGTTAAATCATTTTATTAATCTGAAATGAGTTCACATCAAAATCTTTTTCCCTAGGTAAATATTCTCAATGCTGATTTTCGACTAATATGTTCATTTCAGGGCTTTGCAAAACGAAAATTAATCACCCATTGATCATCTCTTAGTTCCAGACTTCTCATATAACCATGGAATAAACATGTCTGATCAGTCAGTTTATGGCCCATAAGCAAAAAGGCAATGATGACCTCTTAATTTATGACTTAAATTTGCAGATTACAGGGTCAGATGAAGAAAACTATCCCTATACTAGAAAGGTGCAACGGGACATATGGCTGCATCAGCATCCATTGAACTGCAGGGATCCAAATGTAAAATTTCTTGTAGCTGACTGGGAGAGATTACCCGGATTTGGTATTGGAGGACAGCTTGCTGGAATGTGTGGTCTTCTTGCTATTGCAATTAATGAGAAAAGGGTCCTTGTTACCAACTACTATAATCGGGCTGACCATGATGGATGTAAAGGTATAAACAGTAGTGATTCATATAATTAATCATATACCTTTCTAGGCAACCATCTTTATTAAGAATGATATCCAAGTTGATTTTATGTTTTTTTGTTCATGTTTTGGGTGGATGGTTGAAAATCTTATAGTAATTACTTTCGTCTTAGAAGATCTATGTATAAAAAGTTGAAATCTAATGATCATTTTTTTCCTCTTAGAAGAACCAAGTGTTTATAGCTTTGGATGATTAGATTTACAGTATTAAAATTTTTGGGAAATTTTTAAAATTAGTGTTCAACTAAGGAGATAATAATCATCTAATCATGACAATATCCTGCCATTTATATTATGTCATATATTCTAGCCAGTTTCAGGAAATGCATCAACATGATATTTGCACTGTAGGGTCTTGTCTATGAGGTGGTAGGTTTGGAGGCTTTTTCATTGTTTTTTGAATCTACATTAATAAGTGAAATAGTAAGGAGGTGCAATAGTTCTTATATAAGAAAGGTAATTGCACTTTAGTAAGAAGAAAAGTAGGGAGGTGTGAAGTTCTTGTAAATAAGAGTCATAGTATGCTTTTGTAATTTGTGAAAGTTTGGTAGACAAAGCTTTGTCTAGTTAGTGTGAGAATACAAGTGGATAATGTAACATTTAACCCTGTTAGAGATATATTAGCCCATTAGCATAGGCCCAAGCCTAATTCTACTTTGCGTGCAAGCCAAGTCTCCTACTTGTACTAGAAGTCTATTAGTCTAGAGTTTAGTCTACTATATATACACATGTTATGATTCATTGTAACACAGGATTTGTACTACACTATAATATATTATTGATGTAGCCCTTTAGGGTTTCCTCCGTGGATGTAGGTCGTTAGGCTGAACCACGTAACCCTCGTGTGTTATTGTGTTCTATACTTATGCTTTCGCTTCCGCATCCATACGAGCATATTCAACATGGTGTATTAATGCTAATATTTAACAAACCCTTGATACTAATACATACCAAGTGTTCTCTGTAGGTTCCTCCCGCGCCAGCTGGTCTTGCTATTTCTTTCCAGAAACATCTCAAGAATGCCGAGACCGTGCATTTGATCTTTTGGAGAGTGATGAGGCATGGAAAAGAGGAATCATAACTGCAAAAGAAAATTACAGTTCAAAGGAAATATGGACTGGACGGACTCCTAGGCAAGCTACTGCATATCTAAGCATTTAACTTAACCTGCTCTCAGATCCATGTCTCATTTCATTAATGTCAATTGTTAGTGCAGGTTATGGGGTGATCCTTGGGCTTATTTGCAACCAACAACAGAAATAAATGGGAGCTTGATTGCTTATCATCGCAAGATGGATCGCAGGTGGTGGAGGTCACAGGTACATCTTAAATTTCTTCTGGAAAGGATTGATATTTTCAGTTTTTATGGTTTGCCAAGATGAACCATGGAATCTCCTATACTCATGGACTTATTATAGTTGTAAAAGGAATTAACATTGTGAAACCTAATGACTATAATTCCGTCAACATTGTTGGCAGGCAGTGCGCTACTTGATGAGATTTCAATCAGAGTACATGTGTGGCTTATTAAATGTTGCCCACCATGCTGCATTTGGAAAGGAAGCTGCAAAATTAGTTCTGAAAAGTCTTGGCAAGGAATGGCCAAAGGTTTGTTGATCTTAAGCCCTTGTGCATTACTTATCGGTTTAGAGAAAAGAAGGGAAGAAATTTAGGCTTCATTCTCCAATTTCAAATTGTAGTGGAATTTGAAAGCTCTCTCTCTCTCTCTCTCTCTCTCTCTCATCTTATCTTGGTGGTAGAATGAGCTTTTTAACCTTTTTACTGGTGGAGTTCCATCATATAAATATAGAAGTTTAAATCAAATAATTAAGCACTTAAGCCTTATGAGAACACTCTTGTTGCAGGAATTTACAAACAAGCCAAATTCTGATATTGAAGATTATGTATGGTCAAGTCATAAACCATGGATCCCTAGGCCACTGCTAAGCATGCATGTAAGAATGGGAGACAAAGCATGCGAAATGAAGGTAGTTGAATTTGAAGAGTACATGCATCTTGCTGACCGCATTAGGAAGCGCTTCCCACACCTCAACGGCATTTGGCTTTCAACTGAAATGCAGGTTTACAATTGTTGCATCTACTTTTCTTTATCTTAACTCTAGCACTGAGAGTTTATGCTCTAAATCATATATTAACGCTCAAACTTCAATCCAGGAAGTTATTGACAAATCCAAAAGCTATTCTAATTGGAACTTTTACTACACAAATGTGACACGGCAAGTGGGAAACATGACAATGGCCAGTTATGAATCGAGCCTTGGTAGGGAGACTAGCACAAATTATCCCCTCGTCAATTTCTTAATGGCAACGGAAGCTGACTTTTTCATTGGAGCTTTAGGTTCCACTTGGTGTTTCCTTATAGATGGAATGAGGAATACTGGGGGAAAAGTAATGGCTGGATACTTAAGTGTGAACAAAGATCGATTCTGGTAGAGATTTAGCTAATCCTGTCAGTTAGATTGGTATGTAAATTTGGGCAATGGTTGAACAGTTTTTGTTGTCTGTATATGGGCAGTCATTTTTTGGCATGATGATGTGTTTGTATATACTCTTTTTTTTTTGAGAAGCAAGTTTGTACATACTCTTGATGTACACGAAGGTTCTAAATAAAATGAGTACATATATATTATATACAACTGTTATAGTCTTTTGTTATTATTATTACTATTTTTTGTGCAGTTAATACACACTAACAAATTAACCAGGGTGGGCTTCCTCTCTACTTTTTGCAATTGAATTGTCAAAGTACAAATTGTACAAAGAAGCCTCATGAGCTTTCCAACCAAAACTGAATGGTCACCATTATATTATCTAGTCCACCTCAACCACGTGCCATTATTTTTCTGATAAAAATGTCAGGTTTTTATTTCTTGTCATGGAATTAGAATTACATCCCCAAGCCTCTTTCTCTCCAAATTTTAGAAAGTCAATCCCAAAAATGCTATTCCAATAATTTAGATGAGTATATTGTTCCTACCAGTACCAGAAAACGAGTAATTCAGAGCTTTCCTGTTCTTTGGCTGACAAACAAATTTTGATTTGACATGGATTTACCGAAGACATTTCACCTAATTATGGCATTAGCTCTACTTTTAATATAGAGAATCTCGTTGCCTATAAATAAAGGCCCAAGAGTTACGCTTTTTTTTTTTTTTGCTGAATGGCCCAAGAGTTACGCTTGATGCCCTTTGTGATGAGCCTTCACATGATCTTTTTGACATCCCTATCCCCACTCTACAATCCTAAAGAACACATTCATATTATTACTAGGGATGGAGGAATTCACGCTTTATAATTCATTGGCCAGGACAACCAGATTCTGATTGCATCCTTCTGATTTTGTCCTTTGCCATTCAACTGATACAATATACTCTCAATAACAGACACCATATCGTGAAGGGTGATCTACTTGTAACAAAATCATACAATTACTCCTTAAAGAGTGAAAATATTTCCATTAAATTTTCCTTACAAAATAAAGTGAGCTGGAACGAATAGTTATTACTTTGAGCTAGAATTGAGAGAGATAAAGACCAATCACAAAAATAAATGTGAAACTGTTAATGACTTAGATACAAGATTGGCGTCTACGAAAAATTAGAATGAAAACAAACTATCAGAGAAACGAGAAGACCCTGCTTCTCTATAATCTCACTTCCCATAACAATACAACAACTGATCAAGAAGACAAGGCTCTTCTTAAAGAACAACAAATTGATTGCCTACCAATCATCCACCAACCAAATTATCCAGAGGGAAAATTGAAGGTCTGGGTGCGCACAGGAGTTATAAACCTCCCTCTCCGTCGCAATGGACCTGCAAGTGGGGAAGTGCCAGAGAGATTTTAACATAATTATTCTTCAACTTCTTCACTGGCCTGATGTGTTGTCCCTTCCCCGTTTCTTGCTGCTGCCTGTTTCCTATGTTTCTTGCTCTTGGCTTTCTTTGCTTTCAAGCGGCGCTTCTTCTCATTTGCATCAACCCAAGTGTAGTCTGATGGTATGAGGAAAGGGTCGACCTCATCCTTATACCGGTGACTGTCACTGTCACTAGATTGCCCACCACGACTCCCTCTCATCCATGAAATCCATGACACGGAACCTTCTGAGTCCTTGGACTTGGCATCCTGGAAATGAGCTGGGCTGGAGAGAGGGGTTGAAAATTCCTCTGATGGCTGAAGCTCTTCAAATTTTGTGAAAGTAACAAGGACTCTAATAGTGGGGACAATTGGTATTGCAACCTGCAGAAGAGAAATAAGATATTACAATTATATCCATAAGCAGAAGCTAGAATGCAAAACAGTCTAGACATAGTTATTACATATAATTTTCTGTTTTAGAACAATGAATGATCATCATAATATCAAATAAAAAGCGAAAAACATAATTCGGATATAACTATGAGGAATGAGATCAATAGCCTTAGTAATGGAGAGCAATTTATCCTCACTAAAATCTACATAGAAACCTCGGTCATCATTTGCTACATTGATTATGAGTTATGAATGGGTGGATTATAACCTGAAAAGTGTTGGCCCAAAATGTCATCTAGAGTTGCTCGTAAAATAAATGAGTTTGTGTAAAATGCAGCAAAGTTAAAGCCGAAGTATAGAATAGGCAACCTTGAGTCACCACGAGAAGGTAAAAGTCATACACGAATAGAGGTAGAGACTTCAATAAGAATCATTTATTGCTTAGAGACAAACACAATCCTTAAACCATATGACTTGTCTTTATGGAAAAGAAACAAGAGTATTAGTAACAATTTCACGTCACAAATCCTCATTGGAAATGCTGGTGGCATACACAACTTTCAGTAGTGGTGCCACTTGTATCAGTTCTATTTTTTTTTTTTTTTTAATTTTTAATTTTTTTTATGTGAATGTGCTTATAATGACATGCTAGGGAGTTATGTATCGTTCTTTGTCTTTCATTCTCTCAATTGAATCAATCTCTTCTTTTGCTTTTGAAAATTTTAAGTGACAGGATTTTTTCTTTTTTGATTTTGTAAAATGTACAGGTGACTAAGGTAAAGACAATATCTCCTCATTGGGACTTTGTGGATGCCCCTTGTGAGTATGCTTCTTATTGTGGAGGATGCAAAACACAAAATTTGTCTTATGAGGCTCAACTTAGAGCTAAGGAACAACAAGTCCGTGAGTTGGTGATGCATGTTGGGAAGTTTTCTTGTGAGGAACTGGAATCCCTAAACATCATGAAGCCAATTGTTCCCTGTGATATCCAGTTCCATTATAGGAACAAGGTTAGGACAGAATCTGAACCTTATTAATTTTGTTGTTTAGATCTGGTCACATGCAATGATTCTACTATTTTTCTTCTTTCTTTAGCAGTATAAAAGCAACCCATAAATGGTGCTAGATTCTTGCCGATTGTCACTAAGATTGTACTGGAAAAATTATAGCACTCAGCCATACATGCTCAACTTGTACTCTTTTTAGGTGTTATAGCCTCAAGCAAGATATGCCCATAACGTTCAAATGAAATGCTTTCATTTGTTTTATTGTGTATTGGCTCATTAATTGATCACTAATTCATTTGTTGAATCAATTAAATGAAAATTATGTCAGAGTTTTAAAATGAAATGTAGTGATTCTTAACCTAGACATTGAGACGATTTTATAAGCATAAATTATGTTAACAATTACACTCTTTTTCATGATGAGTGCTATGCATCTGATTAACAGCTGATGTCTTAAGTACGCCAATACCCAGCCATGTTATTTTTGTTTTTCCTATTTCAATCACACCATTCATAAGCATAGAAACAGAATTTACCTCTACCAGTGATATACATTGGCCTGAGTATATGTTGTATGTTCTAATCCTGAGTATGTAATTCACTCCAAATTGATTTTCATACCAACTGTAGAACTCATAACTGCTGTGTACTTTGTTGTTATTGAAAAAAGTATATAAATAGATTGGTTCAAAATTTTAAAAATATCTTAGATGCTACTTTCCTGCTATTGCAGATGGAATTCTCATTTGGCACTCAAGAATGGCTACCTAAAGAATTATTATTAGAGAAACAAGATGGTAGTGAGAGCTATGCCCTGGGACTGCATGCTCCTGGCTTTTTTGATAAGGTTCTAAATGTCAACAAGTGCTTACTGCAAAGTGAACCTGCCAATATGGTATCTCATCTTTTTTTTTTTTTTGTTCCCCGTAATATTAGAGGCTTGTATGCTCTTCCTGCAGACACTTTGAATTGGATATGTGATTTATATTCCAAATAAATTAACTTGCCCATATCATCACATTTGAGGATTTCCCATTTGTAAATTTGCTTTGTATTACTGGCATGCCATTCTTATGATGCAAGGCACCCAACGTTTATTATACATAGATGATAAATCACTAGAGTAATCTAAGTTGTCCTCTAGAGTTGTCTACTTAATAAAATTTGGAGAAGTCTACATTCCATGACATCTACTTGTTAGGAGGTGGTAAGCTTAACCCCCCAAACACTGCTCGACAGTGGATTAAGGCATTTCACTTGGTTAAAGTCCTTGGTAGGATTGGCAAAGAGCCTTTGTAGCTCAATGGCATTGCCTAGTTGCCCTTATGAGGAGAATTAAGGTTTGAATCACCCCTTCCTCACTTGTAAGATTTTTTTTTATTTATAAAAAAGGTCTTTGGAAGTTAGTAGGATTTTTTTTGGATAAGTGATAATATTTATTCAAAAAGAATCAACAAGTACACAGGAAGTATACTAGCTGAAGGTTATGCAGGCGATCTAAAATTACAATGAGCAATAAAATCAAATAGATTTGAAAAAGAAAACTTCCCTGCAGCTACCATCCACTCAAGCTACCATCCTTGTAAGAATTATTTAAAAAAAATGAACAAAAAAGTGACTTGTAAGAATTCTCAAGTCAATTGTTCAATGTCACTGAGTTTGTTGCTCATATCAATTTTGGGTTTTCTTTACTTCCTACGCAATTGTCTTCTTCTTGTACTTGTTTTTAGCTAGAAACTTACACCTTTATATTTGTTTTGACTTGATATTGGCAGCATACTTAATTCTTTGACAAATTAGTTTATTACCATGTCAGAAATATTTTGTTCTTTCTGGCCTCTTTGACTTGCATTTCTGATATATAGGTTCTTGCAGCTATCCAAGATTGTTGGAGAGATCCACAACTGGGTATTTCTGCTTACAATGTTCACTCTCATGCTGGATTTCTTAAGCATCTAATGCTAAGAACTGGAAGGTACAGTGCATTCTGTTAAATCTCATATAATTAGGTTTTTCTTTTTTACCCATATTTTAGCTTGCTGTAATTCATATGCAAATATACATTAACTTTCAACTTAGGAACTCTCTTCGACAATAATGGTAAAATTTTGGTTGTGTTGGGGAGTACAGTGAACAGAAGCAAAAAAGCTTCAGAACTCAGATACATGCAGTCAGTCTATAGTTCTTTGCAGATATGAATAATAAATGGTTGAAACCAATTATTTGGAGTATGATCAGACATTGAATTCTTTTCAAGGACTTATTGGTCAACTACCAATTTAAAATGTTTTCTTGATCAATTGGCAAACAAAGAGTTTGTAATTTTAGTATTACTTATGAAGTTACCTGTGCTTGTTTTGGATTTCACACTCTATTATCAAATTCCTGTTGTTCAATGTTGAGGTTGTTGAATGTTTGATCAAAATAATAGATGTAAGTGTACCATTAGTTTTTTTTTTTTTTTTTTATTTTAATTTCAGTTTTCATGATTTGAGTCATAGTTATTACTTGTTAGTATCTTACAACACATTATGTGATTCGCATTTTTTACCAATTTGACATGTATCTTATAAGTGTATCATAAATCTTAGTGTATCACATGATACAACATATGTATCTTAAGGTATGATATGTAATTTTGATATGTATTGTTTCAGGCAATGCACTTGTCATTCTTGGTTTACATTATGTCTTACAATAAATTATGTGATTCACATTTGTTACCAATTTGATATGTATCTTATAAGTCTATCATAAATCTTAGTGTATCGCACGATACAACATACGCATCTTACACTATGATAAGTAATTTTGATATGTAATGTTTCAGGCAATGCACTTGTCATGCTTAGTTTACATTATTTGTATTCACATTTTTTTGTTTTTTGTTCTTAATTTTTTTTATAAGCTCTTAAATTTTTTTTTTCCTCATAATAAAGCTAATTTAATTGGGGCATTAGCATTGCAACACCCCAATGGGTGCTGGAGGATATGCTTACCAAATTTGAGGATGTGATGTATGTTTTGTTGCTCTGCGTGAGTGATGTTTTTTAGGCTAGTCAGACCTAGAGATTTCACCAGATTAAGTCTTGTTTTGTGACAGAATGATATCAGAGCAGTAGGTTTTGAGTGAAGTCTAGGCTTGGATCTTAGGCTGATTCTAACAATGTTCTGGAGATCTTTATGTTTTTGGTAGGTAATGATCTCAGATTTGGAGATTTTTTATGTTGGACTGAGTTGAATTTGAGGAAAACAAGTGTGATTTTGAGTACCAAATCTCTTTTGGGGGGGAGTACGTAACATCCCAATGGGTGCCATCTTGATATGCTTGCTAACTTTGTTCTTTTTGACATAACTTTAGTTGCTTTGTGTTAGGTGATATGTTTTTTAGGCTAGTCAAACCTAGAAATTTCACTAGATCGAGTCTCTGGTCAGGCCTTAGTGCGATGGCAAGTTCCTTCCATTAAAAGCAATAGGCTTTGGGTTTGAATATGAGAATCAATCTGTCCAAAAAAAAAATTAGAGGTAAGGCGGCCTACTAGTCACCTCTCATAGGCCCTACAAAAAGTGAGAGTTTTGTGCAATATTACGACCTTTGAATACTATATAATTAACAAATATAAATGATTGAGAAATACAAAATAGAAGATTTCATACAAGACCATGTCATACATGGTATAAAGAGTAAAAAAAAAATGAAAAATATAAATACATAAAAATTGAAAACGAGGAAAACAATCATCATTAGTATTATGATTTTATCATCATTTGAATGAGAGACATCTAGGCTATAGCACTATTTCTCAAAGTGCTTATGTTGTTAGATACATACGCGCGCGCACACACACCAAAAAGAAAAAAAAGAAAAGATGATTAAAACTGAAAATATTCTAGATTTTCTTTCAATCAATTATCATAATTGACCAAAAAAGGGTAATGGAATCCAATTTGAAGATACAAAAAATAATATAAAAGATACTAAAAATAATGAGTAAGAGGTGAATGAGCATGAATGCTTTAATTTATTTATATTGATATAATTGTTTTATGAAATTTTAGTATTTTATTAATTTTCAGGGTGTTTATCATATAAAATTATAGCATTTTATTAATTTTTGAAATGTTTGTGTATCTTATGATACAAGATACCAAAAAAAAAAAAAAAAATTGATTCTTGATATGATTCAAGATTTGACAACTATACTTTTGAGTAATTTTTCAATCATACAATGCTTGCTGCAGATCTTGTTCTTGGTATGTTCATGTTTTTTAGATTATCATTGTAAACCTTGTTCTCAATTTGAATTAAATAGTTATATTTATATATTGTTTATGTCCTAGGGATGTAAAGACTGGTCTGCCAGAACTTATGGTTAATTTTGTGACCTCGTCTTACAAGCCAGAACTGCTGAAGCCCTTGGTTGAGAAGATTTCATCCATTCCTGAAGTGGTTTGTATGACATATTTCTCCATCATTTACTCAAATATAACTCCTGTGTTTTACTTTTGCATCAAGCAAGCTTCTGGCGTACTTAAAATCCTTGAGTTTAAATTATTGAAATTCATAAATTCATACATAGATATGTGTGTAGGATTGGATTAGTTTGAGTCACTCCCAAATCAAACCATTGAAAATCAGTTGATGACCAAAGACTGGTACAACCAATCCAAGCAGTTTAGTTGGTTGATCCGTTCAATTCTGATTCCTTAGCCATAATTGTCCCGTTTTTCTTTTAGGGTGGCAGGGCCCTGTTTGATTAATTTGATTTATATTTTCTCATTTTCAGTGCACGATATCATTGAATTTATTTGGTTTTTATTTTATTTTATATAAGTAAGAAAATAATTCATTAGAAAGACAGGATGCTCAAATGTAAGCACCCTTAAAGAATTAAAAACGGACACTAATTAGGTCCAAAATATAACAAAGGAACTTCACGACCCCCCAAAATCAAAATACAATATTCAAACAAAGATCTCACTATTCTTAATATCTTGCATAGAATGCTCTTTGTTCTCAAAAGTCTGGTGATTTCTCTCTCCGTAAGGTCCACATGATGCAATATGGAGTAGCTTGATTTACAACCCCTTCTCTCTCCCTCCCCCCCTGAATGTGTTTGCTCGAGTTGTGATCCCTCAAAATTTTCTTTTCCTTATTTTATCCCTTTCAAGGTAATTTTAAATTTTAAGCTCAAAAATAAATTGATCAAATCATCCCAATTGCATCAACTAAGTGAATATTTAGAAAAAAAGCAAGGATTACAACAAATGATGAGGAATGATGATGAACATTGATGAACTAAAACTGATTGTGTAATGACAAAATCTGATTGGTTATTAGATCACTTGATTGACTTGACAATATATTCTTCATATCATCCCAACCCTCCAAGCCACCCCCTACACCCACCCCAACCACCCCAACAAAAAAATAAATAAATAAAAAAGAATAACAAAAAAGGCAGGCATTAGAGAGGGTATACTATATATTAAGCCATACTATAATTTCTATACATTTCCAAGCCATCATCATTATCTTATTATGTGGGTGGGTATACTATACATCAATTTTATGCCTAGAAGGCATCATTTGCAACAGCAATTAGGATCATAATAAGGAAGGTTTCTGAATTACAGTAATTGAAGACTGCAATTTTTTTTGTCTTGGAAAAAAAAAAAAAATCCCACCTTGCATTGAAATCATCAGTACAACTAAATTATCAGTGTTATATTCACACATACAATAGGAACTATACAACCAGAAGATGTTACCAAGATTGACAGCCAGAGTAGCATTATTTAGCGAACTAAACACTGTTAAGTAAACTTTAGAGAACATATTTGAGGTGTAAAATTAAGATAGATTCATACAAATCCCACAATCTGGTTACACACACAACATATATATATGCGTGCCTAAAATTCCATGAAAGGGTGTTTGTGTTCAGCCTAGGTACCTATTAGTTACTTGTTCCTCATTCAAAAACTGAGGATTCCTTCTGACTGCTTTCTTCTTATTCCGTGTGGAAGGGCAGTATGGAGGGGTGGAGGGGAGGGTGTTCATGAGGTAGGACTGGACACACATCATCTATGATATTTTTTTTTTTTGATAGGTACATCATCTATGATATATTATAGGTTCAAATCCAACTTGGATATTTCAGAACTAGTTCTAAGCATAAGGCCAAGCAAGAGAAGCCCCAGGATAAGCTACACCAATTAAGTGTATTCCCAAGCCATGCCATAAAGCAACCTAAAAGTAAGCCCAAAACTGCACACGAAACTACCATAAATTGTAGCTAGCAAAAGCACCCAAACCCATTAATTATATAGTCCTTCAAACATCCTACAAAAACCTCCTGGTAAACAATTAAATAGACAATAGCATATGACATGGAACCTAAACCAGAACACAGTTCTTCAAGTTTAGAGACCAGTACTAAAATCTATTCTTATCTTTCAATTTTTGTATATTGCTTGTATGTATAGATTTCCTCTTTCTCTAATATAATAGTTGTTATTTAGTACTTACACAACCCCCCCCCCCCCCCACCCAACCCCCAAAAATAAAAAAAATGTAATCAGTTGAAATGCCATAAAGGTTACCCAAGTTATATGAATGCTCACAGTTTTACTGCCCCATCCTTCAGAAGAAACTATAACATCCATACCACATAGGCAAACTCACAAGGAATTCCTTAATTACATATCTCTAAGTCCATTATTTCCCTCTTTCCCCTTTTTTTTTCCTCTCTTTTTGATTAAAATTGGAAAATGAGCTTGTTGATATCTTAATGCTGTGACCTCACTCAGTCAATGCTTTAGTAATAAATCCTCAACAAAATGGGTAAAACATATTTCAAATTTTGAGAAAAAGATCAAACAAGAAACTCACCTTGATACACTTCCAAATAGATTGACTACATTGAAAATCTACCTTATATCTTCATTGAGAGTGAAACAATATTCTGTATTTTCTCCAACTCTTTTTAGTTTCAAACAATAACCCCACCAACACAAAAAAAAAAAAAGACTTGTATGAAAGCTGTTTCGCCGCAGTCAAAAAGTATTTCAACAAGACCATCCTATTTTTCCTATTTCAGTTCAGTCTCTCCCTGACGTGTACTTTTGCCTTAACAAACTTAAGATCACTCCAGTGGCATATGAGAACACGATCAAATTCAACAGGATTTATCATTAATGATGCCTGTAAGGATTGCAGTTCTAGAGAAATGGACTAAAATTCCAATATGTTTTCAGCAAATTATGATTTGGTGGTTCAGCTAATGGAAAGAAAACTCTCAGGCCAGAAATTCCTAGTTTCAAAGTTCATTTGAGACATAATATGTTTTCCATCATTTTTTCTTTTCCATAAGGTAATAATTGACTATAACATGTCAACAATGGGGCTTAAGTACACAAGTATAAGAGAGAAATACCATAAAACACACACTTGCACACGTACACACAAACCCTAACCTGTAAAATTTCGCAAATCTAATAATAAGTCAAATAATGAATAAAACTGAAGCAACCAGTAGCAGCCATCCAGTCCAAAAGTGAACATTAAAACAATAGCTTCAAATTTAGAACAAATGATTCATGATCCTCAAAAAGTGTGGACAGTCCTCTCCCGCCATAAACACTGCATTAGAAAAACCAAAAAAATGGTTTTTCTAATCAATCCCAATAAAAAGGAAAACCAATGGAGGCAGGCAAAGAAGTGCATTAAGGAGATTAATTATAATAAAAGCAGAAAAGTGATTCAAGCATGTACAATGGTTATAATGGAAAATCAACCTTACCGATAAAAAAATGTTTGGTAAAGATGGTGTATCAGTAATAACATAAGTAAAGGGATGTCTTGGATTACCTTGACAGGAAATGTGCCATGAGGAAGCTTAGTAGTCAAAAGCTCCCTGAGTCTCCTAACAGCCTTGACCTTGTTCGCTAAGATGTCAAGTAGAGGCAGGAGCTCATCTGTTTTCAAAGGGAAGTCTGGTGTCAGCCACAATACAGGTCTCAAACCCTTTTTGTACTCGCTTTCATGCTTAGTTTCACTAGTGGGCCCTTTCTTCTTTTTCTTTTTACTGCTTTTATCCTTTCCCCTCTTACTATCCCCCATATCCTCCTTGGGAAATTCAGATGTTGATTTTTGATGATCCAGTGCTTTATGATTGCTAGCTTCTGGGGCCAACTTTGAAAACTTCTTTAAAATCTTTGAATCCTCAGGGTCATCACCAGCATTCTTTGAACCTTTCTTGTTCCAACCAAACCAACTTTTCTTATCCTTACTAACACCATTGGCTTCACCATTTTCTTGGTATTCAACGACCCCATGTTCGTCATCCTCACAAAGACCATCCGAGTTCCCCATCCGAAGTGCAGAATCCAGTTGCATCCTTTCCTCAGCTGTCAATACATCATCATACTCATCATTGTTTTCACCATTTGCTGTCCTTTCTTCATCATCCACAGAGAAAAGTTCCTCATCAGTCATGGCACCTGGAACCCGCCTTGACTTAACACTCACCATCACATGAAGCATATCATAAACTTTGGCCTTCCAATTCCCAACCATCTCAGTTCTTTCCTGTCGCCTCCAATTCAAATGGGAAATAAGCTCAGCCTGAGTAACATCAATGCCTGGCCTATACATATTTGTCTGAGACATCAATGCCACTTCATTGGCAACTTCAGCTTCTGTTGGCTGAGCACCAGCTCCTTCCAAAGCATTTGTGATTTCCTTCTCCTTATGGGCAAGAACAATCAAAGAACCTGGTTGCAAATTTACATTACCATCCTCTGAAGAGTAACCTTCTCCAAGAAACAAAAATGTTTGATCAGATCTTTGAATCCGAAACCCATCAAAACCAGCAAGAGTCATATCAGCACGGAGATTAGAACCACGCTTCCAAATGCGGTAAGTATCCGAAGGGGCAATACGGCCAATAAATGGAATGACCGTGCTCTCAAAATGGAAAGTTATCTCCATATAAAAATCACGAATACGAGCTGCTGAGGCAACAATACGTGGCAATCTCCGACACCATTTTGCCCAAGCAAGAGGCTGGTAATGTCTTGCTATAATCATCGCAATTGACTCCTCTCTACTGCACACCGCCTCTTGAAGAGCACTCCAACCATTCTCATTCTGGAGACTCCAATCTGCACCAGCTGCCATCAAAATCTCTGCTGATACAGGGTCCCGGAGGCGCACCGCAAGGTGCAAAGGGGTTTCACGACCCGGAACATCACGGCGATCAATAACAGCCGAAATGGCATCAGCCTGGATCTCAGCAGCCAGAGACTCCTCTTCAGTATTAACTTCCCCAGCCTTGGCAACACGAGGAAGGGTAGAAACAATGTTCCTTAAGGCAGCATAGTCACGGCGTGCCACAGCCAAATGAGCTGAACTATGAGCATATTTCGAAAAGTCTTCCATTGATTCTTTTTCTTCCTATCTCTCTGACACACTTTCTCTCCCTCTCTTAATAATTCTTCAACTATATGGCTCTTTCCATTTCTGCTGAAAACTCAAGCTACAGAGCTAAAATTCTAGGGTTTCAAGAACACCCAACAAATTCTAGGGTTCTTTTACTATCTTAGCCCCTTTTTTTGCTTCAAATTATCTCATATTTGCAGAGATTCCTCAAATGGCTAAACAAACAGAAGAAAATTCAAATCTTACCCAAAATTTCTTTAGCATAGCGAAAATCTCCACCGATTTTGTAACTCAAACTCAAAAACCAATTTACACAGCTTGATCTTGAGCTCCATCACAGTACAGTAAAGCTGTCACGGAGCTCGAACCTATACCAAAAAAAAAAAAAATTCAAAAAAAAAAAAAAATTCAGTTCAAATCAACCTTGAAAAGCTAAACTAAAGATTACAAAATTACTTTCACCAACAACAACAAAAAAGTCCAAATCTCTCCCTGTTTGGTTACTAAGAAAGTAGCGGAAAACGACAGAAATAGAAATTCAGAACCTAATAAGATTGTTCAAACAAAATAGGAAACTTTACCACTCAACTAAGCCCAAAAATAGCCGATTTTTCATTTTTCTGATAATAAAAGCAAAGAAAAAGATAGGATCCCAAAAAAGTATCACTTTATTTTCTTTTCCTCCATTTTCCGAGCAACCAAACAAAAAATTTCACTTCCTTATTTTTCCTTAAATTAAAATTGAAAAAGTAGAACAAGAATGCAAGAAAGTACCTCAGAGAGAGAGCTAGGGAGATAGAGAGTTTGAGAGCGATCGGTTTTCAGTGAAGCTTTCTTTCTCTCTCCACTTGACCTCCAAAAAATTTGAGCTAAGGTAGAGAGAGAAAAAGAGAGAGAAAGAGAGAGAGAGAGGCTAAATCGGACAGTTGGTGTTGAGTATCAGAGATTGGGATCTAATCCAACGGTTAGGATCTTCTCTCTATCTCTCTGTAACTCTCTCCTCTTCTCTTCTCTGCTCTTCGTGTCCTTTTTGTGTGTTGTACTGTACGAAATTTCTTCAACAACAACAACAGCAACAACAGCAACCATTAATTTCTGACACCACAACACAGAGCTTTCTCTCAACTCGGTCTCTCCAACTCAGTCTCTCTTCTAACTCGGTCTCAGCCAACTCAGATCTTTCTCTCTGTCTCTCTCTCTCTCTGTGTCTCTGGAATTTTTCTTTCAGGTCGAGTCTCGTCACTTTTGCTTTTTCTCTGCTTCTGTTATAGAGAGAGAAAAGTTATTTACCCTCCGTTTTTGGAGGATATTACCTAAAATGCCATGGCTTGCAGTTAATGAAAATGTTTTTTACTGTCTCGGTGAAAAAGAAAAAAACAAAGATAAAAATGAAGTTGTTGCGGGTTTTTTCTTTTGGTTTTGTTTTGTTTGTTCATTGTTGAATGTTTCTCAATGAGTTGAGTGAGTCGACGGTTGTTTATTACTTTTCTGGTGCAGTGTTGAAATTATTAGAGGCCTAGGACTAGGAGTAAACATTACCACTAGTTTTACTTTCTACTTTCTACTTTCTACTCATTTTTTCTTCTTTTTTGGAAATTACTTGTTTGCCAAAATTTAAGGATTTTGACATTTGTACCCATTTGTGAAAAAAGACATGTCTATTTTAATATAAAAAATTTAAAATTTTTTATATAATTACTTTTCAAAAATACTCACTTTATCTATTTTATTATATATTTTATTTCACAATCATTTTTCACTCTCTTTCTTCATTCTTAGAAATGCATAACTTTACATGGATTGATGTAGGTTATTTTTTGAGGTTGATTGGTCAAAATTTTGCATTTAGGCCATTTTTTGTATAAATTGATGCAAATGTTTACGATGAGTGTGGAAAAAGGAATATTTTCATTCCTTGATAGGTTGACAATGTGATTAAATTATAAAATTCTTAACGAAATTTGCAAGTTGATAAGTTTTTGAAAAATTAAAACTTTATTTGGGTAGATCTTATTAATTTGTTTATGTTCATAGGAGACTAAGGAGAGCAAGTACTAAACCGGTAAGAAAAAGTGAGTTGATCTATGTTGAGGGAACAAAAAAGAGGTAGAGAAATGTCAAAAATAAATAAAGAAATGTTAATTAGGAAGGATAATAGAGAGCATGATTTTAGATAGGATAGAATGGAGAGAGAATTCATATGGCTAATCTAATATAATCTATTGAGTATCCATAATAGGCCCTGTCTAATTTGGGCTGGGACAATTTTCAAACATATGTCACGCTATTAATAAATTAAAAATATATATGTTTTAGATTTATTATTATTTTTATTTGTTTTGGGTCATGACTCATGAGACTTTGTTTTGACAAAAATTGGAACATTCTAGTTAGTTGTGTAAATTGTAATGAGAGAGAGTTGAATGAAAAATTGAAATTCAATAAATCATTCTTATATTGTTCACATCATTTTCACTACAACTCATTTCTAATATTTCTACATTCTTTTAAAACCCTAGTATTAGCAATTTCTCTAAAGAGAAAAATGAATAGTTTTAGACAGAGAGTGAGAGAGAATGAAATTTTGAAATGCTTCAAATTGTTATATTTTCTTATACTGTTCATTTCGTTTTCTCTATTACTCATTTTATATTTCTCTCTCAGATCTCTACCCCTCTTTAGAGAGAGAGAAAAAAAAAAAACTAGAAAATCATTAACCATATAACTTGAGTTTGTAATTTTAGAATTAATGCTTAATCTTTGTGTAGATTGTTCTTGATTCACATGTGGTTTGTACAGATTGTAAAATACTTTACTTTTTTATTTTTATTACTTTTTGGGAAAGGTTTTGCTGTATACAGAGGTATGTGGCAGCAAAAAGAAAGGGATATGTGTTCAAGGGTCATGTGCAATGCACATGATTAAGTGGACTTTAGACACTTGTCTCTTTCTTTTTACTGCCACATAATGCACATGATCAGGTAGATTTTAAACACTTACCTTTTTCTTTTTACTATCACCTCTTTCTTTTTACTACCACATACCTTTATATACAGCAATTACTGTATACAATGATGTAACAAAACTTTTCCCTTGCTTTTTTAGGGTGAATGACGTCTGAATCTAATAGGTGCTTAACTAATTATCTCAAACCCAATAATCGATCGCATGAAACCTAAGATAACTGACTATGTGATTTGTCTAATCCATTTGAACAATGTACAAAATTTTGGAAAACCAACCTTGGTGCTTCAATGCAAGTTTGTCAGGAAAAACAACCTCATTAAACCATGTACACACTTAGTTGATATGCGTCGGGAAAGGAGAGTGTAGGTGAAACACTCTTGTTTTGTATGAATTCTTAGAGTGTACGTTCATTTCATAGGAATTAGAAATGGAAATAGTTATTAAAAAAATAAGAATTAGAAATGGAAATTATCAATGTGGCGGGTGAGGAACTGAAGAGGGAGAATCATAGAATAAAACCTGCCCAAGGGATAATACGTCTTAACTATATGTCAGGACAGGCCCAGATCAATCTAGATAAGGTTGTCTGAGAAACCGAGGAGAGTGGTATGTACGCCCGAGAAGCCTGAGGGACAAGTACTCCTCGGAGGACTAGAGATTGACCATCAAGTCCACAAGGCCGGGAGCCAAGGAGGGAAGGAGAGACGTGCAAGTGAAGAAAGGGGGAAGTTTTCACATAAAGTACCCATCACCTTCGCATTCAATGCACTACACCAATTCAGTTGGCCGCATTAATGGCAAAATGACCCCTGAACAATGCCCTTACAGCTTGCAGCGTATTCTACCACCTCCAGCAAGGCCCTAATTGGACAAGCATCCAAGTGAAGATTAGTGGTTGTCCAAGTAAAGGACTGAGATGCAATTCAAGTAGCTATATAAGGAAAATGGATTCCTCCAAAGGTGGGGATAGAAAAATGGGAGAGAAAGAAATATAAAGTGTAATCAAGAACTTTGTAACCGAGAAGGGAATATGATATGCACTAATGATCCTCGGACAGGCTCGAGGAAGAATTAATATAGAATTCTTCGTCTTTCTTATCATTATTCTCTCACAAAGCTAATACCTAAACATTTGATCTCTTTTTAAATCATTTAACGAAACCAACAAGGCTTGAAAGGTTGACTTTGATAAATTACCTCTAAAATTAATTGTATTGGACCACCATATAGTCCCTACCCATCTAACTTGGGGTCGAGCCGTTGATTTAGGCCCCTACAATCACTTTTCAAGCATCTTTTTTTAAAAAATTGATTATTCATTATACAAAAATTTTAAAAATTTACAATCCTTACTTATATTACGGTTTGGGAAAATTACATTTTATATCCCTGAACTATACCCTTTTACATATATTCCCCCTAAACTATTATCCATGTAAGTTTGTAACACTTTGCATCCTATAATAATAATAATAATTTAGGGAAGTAAGTATGCGTTATCATAGTTTAGGGGGTAAATGTAAAAGTGGTATAGTGTAAGGGGCTAACGTATGTATTCTCATAGTTTAGGGGTAGGGTCGGCTCAAGGCTTAGGTCTAAGGCTCCCACCACAAAAAAATTTTACCCCCTAGAAAAATATTCTGTCCCCATTGTAAAAGGCCCAGAATTTTATAAAAAATGTGATTTTTTTTCAAATGGTTGTGCATTTTTTTATTAATGATGCTAAGAATAGCACAAATTTTACTATAGTCTTACAAACTGACATATCACCAATAAAAAAAAAAAAATCAATTTTTCATTATTTACTTTATTGAAGTTCATTAATCACAATATTGTCACATTATATTGTGAACATTTTGTGGTATCTTTAGAAATTTTTTTTCTTTCTAACAAGGCTTTCAAAATATGAGACTAATAGGAAACTAGCCCAATTGAAACCCTAAAATGTTTTAAAAAAAAAGTCGCTAATGTGTTAGATCATTAATTAATTAATCTCCCCTAATAATTTGAGACTTTAATTTTTGTAAACTAATCTCCTACAAAACCACACACCAAATAATATCTATCTAGTTCTCTTAAAACTTAGATTACAAATTTACTTAACTATGTATCGTCATATATCCAAGATAAAGTAATTATATTTTTTTCTTTTTGTCAAAATTTATGCTTCAACTATGATATTCAATTCTCGATATGAATTTAACCTTAGTTTTAGTTAGAATTACTCATTAAATGATGTATTTAATGCATCAAATTAACTTTGATTTGATTAGTATGATTGCAAATTTACTTAACTATGTATCATCGTAGATAAAGTAATATTCTTTTTAAAAAATAATATATATATATTTTCTCTTTGTTAAAATTTATGTTTCAACTATAATATTCAAGTCTCTTTATGAAATTTACATTAGTTTTAGTTAGAATTATTCATTAAATTATGTATTTAATGCATCAAATTAACCTCAATTGGAGTAGTATTTGATAATTTTATTTAATTAATATTTATATATAAAAGGCCCCACAAAAATCTTTCGCCCTAGACTCCCAATTATGTTGGGCCGGCCTTGCATGTAGGGGAGTGATTTTGGATGAGTAGTAGAATTCATTGTTATTCTCCTTGTTAATATGAAAATTCTTAGGTACTCTAGGAGTTTAGTAAAATTGTGTTTCCTTGTCTCATATTCATGATGGACCCCACCATGAATTTAATGAGTGGTATCATGAATGTGAGAGAATGGAGCATCATTTATACCTACTCTCAGCAAGTGAAACAACATTTCTAACTTGCAAACCATTGGGCCATGCACATCTTATTGGTCAAGAATGAAAAATTAATAAATATAAACCAATTTAAATATCAAATTTATTAAAAAAATTAAATGACACATCACGGTTTGATCTCGGTTGAATCTTGGTTCGACTTCAAAAACCTTGAACCTCTCCTTTTCTCGGTTCATTAAACGGTTCAGGTTTCAAAACCATGATAATTTCCCAACTATGCTTGAATTTTACCTATTAAAAAAACCATATAATTTCCCAACTAAACTAAGTCTTTCAAGAAGATTAAAAATCAATTGCTATGTCATCAATCAAAAGTTTAAATTTCAAATTTTTGTGGTCTAAAATTTTGCATAAAAAACAAGTTTATTGATCAACTAGTAAATAACATCCAATTTGAACAAAATTTAACATACGAGTTATGAACAATAATAAACATACAATTCAGCAGTTAGATTTTCAAAATTCACGTCTAATAAAAAATATATGAGGAGTTTGAAGGATTTCTCTCTTGGAGAGAAACCTTTTCCTTAATTATTTGCGAAGAACAGACCTATTATAGTGAGCTAACATATTTGGGGTGTGAGTTTCTCCAGAAGAGGTTTTGTAAGCACATTTTGAATTTATTTTAATGAGTCTATTGTGAGGATAGAAAGGTAGGAGGAAAGGTAAGATTCTTATTTTCTATAATTTGTTTGGTAGGCATACTTCATTCTCAAATACCAAAATCTATACAGTTTTTTAAAATATCAAATAATTTAGAAGCCAAACCACAAGTATAAAGAGGGTTGGGGAGGGGGGGGGGGGTGTTTACAAAATATTTAGTTGATAAATGTCCAAAGTAATCTTACAAAACATTCACTTTTACAAAAATCATTTTAACTAAAAGATTTCACAAGTCACATCTATGAGACCATTCCCAAGATTTCTGTGTTCTCTAAAAGATACCTATTTGAGATCCTTGTATATGCATATCCTCTCAAGGTCTCAATTTGGACACTCTTCAAGCAATGCCACCAACATGGAAATGGTAGGAATTTGCAACAACTAGGCCTTTTCCATTTATAGATAGGCTTTTCATATGAGAACTGAAATACAAGCAACATGTTAGCAACATAGAAAATTTTTGCTTTTAAATAATTAGTTAGCAACATAAAAACTCCAATAAACACAGTATCTTAACCTCCCTATCAGCCAACTAAAAAGTAAGAATCAAAAGTTAAAAGGCCTCAACGGCATTGAATTGGTCCAATCTAGGTTCTAGGAATTTTATTATTAATAGATAGATAGCAGAGATAGGAAAGGTAGGGTTCAAACAAAAAACATCAGTGAGCTATCAAATGTGATCTTTTTCATTAATGCAATATTGTGAAAATACCATCGTTACTTTTAGGCTTTTAGCATCTATTGTTACCACAATAGAGACCCAAAAAAGTCCACCAAAAAAAGTAAAAAATAATAATTGAAGTTTCATTTCTACAATCATATTTTGCTTCAGATATAAACTAGCATAAAGTTTGTAAGCCAATTTTTTTTTTCCTTTGCAATAATAAAATGCAGATTACTTCTTATTTGATACAGTCATCCTTTGACTAAACAAAGAACCAGTCACACACAGTTTATTAAATAACTCATGTTGACAAATTTTCTCCACTGAAAATAACAATTAGTGGACAAAAAAAAAATTCCCTTCTACCTATATGAACATGAAACCATTACTCTATGACTCCGTATTAATTTCCTTTAACAGTGCAATTAGAAAATTAATATTTGCTATCAAGATCCATCTTTCTAGCCTTCTGAACAATTCTCCAATGTGAGATTTAGCAAGGGAAAAGAATCTCTCAAGGACATGCTTAAGCTGCTGAAGATAAGGCTTTACTCCTATGGAACAACAACAAGATTATGAGGTCTCTTTTAGCTATTGAGGAAATGCATTAATCTGTTACTTACATAACAATAAACCTACTAAACCTGACAAAGCGTATTACTCCAAAAGATTAAAAATATATGGAGTCCACTGGTTAGTCCCTTCCCCTTTTCAACAACATAGGTGGAGATAAACAAGTTTGCTGATTCTAAGCCTATCAATTTCAGGGTGGTTCACTGGTTCTAACTTCTGAGTATTTAATGGAATGAAAAAAATGCGAGACCAAGGCAATAGAGGGAGTCAATAACTCTCACAAAGCCAGCCTGATTAGCTTAAGGATCATTAAGAATTCAGAACAGGAACCTTTTCCTTAGTGCTATAGCCCATGCCATGGCAGCAGCAATAGCATTTGATTCTATGTTACCTAGAATGTAGATTACTATGATACACAGAACAAGAACTTAAGTTAAAAAAAGGGTAAGCTTACACAACTTTTTGAAAATGTTTTAATTTTAATTAGAACATAATCAGGAAGATTTAACTTAAAACCTTCAAATCAAGCATGTTCAACTGTTCAAGTAATTGGTGCTCCTTAAATAAAAATAAAGAGGACGTGTAGCGAACACAACAAGCATCAAATACCAGAAAGACAATAATGAATCCCCAAACTTTTAACCACACCAGAAATCTTACTGTTACGTTACTGACAAGTAATAACGAAAATATCCACCCTATCGAAAGTAAACTTGAGTAGCACAAGAGGAAAAAACATATAACAAGAATGGTTTTTACAATAATAAGTTCATTGGAAAAACTAAAGCACTAATTAGCACCATCATTAATCACTAGTGAAACATAATGAACAAGTTAGAAGATTCTAAGAAATAAATAAATGTAATACCTCAAAGGTTATTTTGTCAAAATTGGGATTTGACTTGTTTCCGCTTGATTCCATTACTAACTTGTATGGAAGAGGAGAAATCCAAACAAACCATCTAAAAGTTCTCTGATTTCCTGGCTTTCAAATTGCAGAGCAAATAATGATAGCTTTAAATGCTTGACATTATATAATGGTGAGCGTATGGTTTCTCTCAAATCTTTTGGAATAATCACATCCTTTGCCCAAAATAATAATAATAATAATAATAATAATAATAATAAAATTAAACAAAAGGACTGATTAGAGTTTTTATACTTAAAAAAAATTCCAAGATAAAAAATAAAGTGAAAGAAATTTATGAAAAAGATACATAATCAAATAAGGAAATACCTTAAATGAAAAACTACTCAATTCGAATACTTTTAAATTTCCCATCTTTGAGAGGAATTTAATCCTTTCAGCATTCCAGGAACGATAGCCAGAATCACATACTTAACTTCTAACAGATCCGAAGCATTCAACAAAATAGATATTGCCACATTGCTAGTATTGCCATAATATGGGAGTCTACATAATATAGGAGAATCAACCATGACTACTACCAGATTGTCGCATGACGACAATCCCAATGATTTAAGATGATGATGATGACTTGAAAGCTTTATTCTTTTCAGCATATAACAAGAAGTTAGCTCTAAGGTCTCAAGGAGTGGAAGTCCAGAAAGATAGTAATGAAGCCACTTTTCTGTTAAGTTCGGCATATCTAGATATAGCTTTTTCAGATTTTTTAAAGGAAGCAAGTTGAGCTCGGATATATGCTTCTCTGTTATACATAGATAATGAAGATTTGATTCTTCCAACTCAAACCTCTCAAGGTCATTGTTGTGTACCTTAATTTCTACGAGTTTAGGAAGACTGAAAATCTTTATACATTTAAGGCATTGACAGCCCCAAATTTCCATGCTCATGAGTTTAAGAAGACCAAAAATCTTTATACTTTTAATGCATTGAAAGCAAAAAATTCCCATGTATTCTATATCAGGACATCCAAAAATTAGATTCTGAATAAATTCATCATCTGCATCAACTTCTTTTAAAGATAATTTTCTCAAAGATGGTAAGTTTATATCACTACAGGTTGACTTCAAACAACAACCCCTTAGAGTCAACACAGTTAAGGATTTTGCTACCAAAACACTCTGAGGCAAGGAATAACACGTAGTGGACCATCCAAACCAAAGATTAAGCTCTTCCACATTACTCTCAAGTACAAAACTAATCCAGCGGTCAATCTGAGAATTTTCTTTGCAACTGCTTTTAACAAGTGTAATATTCATTTTATGTGGCCTCTGATTTTGGCTGCGGCTCCGTAATTGTAAAGTTTTTTCTAGAGGTTCATTACTGTGTTCTGTATGTATTTCAAAATTCAGAATGGGGAATGTAGTCCACAAGTGTTTCCATTGGGTAGACAAAAGAGTAGATTTAACTACTTGTTTAGTAGGAAGGAAGGAAAGAATGTGTTCTATAACATTGTCCGGCTACTCAGATAATCGATCAACTGCATCATCATCAACAATTTTTTCTCTGTAATCTTCCTTCGAAACAAACAAAACATTCCTAGGTGCAAGAGGTTCGGGTTTGTAGATAGTATTATGATAATAGTATACTAGTAGTCGAGGCTGAGATATTGTTTTCTTTTTTGACAAAAAAGATAGAAAGAGATTTTGTATTCTTTTTGACTGAAATGGTAGAAGTATATTAATCAAAAGGAAACAAACGAAAGAAAAAAAACAAAAGGAAGCCCGGCCCAGGAGCTTTACAAGCAAAGGACGGCCCAGAGAAAAACAATGGACCTATAGCTAATAAAACAAAACCATGCATGAATACAACGTAAACGTATACATCATCTTTGGGGGAGAGACTTGGCTAGTCTCTGGTATTCTTCAAGTAAGGAGTCTGCCTGCTTGAAAATCTCGCATGGGTGGGTTTGAACATGCTTAAACTGGAAGCGGTTTTGGGCGTTCCACAACGACCATGAAGTTATGGCCCACAGCTCAAGGTCCTTTCCGCCAAGCCTGTGTACCATATGTCGTGCGAGCATGAAGAACTCCTTTGTCACGAAGCTGCTCTTTTGCAGTTTACCCCAAACCAAAGCCCATACATTATGGGCAAACGGGCACTCCCACAGAATATGTTGTGTTGTTTCATCTTGCTGTCCGCAAAATGAGCACTTCGGGTCAATTTGCACTTTCCGCCGAGCAAGGTTGAATTTTGTAGGGAGAACATTGTAGCACGCTCTCCACATAAAGGTCCTAACCTGCGGAGGTACGTTTAGGGACCATAGTCTCTTCCACAAACGCTGATCTTGAGAGGCAGAGGAGTGTTCCCCAGAGTGGGGGTGGCTGAGCCGAAAGGCCACTTGGTATGCCATCTTCACCGTAAACTCCCGAGGCTTATTTTCCTTCCACGTCAACTTATCTCTTGTGTTCGACGTGTCCACCCTAATCCTCAGGATGTCTTCCACTGTGGCTCAAGTGAAGGCGGCGACGAGGATACTTCGGTCCCACTGGTGGGTCGCCTCATTGATCAAGTCACATACTTTCAAATCTTGGTCTGCCCCGTCTCTGAAACGTGGAAGGTGTGGTAGCCACTTATGAGAACTGATACCAATGGACCTCCCATCTCCCACTTCCTATACAGACCCTTCCCTGATGACATCGCAAGCTTGCAGTAGGCTCCTCCAAACCATGGACGGGTTCGAGCCTAGTTCAGCTTCCATAAAAGAGCAACGGGGGAAGTACGGTGCCTTAGACAGCCAGTAGAACAAAGAATGTGTCTTCTTAATAAGTCTCCACACTTGTTTGGCCAGCATGGCCAAGTTGAAAGTGTGGATATCTCGAAAGCCTATTCCTCCTTTCTTCTTTGAGCCACACAGCTTACCCCAATTAATCCAATGTATTTTCTTCTCATTCCGAGTTTGTCTCCACCAGTACTTGGAGAGAGCTGAGTTAATCCCATCACAGACAGTTTTAGGAATTTTGAACAAGCTCATGGAGTAGGTGGGTATGGCTTAAGCTACCGTTTTGATTAGCACCTCTCTCCCTGCCTTCGAGATATGCTTCTCCTTCCATCCCATGACTCTCTTTGTGACCCTCTCCTGCAGCTCCTTAAAGGTACTCACATTGGACTTACCACCCACCATTGGCAATCCTAAGTATATATTTTTCATAATCCACCATAACCTGCGCTCCCAACATCTCTCTAATTACACCTCTTATCTCTGGCTTAGTATTTCGGCTAAAGAATATAGAGGTTTTCTGTCTATTAATGGTTTGCCTTGAAGCCCCTTCATATAAGCCCAGAATGTTGAGAAGGTTCTAACAGTCACCAAGTGTAGCTTCGCAGAAGAGCAGACTATCATCAGCGAAGAGAAAATGTGAAACCTGTAGTCCACCTCAACATGAAGCTATGGCGTGCAGCTGACCCGATATAGTAGCTTGTCGTAACAACAAAGACAATCCCTCGGCACAGAGAAGGAAGAGGTATGGGGAAAGAGGGTCACCTTGCTTGATCCCTCGGGTTGGGGTGATGTGTCCCCTTGGCTCACCATTAATCAGTACTAAGTCTGAAGCAGTTCACACCGTTTCCATAGCCAATTCCACCCATTGGTCTGGCAACCCTATTTTGAGCATAATTTGTCGAAGGAAATCCCATTCCACTCGATCATATGCTTTGCTAATATCCAACTTGACCGCCATGTGGCCAATCTTTCCTTTCCTCCTTTTTTGCATGCGATGAAGCATCTCATATGCCACTATAGTATTGTCCGTAATCAGTCTACCGGGTACGAAAGCACTTTGAGAGTCGGATATGACATTTGGTAGGATGGTCTTCACTCTGTTAGCTAGCACCTTCGACACCAACCGATAGATCACGTTCCCTTGGCTAATAGGTCTATATTCAGTGATGTGCTTCGGATTCTTCGACTTCGGTATGAGCACAATGTGGGTATAGTTCATCTTGTGTAAATACCAACCTAAGTGCAGTACCGAAATCACTGCCGAGGTTACGTCAGGACCCACGATATGCCAAAACTTTTGGAAAAAATATGGTGACATTCCATCCGGGCCTGGCGACTTTGACGGATGCATTTGAAACAAAGTTGCACGTACTTTGACGGATGCATTTGAAACAAAGTTGCACGTACTTCGTCCTCTAAAACCTTGACGGTTTTGCTAGTCCGCCCCTCTTTTCATCGAACCGAAAGACTTCATTAAAATCCCCGATGCACACCCATGGTTTCATTGCCCAACTTTGGAGATGTCTCATTAGGGCCCACGTCTCCTTTTTCCGTTGATCCTCAGGGTGGCCATACACCCCAGTGAGTTGCCATTGCTCCTGCATAGGGGCCAAAATGTATACATCAATGTGGTTAAGAGAAAAGGTTTGCGGATCTACCGTGACAAAATCTTTCCACAACAAAGCGATGCCTCCACTTCTTCGAATACTCGAAACAGCTAGCATGGAGTTTAAGCCTATCTCATTTTTGATTGAATCCATTTCTTGTATCGACAGTTTCGTTTCCATGAGAAACAAGACTATGGGTCCTTTTGATTGTATTCTAAAGGTTTATAAAGTTGTAAAAATATCCTCAGCTGATTCGGAAAATAAATACTAAGCAGATTCGAAAAAAAATTTGGAGTAATTACACTCTTGCACACAACCTATACACACAAAATTTGTGACTTGAACTCAAAATTATATAATTATATAATTTTTTTTTAAAGGAAGATATAAACATTTTTATTTACTTCAAATTTATTTGTAAATAAATCAAAAATTTTATATCAATAATTAGTGAGTCATTCAATACTTTAAGTGAGTTTCACTTAAAATAAATTAACTATCTTACTAATTGCAATTAATGAGTCAAGTGACAAAACCAAATTAATTTAAAGATGCTTAAATATAGATATATATTGAGACATGCATGTATAGTGTTTATTTTTAAATTATTTAAAACTCTTGGTAATAGAATTTTAGTTGACGTAGAACCTTAAATTTCTTTAAACTATTTTTTTAGAAGAAAATTTCTTAAAACTTGGATAAAATAATTTTACTTTGGGTAAGCTATTAGAAATAGAGTTTAATCTAGGATAAAATATCTTAAAATTATTAATTAAAAAAAATACCATAATTATTAATATGAGTGTAAACATTTGTCATGAAGATAAGATAGTCACTTGGCAGTTCGCACAACTACAATTACTAATCCAATTTTTATTATACAGTATAGGATTTGTTCTTTATCTAACTAGTCTAAAATATAGGTAATTTTTTTTCAATGAAAAAATAATAATTTTATTATTTATTCTTTTCTTTCTTTGATCGTGTTCTTTGAAGTTTTAAAACTTACCATGATTAATGTGTGAGGGTATTTGCGACTATTTAAACATTTATATATACACACACAAGATAGGATTTGAATGTATTATTTCTGCTCTATAATAATTACTCTTTATTATTAAACCAATATGTTAATTGTTTTTGGTGTAGATGAAATTCAACTAAAGTGAAAAGTCCCTTATTTGAGGAAAAGAGAATTTATCAATTGAACTATAACTATAACAAATGTACATCAAAAACTTGTACACTCTTAATAACAATATGGATAAAGTTTTGGTTAAAATCTTTGCGAATTTTTACTATTTATCACTGACATTTTGTTGATTTTATTTTTCTCTCTCAAATGACATTATAATTTATTACTCAAATTAATTGCTTTTGACTCTTTTTTTATTGTGTAAATTTAGAATTCAGGGTATATTTTTCCAATTCAAATGTCCCAAAATTAGAAAATATTTTTATATAATAATTTTTTAATATAGAGAATTCAATATTTACAATATTGGGCTTGGAGGAATTTTCCCTAGTTTTTCTAATAAATGCGAAGAGGCTATGCATCTGAGCCACAAAGCTCTTTGCATAAGGCCTATTTACATGAATGAAAGCTCTGGTTTATATAATTATTTAGAATTATATGAAACATTAATGATTTGTCGTGTGAGCCAAACAAAAACAAAAACAAAAAAATAAAAAATAAAATGTTTTCAAACTTATTTTCGAGGTCACGACCGAAAATATGAAAATAATTTTTTTTTTCTTCATAAAATTACAACAAAACCCTAACTCTACATAAATTATAACATTACATCACCTTTAATGGAATTATAGAAACACCCCTACACTTGCCATGAATTACCAAATTAACCCCACACACCATACTAATCACAAAAAAGCCCACATATTTCCATTATCTTAATTTTTACCCCCAAACATCTTGGAAATGATCGAATACCCCCTAAGTCCACCAAAATGGCCACACTATCCTCCGAACTTCATGAAAAAATAAAAGTACCCCTAAAATACCTTAATCATCAAATTGAACAAAAAATTATTGAAATTATCAAAATATATCTAAACCCCCAAAATATTACCCTCAAACTTTTCAAAAATTACTTAAAAGCCCAAAAATTTGAAAATCATCAAATTAACCTTAAAATTATTTAAAATTATAAGAATATCCCTATAGTTGTAAAAATCACAAAAATCCCAACGCCCCCATGAGCACCACAATCAACAGAATAAGCCTAATTTATTGTAAGGTCACAATTTGGTTCCTAAGCCCAAAAGGTAAAAGGATCTAGGCCCAAAGAGCCCAATACAATGAATTTGTAGAAAGTGGGTTATAAAACTAGGCTCTAATAAGTTGGGTAACAATTATAATGGATCTAGATGACAAGAAAGTAAAGATAAACTGGTTTTATCCAAAAAAAATCGTCCTTGACACAATCTGAAGAAATCAGTTCTTGTATATATCTCTTTTGAATTTGGTTACAAGTCCAGTTCTTGTTCCTACGGTGTTTTTCTCTTAATTCCCGATCCTTTTCCCTCAGGATTTTTTTTCTATTTTATACTATCTTCTTTCTTTCATCTCCACTCTCCACATGTAGATTAGATCGCTGGTGTTGATCTTTGTCCCATCAGCACCTTCCTGAAGTCTTTGGGAATAGCTGTAAGATTGAAAATTACTATTCAAGTATCACTTCCTCATTAATGCGGCCAGAGAGTTAGTTACAGAGCATTCAATGCGGTGGTAGCATGCCGAATTTGAGAGAGGTATAACGTGAAGTATATCTTTGTTGAATTACATTCTCTACTAAAGAGAATTTATCATGTATATTAAGTGTATGTAGCGAGACACAATATAGGTGTGTAGGGGCCACAAATTGTGAGAGGCTAGCTGCATACACCTTATACACAAAATACTTTTTCCTATACTAAGTGATTACCTTTGGAATGAGCTGCACTACATGCAGGGTCTCTCACTCACACATACATCATCTACTGAATGACAGTACACTATTCATTCACTCTTGTGCACCATGGCAAAAATAAAAATTTCCCTTGAAAAACATGACAAAAGTCCTTAATATCAGCATCGCCTTCGGATTGGAAGTGGTCTACAAAGTTTTTGGCTTTATCTTCGGATTGGCAATCACCGGGAGACCCCTACATAGAAATCATCGGATTATCCATGAACTCCACCAAAATGATTATAACAGACTCAAAGGCTCAAACATTGTAATCACAGTTTATGATTATCATGTTTTCTATGTTGTAGTTTGATTATTTATGCATTTTTATTACTCTTTAATTAATTAGTTATAAATTTGCTTTCTTAGAGTAGATAACGGTATTATTCTAGTATGTCTCCTAACTGATGGGTGTCTAATCCAAATGATATATGGCACGTGTGGTTTAGAGCATCCTAATGGAGGGTTTTATGCATCTAAAAGCGGGTAGACTATGAAATTATAAAAAGTATAAAATGTTGAGACATGCCCTCCACATGATGGGTAAGGGTAGGACATCTTAATGGCATGCATGCCGAATTTGTTGAATTACATTCTCTACCAAGGAGAATGTATCAAGTTCATTAATAAAAATGGGTTTCAGTTAGTTTAACTGGTAAAGTCTCTAATGGTTGTATAAGAGATCTGGAGTTCAATCCTCGCCTACACCAAAAACTAATTGGTGTCTTGATCTGATGATAAAAAGCTATCATCAGAAACGAACGCCATAGGTTGAAACTCTCTTTAAAAAAAAAAGTTCATTAATAAAAAAAATAAAAAATAAAAAGAGGATAATGTATTATATATATGGGAAATGCTAACGAATGCCCTTAGGGCATTGGTTAATAATCCATTTAAAGAAAACTTTTATAGAAAAATGAAATAAAGCCATTAATGTTTTGACAGCTTTTTTCATTTCCCATAAAAGTTGTGTCAAAACTTTCTTAAAATGGATTATTAACCAATACTCTAAAGGCATTCGTTAACATGACCCTATATATATTAGGTCTATGCAGCGAGACACAATATAGGTACGAGGGAGGCCACAGACTATGAGAGACTAGCTGCATTGACCTTATACACAAGATACTTTTTCCCATACTAAGTAATTACCTTTGGAATGAGTTGCACTACATGCAGGGTCTCTCCCTCACGCATACATCATCTACTGAATGATAGTATACTATTCATTCACTCTTGTGCACCATGGCAAAAATAAAATTTTCCCTTGAAAAACATGACAAAAGTCCTTAATATCAGCATCGCCTTCGGATTGGAAGTGGTCTACAAAGTTTTTTATTTTATTTTTATTAATACAATGTTAGTTTTTTTAGTTTTTTTTTTCCTTTTTTTCCTTTTTTTTTAGAAGAATAATACAATGTTAGTTTCGCTTTTAACTTAAGCATAAAAATTTTCCCTCAAAAAATAAATAAATAAATAAAAATTTAAGCATAAAATGGTTTAAGGCAATCAACCGTACGCAAGTGTATGGTGATACGTGATTGTAAGCCAAACTTGCCCGTGGAGACTTAGAATTGACGTTTACCTTTCCATAAACTTTTGGGCTTTGAAAGAACTCAAATAATGTTGTGATCCATAAATTTTTGCAACATGTCCAAAATGTTGTAAATAAAGCCATGATCTGAATTTTTATATTCCATAAATGAACGGTAAGAACTCTTTTTTTTTTTTTTTTTTTGAAAGAGTTCAACCAGTAACATTCATTCCCGACAATAACTATTATCAAACTAAGACACTAATCGATTTTTAGTATAGGCGCAAATTGAACCCAAATCTCTTATTTAACTATCAAAGATTTTACGTGTTGAACAAAATATAAATTTATCCTAATAGTTCAATTAAATTTAAAAGATAAAATTGATTAATATTTTACATTCTATTCATTTAAATTATAGGAAAAGTTTTGATAAACGGGGCAAAGAAATATCAATTTGCATAGAGTGTATAGGTGGTGGAGGTGTGATATTTTTCGTGCTTAGTTATTTCAATCATCCTTTGAATTTGGACACATTTTTAGGTAAAGGTGGTGATAAGTTTGCAATTTCCACGTAAACAAAGCCATGAATATATAAACTCACTAGTCATATTCCAAATAACACGACCAGTTTATCAATTTTTTGTCCAACAATCTCGTATGTATGAAAATTGGCTTATAATTATTTGATGATATCAAATGAATAAACATGTCAGACCATTTGGGATGCCAAAGTTGAGCATATAGGGTTGAGAATGGAATGGAAGTTATCCTATCATTTCTAAGCACTGAACAGAGTTAAGACTCTTTGACTACAATTTTTTTTTTTTCCTTATTTTTGTGACCAATATAGGAGCTCCAAAGTCCAAACTGCATTAAGGTGCTTAACAAAGAGATCAGTGAAGTTTCAGATTGCATTGTAATGGTTCGGTAAGAGATGACTAAACCGTTCAGACTTGTTGGATCGTAACCTTTATATTGTTTAACCTTTTCTTTTAGGCAAATCAAAACTCAGAAAAGAAAAAGAAGAAAGACAGAAAAACATATGATGAATTTCTATTTGATTAAATCTAGCTACAGATGTAGTTATGTGAACTGTCGTAAAAGCAAAACAAGAGAATTCATCTACTTCAAATGGTCAGCCAAATAGGCAAAAAATGATTCCGGCTTCACCTCATTCAACCTCACCTCTCCCTCTACCTAAGCTAATATACTGTGAAAATTGAGTATTAAAGAAAAAAAATAGAGACATACAAGCCCCTTTCAATTCAATGCCTACAAATTATGGCAAAAAAATATTTACCTGTGGATCAGCAAAGCTCCAACAGGCAAACACACTCAATATGAGGAGTGTGCGGGAACATGTCTACTGCTTGTAGGCTCTTTAGCTTGTAACAACCTTCTAAATTTTTATCTATCTGCACAAGAATTTCAAAAATCATGACTGGGAATCAAAGAAAAGAGAGTGGTAAAATAGTAGACATACCACGCCATGACAAAGATAATCAAGGTCACGTGCACATGTGGCAGGATTACAGGATACATAAACTATCCGTGGTGCCTTAAGCTTTAGCAGGAATTTAATCAACTTCATGTGCATGCCTGGACGGTTTGGATCTGCGTGATTGAATACATTAAAACAAATTGAGACAATACTGTGAATACTCGTTAAAAACGATGATGGCAAAGAACACAAGAAACATCTTTTGGCACGTAATAGATAATAAGAAACATCTTTAACGATAAATAATTTCCCACTAGAAAATGGAAGAAAAAACTACTGGTTATCAATACATCTTTAATGCTTTGGAAACTTCAGAAACAAAATTTTATATGGTCCAATATTCACCAACACAACAGGTTTTCAGAACACCTTGGATCTAAATAATGCCAAAGGAGGTGAAGCTACATAAAATAAGGCAACAACCAAACCTGATATGACGACGTCAGGCTTAGGAAAATTGTTGCCAAAACTTTCATCAATTTTATTAAGATCTCCTTGGACAAATGTGGCATTGTAGATATTATTCAGCTTAGCATTCAAGCAAGCATCTGCAATGGCTTGAGCAACAACTTCATATCCGTAAACTTGTCTGGCCCTAACAAATTGAATCAAAAGTCAATTTGAGTACGGTTCATAATACTTCAAATGCAATGAAAAAAAAAAAAAAAAAAAAAAGAGAGAGATTTACTTTCTGGCAAGTGTCAGACCAATGGTGCCCGTTCCACAAAACAGGTCAAGAACAATTTCTGATCCATCTCCTCTGAGACCAGCACATTCTTCAATGAGTTTGTACAAAACCTCTGCCTGAAAGTTGAGAATTTTGCTTCTAATTGTGGATTATACAAAAAGCAAACTAGGAAACCTAAGTAAGAATCTAATCATATGAAAGCAAGCATGAGTTGGTAGTGCATCAAATTAAGTTGCATAGCATACCTGATGAGTATTTGTCTGAAAGAAAGAGTTGGCTGATATTTGAAATGTAAGACCCCTTAATATCTCTGTGATGGCAGATTTCCCATACAAAGTGTATTCCTCCTCTCCAACCGATGTGTTACCAATGGAGCTATTTACATTATTCATGACACTTACCTATTAATCATTATAAAAAAAAAATAAATAAATAAATAAAAAAAAACAGTAATAATAAATAAAAAAATTAAAAAAGGAGATAAATGAAGCATGAATTGATAAGATAAATTAATTCAATAGGAAAGGGCAGTTCAGTGTTCAATCCTATTTCGTATGTTTGAATTCCATACTAACCCTAAAATAACCTTTTTAGATGGAAGTTAATACTTTTTTTTTTTTTAATAAGTAATAAAAATATATTAAAAAGAAAAAGGGCGTCACCTCAGTATACAGGAAGTATACATCAGGGACAAAAACAAATCATGTGCATAGAGTACAAAAGTCCATGAAACCATGGAAGTTCATGCTTGTTAATGGATGTATAATATGTAAGAGCAGTTGTGAATCAGTAGAGCATCTATTATTACAGTTTCCAATAGCTAGAGAGCTGTGGTCTTTTGCCCTTACAGCTTTTGGGGTAACTTGGGCAATTCCAAGCCAGATGAATGATCTGTTGACTGTTTGGAGAGGGTGCTTATATGCCACTGAAACAGGTTTGTAAATCAAGCTACTCCATATTGCATCATGTGGACCTTACGGAGAGAGAAATCACCAGACTTTTGAGAACAAAGAGCATTCTATGCAAGATATTAAGAATAGTGAGATCTTTGTTTGAATATTGTATTTTGATTTTGGGGGGTCGTGAAGTTCCTTTGTTATATTTTGGACCTAATTAGTGTCCGTTTTTAATTCTTTAAGGGTGCTTACATTTGAGCATCCTGTCTTTCTAATGAATTATTTTCTTACTTATATAAAATAAAATAAAAACCAAATAAATTCAATGATATCGTGCACTGAAAATGAGAAAATATAAATCAAATTAATCAAACAGGGCCCTGCCACCCTAAAAGAAAAACGGGACAATTATGGCTAAGGAATCAGAATTGAACGGATCAACCAACTAAACTGCTTGGATTGGTTGTACCAGTCTTTGGTCATCAACTGATTTTCAATGGTTTGATTTGGGAGTGACTCAAACTAATCCAATCCTACACACATATCTATGTATGAATTTATGAATTTCAATAATTTAAACTCAAGGATTTTAAGTACGCCAGAAGCTTGCTTGATGCAAAAGTAAAACACAGGAGTTATATTTGAGTAAATGATGGAGAAATATGTCATACAAACCACTTCAGGAATGGATGAAATCTTCTCAACCAAGGGCTTCAGCAGTTCTGGCTTGTAAGACGAGGTCACAAAATTAACCATAAGTTCTGGCAGACCAGTCTTTACATCCCTAGGACATAAACAATATATAAATATAACTATTTAATTCAAATTGAGAACAAGGTTTACAATGATAATCTAAAAAACATGAACATACCAAGAACAAGATCTGCAGCAAGCATTGTATGATTGAAAAATTACTCAAAAGTATAGTTGTCAAATCTTGAATCATATCAAGAATCAATTTTTTTTTTTTTTTTTGGTATCTTGTATCATAAGATACACAAACATTTCAAAAATTAATAAAATGCTATAATTTTATATGATAAACACCCTGAAAATTAATAAAATACTAAAATTTCATAAAACAATTATATCAATATAAATAAATTAAAGCATTCATGCTCATTCACCTCTTACTCATTATTTTTAGTATCTTTTATATTATTTTTTGTATCTTCAAATTGGATTCCATTACCCTTTTTTGGTCAATTATGATAATTGATTGAAAGAAAATCTAGAATATTTTCAGTTTTAATCATCTTTTCTTTTTTTTCTTTTTGGTGTGTGTGCGCGCGCGTATGTATCTAACAACATAAGCACTTTGAGAAATAGTGCTATAGCCTAGATGTCTCTCATTCAAATGATGATAAAATCATAATACTAATGATGATTGTTTTCCTCGTTTTCAATTTTTATGTATTTATATTTTTCATTTTTTTTTTACTCTTTATACCATGTATGACATGGTCTTGTATGAAATCTTCTATTTTGTATTTCTCAATCATTTATATTTGTTAATTATATAGTATTCAAAGGTCGTAATATTGCACAAAACTCTCACTTTTTGTAGGGCCTATGAGAGGTGACTAGTAGGCCGCCTTACCTCTAATTTTTTTTTTGGACAGATTGATTCTCATATTCAAACCCAAAGCCTATTGCTTTTAATGGAAGGAACTTGCCATCGCACTAAGGCCTGACCAGAGACTCGATCTAGTGAAATTTCTAGGTTTGACTAGCCTAAAAAACATATCACCTAACACAAAGCAACTAAAGTTATGTCAAAAAGAACAAAGTTAGCAAGCATATCAAGATGGCACCCATTGGGATGTTACGTACTCCCCCCCAAAAGAGATTTGGTACTCAAAATCACACTTGTTTTCCTCAAATTCAACTCAGTCCAACATAAAAAATCTCCAAATCTGAGATCATTACCTACCAAAAACATAAAGATCTCCAGAACATTGTTAGAATCAGCCTAAGATCCAAGCCTAGACTTCACTCAAAACCTACTGCTCTGATATCATTCTGTCACAAAACAAGACTTAATCTGGTGAAATCTCTAGGTCTGACTAGCCTAAAAAACATCACTCACGCAGAGCAACAAAACATACATCACATCCTCAAATTTGGTAAGCATATCCTCCAGCACCCATTGGGGTGTTGCAATGCTAATGCCCCAATTAAATTAGCTTTATTATGAGGAAAAAAAAAATTTAAGAGCTTATAAAAAAAATTAAGAACAAAAAACAAAAAAATGTGAATACAAATAATGTAAACTAAGCATGACAAGTGCATTGCCTGAAACATTACATATCAAAATTACTTATCATAGTGTAAGATGCGTATGTTGTATCGTGCGATACACTAAGATTTATGATAGACTTATAAGATACATATCAAATTGGTAACAAATGTGAATCACATAATTTATTGTAAGACATAATGTAAACCAAGAATGACAAGTGCATTGCCTGAAACAATACATATCAAAATTACATATCATACCTTAAGATACATATGTTGTATCATGTGATACACTAAGATTTATGATACACTTATAAGATACATGTCAAATTGGTAAAAAATGCGAATCACATAATGTGTTGTAAGATACTAACAAGTAATAACTATGACTCAAATCATGAAAACTGAAATTAAAATAAAAAAAAAAAAAAAAAACTAATGGTACACTTACATCTATTATTTTGATCAAACATTCAACAACCTCAACATTGAACAACAGGAATTTGATAATAGAGTGTGAAATCCAAAACAAGCACAGGTAACTTCATAAGTAATACTAAAATTACAAACTCTTTGTTTGCCAATTGATCAAGAAAACATTTTAAATTGGTAGTTGACCAATAAGTCCTTGAAAAGAATTCAATGTCTGATCATACTCCAAATAATTGGTTTCAACCATTTATTATTCATATCTGCAAAGAACTATAGACTGACTGCATGTATCTGAGTTCTGAAGCTTTTTTGCTTCTGTTCACTGTACTCCCCAACACAACCAAAATTTTACCATTATTGTCGAAGAGAGTTCCTAAGTTGAAAGTTAATGTATATTTGCATATGAATTACAGCAAGCTAAAATATGGGTAAAAAAGAAAAACCTAATTATATGAGATTTAACAGAATGCACTGTACCTTCCAGTTCTTAGCATTAGATGCTTAAGAAATCCAGCATGAGAGTGAACATTGTAAGCAGAAATACCCAGTTGTGGATCTCTCCAACAATCTTGGATAGCTGCAAGAACCTATATATCAGAAATGCAAGTCAAAGAGGCCAGAAAGAACAAAATATTTCTGACATGGTAATAAACTAATTTGTCAAAGAATTAAGTATGCTGCCAATATCAAGTCAAAACAAATATAAAGGTGTAAGTTTCTAGCTAAAAACAAGTACAAGAAGAAGACAATTGCGTAGGAAGTAAAGAAAACCCAAAATTGATATGAGCAACAAACTCAGTGACATTGAACAATTGACTTGAGAATTCTTACAAGTCACTTTTTTGTTCATTTTTTTTAAATAATTCTTACAAGGATGGTAGCTTGAGTGGATGGTAGCTGCAGGGAAGTTTTCTTTTTCAAATCTATTTGATTTTATTGCTCATTGTAATTTTAGATCGCCTGCATAACCTTCAGCTAGTATACTTCCTGTGTACTTGTTGATTCTTTTTGAATAAATATTATCACTTATCCAAAAAAAATCCTACTAACTTCCAAAGACCTTTTTTATAAATAAAAAAAAATCTTACAAGTGAGGAAGGGGTGATTCAAACCTTAATTCTCCTCATAAGGGCAACTAGGCAATGCCATTGAGCTACAAAGGCTCTTTGCCAATCCTACCAAGGACTTTAACCAAGTGAAATGCCTTAATCCACTGTCGAGCAGTGTTTGGGGGGTTAAGCTTACCACCTCCTAACAAGTAGATGTCATGGAATGTAGACTTCTCCAAATTTTATTAAGTAGACAACTCTAGAGGACAACTTAGATTACTCTAGTGATTTATCATCTATGTATAATAAACGTTGGGTGCCTTGCATCATAAGAATGGCATGCCAGTAATACAAAGCAAATTTACAAATGGGAAATCCTCAAATGTGATGATATGGGCAAGTTAATTTATTTGGAATATAAATCACATATCCAATTCAAAGTGTCTGCAGGAAGAGCATACAAGCCTCTAATATTACGGGGAACAAAAAAAAAAAAAAGATGAGATACCATATTGGCAGGTTCACTTTGCAGTAAGCACTTGTTGACATTTAGAACCTTATCAAAAAAGCCAGGAGCATGCAGTCCCAGGGCATAGCTCTCACTACCATCTTGTTTCTCTAATAATAATTCTTTAGGTAGCCATTCTTGAGTGCCAAATGAGAATTCCATCTGCAATAGCAGGAAAGTAGCATCTAAGATATTTTTAAAATTTTGAACCAATCTATTTATATACTTTTTTCAATAACAACAAAGTACACAGCAGTTATGAGTTCTACAGTTGGTATGAAAATCAATTTGGAGTGAATTACATACTCAGGATTAGAACATACAACATATACTCAGGCCAATGTATATCACTGGTAGAGGTAAATTCTGTTTCTATGCTTATGAATGGTGTGATTGAAATAGGAAAAACAAAAATAACATGGCTGGGTATTGGCGTACTTAAGACATCAGCTGTTAATCAGATGCATAGCACTCATCATGAAAAAGAGTGTAATTGTTAACATAATTTATGCTTATAAAATCGTCTCAATGTCTAGGTTAAGAATCACTACATTTCATTTTAAAACTCTGACATAATTTTCATTTAATTGATTCAACAAATGAATTAGTGATCAATTAATGAGCCAATACACAATAAAACAAATGAAAGCATTTCATTTGAACGTTATGGGCATATCTTGCTTGAGGCTATAACACCTAAAAAGAGTACAAGTTGAGCATGTATGGCTGAGTGCTATAATTTTTCCAGTACAATCTTAGTGACAATCGGCAAGAATCTAGCACCATTTATGGGTTGCTTTTATACTGCTAAAGAAAGAAGAAAAATAGTAGAATCATTGCATGTGACCAGATCTAAACAACAAAATTAATAAGGTTCAGATTCTGTCCTAACCTTGTTCCTATAATGGAACTGGATATCACAGGGAACAATTGGCTTCATGATGTTTAGGGATTCCAGTTCCTCACAAGAAAACTTCCCAACATGCATCACCAACTCACGGACTTGTTGTTCCTTAGCTCTAAGTTGAGCCTCATAAGACAAATTTTGTGTTTTGCATCCTCCACAATAAGAAGCATACTCACAAGGGGCATCCACAAAGTCCCAATGAGGAGATATTGTCTTTACCTTAGTCACCTGTACATTTTACAAAATCAAAAAAGAAAAAATCCTGTCACTTAAAATTTTCAAAAGCAAAAGAAGAGATTGATTCAATTGAGAGAATGAAAGACAAAGAACGATACATAACTCCCTAGCATGTCATTATAAGCACATTCACATAAAAAAAATTAAAAATTAAAAAAAAAAAAAAAATAGAACTGATACAAGTGGCACCACTACTGAAAGTTGTGTATGCCACCAGCATTTCCAATGAGGATTTGTGACGTGAAATTGTTACTAATACTCTTGTTTCTAAAGCCATGTTAACTTTTATAAATTTTATCACTCACCCACTCACACACACACACAACTTAAAGTCCCAAAATTTGGAACCAAATCAGCAAATAGAACAAGACCCAATTCGTCATTTTTTATTGTCTGAGCTACCATAAATTTTCTTCTAATTTTCCTTCCTTCCAACCCAATTTAGCATACACAAAAAGACCCATTTCCTCTCTCAATTTCCTAGGTAGTTAGCACCCATACTTAAAACTAAACTTAACCGTTTCACCAACTTAAACATAGAATCCAACCCAACAACACTTGAGCTGAAATGATATCACTTACTCACACACACACACACACACACACACAAAACTTAAAAGTTCCAAAATTTGGAACCAAAACAGCAAATAAAACAAGACCCAGTTCGTCATTTAGTATTGTCTTCACTACCAAAAGCAATAATATTAACAACATTAATAATAGCAATACCTCAGCATAGTTGTCCTTCTTGCGAGTGACACGCCCAATGAAACGCTCACCGGGGAGTGCACGGTCACACATGACAACGAACCCAGTGTCTGCCACCTTGCACAAACCCTTCCCTTTGAAACCAAGTGACTCGCACACCAGCTCCAACGTCTGGCCTCGCTTCGGGAAGTATGACTTGTTGGGCTTACTGGGCTGTTGTTGGACCTGGACCTGGACCTGAGCCGAGTCTTCGGGGAGTGAGGCCTGGGAAGATAGTGAGGAACGGAGAGTTCGGAGAAAGGGGCGCGTGGTGGTGGTAGTGGTCAGGTGCCTGAGCATGAGGCCGTGGCTTGGCATAGTCGCCATTTTAGTTTTGGGGACTCTCGGAGGGAAGTGATTAAGAAACAAGCAAGATGGTGTGTTTTTTGGTTTGGGATAGAAGGGTAGTTTGGTCATTAAGGAAAGTCCAAAGTACACTTTGAGAGGCAAACAGAACACCCATTCCAAATAACAATAAATATCAAAAAATTTAGTTAGTTGTCACGTTTTAAAACAATACTAAAAACTAGCATTTCGAGTGTCTAAAACTCGAGTTCCAAGATAAAACTCGAGTTTTTAAGTCTTGATTTGTAAGCGGATGGGTCTGATGTGGAAAAAAATCCACGTGGAATTCGAGTTTTAAAGACTTAAGTTCCATAAATTGCAGAAAAACGCTGCTATAGGGCTTTAAAACGTCACTATAGGGCTTAAAAACGCCACTATAGGGCTCACTGAACCTGGTATGGGATGATCACACTTATAAAAAAAAATTTGCAAGAAAACGCCGCTATAGGGCTTTAAAATGTCACTATAGGACTTAAAAACGCCACTATAGAGCTCCCTGTATGGGGAAATTTTTTTTACATAGAACTCGAGTCTTAAAGACTCGAGATCTATGTGGCATTTTCAGTCCAAGTCATCCAGCCAAACACTCGCAAAACGAGTCTTTAGGACTCGAGTTTTAATATGGATCTCGAGTTTCTAAAACTCGAGATGCTATTTTTCTTAAAACTTTGAAACGTTGCCTAACTTACTACATAGTTGCCCCTCACACTGCTAGTCTGCCCATTCCCCCAAGGCAAACATGTTAGAACACCCTTTCCAAATAACGTTGGATTTCTAACAATTTTGTTAGTTGCCCGGTTTTGAAAGTATGTGTGAAACTAGCATCTCGAGTTTTAAAAACTCGAGATTTAATTATAACTCGAGTTCGCTATTTTTGTGATACCCTTACGTGGACAAATTTTCCATATGGAGCCACGTAGAAATCGAGTTTTTAAGACTCGAAATCTGCACACCATTACCCAAAACACAAAACCACAGCACTTTCAAATGGCTCATTACAAAATCCTCAAAAGTTCAAACACGGAAACACAATCACCCTTTCACTCCGCCCTCTCAAACTCACTCTCAAACTCACTCACTCACTCACTCACTCTCAAGCAATCATAGCCTAGTGCTGAAGCAAAATCCTAGCCCACTGTCACGAAGGTAGTCACTCTCAAGCAATCGTAGCCCACTGTCACGAAGGTAGTCACTCTCAAGCAATCGTAGCCCATTGTCAACGCCATTCGTAGCCCATCGTGCCGAAGGTACTCTCTCTTTCTACTCAATACGTTGTCGTTTTTGCTTCTTAGATTCCTCTGTCTCTCTCTCTCTTTCTCCAATTTTAGATTTTGGAATTTCATGATGTGACCTAGGGTTTTTTGTTTTTCAATTTTGGATCTGTTTGGTTTTTTTTTCTTTTTTTTTTTTCTTTTTTTTTTTTTTTGGTGTTCTAAGAATATGGTTATGTGTTGGCAATGACATTAGTTTTTATGTGATTGTTAGAATTGAAAAAAAAAAAAAAAAGTGTTATTTCAAGGAAACCCAAGTACCCATTTTTGGATTTGATTCAAAAATGGCATTTTGGAACTTTGATTCACTTTTGAGGCAAACATTGTTGATGTTTGATGGTCTTTCATGGTATGGAAATGCAGTTTAAAATGTAAAGAACAGTGGAGCAAAACTTTTTTAGATTATTGGTATGGTTGCAGTTTCATGTCTTTTGCTGATCTGTTCCTGGACTGGGATATAAGCAACAATTTTGAGCCATGCTGCTATGCTTATTTCCTATTGTTAAACTAGTTGATTAATAGAAGCTTGTTGTGAAACTTGTTGTTAGATTAATTAATTTATAGAAACTTGTTGCAAAACCTATTGTTAGAAAATAGAATAATTAATAGATACTAAACTGTGTTAAGGATGGTTTTTCGTCTTTCAATTTCGGATCTTTTTGGGTTTTGGTGATTCATGTTTGGTTTCCGAGAAAACTACTGATGACAATACCACTGGCTGAAAGTTAGCTGTAAAATCCAGATAATATTATTGTTGAGGGCATCATTGAGTAAGGCACAAAAAGACATGGTTTACATGTCTAATTTTTTTTTGATAAAATGTGTGTAATTGTTATTGTCTAGGTCTGAATAATGAATAAATTGAAGTCTAATTACGCAGGTGCCTAGGTTTGCCGACAAACAAAACTCCAAAATTGTGATTTTGAAAGCTAGCCATATAAGTATATAACCACTACAGTTTTAAAAGAAAAAAAAAAAAAAAAAAAAGGTATTTGCAATTAGTTTTCAAAGTAGTTTTAGACTTTTAGTACTCTGTCCCTTCAATTGAAGGGCTCAATCTTTTGGGGGAAAATTCAAAAACATATAATTATTGAAGTAGAAGTGTTTGAGATATGGGCCCAAAAGCTTGCTGTATTATATTGTGGTCCTAAACCAGGTAAAAGGACCTATGGTTCTTTCCTGTCAGATTTATTTTTGTACAATTTTGTGAGGTCCTTACTCCCAAGCAAAGGGCCACCTTTTGATGATGGAACTCCAAATCAAAGAGGTCTGAGCAGGCCACAAATCTTAGGACTTGTTTTGGACTTAATTAGATTTTTTAATAGGCCCATTTTTCTACCAATCAACCCACTTGAAGTCCGTGTATTATTTTTAATATTTTACATATATGACGATTGATAAAACACTCCTGAATCAATGAAAGTGGATTTTACACTCATGGTCCATGGGAAAAGATCAATGAAAGTGGATTTTAGCTTCTATTTTCCCGGATCGGGGTAATTTTTACTGGAGACACTTTGTCAACTTATCGTGTGGAAAGCTTTTTGAAGGAACCCCTAAACAGGTAATCTTGGCTTGCATTCCTAGTCATGCCCTGTTCCAGAGATTTGATATCTATAAACTGCGCTTTTACTATGACATCTATCCTTTATGACTATATATTTAAAAGTTGAAGAATAGATGTTTTAGATTTGTCTGTTAATAAAGTTGAACAAGAGGTAACTAATCTGTCATGCAATAGGGTATTGATTACAGTTGAAAGTAAAATCATGGTCTTTACATCTTATCCATTTAGCTTTGCTTAGAATATTTATGTTTTCTTTTTCGTTTCTAAAATTTAAATATTTGAATGTAAAATTTTCTGTTACTGTACTATTATATATATATATATATATATATATATATAAAGTGGAAAATGCATTTGATGTGGTGTGAGCTTCACAAATATATAACTGAACGTTTTACATGTCATGAGAAAGAAATATTTAAAATTTATGTTGTCAGATATTGAAATGCTGAAGTTGTTTGGTTGTATTGCTAAAATATGTTCTTTTTGACAATTTAAATGTCATTTTAATCTTGTATATATATATAATTTTGAAGGTGATGGAATGAAAATATATGTAGTCTTATCAGACATTGGCTCAGAAAAATTGGGGTTTTCATAACCATTTTAGTTGTCTATACTCTACATTGCATTGCATAACTTGAACCGTCTTGCTCTTTTCTTATCTTTGGTAGTCTTCCTTGGCAAATTAAAGCTGCAACTCAAGACCCAATAGTAACCACTAACCTTAATTAATCAATTACTATACATATTTACGCATCTCTTATTTTTTTATATGCATATTTTATGTTTATTTTAAGTTTCCAAAATAAATAACAACTATCAAAATCTTTAAAAACATATATAAAATCAAGGGGATTGCTTTTTCCTTTTTTTATTTTATTTATAATAAAAATATTTTTTCCTCCCAACACAATGAGGACATGCATGCAAAAGTGTCCCTGGCATGTCTGACATAGATACACCAGGGATTTTAGGGTGTCCATGCTTCTTAGAGAAAAACTCACGATGAACATTTGAACTTCTTAGTAGCAGTTAGTTTGACTAAGTGAGATCAGTTTATTTTCCTTGAATGTCTTTAGTTTTCTGAATGCATTCATGTGGTTCTCTAATTATGCAAATTGATAATTCTAGTAGCGAAAATCCTTGAAAACTCGAGGAAAATTGGAACCCATTGGAGAGTTCTCTTTCTCCAGGCACTTGATTCTTTTCTTTCTTCACCCTTGCAAAGGTGGCTTCCTTTGAGTAGAAGCTGACTCGTTCAAAATCCTTGCACTGCTGCACATATCCCAATTTCCTAGATTTTAGGCTTAAAAAAAAAAGTGAAGCAAAGTGTGAGGAAGTTCACCAAAAAGGATATAATACCTAGAAGGCAAATCCAATGCTAAGGAATGTTCTTAATTAAAAGAACCATTGTACAAGCCCCAGATGGTTGCTGCCATGTGATGAGTTAGGCTAGTGGTTTTAGAAAAATAGTGAAGAGTAATAGTTTTTTTAATTCATCCTTTTTCTTTTCTCTGCTATGCAAGCAATAGAAGGAGTTTCATAAGTACAAGTAACCCAACCTGTGAAAAGCAATGCCCAAGCATCAAGCTTTAAGAATGTACCACTAGGCCCTGGCCCACCCAACTGGTTATTATCTGAGTTGGACTGTCTCAGTTAAATTAGTACGCGGATGCTTAAAAGTATTCAGATTCAGGGAAACACGACTTGAGCACTTACGGAAATAGTTGAAGCAGCTCAAAGAAGTATCAAGCTTGGACTCTGTCCACTGAGAATATCTAACAACTAGACTTGACTTCAAGACTAGACCATGCAACTACTCCTACCATCCTTTCCAGGTTGACAAATTGACCCAACTTACTAGATCCAAGTGAGTGAGAGCCACACGTTAGTAGGCATTTATTCAGCCAAAGCAGCCATCACTTCACCTTCACAAACAAAATCCGCTTTCTGAAAACTTTATCAAGGTCCAAACAATCCAAAAAACACACGACGCCCATTATTCATATAGTAGACATGAGTTCAATTTTTTGACAAGGGGCTAACATGAAAAAACATTGGAGGGACAAGAAAGTGGCGCAGGACAAAATTAAAACTGATGCAACACCAAAATTAAAGAGCAGAAAAATAAAATAAACTAGGACCCACACCTAGGCAATTTGTCCAAAACTCTAACAATTAACTCTGATTACTCAAGAAAATGATAAAACAATATTGAACCCTAGGCTCCTTTAAAAGAGTTCCAAACTTATTATCTTAGGCTGTGTTTGGTTCCCGTAAAATATTTTCCGGAAATGTTATTTTCAGAAAAGGAAAATATTTTCAAATGTTTGGTTGCATTATGAAAATTGTTGTAGAAAATATTTTCATGTGTTTGGTTCTATTCTGAAAATACTATTTTCCTACAAATTTTTCACATTTTCTCAGCTATTTTCTCAGCATCCAAACAAATTTTATTATAGAAAATTTCAAAATCACAGCCAAATCCCAATCCACAGAACAAATCACAGCCAAATACCCATCACTTGCAACCACCAACAACAACCCACAACCACCGAAATTTATACCCACCACCGAAACAACACCACACACCATCGAAACTCCAATTCAACCCACGACAGCAAACTCCGGCAATCAAAAGCCACAACCGATGGCAAGCAAGCAAAACCCACCACCACACAACAGGAAAACCACCAAAACACCACCACCCACACCACCACAACAACAACAAAAATCAAAATCACACAGAAATCAAAATCGCACAAAGAGAGAGATCGGTTCGTGGGTTTCCGGCGAAGTCGAAGGCTCTGGGTCGCCAGCAAAGTCGAAGGCTCGTGGGTCGAAGGCTCTGGGTTCGTGGCGTGATCTGGGCTCTGGGTTCGGCGGCGAAGTCGAAGATTGGTTCGTGGGTTTGTGGCGCGAAGGCTCTGGGTCGCCGGCGAAGTCGAAGGCTCGTGGTCACTGGCGATGGGCTCTCTCTTCTTCCTCTCTCTCTCTCTCTCTCTCTTTCTCTCTCTCTCTCTCTCTCTTTGCGCGCGAGCACGATCTCACTCTCACTTTCTCTCTCTCTCTCTCTCTCTGTTTTTCGAAAAATGAGATTTGAAGGTAAAATAAAAACGGAAATGATTTTACACCCAACACACGGTCAAACTGAAAAGCATTTTCGGAAAATGTATTTTTCATGTGCAACTAAACACTCGCATTTACAGAAAAGCATTTTCGGAAACCATTTTCACCCAAAACAAACGCACCCTTAATAGGAAAAGAAAATAACTATGTTGGTTGGCAAGTGCCTTCCACCAAAAGTGACAAGTTGCGGATTCGAGTTTGGAGATAAGTCTCTCCAAAAAAAGGGAGGAAGTTTCTAACCAATCATGAATCACCTCTCTAAGACCCCACAAAATGCAAGCTTTGTGCATTGGGTACAAGGAAAAGAAATAACCAAGAAAATGAATTAAATTCCTAAACTAAGAAAGAAAAAGAAAATAACAATTACAAAAATAAAAAAAATTCTTGATTAAGCCTTAGGCTTAACTAATAGGTTCCATCCATAAGACCAATGAGCTTTCCCCTTGCACCAAAAATTAGAAGGAAAAAAAGAAAAAGAAAAAGAAGAGGATTAAGATCTTAAAAACTCCATAGAATTTTTGTAATCATATCCATTCATATAATTCGATTTCAGTGCAAAATATGCTGCTGGTTTATAAGTTTTAGCCCATTAGCAATTTTAGTCCTTAAAACTAAAAGTGATTACATTTAGTTCTTAACAATTTATAGTGATCGGTTCTATCCCTTTAGAAAGATAAAGTGTCTGCCAAAAAGAAAGATAAAGTGATATTTTTCAGTAAATAAAGTGATATTATTAGTAACTACCAAATTGAAAATGATCATATAAGTCCACCATTCGAACTCAGAGAAAAGTAATCTAATCACCGCTTGCCACATGTCTAAATTGTGTCGAAATGTGTGACTTTTTGACATCCCCCCCCCCCAAACACCAATCTTCTTATAACAAAAAATTCATTAATGAAATTTAGTATAATGTTTTACTTGATTCAAACATTTAAAATCATTGATTGAATTAGTTATCTCAACCAAAATTATGGCAAAATATAATCTAACAATAAAATATTTACAACATTGATTACAAACATCACTCACCTTTTTAAAGACTCCACTTAATGTGTCATCCTTCAATATTGAAGTTGAGCTAATTTTCCTCTCTTCGGCCTTGCTAGGGTTAGTGTTAATTAATAAGTTGAAACAGCTTCGTAAGTATATTTTCCATATAAAAATCGAAAGGATCTAATTTTCAAATTTATAAGTAAAACCTCTTGGAATAGGTAAAACTCTTTCGATTAAAAGTGCATTGCGCAAGAATCAAATCGACCATTTGTATGATTTTTTGATAAAAAGAAATCACAAAAAGGGTATGTTGCTGACATTTTTTGAAACGATTAAAAATCACCGAAGTAATGTCTAAACCTAATGATTCAAAGAAACGATAAAGAATCCTGGGACAAGGAAATACCACTTTCAGTTGTCTCAATAAATAGATTCTAATTAAGAATCAAAATAGATTCTAAAGACAAAAAAAGGTGCGTGGTTAGAGATCGCTCAATAAACGAAATACCTAAAGTAAAGGGTTTCCTTGGGTTATTAGTGAGTTATCCAACTTGAGTTATGAGGATGCGAATACAAATGATTTTATTTTCTTTTTCGGATAAGAATAAGGAATAATAAAAAGTACTTAACTCATATTTAATTGATTTGATTATTTTATGGATCCATTTGACATTACTAATTAAAAATTTCAAATTCGATCCATAGACATAATTTCGAATTTTCTTGAGCCGTATGAGGAGAAAACCTCTTATACGTTTCTAGGGGGGGTATTATTCATCTACATCTATCCCAATGGGTGGTTTATCGAATCGTTGCAATTGATGCTCGATGCCGAAGAGAAGGAAGAGCTCTTCGAAAAGTGGGCTTTTATGATCCGCTAAAGAATCAAACCTATTTAAATGTTCCTGCTATTCTATATTTCCTTGAAAGGGACACTCAACCTACGGGAACTGTTCATGATATTTCGAAGAAGGCGGGAGTTTTTATGGAACTTTGCCTTAATCAACAGATTAAATTCAATTAATGAATAGAACAAAAGGGGGGGGGGGGAGTATATAAAAGGCTATACAAAGTTATATAAGCCCCCTCTTTTGTTCTATTCATACCTATTTATTATTACTACCAAAAAATGTCTGCTACTAAAAAATGTCGTCTTCTATAACGACAAAAATTTATTTTTATTTTAGTGATAGAACCATATTTCTTTTGCCTTACAATAAATAGATAAAGAATATAATATTAGAATATGAAAATTGATAGTAAAATTGGATCAATAGAAGAATAACAAATAATTTAAAATAAATGGATCTATAGAATTATAAAAATAAGCTTTTTTATGAAAAAGAATAAGCTTTTTCTAATTTTTTAAAAATATTATATAATTATGTTATGTCTTTTTCTCTCTATACTCTATAGCACCTACATATACTATAAATATAATTAAATCAAAATCAGATTAACTTTTTGTACACGCCTAAATTTTAAAGGCTAGATAAGCTTCTTATTTTCTTTTCTTTTCTTTTTTTTTTTTTTTGAGAGAAAAATAAGCTTCTTCCTGAACAATTTTAGTAGTTTTTTACAAATAAAAATATCATGATCAGTAACCTCCATCAAACTTATGTTCACAATACTTACATTTCAAAAAAAAGCTCGTTTGTACAAAAGAAAAAAAAAGTGAGATTTAAAAAAAATAAAAAAATGACAAAAAAGAAAAAGAAAATAACTCGAGTGTTTGAAACTCGAGATTCTCAAAAAAATATTTGAACAAGAACTCGAGCATTTAATTCTCGAGATCAAAAAAGCTCAATGCTCTGTTTAGGCCGAGAGATTGCTCTGTTTTGCTTTGTTTTTTCCAGTGGAACTTGAGTTTCATAGACTCGAGTTCCACTGAAATTTTTTTTTTTTTTTTTTTTTTTGTTTTGCTCTGTTTTGCTCTGCTCATTCCTCAAACCAGAAACTGGGAAATTTTTTTGCTGTTGGAAAATTTTTTTTTTTTCCTGGACATACAGGCAAACCAGAAACTGAAATGTGTGCATGCACCTGCTGAGAAACAGAGATAGAGAAGCTGAGAATGTAATCCATAAACACTCATTGAAAGGCAGAGAAACTGAGAATGTAAATGCACTTAAATTACATCAAAAGGCATTCTCAATAGGCACCAACTATAGAAACTGTTACGCTCTCTGCATAAACATAGTTTTACAATGCAAATGCACTTACATCGCAGCGAAAGGCATTCTTAATATATCAACATTCTAAACATGTCCAACCACACTTAATTTGCAGTTCTAACCATACTACTCAAATCACAATCTTCATAGAGGTACATTGGATAGAGAATTACAAGTACATTAAACAAAAACCAAAAAGTTCACATAGAGCCAATACAACGTAGTCACTTTTCCTAAGATCGGCGGTCCGCACGACAAAAACGTCGTCCATAGAAGCATGCCTGAAAAACGTAGAGTAATCACGTTAGGAGACAAGATAGTAAACATTAGGTAAACATTGAATGAACAACAATTATTTAACCGATGCATAACTTTTTGCCATCTACCTACCTAGTGTGGAACATGACCGCTTGTGGAAGCGCCACGGGACTACAGACATTTTCTGCGGTTATGCCCAGAAGCATGACACAGTCCACATGTCTGCTTGGGTTGACTCTCTATCAAATTTGCGTCCTCCTTCTGCCATCCCGGTTCTCGATCCTTATTCCTCACTCCATCCATCTCATTCCTTATTCTTGATTTCACTGATCGACCTTTGGCCCGCAACAATGCTGGATTAGGCAACCACTTTGGCCCCATGGGATCCCTCCACAATGACTGTGACTTAATAACCACAAATGCATGCTCATAAGTGTTAAGGGCATTGTTCAAACCATAACATGGGTGAATATATGTGGTTGAATCAATATGTAAATGGTCACATACTCTAATTGCATGTGAACACGGAATCCCTATGTTTTTCCATTTCTCACAACTACATGTTCTTTCCCGTAACCGAACTTCATAACTGTGGTTTCCCCCTCCTGCGCTACACATGTTGAGTTGGGTAACTACTTAAAATATCAGCTCTTCATTGCTAAATGGCTTGAAATAGTGTTTCTCAGATTTACACTTATTTCCATCCCACGTGGATAAGGCATATTCACTCAATTTCTTACCCTCTGATAACTCATAATGGTATTCTTTGTGCTGGTCGTGGAAATATTCAACAAGTTTATTCCAAGTGAACTCAAACAACGCGGCAATAGAAAGGCCTTGTGCACCTTTCAATACACCATTGAAGCACTCTGATATATTGGTTGTCATTGCCCCAAAACGTCTCCCACCATCATGTGACTGGGTCCACATATCCATAGACTCGCTTATTAGGTATGTGTATGGAAGATAATCTTGATTCTTTTCCTTGCCATCCTTCCCCGTCACCTTCTTCTTATTCCTAATGGCCTCAATTTCCACCTCCTTAATGGACTCTATTATGGTATCAAATTTAACTATCTGACTAGCATATCCCGCTTTCAACGCCGCTAACTTTAGAGTCAAGTTCTGAAAATGGGTATTGAAGTTGCTAACAACATGTCGAAGGAAATATCTATGAAATACTCGTGTTCTTCCATCATCCCCTCTAGGCCAGTTTGCAATAGCGTTTTTGATACCGAGATGTCGGTCAGAAATTATGCAAATGCCTTCGTCAAGTATCACGTGGCCAATCGTTTCTCTGAGGCACTGTAAAAACCACCTCCAACTGGACCCTGACTCATAATCCACAACAGTAAAGGCGAGAGGGAATACTTTGTTGTCAGCATTGGTTGCCATTGCCACCAACAACTTTCCCTGATATTTACCATACAAATGGGTCCCATCAATACTAATAACCGGCTTGCAATATTTGAATCATGATATGCATGGACTGAAAGACCAAAACACATAATGCAACAATACAGTGTCATCTTCATCGGTGGGTGTGATACGATAGAACACCTGGGTAGTCAAATCCTGATCAATATATGCCATTAGCAACTTTTGCAACATTTGGTAAGACTCTTCCCAATTCCCAAACATCTTCGCAATCGCCTTTTGTTTCGCATCCCATACCTTGTAGTAAGAAGGCTTATGGCCATTATATTTCGTCTCTATCATAGATCTAAGATGCTTAACTAGAGTAGTGTGATCCTCACATAACTTCTTATGGATGTTTGATGCAATAAAATTACAACTCATCATTCTACCATCATTTCGCATCCCAATCGGTATACACATGTGAGGACCCACATACACGGTGACCATCCAAGTATTGTGGAGATTAGGCTTCATAATTGCGCAGACATACCACTTTCATGACTCATGCACGCATTTCGCACAAAGTTTTTTCGTCGTCAACCTACTGATTATAAAATATTTGTTTTCCTTGAGGGCACAAATTGTTAATACGCGCTTCACCTCCACTTTATTGGTAAAAGTCAACCCTTTACACAAATTCATCCCCTCTCTCCAAGTAGACACAAATGACATCTCAATATGTGAAGGATCAACCATATTTTCCCAAGTATTTGCAGAGAATGACAACGCAGGAGGTGCGTAGGCAGGGATTGTGTTCGTAATGTTTTGGACACTAATAACATTGTCTGCATCAGGTTCACTACCGTCCAATGTCTCATCGTTATCAATGTCCCTCTCAAAGTCCTCAAAGTCCCGAAAGTCCCCTCTGTCAATCATGTCTTCATACTCATTTCTATCGGCAAAATCTTCACCGTTAATGGCAATATTCTCATCAACATAGTCGTCATCATCATCGTCATCATCATTGTTAACAGCAGTAGTCTCATCAACATAGTCGTCGTCATCATCATCATCATCATCATCACCATCGGCATGAACATCATCATCCTCTACATGTGTAGAATACTTATATTAAGCATCCAGAACCGTAACCTGTAAACTTGTGGTTGTTTGTTAAATATCCTCTTGCCAGACTGCACGCGGCTCCAACTGTATGTACAATTCAATGTTAGTTACTTCAGGTATTCTCTCCAACTTGTCAAATATGATCTTTACATGTTTGTCTGTTTCTATCGCCATATACTTGTAATTAATTCGGTGCTTCAGGATTTCATTTGGCATACGATAAGTAATTTGTATGTTGTGCACAGCAGGATTCTCACACAACTCTTCCATGACAATCTTCTTCAATTCGTCAAGGGTCTTCAACCTACGATCAATTTGGGTATAATAGGTCTTTATACCTGGCCCTTCAAATGGCAATCCCTTGTTCGCATTGGCATTCTTAAGCGAACCACCGTGGTATAGGATTATATCAATTTCAGCCATTGTAAACCTGTTAAAGTCAAGTTACTATATTAGTTAAATCACATAGTCGTAAAGTGGGGGAAAAAAAGTAATGTGATCTTAAGGCTGAACATATTCAAGCCAGATTATAGAGTGCCCCATTGCCCATTAATATCTAAAGGCCAAGATGTAAACCTTCTAATCCTAGTGGATGGAAAGACGGAATTATCTATTACTCCATTGTGTGGTGGCCTATAATGCCTAAAAGGGTTTTGAAAGAACTAGATGGGTAGAGGAGCATGATTACATACCCATTCATTACATTCATTCACTACTTATTTCATACCCAAAACAATGATGAATAAAGTCAAAAAAACTTGTAAGATCATGATAAAAATAAAAGCCTAGAAATGATAGATAAAATTTTGATAACAAAAACCATGCAAATAAATACTCAAAAAATTAACACTAACAAAACAAAGTTCTATAATTCACAATATTGGTAAATTAACTAAGTTATGTTAACTATCTACAAAATAAATAGTCAAACTCTTTAACCCATACCCATAAACAACTAATACCCAACTACAATGACAATCAAATTATGCAAACCCTTACCTGAGATATGAATTTGTTGAGAGGGAAGAGCAGTGAGAGAGGCAGTGTGGTGAGTGAGAGTGAGAGGCAATGTGGTGTGAGAGTTATGGGTGAGTGAGAGTTAGTGAGGCTGAGAGACTTAGTGAGGATGCTTTGTTTTTGGGTGAGAAGGCTGTGTATCAGGCTATCTGTGTTTATAGCACTTGTGTTATGCATGTGTTATTATATACGGGTTGAGTGTTATGCGTGTGAGTTTTTATTATTTTCCCCAGTGGAACTCGAGTCTATAAGACTCGAGTTCTATGCAAATTTTAATTAAATATTGTGAGTTCATATCACGTTTTTCCCTAAGAAAATCGAGTCTTAAATACTCGATTTTTATTTTGTACAAAACGAGTCTTTAAGACTCGAGATCTAGGTGGCATTTTTTGTCCAACTCAGCCAGTACAAAGCGAGCACAAAGCGAGTCTCTGAGACTCGAGTTTTAATGTCGATCTCGAGTTTCTAAAACTCGAGATGCTACTTTCCAATATTCTTTCAAACGTTGCCTAACTTACTATATAGAAGCCCTTCACACTGCTAGTCTGCACATTCCCTTAAACATGTTAGTAAACATTCTCAGGGGGTGTTTGGTAAAGTAATTTGAGAATTGTTGTTAGGAGTTTTTTGAAATACGTGTGGGTGAAAAAGTGTGTAATGTTGTTTAAAATGTGAAAATGTGAGTTTGAACTCACTCACCAAACAAGCCTTCAATAGTTTAAAAACAATTTGACATATTTATATAAAAAATGAAACATTTTTCAATAGTTTAAAAACAATTTGCATATTTATAAAAAGTGAAACATTTTAATAATTTAACAACAATTTTCATATTCTTCAAGTGAAATATATTTAATAATTTAAAAAAAAAACTATTTTCTAGAGTTTAAAAATGAAAAAAAAACTTTCTATAAAATATAGAGACAAAAATTATGTTTTAGCCTTTTATTTGGATAAAATATTATTTTGGTTCTTAAATTTTAGCAAAAATTTTCTTTTCATTCCTAAACTTTAAAAAAAAAATTATCCCTAAATTTTGTAAAGAGATTTTCTTTTTCTTCAATATATTAGAGTTAAAAAAAATAGAAGGAAAGAAATATTTTTTTAATAGTTTAGAGATAAAAAAAAAAAAAAAAAGTTTAAGGACATAAATTGAAACATTTTCAATAATTTAGGTTTTTAGGGATAAAAAAATAAACTTTTAGTAAAATTTAATATATATATATATATATATATATTAAACTTGAGAAAAATGTAATACTATGTGAGTGTTTGGATAGAAATTATCATCCTGCGTCTGCATTTTTTTTTTTTTTTTTGACCAGCGCCTCTTGCATTGTTCATGAGACATGAACAGTGCATTAAGGCAAATGAACAGTGTTTTGTAAGTGTGAACAGTAACGGAAAATTATTTTTTTATTATTTTCAGCAAAATAAACGGTATCTAAACACACCTTATATATCCATTAAAAAAAGTGATATTATAAATTGACAAAAATTGTGAGTTTCTGTTAGTTTAACTAGTAAAATTTCTCATGGTTAAATAAGAGATCTGGGGTTCAAATGTTTATTCCCAGCCTACACCAAAAAGCAAAAACCAATAATATTTTGGTCTGATACTAAAGAGTTATCATAAGGAGCGAACGATAAATTATAAAACCATCTCAAAAAAAAAATTGACAAAAATTATACCATAAGATTAATTTGGTTGCTTGTTGGCCCATAAAGGCCCATAATGTCATTCATTCATATTCAACGTTTTGGACAATTGGGCTTCTAGGCTCTAGCCTCCTTTCTCATCAAACTCAGACAAAAACGACAGCGTATCATTCCATCCATCTCATCCCCCAAATCTGAACCCAACATTAATCTGTGCTCACTTCTCAGCCGTTGGATCACATCTCTTGCCCACCTTATATATAACACACTTCCCCCAAAACACAAAACCCTAACCCTAATCTCTCACGCTGTGTGTGCTCGCCGGCGATTCCATCAGAGAAAGAAGAATAAGAAAAGCACTAAGAAGACTCATCCATGGGTAAAAAAATATCTCAACCCCTCTCTGAATTTCTCTTTATTGTATAATATTTGCTTAGATTTGGGTTCGATAATGGAGTAATTGAAATGGGTGTGTGAGCAGGTAAAGTTCACGGATCGTTGGCACGTGCCGGAAAGGTGAGAGGTCAGACACCAAAGGTGGCTAAGCAAGACAAGAAGAAGAAGCCACGTGGCCGTGCCCACAAGCGCATGCAGTACAATCGCCGCTTCGTCACCGCCGGTCTGTTTATCACTCTCTCTCTCTCTCTTACTTTTATTAAGGATTTGAGTTAAACCCATTATGTTTTATGTAACGTTTTACTAGAAATATGATGTCTTTTTGTTAGTTAGTTAAGTAGTTTTACAAATTAAACATGGTTTGTGTTCTGCACAATGTTCATATTTATGTTTTAGGGATTAAACCTAGTTTTAGGAGATTATGAAATGTAATTTGATGTCTTTTGTTAGTTAGATGTTTAATTTTACTTATTTAGTTGATGATTGTAAGTGTGAGTTTCTAGAGATTAAACATGGGTGTCATGTAAGAATAGTCTTAGGAGATCATGAAATGTCATTTGAACTTTTATATTATCAGTAGAAATGGCATTGGTGAATGCTGAATATGTATTTACAATGTGCCATCCGGTTCCATTTGATATATGGTCAGTATAATTATAACTGAAATGGATGTTCTGAATTTGAGCCATGTTATGTCATGCCATGTGGAGAGTTTGATAGGATTGAATGGCGGGGAAGAACATAAATGACGAAGTTTTGCATAAGTTGGTGGTTGATGTAATGAATTTATGGAATACCCTTAAAACACTAGAGTAATGCATTTCTCTCTGTGGGTTCATAAGTCATGACTCCGTGCCGGTAAGATGATTATTGAAATGCCACTGCAAAAAGTGTCTCCCAACCTATAGTCATCTTTAGGATCATGCACAATACATTCATACAAGCAGTGTAGCGTATGTGGTTTTTCAACTATCAAAGAAGCACCAAGTCCTAACAGAATTTTACCGATTAAAAAATGTGATACCCACCCTACAGATTGCATTGATCCGGCTCTTGTTACGTGAATTATAGACCAATCTTTAGTCTTATGGAATTACTTAATATCATCTAACTTGCTTTTTGTTGACGTTTCTATATCTAACTAGTCTGTTGCCAATTTTTCTGGGTTTAGAATTCTAGGCTTATAACATGTAGGTTTTAAGTGGGTCAGTTTATGTGAATAATGGATGGCTAAGGGTGGTTCACTATACGTAAGAATTTCATAGTGTTTCTAGTTCTGGACTGCTTTTGAGAGTCATGCAAAATGTGCCAAAGGTCTTTGGACCAAATGGCATCTCCTTCGTCATAAACACACCGTGGAAGATGAGATTATAGGTTCAATACCATACGGTTCTTTCAGTTTTATATAAGTGTCAACCGAAAAAAGAGAGCCTATATATGTTTGTAAGCTATATAACTATGGATTGACTCTTTTTTTGTTGGTCTCTTTTACAGTTGTTGGATTTGGGAAGAAGCGCGGACCCAATTCTTCAGAGAAGTAAGTGGCTTGGTTTTCAACGAGTTTTGTTTGTGGAGGCAGTGGTTAAATATGAAAAACTAGTTTCAAAGTTTTATATTTCGACTGTAGCCAAACTACATTTTAGTTTAGTATTTCTTATTTTGTGTGAACTTGTCTTTGTTGAAAACACTTCTGTGAGGTTTAAATTGACCATTACATAGCATGGGTTGATTTTTGAGTTTATTATTAGCATTTCTTTTCTTTTTCTTTTTCTTTTGTTTTTTGAATTTTCTTCAGCGGTTCTTGATTTTTTTTTTTTTTAAGAAATGTAAGGCCCAAAAACCGGAAATGGGCATGAAAAAAAAAAAAAAAAAAAAACCTCCAGCAAGTGAGGTAAGAGGGATTTGAACTCATCCTCTACACCTAAGACCAGAATTTTAATAAGGTTTAATATTAAAAAAAAAAAAAAAAAAGTAAAGTTTAGCGGAAACATTGGTCTATGAAATATTTTTAAAACTTTTATCTGAAAAGGAAAAAAAAATAATTAACATTTTTTTATATTTTTTATGAAAGTGGTGTCAAAAATTTTTTAAAATAGAAATAGTTTATTAACAATTGTCTTAAGGGCACAAGACCTAATTATCGTTTATCAGGACCTAAAAAAGAAATGTAAAAATAGTAAACTGATTGATAAATAAAGAAATGTAGAAAGTAGTAAAGATTAGTTAAATGTGCACAACTAACTTTGGTGGGATTAATGCGGTGAATTGGTGCGATAAGCACTATGCATGCTCTGTGGGCATGTGAAAAAACAAGAGTAGCGTGGGGAGCATAATCATTTGGAGCTGATTGCAGTAGGCCAAAGATTCCACTATTTTTATATGATGCAAAAGGTGAATGAAGTGGTTTTTTTTTTTTTTTTTTTTAGAATAAACGGCAGAAATTTATTTAAAGAAAGAAAAAGTTGTACAAAAATAAGGCAGGGAAAGCTGAAGAAGCCTAAACTAGCTACAGAGCTTTCCCTGCACCTAACAAAGGCAGCAGCTAAATGCAAGAAAACAACAAGGAAAGCCAAAGAAACAATACTATCTTACAATCTCAAGACAAGTTTTTATAATTACCCTCTAAATACTCAATAGCATGAGCTGCAGCAGACCTGGCTAGAAAAGAGGGGTCGGGACATGGAGTACCGTAGAGAGCCTCATTTCGCTTATTCCAGATCATCTAACTGGTTGTGAAAAATATTGCTATCTCTGGGTCATTTTTTCTTTGCATAACTTGATCAGCCACATTCACAAAAGAAAGATTTGTGGAATGAGACATGGTCCCCCATAAGCATGTGGACTTCCAAACCATATCAGAATATGTACAACTTAGCAGGATATGAAGTGGTTGAACTTGCTAGTTACTAGAACTATTTTTTATGATAGCATGGAAAGTGTGGTATAATCGAAACCACTGGATTTTCGAGAGCAAACATCGAGACCTTTTGTTAGCTTCACATGTTATCAATGTTGATGTAGTTGGAATTAATTCTAGATAATTATAAGCTTTTTCTAAGCCTACGATTTAAAATGAAAGAGGAACCATACAAAATCATGCATGGATGAATCTGTACATATTTTAAAATTAAGAAAAGCAATATATCAATTTACAGAAATAAAAAATGACGCGAGGAAAACTTTTTTTTTTTTAATCCAACTAAGTGTAATACTTGAGTGGACAGTAAAACATTTTACTTGTTTATTTTTTGACAAATTCAAAACATTAATCGACTAACATTTGGATACATATCCTTATCAAATTCTTCAATTTAAGAACCCAATCTATTGCTTCTGAACCAAAACTCCCTTCAAATTTGTTTTTAAGTGCAAATAAAATTTAACACTATTTAATGTTAACCACTGCCATGTTGCTGCCACTACTAGTCTACTACCATAACACAACTACGCCTCAATGCCATCAATATGTTTGTCATTGATATTGCTATTGTCTTTACTCTTTAGCTACTATTCTATCATTATCAATATTATGACTTGAAACAATTGTTGCTATCTTGTTATTGCAGATTATTATTATCAATTTATTATTTCTTTTAAAGACCTTTTAACCTAGTGACGCCTCCTACTCTTCCTTAAAGGGTCACAAAAAGATATAAATATATATATATATATATATATGTGTGCGCGCGCGCATTAACATCATGACATCACCATCACCATCAATATAATCATATTTCAATGTTACAACCTCCACAACTTTGTCATCAGTGCCATTGTTACTATTACGATTTTTTTATTGACAAACATCCTTCTATATTCTAAATAATTAAATACATAATAATATCATATAACTCATTTTTGGTGAAAAAAATAGAGCTCCCAACCACAGAGCAAAATGGATTATAAATTCAATATTATAATGTGTTTAGAATGAGTTTATTTTGCTTAAAAATAAATTATATATAAACAAGTGTAATGTTAAAACTTAAAAGAGTTGCACATAAATTAAATAAGCTTAAAAAAAAAAAGAAAAAAAAAGAAAAAAAAAAGAAGAAGAAGAAGCAAATTGCACAACCTCTCTAGAAGATTATCAAAATGACACTCCCTCAAACGTTTGCCTCCTATTAGAATGTTCCATTTCTATTTTAAAATCCTATCCAAATTATGAATGAAATGATACTCTCTTCCTTTAAATTATATAAATGACACTCTTCTGTTATGGCTTTTACAAATGAATAGTGGGAAACAAAATTTGATGTGTATTTCAGGGGTGTGCAGCCAACTCACCAACCCGACACAACTCAGCCCACTAGGTTGGGTCGGTTTTTAGGGGTGTGTGGGTTGAGTTGGGCTATTAAAAAAATTTTAATAGTGGGTTGGGTTGGGTTTGGGTTATAACAATCACAACTCGCCTAACCCGACTCGACCCACCTATATATTTAAATTTTAAATTATATATATTTAATATATATTTAAAACTACATTATATAATTAATAATTTTTTTATTTAATTTTTTCCACTATTCAGCTCCTCCTATATAAAACTCAATTACCTCGCAAACCCTAACAATCTTATTTCTCTCTCTGTCACCTCCCACTCACGCTCTCTCACTCCCTTCTTTTTTCTTTTTTCCTTTTTTATAACTGAGTTGGGATACTAGTTCATGTTTATTTTGTTTATTAACTCAGTTGGATATATTTTGTTTATAATTGAGTTAAAATACTAATTCATATATATTTTGTTTATCAACTCAGGTGACAAGCGAGATATATATTTTTTACTCATTTAATAATAATAGTAATAAAAAAATATTGTCCAACCCATGGGTTCAACCCAACCCAACTAGATCCATGTGAGTTGGGTTGGGTTGAACCTCTGTGATTGGTTGGGTTGAACTGGATTTTTTTTAACCTACCATGGTGGGTTGGGTCAAAAAATCCCATCAACTCTGTCACTCTGTGTATTCTATTGTGTATTCTGCACACCTCTAGTGTATTCTATTGTGGTAAAACTCTGTAACTTGTATAATGAGAAGTATATATATACACACAAATTCCTATAATGGCTATGACTAGTAGTGTTAACCTTAAGGACTTGTACAAGTAATAGTACAATGGGCATAAGTGGCTTAGTGGATGATTCTCAATGAAGATATCAACAAGTTTGTTTCAAAATGAGTCCAAATGAAGTTGTAAAGTCCCCTAAAAAGATGGTACCAGACAAAATGGTAGTTAATCTCAAATTGCGTCCGCTCATGAAAACATCATTATAGGTAATCGAACATCACTCCTCTCCTATTGTCACAACACAAAAACAATGGCGGACGAGAATGAAATACACACCTTGTAGAAGCTAGTGCAACCAAAGAAGCTCAAAGCTAGTGACGAACCTACAGTAGGGCAAGGGGAGCCATTCCCCCCCCCCCCCCCCCCCAAATTAAAAAAAAAAAAGCTGGTATATGTATATAATCTAAAAGAGGGTACTATGACTCTGAAGTGTGTACTGTGACTCTGAGCTTGTGAGACCGAAGTCTTTGGTCTGTGAATGAGTCAATAACTTTGTCTTTGTCACTTTGTGTGGTGTGGCCAATATATATGAGCTTGTGCTTATCTGCTTGTGATTTAATTCTTTGTGTGGTTGTGATTTAAGTCTTTGTGTGGCCAATAGTCAATAATCAGATTTCAGATAGCATTAATTAACTATTTAAGTCATGGCTTTAGCAAACATTCTAAAAAGTAGAAACTTTGTTGTCATGCTGCAGGTGTGGTTGTGTAATTGTGTTCCATTCTTTTAGAAGGCAATTCGTGAAGAAATTGATCATGCAAAGTTTTGCCTAATTGTTGATGAAGCTCGTGATGAGTCAATGAATGAGCAAATGGCTATTGTTATAAGATTTGTAGACAAAGATAGATTTGCTTGAGAACGTTTTAAAGTGTAATTTCTCCTAAAAATGAAAAAAACTTCAATTTTTTTACAAGCCTGAACAATTGATGGTATCATTAGTATCTTTAAAGTTCTTGGACTATGTGGCATTATTTATACAAAAGAAAAAAAAAATCAAGTACTATAAATTATTACACAACTTTTTTGCTACCATTGTGATGTGGTAGTGTGAGTAGTGAAAAAAAGTGGCGGTTTATGTGTAAATGATAAGCAACTATTCATAGTATGTCACATCAAAATTTGTGGAATTGTTCTTCTCAAAAAAAATTTTTTTTGTTGAATTGTTTGAAGTCCTAGAACCTCTCTACGATATAAAACCGATTCAATTTTATGGGATTGGAGAATAGTACAGTAATTTTGAATATTCTAATTTTTTTCCCCTTGTTTGAATCTTCTATAATCAAAATGATTATTTTTTGTTAGAATCTTTAAAACTGGTGGTGAATGGTGTTTTTTCAAGCCCAAACATCTATACTACTAATAACAGAATTCCTTATTTGGTTTCATCATTTTGCATACTAAAATATTCTCACACAAATTCTTAAATTCTCTAAAATACCCATATCTTTTAGTTAAATCATTTTTAATTTAAAAATACAAACTAGTTAAAAGAGTAATTTACAAATTTTTAAAAAGTTTCTAAGTTTTAGCCTTTTTCTTTTCTCTTCTCCTATCTGAATTACCACTTTTTATTTTAAATTCAAAATTTCAAACTTTTATCAACTTTCACGTAGAGAAAGATCTTAAAAATTAGGACATTATCTTTATCTCACTTTTAAACATTATTCCAGCTTACCTTACATCTTTCTTAAATAAATAAAAAATACTCATTTTATATACTGTATATTTTTAGATAGATGACTTCTCCTATTTGAATTCTAATGTATCTAAATGAGAGTTGGAAAAAAAGAATAAAGAGTTTTAGTTTCAAATAATTTCTTTCATTCATATCAGCTATTAACTTAAGTACAAATAACTAATTAGAAAGCACAAAAAAAAAAAAAAAAAAAAAAACTCATTTAAAGAAAGATTCTAAGAATTAAGACACTATTTCTATTTCCCTTTTAAACATTATAACACTAAATTTAAAATTTAAAATGAAAAATAAAAAGCAACTTTTTTGATGAACAAGAATTTTTATTCACAAGACAAACAGAACTACACAGAGGAAACAAGAGCCTCTTCCTTAATGGTAAGCTCAAAACAGGAAGGGCTGAAACCTACATCAAAAGAACCAAAAACATTATTTATAAATGACCACTTAGCTAGAGAATGAGCTGCTTTATTTGCCCCCCTAGGGATCCAGGCGACATGACAGCCAGGACTTAGAGACAACAAGTTGAGAATTTCATAGCATATACCTCTAATTCTCCAGGGAATCTGATTACCAGAAGGAGCTAGAGCATCTACACATTCTTTGGAGTCACTCTCCACAATCATAGCAGCTACATTAATACTTTTAGCTAAACTTAAAGCCCATTTAATGGCTTCTGCTTCTGCTTGAAGAGGGAGGTTGGAATATACTCTCTTAGTACAAGCAAAAACCACTTCACCTCTCCAATCTCTAGCAACCGCTGCAATGGAGGACTTATCATCTTTGAAAGCAGCATCAACATTTATCTTGATTGTATCTCTGGGTGGTTTCTTCCACCTTTGAATTGGTTTCGGCAATTGGAAGCCCTAATGGGTTGCTATGGACATTTTGTGCTCAACTATGGTCTTATTAACTTTCTGGCATAGCTCAATTGGATTAGTTTCTTTGCCTTCAAAGATAGCAAGGTTTCTAGCCCACCAAATGGCTTCACAAATAACAGCCCCAAACAATAAGAATTCACCCCTTTTAACTCCCACAATATTAAATTCAGCGGGAGGATTAAGGAAGACCCCAATAAGATGAGAAGGAGAGTTTAGGTTCAGATTTTCTAACCTTAGTCCCCACTGGGAATTAAACCACACAGCTCTCGTAAAGGGGCAAGAAATAAAAAGATGGAGGCTAGATTCTTCCGCATCCTTGCAAAGAGGGCAAAGGGCATTATCTAAATCACAGAATCTGGCTAAACAATCTTTAGTAGGTAAGCAATTTGCCGCAATACGCCACAGGTGCATTTTGAGCCTTTCATGGATTTTTGACTTCCAAATGAGGCCACGAATTGCGTCTTGGTTTATAGGAGGGCTAATGTTTCTACTTAACCAATAAGCAGACTTGACCGAAAACTCCCCTGAGTTATTGGAGATCCAAATCCAACAATCTTTTGGAGCAAGCCGTGAGAGGGGGATTTTTTGGATGAGCTGGGATGTAGTTTCATCAAAAGTATTTCTTATTTTGGTAAGATCCCATCCTTCTTGGTTGATTAGTTGTGAGACAATAAGTGTCATTGCTGGACTGGTCCCCTCCCTTGGACTCGGAATGAAATTAGGAAGATCTGGAATCCAAGGGTCCTCCCATATTCTGACTGTGTTTCCATTTCCTATCAGCATGCAGGCACTGCGAGCAAGCAGAGATTTTGTACCTTCTAAGCTTCTCCAAATCTTGGAGGGAGACCCCACAGTCTTATGGTTTAGCCAGTTGCCCCTAACTTTGTATTTTGCTCTAAGCATTTTAACACACAAACAATCTTTCTCTGAAAGAATCCACCAGGCTAACTTGGAAAGTAGAGTTTGATTGAAGTCCCAGAATTTTCTAAAAAGCAACTTCATCACACGTACTTTGAGGCCAGTACATAAAGGAGAAGATGAAGAAGCTTACGCGAGTGGCATTATCCAATTCTTTGAAGCTTTACCCATCTTTTCCTCCCATGTTTCGATAGCAAATCATTATTTATTTTTGGTCAGTTTTGTTTTGTTTGCTCATAAATGTTTTGCTAAAATGGGGCACTAGGCCACCACCGACAGTTCACTAAGTTGCTATCTTTCTATTTATTTAATACAGTATTTTTGGACCAAGTTACGTTTGCTAAGTTGATATGTAGTTTACATCACCCAATTACACCCATCTAGTAGGAGCCACCGAAGCCCCACGTGAAATCCGGTTGGCTTGTAAGCTTCTACCTTGGGGCATGTAAATATTCCCTTATCTCAAGCCTTAATCTCATTGGCTCATATATATATATATATATATATATATATATGAAATTGTTGTTGCGCACCGTAAAGGGCACAAACAACACTTGAAAATCATGTATTTAAATATGATTTTAGTTATAAATTTGAAATGGTGAAATCGTGTCTTGAACACACGATTTCACAATTTAACTGAAATCATGTTTTGACCCACGATTTCAGTTAATGTGGCACACACATTGTACATATTGGTATATAATTAACATATATGTATGTATATATGTATGTATAATGTATATATAATGATGGAAGGGTAGAATAGAATTAAGTCGTGACTTTCACTAGCAAGTGTTCATGGGCAGCTCTAGGTACAGTCTAGGGGCCCTGAGCTGGGCAAAAAAAAAAAAAAATTTATATATAATTTTTTTTATTTGACCTTCTTAAAATAAAATTTTGAATCCTTGAACCTAATTTTTTTTTAGCCTAACTAAATAAACTTGAATATGATCATTTTGACAATATCTTGGTCTTTTTAAACACAAAAAAAAAAAAAAAAAAAACCCATAACAAACCAATTTGATCTAAAAGATGGGGGGAAAAAATAGTAAGCCTAACAAAAAAAGTATAAATTTGTTCATCTTAAATCTTAAAAAAAAAAACCATTTAGATCTCGCTTGGAGTTCACTTAACAACAATAATTAAAAAGTTTAATGTATTTAAAAATAATAGATGATTTCAAAGATTTAATCTTAGCAATAATAATTAGTATTTTCATTGTATTAAGAAACAATATGCAATGAACTTATAGTTTATTTTATATGAGAAATGCTATGTTCACAACACTTTCACAACAAATCCTAAGTGACAGATTATTATTTGATAGACAAAAAGTAATTTCAATGGTGGGTTTAAATTAGAACTAATAACAACTTATCACTTAAGATTTTTTGGAAAAGTATTGTGAAAATTTTGTGAACGCAACACTTCATATCTTTTATTCTCTTGCTAGTACCTACTATGGACAAATTTATAATAAGAAAATCACATAGATCACAAGAATAATTTTTTTACCCAAAATGCATCTTCTTACTGACCTCTTTAAAAATATATCTTGGAGCCGCCATTGCAAGTGTTAGTCATTGGATCTCAGCCAAAAAAGAAGAAGAGGAAAATGTTAACTCATTGGGGTTAATTATATTCCAAAGAAAAGAAGTGCTTTTGCAGAACCAATTCCTTGTTTATTATAGCTGTGTAGCTTCAGTTGTCGACTTCAAAATGAGAAGGGCTGTTCTTTTTTTTTTTGGAAAGATAAACATATATGTTAGGATCTTAGTGTGTTGACTTTTTTTTTTTTTTTTTGCAATTAAAACATTCAATTATTAAAGTTGATTTTATGAGTCTAATTTTAATTAGGTTGAGGTTTCAACTTTCAAGAGCTAAAATTAAAGTTGTACAAGTCAATATTTTGGTCAAGCTAAATTGGCTATTGTTTGCTGAAATGGTACATGATAGCATTTTGAAAAGTTGTTAAGGCAACAAGTTTGCTGAACACTAACAGGACAATGGCTCAAACAAAATTTACAAAAGTTATAAAGTGTACTATAAATATTTATTCTAGTGAATCGTTTTCAGTGCTGTGGCTGCAGAGAAGTTTTTTGCTCAATTCTCGAGTTTTCTCTTCGATAACACATCCATTTGTTATGGTTTTGTTTTGATTGTGTGAGTTGTTTTTACATGCTATTATTCATGCTTAAATTAATTATTTAATCACATTAATAATTGGACCTAATTGTTTGATGAACCTAACAATTAGGGTTGAAAACATGGTAATACAGTACTTTCCTGTTTAGTAATTTGCCAATTTTTCAATCTACCCCATTCTCACATAGTCCCCCCCTCTCCCAAAAAAAAAAGAGGAGTTTATTATTAAACGATTAAGTAGGTTGCACTTTATACAATGATTTTGTTGGTTTTTAATTATCCCATGAAAGCATTAGCCTGTTGCTTGAAGCTACTGCTAAAAGTGTAGTTTGTTAGATATCTGTATTCTAAGAAAGGATCATTGTATTTGTTTCATTCTTGTTATAATGCTGTGTCCCAGTCTGGTTGACTGGTCCTAAATTTCTAATACATGCCCAGCACTTTTTCTACAGTTGGGTAGTTAGGGATGATGTCTTTTTATTACTTAAAAAAAAAAAATGGAAAAGGGAAGTTGTTGGTATAGTCTACTTATGACAATAAGCAATCAACAATCATGGTTTTCCAATTTCTTTGATTGCAATTTGAGGGTCAATGACAAAGAGAGATCACTGCTCATCTATTTTGTTTTTCAACAGTCAAAATCTGTGCTAGCTAGTCTCTCTTCTCAGGTAGAAATTTCTATTTGGTTGACTAGAATTAGCCATAGAAGATGCCATCCTATGTTCATGGAGGTTTGCTCTAGAAAGTCAAATTTTCTGGCTGTGTGATGTGATTTGCTGAAAGTTTGAGTTCACAATAAGGGGTTGTAATGTTATATGAGAACTCTGCATATCACAGAAAAAGAAAGGGATCACCTGTGCAATGGTTTTCTCAAATAGTAATTGTTTGGAATTATACATAGCAAATAATTGTATCTCCCAAAATGAGTAAATAGTGGCATACTTTTTTTTTCCCCTCTGAGAGAGATAATGAAAGGTGACAACACATTATTCATTTAAAAGTTTGAAAACTGGGGTAGGTACTAGGTTTTCTTCATCTTCTTCTTAAAAAAAACAACTGGGGTAGGTAAGACTATTTCTAATTCATTGCAAACATTATGTTTGCTAATTAAGCTTAAATGTCAACCTATTTGGATTTTTTTTATTCTAAAAAAAAACTTATCAATAAGTTTAGAGATACATTATTTTTTTTATAACTTTTTTTTTTCACAACCGCTGATATTGTTTAATATGATTGGTATTTGATAAAAGTAGTGTTAGTACATGATCTAATGAAAGTAATATTTCTCCAATTACAAGCCATGTCAACATACAACAAAAATTGTAAAAAAATTTATGTGTTAGTATAACTTCATATATATCTCATTCTTTTTTCCTCTATTTATAATTTTCTCATCACACAATATGTTTGCTAATTAAGCTTAAATGTCAATCTATTTTTAGGATATTTCTTTTTTCAATACTTTATCAATAAATTTAGAGATACAAGATAGAGTGATTTTTGTTCATGAACTTATGAAAAATAGATTCACAAACTTTGTATTGTTAAAAATTTAAATAATTTTTACTACAAAATAGACTATTTATATTATCAATAAATTATAAATAATAATTTGATAAATTTTGAACTTATCTACAAACTTATATAATTCAATATTTCTATATAAAAAAAATATCAAGTCTAGATATAATATTATACTTAAATTGAGTCTCATATTGACAAGATTTTTCATGAGAACATCATTATGTTTGAGATCATCATGTCTAATAGTTGAGCTTAAAGTTAGGCTTGGCCTTCGCTCATTTGCTAAATTAGCCAATATACAAGCTTTATCTCAGTTGCCTATTGCTTGATTTTCAACAGACAGTATAGGCCTTCCCACTCTTAGAGGCACACATTAGTGAAGTCATTTTAAGTACAGTTCACAGAGAATGGCAAGTAGAATCCTTTATAGACTACTTAAAAATGTAAAAGGATGTATTATAAATGGCAGTGTGGGATTGTTGCTATGGTCTATTGAGATTCAACATTGTCTCTTCAGTTTGTCCCTCTCCTCCCTAACTAGGAATGACAACGGGCCGGGTTCGGGTCGGGTTTTTGCATACCAAGACCCAACCCGCAGGCCAAGACCCGAGACCTAGACCCGACCCGATTAGTAATCGGGTTTTTTTCTCGAGGCCCAGACCCACCCCACCGGGCCCCATTTAGCTGCTTGGGCCCAAATCTAGCCCAACCAAAAAAAAAAAATTAAAGCCCATTAAATTTTTTTTGCCTAAATTCAAGCCCATTCAAGCCATATAACGTGCCCCAAATGCCAAATTTGACATTTAGGCCATGTTATATGGCAGCCAAATCATAGGTTAATCATAAATCAATAAATCAATCCAAATCATAGGTTAATCATAAATCAATAAATTACCTGTTAATTATACATCTATAAATCAATAAATCATAACTAAAATCACTAGCTAAACATAAAAATAAAATAAATCCAACAAGTCCAAGAAATAAGTATCACAAGTCCAACAAGTTCAAGAAATTAAAAAGCTACAAAATAAATCCCACAAGTCTAAGAAATTAAAAAGGCTAAGAAATTACAAAATGTCTTATCCTCCACAAACCAACAAATTAAAAAGGCTAAGAAATTACAAAAGGCTAAAAAGGCTTAGAATAATTACAAACCAACAAATTAATCCAACAAGTCTAAGAAATTAAAAAAGGCTACTAAATTAATACAAAATGTCTAATCCTTCACAAATGTCTAATCCTCCACAATTGTGTCTTCCATCTCCGTTTTAGGCTCTACATTCCCAACAAACATAAAAAACAATAAAGAATTTCTTCCATTAGCACAAATTAGCAGTGATGGATTTCTTTTCAAGGCACAAAGATATCACATTATGATAATACCATTAGGGAACTCAAACTGATACCCTGTGAATTCCTCCAAATAAATTTGAAGTACATAAAGCCCAATACAGGTCAGTGGATGATTCGTTCCCATGTGGGCACCACAACTACACAGAAAGGTGGTTTTTTTTTAATTATATTGGTGGACTCTTTTTTATTTTTGGGGGACACTTTTAATAGGATCCAAAGACTGCAAATGCTAATACTGTAACATTCCTAAACATGCCTCCATTTTAATAGGATCCAAAGACTGCAAATGCCCCTTTCTGACCTTTTAGAGAGAAATCTAATACTGTTGGTTGGTTGGTTGAAGAATCTTGTTTCCTCGTCACATTCCTAAACATGCCTCCATTTATTGGCTGGATATCAAAGATAGGTTGGTTTCAAGAGAAAGGATGGCTACATGGGGTTATAGGGGTTATATGATACGTATCTTTCACAAAATTCAATTAGAAACCAGAGACCATCTATACTTTGATTGCTCAGTGACAAAAGGGATATGGAAGGAACTATTGAGAAGCTGCCTATTTAATAGGCAATTTTGTTGGATAATGAGCTGAATTGGATAATAAACAACTAAAATGAAAGAATTTAAAGCATTCAGTTTATGACAGATTGGCTACTAGGACCAAAGTTAAAAACACAATTCAGAATAAAGCTTTGTGTTGTATTTGGAAGCTTCCATACAGTGTTTTCACAAGTTGAATCTTGTAGAGTAGCTTGTCGTCTAAGGATGATGTCTGCAACAACCTGTTTGTAATGTGTTCTATTTCCAACTTTCTTTTGATTGAATAATTTCTTATTCATAAAAAAATAATATGAAATAAAATAAAATCATGAGAATGTTTAACATGTGATTTCCATATATAAAAATGGAGATTTCATATAGAAAAAGCGTAGCAATGGAATACCAACTGTAAAAGCTGGTATTCTGTATTAAGATAACAAAGAAGTCCTAGTTGGCCAAAGGGTTGACATCCATTTGCAGTCTTTGGATCCTATTAAAAGTGTCCACCAAAAATAAAAAAGAGTCCACCAATATAATAAATAAATAAACCACGTTTCTGTGTAGTTGTGGTGCAAATACCATGGCTCGAAAAAGGCTTTCCTCTTCAAAGTAATGCTTAAAAGTTCTAATTGTAAGCTAAATCTATTTCATTTAGTTCTTATAATGCAATGTGTGTATATTTATATCCATAGTTGTTCACAATTAGATTCACTCTTATAAAATTTCATAGCATTGCCCCATCACTTCCAAAATTCACAGCATAAAATTTTTTTAAAAAAATCAGATGCAGTTTGAACTTCATAAAACTATTCACATCATAAAATTAACATAAAACTAACCGAATTACTCCAAATCAGATGCAGTTTGAACTTCATAAAATTAAAAAAATCACAGCATAATACTATTCACATCAACTTGAACCAACAGAATTACTCCAAATATTTCTAAATATTTCAACTTCATCGTTCTTATGAAGTTTGAAGTGAGCGGATGCAGAGTGTAGACTGAGAAACCAATCCACTTTACTGAATGAACTCATCATACCAAACAAGGAAAAATAGAACCAATTTTTGGGACCTAGACAGCAAGCAGATAAGTGAAAAACAGCCAAAGAAGAAATTAACATACCAAACGGTGAGAGACGAAACCCACCGATCCTTACCCAAACGTGCTCTTGTGCGTGGCTGCGTGCTCTTGTGCGTGGCTGAGGCGTGAGTGACAGAGAGATTGAGGGTTAAGGTGAGGGGCTGAGGCGTAAGTAACAGAGAGATTGAAATGAGATCAGATTATGTGAGGCGGATGGGTTAGGAAATTAGGGTTTACAACTTTTTATATATATATGGGTTTTTTTTTTTGTAATTTCAGGTAACCGAGTCTTAACTGGGTCGGTTTCGGGCGGGATTTTGATAAAATCTGAACCTGACCTGGACCCGCTTTGGGTTTTTTTTTTTAATCCATACCCGACCCTATTCTTTATCGGGCCGGGTAAAATACGGCCCATTAGGGTTGGGCCGGGCCGCGTATCCGCGGGTCGGATTTAAATTGCCATCCCTATCCCTAACCCTACTAGATTCTTTCTTCCCTTGGATACCCAAAGGCTAGCCCAAACGTCCTACCATACCATGCCTAAATTTTATGCCACCTCTTGCTAAGGATACTTAAAAGGATTTGAATGTTGTTGAAACCATCTATGTTCAAAAATGTTATCATATTACACTTTACCATTCTAAACTATACCCTAAATTACACTTTGCATCTTAAATTTTTCAAATGCATATTTTGCACTCTAAACTATGACCATTGTTATACTTTGTATCCCGACTTCAAGTTTGCTGTTAACTTGGATAAAAATCCAAAGTTTAGGATGCAAAAGTGTAATCAAGACTCAAGAGTATAGTTTAGGATGGTAAAGTATAATGTCTTCTTTGTTTTTAAGGGATTGAGAAGATAGACAATTTGGTTTTTTCACGTGATGTCATACTTTTCCATCCAAGTTAACGGTAAACTTAATGTCAGGGTGCAAAATGTAAGAATGGTTATAATTTAAGGTAGAAAACATGCATTTGGAAAGTTTATGGTGCAAAATGTAATCTGCGGTATAGTTTAGGGTGGTAATGTTAGGATTAGTGCCCCTAAATCCTATTATATGATGCTATGTATGATATTATATATGACATTATGTTTGACTTAATATTGTGTTTAATAAAGTTGTTTTATTATTATCTAAAATAATGGTAATATGAATATTCGGACATTATCATATAGTCCATGAGATGCATGGTATGTGATTTATGTGAAAAGTTACAGAAGATATAAATCACAAGTTCTTTATAAACTCAGAATTGTAGTTCGTAGTCGGTGATGAAATTGGGCGTTTCATCTATGAAAACTATAACATATCAACTAAGATGATTTGTCTTGATCATGAAAGTGGAGACTTATAGTTGATATGTTGATATATTTTAAGAGTTAAGACATATTGAACTGGACTACTGTGAAATTTATTATTCTCCTAACGACTGTCAATTGAATAATAAATTTCACGACTTTTATTTACATGAACTCTTAATCCTGAGAGAATAATGAACATGATCATGAAGTGTAGGTTGCTTTGATATATCAGGAGTGAGATCTAAAGTAACGGTCAAAACCTCAGTATGTTGGGCAGCCACATTTAGTGTTGATGGAACATATATTCTCAAGATAGAATTCATAGTCTCTTAACGGAGATATAAAATATTCCATTGAGATAAGTTTAATGGGTTCGGTTATTCAGAGAGTTAGGCCTAACTACTTTAGTAAGGAATTACTAAAGTATATATTTATGAAATTGGATTTCATAAATATATGATGAATAACTTTAAACCGGGTACTCGAGGATTAAAATGTAGTAATCTACAAAGTGGCAGTCTACATTAATGACTTTGTATTACTACGAATATTTTATGAAAATGTTGCATGCACAATAAAGTCTTGGGATATAATTTATTAATAAAGCCTAGAGTACAATTATATTTATATAGTGGTATTAAATATAATTAATGGTAACTTTGGACTTCTCAAGAGTTGACAGAAAAGCCCAAGGCCCATTGGAGCTAGTCTCTTATTTGTTCCCTTTTTGTCCCACTCCAAGCCACATACTAAAGTCCAATTGGAAAAGCCCAAAAGGCTAGCCCAATTAGATAATCAATTATAAAGAGAGAAACATACAGAATTTTAAGTTACATGAAATGGTTTGTATGTGAGTGTTAGACACTCTTTCATTCTCTCTTGAACACATTCATAGAAACTAATTGAGAGACCACACTTCTTGGGCGTTAGTGGAATTGGAGTGAAGATTAAAAGTGTTCTCAAGAACTTGCAATCTTTGTTTTGAAATTCACCACACCAAGGTACACTCTCTTGTTCTTATATTCTGAAATTTATATAGCACATGTTATTTATTGCGAATGAAGTAGATCCGTTATTTTTCCGCTGCGTATGTTTTTGTATGTGACACACACATGTATTTTTCCATCAGGTAACATGTAATTTCTACTAAAATAAAATAAAGAAAATAAGAGAGAGAGAGAGAGAGAGAGAGAGAGAGAGAGAGAGAGAGGTTGGGCTTGATGACTTACATCTACAATGAAATTCCCTTTGCGGCTACATCTTTACTATATAAATATAGTGAACCCTAGGTAGGATTTACATGGGAACTAAAATTAACTTAGGAGAATCCCTTGATTGGACTAAAATCCAAGACTAATGTTCCTTGATTTTAGTTAATCAATGCTATCAACATGTACTCAAATGTGATATCCATCTTAGTACGATTGTCACTCCACAAGTATAAGTGCTTGTGGGTTGTGGGGGTGTAGGGGGCAAGAGTCGGGGTTTAAGTTTCCAGAAGGGAGCTTCACACATGAAAGCTCGAATTTGTGTATAAACACAAGAGCTGTTTAAACCCCTAAATTAAAAATTACGGCTAAATTGCTTTTACTTTAACTTATCTAAGTGCGGAAATAAGAGTAAATGAAGCGCAAACAACCAATACTACTCTAGTGCATAAACATGAATAACGAACAATAAAAGTAAAGTACAAGAGTAAGGGAAGAGAGATGCAAACACAAGATAACACGGCGATGTGTTATCGAAGAGGAAACCGAAGAACTCGGCGAAAAACCTCTCCGCCGCCCTCCAAGCGGTAAATCGATCCACTAGACAATAAGTTGGGATACACGAATAACAAGAGACCCTCCAAGCCTAATCTACCCAATGTACTTAAGCCCTCCAAGCTCCTACTCCAACAAGGCTTCTCGAAACCGTGTCTTGTCTAGCTTTCCGGATCCCACAATACGTCCGATTGCATCTGCCAAGCCTCACCGGCTTCTTTTGGCAAATCCCTAAAGCTTCCCAAGCTCCAAAACACTCTCTACACTCTGAATAGGTGTGGGTTGTGTTTGGGTACAAATCTCCTCTCAAGGTATGTCAATGGGAGAGGGAATGAGAAGAGGTTAGAATGATTTTTCACTAAGGATGAGTAACTCTCTCTCTAAAAGATGGGTGTGTGTGTGTTGTAGAAAACCTATCTAGGGTTTTTCTCTCTGAATGGACTCTCACAATTTGTGGGTAATGAGAGTATATATAGTATGGGTGAAGGGTAAGAAAAATACCCTTAAAAATCCTCCAGGCAGAATGTTTCGCGACTACCTTGCGGGAAGGCCTTACACACGAAATACTCGCGAAATTGACAACCTGGCATGACTCTTCAGCTTCCAGTCATGTGCTTCTCACATGCCCTTTTCGCGAGAACCCTTCTCGCGAACTTCTCGCGAGCTAGTCGCAAAATGCACTGATTTTCATTTCATGCTCGATTCTTCACCAACTTAATACTAAAGCCAATACAATAAAATCCCACAAAATACAAGGAACAAAATTAAAGCAATTACAACACTTTTTGTCATGGAATAAAGTCAATATAAAACATAGTTGTAAATCACAACTTTACAACACACATTTACACTTAGATTAGATTAAAGTAGAATTTCTATCTTGTATAAAAAATTTAAAAAAAAAAAAAAAAAAAAAAGGTGATATCCATGATACACTAACATCCTCAAACTCAAGGTAGAACTTAATGATGCATTGAGTTTGGACTTTGGAATGTAAACTTATGGGGTGTGGGGTGTGGGAGGCAAGGGTCAGGATTCAAGTCTCTAGGAGGGAGTTTCACACACATTTGCACTTAGATTAGGCTAGAGTATAATTTCTATCTTATATATATATTAAAAAAAAAATGTTATATCCATGATATACTAACATCCTCCCTCAAACTCAAGGTAGAAGCTTGATGATGCATTGAGTTTGAACTTTGGAATGTAAACTCGTAAGATGCATTAAAGATGACCATGAGTGACTGAATTAGAGGTAGAATGGGCAAAGAATGACGATATGAAAGCTCGAAATTGTGTTAAAACACAAAAGCTTGTTCAGACCCCCAATTAAAAATTACGGCTAGATAACTTTTACTCTAACTTATACTAAGTGCGGAACAAGAGTAAATAAGCACAAACAACCGATAACACTACCCTAAGCCATATTCATCCATTATCAACAGTAAAACGAAAGCTTAAAGAGTAGGGAAGAGAGATGCAAATACAAGATAACACCGAGACGTGTTATCAAAGAGAAAACTGAAAAACTAGGCGAAAAACTTCTCCGCGACCCTCCAAGTTGAAATTGATCCACTAGAGAATAAAGTTGGAGTACACGAATAACAAAAGACCCTACAAGCCTAGTCTACCCCATGTACTTGAGCCCTCCAAGCTCCTACTACCAATTGACTTCTTGGAGCCTTGTTTTCTCTAGCTTTTCGAATCCCACAATTCAGCCCGATTGCATCCACCAATGAATGGCTCCTTCCAATGCTTCCCAACAGCACCAAAATCTCACTTTACACTCAGAATGAGTGTGGTAAGTGTTTGGACTAGCAACCTCTCAAAGATATAAAGATAGAGCGGTAAGAGTTGAGGAAAACCACAAGGAAATGTGTAGATGATTGTGGGTATAACAATTTCTAACTCTCAAGTGTATTTTCTAGGGTTTTCTCTCTGAAAAGCACTCATAACAATTTGTGGGTAATGAGAGTATATATAGTGTGGGTAAAGACTTGGTAAAGCAAAACACAACTTTTTGCCAAACAGAAAGTTTCGCGGATATCATTGGTACCAAGTGGATCTTCAAGAACAAGACCGATGAGGATGATGAAGTTGTGTGAAACAAATCTAGATTGGTGGCTCACGGTTATACTCAAGTTGAAGGAATAGACTTTGATGAGTCATTTGCTCCTGTAGCAAGACTTGAGTCAATCCATAATCTTCTCTCCATAGCATGCATCATGAATTTCAAACTTTATCAAATGGATGTGAAGAGTGCATTTTTTAATGGGATTTTACATGGAAGAAGTATTCGTTGAGCAACCAAAGAGATTTCAAGATCCTCACTTTCCGAACCATGTACTACAATTGAAGAAAGCTTTGTATGGACTGAAGCAAGTGCCAAAGGCATGGTATGATCGTCTTACATCATATCTTCTGGATCATGGTTTCAAGAGAGGTCAAGCCGATTGAACACTTTTTGTCAAACAAGATGAGAAATATCTACTTATAGCTCAAGTGTATGTGGATGACATTGTATTTGGTTCAACAATTGATGCCCTTACTCAAGAATTCTCAGAAGAAATGAAGAAAGAATTCGAAATGAGCATGGTGGGGGAACTAAACTACTTCATTGGTCTTCAAGTGAAACAACGAAAAAATGAGATATTCATATCTCAAGAGAAGTATGTCAAAAATCTCGTGAAGAGGTTCGGTTTAGACTCAAAGAAACATGCACTTACTCTAATGAGTTCCTCGGTAAAACTGAATTCCGATCCAGTCGATGTGGAAGTAAATCCAAACCTTTACAGGAGTATTATTGGTTGTCTCGTATATCTCACTGCAAGTAGGCCGGACATAGCTTTTAGTGTTGAGGTATGTGCTCGATTTCAAGCAGCACCCAAAGAGTCCCATATGACAGCTGCTAAAAGAATCATCCAATACGTCAATAGAACATCTGATTATGGAATTTGGTACTCAAGAGACTCAAATGACTGTCTAGCCGGATACTCGAATGCTGATTGGGCTGGATGTGTTGATGATAGAAAAGGCACATCCGGAGGATGTTTCTATCTTGGAAAAAATTTGGTGTCATGGATGAGCAAAAAGGAAAACTCAGTGTCTTTGTCAACTGCTAAAGCGGAGTATATTGCAACGGGTAGCTATTGTGCTCAACTATTGTGGATGAAGAAGCTTCTTCATGATTATGGAATCTCTTAAGACACCGTGCGTCTTCTGTGACAATACTAGTGCCATCAATCTATCCAAGAATCCAATCCAACACTCAAAGTCAAAGCATATCGAAATTCGATATCATTTCATTCGAGACTTAGTGGAAGAGAAGATTGTGTGTTTAGAGTTTATCAACACCACAAATCAAAAGGCTGACATCTTCACTAAATCTCTTGATGGTCCACGATTTGAATCCCTTCGTAAGACCATCGGTGTCAGTATCATCCCTTGACTCACTTTTCTTGTGTGACCCACAGTTACTTATTAATGCTCTCATGTAGAAAGGGTCTCACATATCATCATGTGTTTCTTTTACAAGTCTTTGTTTGTTTTTCCTTGTTTTTGTTGATCTTACTTTATTGTTTTGTTTTTGAGTGTGTTGAAAAATTCAAAAACCCATAAAAAGTGAAAAATCTCAAAAAGTTTGATCGCTTGTGTTGTGTATATCACATGTGAGTTTGGCCTAGTACCTTTGTACTAATGGCGTAGTGCATTTACGAGCTTAGCTTGTTATGTATGCACATTTTTTAAGTGTGAGCGACATCTAGAAATCTACGTTTGATTGTTGTAAATAAATCTTCAAGCTTGTCATGAATGATTGGTCAATGGTCTTGCTTGACCTTGATACATTTGTAGACTTGTGCCTATATATCTTCTCACATTTTTTTTTTTCTTTTTCAAAAGAGCTCTTCAAATGTCTATCTCTAAAAATGAGAAAAGAGCTGAAAAAACATTACTTCGAAAACTAGTTAGACTAGGAAAATGTGGAGCAAATATGTATTAAAATGTATGGTGCCAAAGCCAAATGCTTATTTGTCAAATATATATAAAAAGTTCATGGCATCGTTTCTAAAAAATTTGAGTTGTATTTGATCAAAAGTATGAAACATGAAAGCCAAATGAAAAGCTTTCAATCAAATGTAAACACATTGGTGAGGGGTCATATATGTTCATTTCTATAAGTGAGATAGGTCATTTGACTTCGTACTAGTTAGGTATGACTTGATTGAATTGATCATTGAAACTTCATACTAGACTATGGACTAGTTCATACTTGATCCACACACACAACACACAAGTATAATGTTCAATGAATGCCTATTTTATTTGTATGATTGTACGTGTTCAAATATAATATGTGTATACTCAATTGCTTGATGATCAAATCTAAAAAGATTTTTGAGTATTTTATATGTTTTTTGAAAGTGTTTTTATGAATTTTTTTGTGTTAAGAGTTTTTCCAAACAGTCAATTTTGTTTTTGTTGAAAAACTCATTCAGAGGCATTTTCGCGAGTACGTCACGAGTAAGAACCTACCCGCGAAAATGAGGAAGCCAATTTCAGTTTTTCCAGAAATTTACATAGAGAGTTTCGCGACTCTCTTGCGACTCTTTCGCGAAAAGAAACTTCCTGCAAAACATGTTTTGTGCATGAAGGCCATTTCGCGAGTAGCTTACCCACGAAATGAGTGGATTTTCAATTTTTAAAGGGAAAACAGTGACAGTTTTTCAAATCAATCTTTTTGCCTCCTCCGTGCCTCTTTCAACCCAAAAACACCTTTTCACTCAAATTCTCACCCAAATCTCAAGAACTTTTATTCCTAAGGCTCATCTAAGGTATGTTTTAACACTTTTTCACTCTTGTTTCCTTAGATTAAGTCTTAGATTTTAGGATTTCTAGGGTTGGCTTATTTTTTTGAAAGGGGTTGGAAAAACCTATGTTTATGCAATTTTTTTTATTTATTTTTTCTTGATTGGGTTGTGTCCCATTGTGTTTAGTTGTGTTTGTGTTGGCCCCAAGTGGCGTTTTTAACATGTATTTAGGCAAGATTTCAACATGTTCATGCATTGTTTTACATGTTAGTGGTTTGTATGCACTCTAAGTGTTTGATAAAATGTCATGATAAAATGCCTAAATGACATTTTCTCATTGTTTTGGACTCCAATGAGTACCAAATTTTGCAGATTCCTATGTTTTTACATTCTTAACATGTTTTAAACATTGGTTGTGTTTTTCACACACTTTACTCCATGAGTGCATTGTCATGCATTGCTCATGCATCTCACATGCACACTTGATGCACACACTTGATCACTTGACATGTTTTGCATTTCATTCATGCTATGTAAGTCTTGTTAGATTTTTAGCACTTAAAACATGATCTTGTGACTTTGTTTGTTTGTCTTTATGCTTTTTAGGACTTTTTGTTCATTTTTATGGACTAACTTGTGTCTAACCAAGTTTGTTTCCTTGTTTGTATTTGTCTTTATTTCTTTGTGTTGGTGTTTGTTTTACAGATGTCTCTTATTAAGAAAAATGCCACAAAGAAGCCTTCTAAGCGTCCCCGCACCTCCTCGGAGTCATTTCGAAATGACAATGCTAACATGGCCTTTGTTGATCATTACAAACGGGCCCTAATCATCCTAGAGATGCTTGTGGACTTAGATTCCCTAAAGGGCGTCTTCATTCTGGATGTGTTCAAAGAAAGGACGTGGACGAAGTTGCTTAATTCGATGGGCGATGTGTTTGAAGATATCATTCGAGAATTCTTTGCAAATGCCATTGTGGAAGGTGATCACCTCAACTGTTGGCTAAGGGGGAGAGAGTTCTCAATCACGAGGGAATCAATTCAAGATGTTTTGGAGATTCGTCCGACGACTCCAGACACATCTCTGCAATATGATGAGAGAAAGGAGAAACTAGAGCCCTTTGTGGAAGTTCTTGGTGGACAACTCAAGAAGAAGGCCTTGCACACCATTATGTTCACCCCGAAAATGCGGGCTTTGGCCTACATCATGATCTTCAACTTCTACCCGGTGAAGAACTTGACAACTTTGTTAGGACCAAGGACCATATTCCTATTTGATCTCTTCACTCATAAGGAGATCAACATCTGTGGTCACATTTATCACATCTTCATCAAAAGCATCACAAAAAGGAATTCAAGGCTAACTCTACCATTCCCAAGCCTTGTCATGTCTCTTATTTTAAGGGCAAAGGTGAAGATTTCAAGTGGACTTCAAGTGATACAAAGGGAAGATCCTATTAGTGAGCAAACCATCATCCGAAGCAAAGCTCATATCCCTGGACTAACTGTTAATGTCTCTCAAATTCCAAGAGATGATGTTGTTGAAGAAGGAGGAGGCACTAAAGAGGAAATTGAGCATTTCACTTCAGTTCCGGAGGACACTGCACAACCTTCTTCCCAAGCGCGCGCAAGAGCACCCGATCACCTTGATCATCTAATTGAAAAGGTTAAAGAGTTGCATGTAATGCTAGCTTCACATATCAACTACTCCACATCTCAATTCACATACCTTGAAGGCCAGATCACTGCCCTCTCATCTCAAATTGATGACATGATGAGCAAATCGAAGCCGGAGTCAGATTCGGAGTCCGATGCATTCTAGTCTCTTTGGCCATTCTAGTAAAAAAGGGGGAGTAAATTGAGGGGGAGTACAGCTTGAGGGGGAGTAGCAAAGTAGCAAATTTAGTATACATTGGTTTATTTTGATGGTTTCTAGTTTACTTTAAGTTTTTATAACTTTTGGATATTTACAATGCTTTCGTTTAAAGCTTTCAAGTACTTTAGTTTAAAACTTAGTTTTCTTTAGTACTGTTTTGTATCTTGGTTTTTATAGCCGTTTTGATGCTTATTGCTTTCTAATGCTCTTAACTTTAGTTTCTTTAATGCATCATGTTTGTTGGACATGCAATTGATTTTAGCATTGCTCTTAATTGCATTACGTGTCCGGATGATCATTTACTTGATAAATGTTCATTGTAGTCATTTCCTAATGACTGTTCATGTTTGATCAAGTTATGCTTTATTGCTTACATTTCTTTTGGTATCTTGATCACATTTTACTTGTTCTTTATACATGCCTTGTGTTCTACTTGTCCCGTACTTAATGAAGTTTATTTGTTATGTGCAAGTGTTTCAGGATACAGGTGTATATGGTTCAAGTGCTTCACAACCTTTAGATTTAGGTGTGAGTGAGTTTTGCCTGTGTTCCCAAACTCACGTTTAAGTCTAGAGTCTGTTTAGGGGTTTTGTCACGGAATAGCCAAAGGGAGAGATTGTAAAGTTGTGATTTCCAACTATATTGTGTTGGCTTTAATTCCGTGCCAAATTTAATTGTAATTTTTTCAATCATTTTCCCTGTATGTATGTGGGTTTTAATTGTAAGGGATGAGAGTGAGAGATCGGTAAAAAATCAAGTTTCAAAAGTTGAACAAGTGGATTTCGTGACTGGCTCGCGACTGTCTCGTGAGAAGCAACCCGCGAAAAGGGCCACGTGTAGAGCACATGACTGGAAGATGAAGAGTCGTGCCAGGCTGAATTTTTCGCGACTGTCTCGCAGGTAAGGCCAACCCGCAAAGGACCCGCGAAACTTTCTGTTTGACACGACTCTTCATCTTCCAATCATGTGCTCTACTACATGTGGCTCTTTTCGCAAGTTGCTTCTCGCGAGACAGTTGTGAGCCAATCGCAAAATCCACTTGTTCAACTTTTGAAACTTGATTCTTCACCGATCTCTCACACTCATCCCTTACAATTAAAATCCACATATATACAGGGAAAATTATTGAAAAAATTACAATAAAATTTGGCACGAAATTAAAGCCAACACAATATAGTTGAAAATCACAATTTTACACGATAGATGAATGCCGAAAGATGGCTACAAAGGCCTAAGAATGGTTGCACCAATGACCAAAAAGTGAACACCATGGCTAGAGAGGATGGTTACACTGGTGGCCTTAGGAATATTGGAAGAAGACGATGTCATGATGAAGCAAGGGTCATAAGTGACTGGACAATAGTGGTTGGCAGTGGTCAACAGCTAGGCTGGGTGATGGTTGACATAGGCTGCTTGAAATTTAGTGAAGGTCACAATAAAGTGGTTTTGATACCATGTTATATGTAAGCTTGGTGTTATGTGCCCTTGGTTGTGTCTAGAAGAAGGTTATATTAGCCGGAATGTGCTATTGACTGTGATTAAAGGGAGGTTAAGTTGTTGGAGTAGAGCTTTGTTGTTCCAATCCATACTCAAGCTTTTGATTATAAAAAAAATTAAAAAATGAAGCAGCAAAGTTTTTACAAATTTTATTACAAAAAATTACAAATTGATATGACAATAAATGTGGTTAATACCACTTCAACAATAAAACAAATTCATGTTGAATTATTATTATTACTAGTTGCAGACCCACGCGATGCGTGAGAATATAAATATTATGTAATGAGGTGTAATAAAAAAAAAATGATTACTTCAAGTATTGTCTATTTAACAAAAAAAAAGATTTCTACAAGTAATTTTTTTATCTTTTTATCTCTACAAATATATCATTTTATTATTATTATTGTATTTTTATGTTTGATTAATATTTTTTTAAGGTGAACCATATTCTTCTAACTTCTATTGTAGTGTATTATATTTGCTCAATATACAACTAAACTTTATAAGTTTCAAATTTATTATTCAAATTTATTATTCAAATTTCTCATCTCTTAAGGAATAAGGAAATTATCATAATAATCAAAACTCATTACAAAATTACAATGTTATCTTAACCAAAATTAAAATGAAACTAAAGGAATAAATAATAAGCTTTATAATAATTTTTTACTCAAACAATTGGTAGGCATATTCAAATTCATGTTTCCCAAAAAACTAAGTATTAACTCAAACTAAAATTCTCAAAAAAAAATTCTCTTAATAAAGTATCTTTGCAGGCTTGGTCCTAATTCTCAAAAAAAAAAAAACTCAAACTAAAATTCAACCAAAGGTATAAAAGGGAAAGAGAAGACTTTCTGATAGGATATTAAAAAGAAAAGAAAAAAAAAAAAAAAACCATACCAAAACACATATTAAAAAAAAAAAACCATCAACCTTCATTAGAGTTATAAGAAAGAATAAAAATTCACCGAGAGAGAGAGAGTACTCATAGTTTTGTGTGAGAAAAATATGGATTAAATGGGAAAATGATATCAAATTTATACAAAATAAAATGGGTAAAAGAAGAGGCAAATTATAAAAAAAGAAGAAGGAAGTATAACGGTAAAGTAGTGGGGAGATAAAGAGGCAAAAAAGAAGGGAAAAAGTTGGAAGAAGTGTAATAGTAGGTGTGTGAACTAATAGGGAGAAGAAGAGTTTTTTTTTTTTTTTTGAAAATAGGGGGAAGAAAAGTTTAAATAGAGAAAAGAAAATATAAAAAAATAAATGAATGATATGGCTGCTGATGTGGCTCAACAGGAGCGTAGCAACAATAAATGTTATGCTTAAACTTTTAGTAATACTAGTCGCTAATCCGTGCGATGCAAGGGTTTATCTCTTTGAATTGCTTTTGATATGAAACATGTAAGTTCAAGTAGAACATGTTCTTAGCAACAATAAATGCCACCATAAAAAATTTCATACCCAAAGCATTTGTACGTATAATGTAGTTTTAGTTGTTATAAAGAGTTTTTAAATTTTTTTTTTAAAATTTTAGAAACCATTACAAAGTTGGCTGATAACAATTGTGCAAAATTTTTATAAATTGAAAGTATGAAATGTCTATAGATTAAAAGACAGAAGTTGATAGTACATTTTGCCTTTGTGTAGTAACTCATAAAACAAATAATTAAAAGCATAAAATCAAATTTCCAAAGTGAATCACACCTTTTGCCTAGGAGACAAATTGAAGCATTCTAACATCTTAATTCACGTGTAGTACATTACAATATGTTGAGATATTTTTCTTGATGGATTCTCCTCAAATGTTTTGGTACGTCCATTTGGAACATTCACTTTCCACTTCAATTGCTCGTCATCTTAATCAAAAACTTCAATTGATACTCTACCCAAGATGAAAATTCCTAAACCTTTTGTTTTCTCAAGCACTAAGATTCATACACATACATACATAAATACATATATAGACAAACTAAATAATAGATTAACCACAAAAATATTTAAGCTCATTTGCTTTTCTTTTTTCTTTTCTTTTTTTGAGGTAGGTAGATAATGAGGGAGGGAAGTGTGGGGTTTAATCTGATATTAGGGTCCACAAAAATGCTATTATCACTTGAACGCCTAAAAATTTTTATTTTGGTTTTAAAGATTAATGAAACTCTATTTCAGTAAAGAATCAGATTTCTTTTCTGAACTTCCAAGAACACCATCAATCTTAGCTTACGGTTAGCCTTGCTGAAATGATAATTGCCAACCTACTTAAATAGGTTTTCAAATATTAAGTAAACAACTTCTTCATATGGTCTGAGTTCTAAAAGAATGCTAGGCCTAGGAGTTGCACAATGCACTGAATAGTCTTTTTTGTTTCTTCAGATAATGCAGTAGCTGGGTATTCATACTGATATTTTCAATAGTTAGTTCTTTACTCTTTTTTTTTTTTTTTGAAAAAGTTTTGTTACTAGCATTAGGTATATGTTGTGTAATGAAATTTATTCATCTAACAAAGAAAAATAATATAGATAAGAATGATTTTAGAAACAGTCAAGAGGCAACATCTCAGTTAATACAAAAGGAAAAAAGTTGATTTTTTTAAAGGGAAAGAATTGAACTTAGTACTGTTTATTAAGTGTTTTAAGTATTTTTTGTGTAATGAAATCTATTCATCTAACAGAGAGAGAGACTCATTAAGCTTGAAGTTCACAATATGTCACCATAAAACATGTGTAAGATGCTCAAGAGAAGAGATACAGAACTGCCACTGTCAGTCAATAAGGACTATCATGGTTTGTGAGGGCTGGCCAGTTATGGTTAAAATATCAAACGTGCATGAATTTTGTGCTCTATTAGGATTTGAGCACATTTAGTAGAACCATCATTTACATATTTATGGTATCTAAACAATGTCAACCCAAACCAAGTATCATACACGATAGAAATGAGTTTTGCAAGGGACTAAGATTGACTCGTGTTTTACAACATGCCCCTGCCACACACAGGTGCACACGCATGCAGACACACACATGCATCTAATTATACTCTCATGGCAATAGGGGCGATGCTCACCATATATAGAGACTCAGTTCTCTGATAACCACACCAGTAGTTCAATTCTGTTCAGCCCAATATATCACATAGCATTCCTAACTTGCAGCCAATGCAGCACTGCTCTCATGATTGGTTCTCTATATTTTGAACTCCCTCTAAACAATAGTTTTCCATTTGGAGAACTTTGGGACTCTTTAAGTTATGGACTAAATAGATTGATATATAAAAGGGACAACAAATCACCCATTCACTCTTGCTTAGGTGGTAAATTGAATGATATCATTAGAAAGTCAGAATTGGTAGAGATTTATTGGAAATTTAGACTTTAATTTTAAAAAATCACCTGAGAAGGAACCTGAAAAAAAAAATTCAAAAATTCAGAAAATACAAAACATCATAAAGAAGTAAACATTGATAACCTCAACTTTAAAATTTCCAAACTAAATCCATGCAAATTTGTACCAGCCAAAATTCAATTAACAACTTCAATAGGGTAATCAAAATTCTATGATGGAGTGAAGCAGAAGGATCAAATTCAATGAAAAACTTCAATTGTCAAGTCAAAATTCTAAGGAGAGTGAAGCAGAAAAACTCAACCGCAAATGAAAAGAAAAACAGCCTCAACTTAAAAAATAAAATTCCTATATCAAAACCAATAAATATGCAATCAGATTCCAATTTCATATTCTTTATAGAAACATATTAACAATAAATATGCAAGAAACCATACAGATAAAGGAGAAGACTGGTAAATACCTAGCTATTCTAGTCTCGTAGTTTCTGAATTGTTCAAGTAGCAGGATTTGTGTAACGTATTAAGAGTTTTACGCAGATGCAGAGAATCCACAGTTCCAAATAACCCAGATAATAAAATGCCAAATCTCTGTAAGCAAAACAATAAAGAATCTAATTTTCAACCCACATTTAGGAAACATTAATAGAAGAGAACAGATTGAATAAACCTCAATGTAACTGCAACTGGAAAAGATCTACACGTGCAGGTATAAACTTCTTTCTGAAGAACAAAAATGCAAGCCTTATGGGAGCATTAAAATATTTTTGCAACCCCATCAAACAAAACATTATAATTATCCTTTCAAAACTAACAAATCCCAGTAAAAATAAAAACCAAGAAAAGCACAAAGGCTTAAAAGAAAAAACTGACCTCTTGACAAAAACCACAAAACTGAAAATACAAACCCACTTTTGAGAAAGCTAAGAACTGTTTGATGAACTGGAACAATTAGGACATATGTCATGAAGAAACTTTCACTTCTCAAACTATTAAATTCATTAAGCAGAAATATAAAATGCAAAGAAGCTAACACTATCATATTGTTATGAGACGGTAAATTAGTATTTGTGCACATAAACAAAAACGTCATGGCTTTCAATAAATTAAGATGCAATCTTTTTAACATCAAATGCGGAAAGGGTCTTCAATGCCCAATCTAAAATACATATCTGATTTTCTCATGTCATGAAATGAATTAAAAACTCAAAAACCTCTGTATGCAGTAAACATACCTTGTGAGCCTTATATCAAAACTAAAACCTATACTTGAAATCTACCTCAATTTTGGACCCCTAAAGTCACCAATAAAAAAATAAGAAAAAAAAAATTGTGGGGACTAAATCTACCAACTCTCACATGTTATAGAAAGCTAATCAGTTAATTGTTAACATGTACCAACTATTAGTATAACGATTAGTCCAATCATTACAAAACCAAATATCTAAAAATGGTATCAAAAGCTTATCGTAAAAATAATTAGAAAGACACATTCATTATCAATTCTTCAAGTTCCACAGCCATTTATATATGGTCATGTGATTGATAATGGATCATCAGTATGAAGGAAACTGCATTTTAAATTATAATTAGTCGTGAATGAGTCAGTTCCAGGACAACGTTAAAAATAGATTTTGTTTTTGGCAACTTATGAAGTGTAATTCATGAACTTAAGGCTCCAACCTTTATAATGAGTTAGATCAAGACTACCTCATGCATTGTCTTCAAGAAATGGACCAACACCCAAAATTGCATTATGCAGCAAAAACAGTAGGCTAGACATGTAGTTTACATGAACTAAATCAAGAATAAGAATAACCTGTCTCTTCTTTTTAGGGGCTGCTAAAAACTACTGTTACCAATGCCACATATTGCCTTGTTTGTTTATGTTGGAATCTAAGAATTTCCCAAAAGCAGAAAAATTGCTGCAAACCAACTAAGCCAAGAAATCAATTACAACTAAAACCTTACACACAAAAATTAAACAGTTGTGGTCAATTGGATTTTGTGAATCCAACAAAAGGCCAAAATTTATATCAAGATAGGGAAAAGAAAAGATTGAATCAAAGGATTATGTACCAGCTGTCAAAGAGAAATTTCCTCAAACACATGACATGCAACATTTTTCAGAGTCCTCCAATCATACCATTCTTTTTCTCATCTTTCTAACTCCCTCAAACCAATTCCAAATTTTAAACCTTAATCAAAACCAAATCTAGGCTAGATGCCTAAATCAAAACTAAGCAGTCCATATCAATTTTTTTGTGCATAAAAAAATACATTTACCGATGTGGTGACGGCAGTATTACGGTGGTGGGATGCCGACTGAAGGTGGGTGTTGGCTTGACAATGTTGGCAGCCCTCAGACTTCTCTCTCCGGCTCTCTATTTCTTCTCAAAGTGCCTTGTGAATGTTTTGCTTTGAGGCTTTGCTTGCAAATAGGGAAAAAATTGTGTTGCAAGAAATAAAGTACAGAGTGCGGGAGAGGGGGATAAAATACAGAGATTGGGAGAAGAAAGGAATATGTAATGGGCAAAATTTGTAACTGCCCAGTGTACAAAACGTTGTGTCTGTTGTTAGCATAGTCAATTGGCCTTGGGATTGTCAGTGATTTTTTGAAAGACACAGGTGCATGGTTTGCAAAATGAAACTGTTTGTGAAGGCTTTTCCGGGGAATGTGCAAAATAGACAGGGAAAAGGGTTTTATATGGTTAGTTAAGCAATGTTTGAAATAATAATGAAAAGTAGCATCTTGAGTTTTAGAAACTCGAGATCTATATTAAAACTCGAGTCCCAAAGACTCGCTTTGCGAGTGTTTGGGGACTGAAAATGCCACATAGATCTCGAGTCTTTAAGACTCGAGTTCCATGCAAAAAAAATTTCCCCTATAGTGGCATTTTTAAGCCTTACAGTGACGTTTTAAAGTCCTATAGCAGCGTTTTCCTGCAAATTTTTTTTTTATAAGTAATCACTCCATACCAGATTTAGGGAGCCCTATAGTGGCGTTTTTAAGCCCTATAGTGACATTTTAAAGCCCTATAGCGGTGTTTTTCTGCAATTTATGGAACTCGAGTATTTAAAACTCAATTTTCACGTGGATTTTTTTCCAAATCAAATCCATCCTCTTACAAATCGAGACTTAAAAACTCGAGTTTTATCTTGGAACTCGAGTTTTAGACACTCGAGATGCTAGTTTTCAGCATTGTTTTGAAACGTAACAACTAACTAAATTTTTTTATATTTATTGTTATTTGGAAAGGCTGTTCAGGCTTTTCCAGATTGGTTAAGGGCTGGTATTTATAAGCAGTAAGGGAAAAGCAACGTTAATTACCCAAAAACCAAACGTTGTACACGGTTACTTTAATGGCTTTAGGGAAAAGGCACAATTTTTCCAGTTTTTTTTTTTAAAAAAAAAAAAATGTAAATGTGGCATAAATTTATGTTTGATTTCTCAGATTCTCTCTCCCAACTCTCTGCGCCTAATCGACTCGTTCTCTCTCTCTGTTTATCAGACTTTCGGTCTCTTTCAATTTAACGATATTTTTGTTTTAAACCATTAGGGGTTTCCCTGATTTTAACAAATAGAGAGGAAAAGGGTTATGAATCCAAATTCCTAAATTGACAATAAAAAAAACAAAAGCAAATATCTACAAACATTTTGATAGAAAACCCTAAAACCCAAAACAAAAACGAATCAAATCTAAACCTACCTAACAAAAAAAAAATCAATTAAAAGTAACATTTCATACCCAAATTTGAAAAATGGAAAAAGAAAAAATTTAGCGATGCGGTTCCGTCGATTTGGGTGGTTGATACATGACCTAACAGTTTCTTTCTGTGCTTGCTGTTCGATGGTCTAAGTCTGGCCAGGGAATGGACAATGGCCAGCCTTGGATCTTTCTCTCTTTCTCTTGGGGTCCGACGAACAACTCTGTTCTCTCTCTTTCTCCGTATACGGGCAAGCCTTTTGAATGTAATTTACCCATTTAAGGGCCAAAATTAGGAATTAACACTGTTTGCCAAACAATATAATTAGTAGGCACTGTTTTCAAACTATATTTCATACTAACATCTCGAGTCTATAAGACTCAATTTAGGGCCTATAAATCAAGTCTCAAAGACTCGGTTTTCATGTTCTGATCAGATATGAGCTAGCCCTTTTCCACGTGGCGTCTACCTAGAAATCGAGTCTCTAAGACTCGATTTCTATCTCGACCCTTAAATGCTCGATTTATGTTCATACCTGCATCCCACGTGGATTCCAGCTGGATATCGAGCCTTAGAGACTCGGTTTTTAAAAAGAGTAATTGAGTCTTAGAGACTCGATTTTCAATCTTTGGTCCACAAGCTTCCACGTGGTTAGGGCAGCTACTAACCTTAGTCCTCATAATGTGGGTCTAGGGTCTCTCCATTTTTTCCTCCAAATAACCCAGCAGCTCTCTCTCCCTCTCTCACTCTCTCTCTCACTCTCATACAAAACTCACCCCCATTACAAAACTTCAAATCAAACTCACCCTCCATATTTTTACATCCTCATGTCAGGTAAGGTTTCTCACTCTCTCTAGTTGTTAGTTACATATATATGTATTGTTAGGTTTTTTTATGGGTATGTATATCATGACTATTTTTTTTTTTTTGGTTTGATATTGTTCTTTATATTTTTGATAGAATGATTTGAAGGTTTGTAATGGGGTGAGTTGTGTGTTTAGTTTTTTTTGTTGTTTGAGTATGATTAATGATTTTTTATTTTTTTATTTTAGAAACAAATGATAATGATTGAGTGTGTTTGTATGTGATAATGATTGTGTGTTTGTATGCAAATGTGGGGTTTGTATATGCATATGATGTAACAAGTTAGTGTATATATTTGCTAGGCTTTTATAAAAAGTAAAAAATATTGTAGATATATATTTGTATTGTTAGGCTTTTTATCATGACTATTTTTGTTGTTGTTTGGTTTAATATTTTTCTTTATTTTTTTGTTAGAATGAGTTGAAATTTTGTAATGGGGGTGAGTTTTGTCTTTACTTTTTTTATTTGTTTGAGTATGAAATGGTAATGATTGAGTGTGTTTGTATGTGATGTGGGGTGAGTATATGCAAATGTAGGGTGTGTTTGTATATGCATATGATGTAAGAAGTTGTAATTTTTGTACTTTGAGTATATAAAATGGTTTTGTAATTGATGTTAAATGAAAGAGATAAAATATGTCACTAACATATTACACTTGACTCTAATAGGTTCACAATCTCTGAAGAATATCGATATAAATGTATACTACGGTGGACCCCTTCTCAATGACTGGTTTACAGTTTGCGGTTTACCTCTCTCCCTATCTTAATTATTTTTCTTTTCAAAATTTTCTGAGTTTGATTGCTTTAATTTTTTCTTTAAATTTCATATTGTCAGCTTAATATGTGGAACATCTTCAGGATGACTTTAAATTGCAGGGACAGAGATGGCATATGTCCTAATCCAATATAAATTATCAGACCTTATTTCAATTTCATTCGCAACCAAAATAGTAACTCTATTTTTGATAGTTGAATAAGAGATTTGAGGTTCAATCTCCGTCTACATTAAAAATCGATTGGTGTCTTAGTCTGATAAAAAAAATATATTATCAAGAGCGGACGCCATAAATTACTCTCTCTTCAAAAAAAAAAAAAAAAAAAAAGTAACTGCAAATTTCTCCCTTGGTTGTTTAAGGACAAAGGAAACCCACTAGGTATGTGATTGTACCAATTTATTTTTGGTATTGATGTAATTGTAAAGTAGGTCCCTGGCTACGTACATACATGGTTAATGCCATATTTTACAAATTCTTCCTTGATTCTTTACTGTTTACTGGATTTTGTAAGGACGCAGTGGACCATTTATTGAGGCCCGTATGATTTGATTGGAAGTGATCAGTATATGCTGATATTCTGTCCCTTTTTGCTTACTATACCTGTGTGGGCTGACCCTTTTTGCGTGGCTAACGCACGCATTGAACTATTGATCTGTCCATGGTCCCCTCACCCCATGTGGCTATGGCTCACAAAAGTCACAACCTTTTGTTTTTGCTTTCTCAGAATGAAAACCCCAACACTTAAAAAATGGCATTTTGCTCTGTATCTCCTCCATAAAGATCTTTGGTGGTACTGGTGGTTCAAATTTTTCTTGTAATATATTTTCAGTACAAAGTCACTATCAAATATTTCTAACCAATTACATCTATGGAGCTAGGTACGATAGAAACTGTCACCATTTATCATAAGATTGCGATCCACATGAAGTGATGACAATTCTTGTAGGTGGGGAACAATGGGTAATTGCAAATCTTCAAAACAATATAGAGCTACTTCCTATTGAGTCAATTGGAATACCTTTTTTTTTCATATTCTTTTTTCTTACAATTAGTGAAGATTTAAATCTAGCTTCTTCTTACCGAGGGCACAGTGATTATTTTTATGAAAAGAATTGAAGAAAACACAATTCAAAATAGCTTTTAATGTGGATCACATATGATGGTAAATATTTGATGTCCTTTTGTTAAATCTACTCTCATGTTTATTATTATTATTATTTATTTAAATAAATAAAGCAGTAAAGAGTTTTATCAATTCTATATTTTTAAATAGTTGAAATCCCTTAGTTCATGTCATAGACTCTCAAAAAAAAAAAAAAAAAAGATAATAAAAATTAGAAAGACTATAGCGAATTAAGCTACTAGATGATTCCATTACTTCTTATCCCAAAAAAAAAAAAGATTTTTTTTTGGAAAATATAGGAAATAAAAAAGAGGTTATTTTGGCCAAAAAAATAAAAGAAAATAAATAATTGGTTATCCAAAATTTTATTAAGATGTTTCCCATACTTTGTTTGCTAAACATCCTGATAGGATTATTAGCTTTCTAAGTTATTTGGCTATATAAAAGTTTTCAAAACCTTCTAAATTGAACTATAGTAATTCTATTAATTTTCAACAATTAAACAAATAAGTTTTTAACAAAAAGATAAACCAATCGCACAATATATAAATAAATAAACTAAACTAAAAAAAGAAAAAGAAAAAGGAAAAAGAGTTATTCAAATCAAAATTCATCTTTATATACGTAGTTATTGTCGGCAAGGAAAACATAGTCATCTCTTTCAATGACACCGGTGCTATGAAAATTACATATAACTGCAATTAACTGCATTAGAAGCCTAAAGACATTGAAAGGATGTGGCTTTTATAAGATTTTCATAAGAACATCACTCTTCTGAGTCAAGGATTTATTATGAATGATGGGATATTTAGCGGTCACATTGGTGGGGTTGTAGGGTGTCAATGCAAAACATACATGCCATTGCCATATGTGTGAAGAAAATTACCTAAGGAATACATGCAAGTCATTTTCTATGTTCACAGACCGTAGGGAAAAGAAAAAAACCAGAAAGTGAAATTACTATGAAAAAATTGTTTGTGCTGGGTCCTTTCTAACTGGGCCGAACCCAAGTTTTTGTTCTGTACAATATAGATGGCCCAGTCCACTAAATAATCAGTATAGTCTGCTAAGACTTGTATCATCCCTCCCCCAAATAGAGAAGAGAGGGAGAAAGAGATGATTATATGGTAGGGTTAGAAAGGGTATATTGGCAAAATTGGTCACTAGCAATTCGGGTTAGACGATGAGTTATTGTGTGTTTCGTGTGTAAACACGAATTGGATCTGTTTATTTATTGGATTAGTTTTGGATTGACATAAATTTGACACGAAACTCGTTAGCATTAAACACTAACCTGTTAATTCCATGACGTGTTTGTGGGTCATATCAAATATTGTCACCCCTAATTGAATCATCTCTTTTTCAAAAAAAAATTTTCTTCCTATCTTATAGTTACTTTCATTTAATAACTTAATAACAGGAGTATAATACAAATACAGTTAATGATATTGGAATTGCTCATGTATAATAATAGGAATAAAATAATGTTAGAGATACAAACTATTTTACAAATTTTTTTACAAACTCCTGATGTGGTGAATGATTATTGGTAAATGAAAAAATGATATTAATGATGGGTCTAGATGAAAACCAATAAGAGGTTGGCTACATCAATATTTTGTAAAAATGTTGTAAAATAGTTTGTGTCTATAACATTACTCAATAAGAATAATACTAACAACAACAACTAAAGTAAACTATTACTCTAAAAAGTAAATAATTAAATTTCTATTATAACAAACTACTATTAAGATACATGCCACATGAAAACAAATGGGGAATTTACCAAGGTGGATGATGATATGAATTTAAATTTGATTGGGGAATTTACCAAGGCTGATGTGGAACTGACTTTGAAACAAATGGCCCCCTTAAAGGCTCCTGGTCCAGACGGCATGCCTTCTATTTTTTTTCCAACATTATTGGGATAACATTGGAGATGATATTGTTAAGCCAATTCTCTCTTGCCTAAATTCCAAAACAATTTTGCCAGGTTTGAACCATACTTTTATCACTTTTATTCCTAAAGTCAAAAGTCTAGAATATGTTACTAAGTTTCGCCCTGTAGCTTTGTGTAATATTCTCTATAAACTTGTTTCTAAAGTTTTAGCTAATAGATTAAAAAGAGTGTTACCTTAGATTATTTCTGAATCTCAAAGTGCTTTCCAATCCAATAAAGCTATTTCAGACAACATTTTGGTGGCCTTTGAGACTCTCTATCATATGAAGATGAAGAAAACTGGGAAGATAGGACATATGGCGCTGAAGCTAGATATGAGCAAGGTATATGACAGATTGGAATGGATTTTTCTCCAACGAATTATGGAAAAAAAGGGTTTTCATCCTACTTGGATTGGCTGGATTATGGAATGCATTAGTTCAATGACTTACTCCATTTTGGTAAATAGGGAACCAAAGGGTCATATTACACCAACTGATTTGAGCTTGAAATAGGCCGAAAACTTGAAGGAAAGAAGGATTTTAGAGAGAAATAAGGTTTTGGATTGAGAAAGAAGAGAGAAGTGTCGAAATGTTTGAGTTTGAACAAAACCGGGTTGACCCTCGAGTACTTATAGAAACATAGAAATAAAAGCTCGACGTATCGAGAGGTGTCGATGAGGTGTCGACGGCTAAAAACTTCGATGTATTGAGGTAGGTGTCAAGCAGATATTGAGCAGACAGTGAGTTTAGAAATTTGGCTCGATTTATCGGGCTATGTGTTGAGAGGTATCGAGAAAAACCCAGAAAACCTCAATAGAAGAGACTTATGTCGAGAGGTAGTGAGAGGTGTTAAGACTGTTATCGAGCTGGTATCAAGAAGCACAGAAACATGAATTTTCAAGGGAGAAAAGACATCATGATATGAATGCAAACAAGATAAATACCATACCAAACCATCATAGAAGCATGTTAAGCATTCAAACATAACAAAACTAATACAAAGCATTCTAGGATCCGAAACACTAAACAAGTCTAACCAATTTTATTTTAAAAAACAAGTTAAGACAGTTTAATAAGCTTTTACTACCACATGTATTCCTTGTGATTGCCAAATCACATTGTACCTGTACAATAGTATCAAGAGTGGCAAAGAGTTGCGTGTTGTGTGTGAAACTTTTGCAAGAAAGCACAAGTTTTTCATCATATGAAAATAATGACATAAGAGAATCAAGAATCATTAACACATGATCATAACTGTTTGATGGAGACCATTACCTTTAAGGTACATCATATAACTCTTACATCTCCTAAAAACACGCTTGCAAACTTATATAAAAGCATTTTGATTCTTTTTGTTTTTTCATGTTCTTTGCGCATTTTTCTTTTAAGTTTAAAAAGGCATATCATGCCTGGGCATATAAGAGAGAGAAAAGAAATACCTATTTATGTTAGCCAAACATTTTTTTTTCTTGCTGTCCAAGTGCTACACCTTATTGAGCACGGCTTTTATGAATTGCACACATATGTTTTATGATTGACGAGTTTTAGTAGTGAGATGGTTATTTATGCCTTTCTTGTAGGATTTTTTTTGTCATTCCCGTAAAAAAAGTGATATAGATATGAATGATTAAAGATTAACCAAATCATACAAATCACACAACGAGCCACAAAGCTCACATTGCTTAGTTGTGCATGAAGATGCTCATCTAAACTACAAAAAATACAAAGTTTAAGAAACCTAGTTTCATTGGCCATTCAAGGTACACAAGTACCAATATACACAAACACACACTGTTTTTGTATTTTTTCAATTTTTTTTTTATTCTTCTTTTCTTGAAAGCAATAAAAGAAATAAAAAATGCATGTGCAAAAACAATGCAATACATTAAAGCATGATTCCAAAAACAGATAAGAAATCAAGCATGAAAGTCATACTTTAGATAGAAAGAATTAAAGTAGAGGACAAATAAAAATACAATTAAGTCTTAAGATCCTTTATCACCTATACAACACGAGTCTTTGATCGTGAAGATAAAAAGACACGTGTCCTAGTTTGACCACTAAAAGACATAGAAAAATTAGAATTCCCTTGAAATTGAGTTAAAAAGCTCAAAGTTTTTAATAACTCACCAAGAATAGGTATATAGCCTTTAGACAAAGGATGAGACCTGTTAGAGACTCGTTTATGAGGAAATAGTTTAAAACAGTTAGGGCTAGTGTGACCGGAAGCACCGCAATGGTGACAAACATGAGTGGTTTTAGAACTACTAGGCTTCTTAGAAGGAGGTCTAATCTTGGAGGTTGACAGAGACCTTAACTTAGGACAATTTGGCCTAATATAACCAACAATATGACAATAATGACAAGTGGAGACAAATTCATATTTTTCATTCAACCTAAGAGAAGTTTTAGGTAGGTTTAGAAATTTCAATGTCAACATCAGGTTTTTTGCCTTTGTCTATCCTAGTAGAATTAGCCTTCAACTCCTCATTATTTCCTTCTAAATAGAGGAATATAAAAATATTTTTCCTTAGAATTAGGCTCAACAGCAAGCTTGGCACTAGTTAATTTTTCAACTTCAGTTTTAGATTCAACTAGTTGCTCTTCCAAACTCTTAATTTTGTCTACCTGATATGAAAATTGATTTTTTAAATTCTCATTCAAATTGTTGGCTTCATCCAATTTTGCAATCAATTCATCTTTTTCAAGTTTGACTTTTTTAAATTTAGCTTTTAATTTTGTAGAACTTTTGAGAAATTTCAAACAAAATTTATAAAGCTTACAATAGGCATCTTGAATATCATCATCATTCAACACAAGATCATGCAAATAAAAAAAATCAATAGTTTCCATAACAATGAGGGTCAATGGATCACACAGCAGAGATTAAAATCTAATCAAAGTGTGCCCATTCTTATATCACTTGTTGGGTTATAGATTGACCCCGGTTAATTAATTCAAGGCGTAAATGCACTTTTAGTCCCTACATTTTTCATCTTTTCCATTTTGGTCCATACATTTTCATTTCACCACTTTTAGTCCTTAAATCAATTAACGCGTTCCATTTTGGTCTTTACCGTTACTCATTTAACAGAAATTGCTGATGTGGCAAACAGAGTGCACTGTTGGTGTTGGGGTTTATGCCCTAAAAATTCAATTTATTGACATGTCATAAATAATTGAATTGTTTAATTATATGAGACTATCTATAAATGAACTAATGGGACATTATCTTAGTCCATGAGATGCATAGTATGTGATTTATGTGAAAAGTTACAGAAGATATAAATCACAAGTTCTTTGTAAACTCAGAATTTTAGTTTGTAGTCGGTGATGAAATTAGGCGTTTCATCTGCGAAGACTATAACATATCAACTACGATGATTTGTCTTGATCATGGAAGTGGAGACTTTTAGTTGGTATGTTGATATGTTTTAAGAGTTAAGACATATTGAACTAGACCGCTGTAAGATTTATTATTCTCCTAACGACTGTCAAATGAATAATAAATCTCACGACTTCTATTTACATCAACTCTAAATCCTGAGAGAATAATGGACCTGATAATGAGATGTAGGTTACTTTGATATATCAGGAGTGAGATCTATAAGTCACGGTCAAAACCTCAGTATGTTGGGCAGCCGCATTTAGTGTTGATGGAACATATATTCTTAAGATGGAATTCATAATCTCTTAACGGAGATATAAAATATTCCCTTGAGATAAGTTTAATGGGTTTGGTTATTCAAGAGAGTTAGGCCCAACCACTTTAGTAAGTTGTTACTAAAGTATATATTTATGAAATTGGATTTCATAAATATATGATGAATAACATAAAGGATTAAACCGGGTACTCAAGAATTAAGATGTAGTAATTTTCAAAGTGGCAGTCTACATTCATGACTTTGTATTACTACGAATATTTTAATGAAGGGGTTGCATGTATAATAAAGTATTGAGATATAATTTATAGATAAGGCCTAGAGTACAACTATATTTATATAGTGGTATTAAATTTAGTTAATGGTAACTTTGGATTTGTCAAGAGTTGACAGAAAAGCCCAAAGCCCATTAGAGCTAGTGTCGTATTGGTCCATTTTGGTCCCACTCCAAGCCACATACTAGGGCCCAATTGGAATGGCCCAAAAGGCTAGCTCAATTAAATAATTAGTTGTATATAAGGAGAGAAACATACAGAATTTCATTAAGGTTTTCATATGAGACTTTCATAAGGTTTTTCATTAAGATTATACAAAGAATGAAATGGTTTGTATGTGAGTGTTGGACACTCTTTATTCTCTCATTGGAAACTGATTGAGAGACCACACATCTTGGGCATCAAGTGGAATTGGAGTGAAGATTAAAAGTCTTCCCAAGAATTTCTGATCTTCGGTTTTGAATTTCACTACACCAAGGTACGCATTCTTGTTCTCAAATTCTGAAACTTACATAGTATATGTTATCAATTGCGAATGAAGTAGATTCATTAATTTTTCCGCTGCGTGAGTTTTGTATGCGTTACAAACATGTTATTTTTCCAACAGTTGGCACATTAAATACTGACGTGGCCAATAAAATAATATTGAAAATGCCACGCCAGCATAAAATAATGATTAAAAAAGACACATAAGCATCCACATCAACTTTTGATTTTGAAAATTAATTTATCTATATTAACAAAATAAAAAATGAAAAAAACAAAATTAGAACCTAAAATACACATGAATTCATATCTGGTCTCATCTTAAACATGAACAAGAAAGAACACAAAACCAAAATAGTCAATCACATGAACACAAACCCAGAAAAAACTTCAACCCAAAACTTCCTTATCAAAAACCGGTTCCCCCAACCCTTCTAAAACATTCTCCAAGCTTTCTCTCTCTTCCAAAACTCAAAGCTTCCTCTCTCTCTTCCAAAAAACAGAGATCTCTCTCTTCCAAAACACGTTCATGGCCAAAAGCTTCGAGCTCTACCTCCTTGCTCATCGCCACCGTTATTGGCCATGTTAGCATTTAATGTGCCAACAATGCACTCCGTTTGCACATCAGCAATTTCTGTTAAATGAGTAACGGTAAGGATCAAAGTGGAACGCGTTAATTGATTTAGGAACTAAAAGTGGTGAAATGAAAATGTAGGGACCAAAATGGAAAAGATGCAAAATATAGGGACTAAAATTGCATTTACGCCTTAATTCAATTACCCAAGTTGATTAATTAGTCAAATTACATGCAAATCATGGAGGCACCAACAAATCACCAAATAAACTAAGTGCAGTGGAAACTAAATTTACACGGTAATTTGTTGACGAATGTGGAAAACCTCTCGCAAGGAAAAAACCCTACCGGGTGAATTTCAAGTCACAACTCTCAAGAATCCATTATCAACAATCAAGCGGTTACAAGTATGAGAAATCTTACCACTACCTTAGCCTATTCCAAAATACCAACCTACAGTTGAACTTTCGCTCCAATACCTAATCGGACTTGATCTTGTAGTAGACTTCTTCTCATGCACAGATCCCAATATGTGACTAACTCCAGCAACTTGATTGATTGTTGTTGGCTGCAAATTTTTCCACTTCAAGACGTTGAAAATCAGGAAGTACTTGGTTACAAAACACTAAGGCGCATAAACGCAGTAACTTCTCATAGAGTATATGAGTTCTAAGTCTCAATTTTCGTACTTGATGACTTTTAAAATGAGTAGAGTTGTAGAGAGAGAAACCCTAATCATTCAAGTCATCATGGGCCAAAATTTAGATCTGAGAATTCTGAATTTGTAAGTCTCGATAAATTGAGCCCCCCCCCCCCCCCCTCCCACTAAACCTCTAGTGTCTAGCTTTAATGAAACAACTTTTTTTCACTTGTTTCTTGGATCAATTTTTATGTCTTTAATTATACCACTTTTAAAGTAAATTACACACATTTGTTGATACATTAAACCCAACTTAGATCTACCTAATTATAAGTAAAGTATGTTTCGTCAAAGGATGAACCAATACATATAAAATATGACCCTAACATTAAGAAATAAATTCATTTAAGTTATATAATCTATCAATATCATAATTCACCATTTTAAAATAATTCTATATTTAAATAAAAATTCAAAGTACCAACTTTGTGCACACGGCTGCAGCAACCAGTGCATATTTTAGTTGATTTGAGAACACATGATGGTGACGTGTGTGTATGGGTGTATCAGATTTCAAATTGATGCCCATGAATGGTAGTATATGGAGTGTAATTTGATTTTAGAGTAAATTATAATTTGGGAGCCTAAAATTTGAATTTAGTTTGAAATTAGTCCCTCAAAATTTAAAATGTTTGATTTCAATCCCTCAAATTTTTGAAAGGTAGCAGCTTAATTTGTTAGCATAACTTCCGTTATTTATGTCTTACATGACTGTCGGTGCTAAGGTAGTTTTAATATAATGCGCTAATTCATTTGGACACATAGCCACTTATCTTTTTTTTTTTTTTTTGGAAAAATTACATCTTAAACCCTTTAATTTAGGGGGTAACAAATTAAACCTTATATTAAATTCTAAATACAATATAATTCCACTCAAAAGGGTGAGGTTAAATTTCTTACCATTGGAAACTTCAAGAATTACTTTGTTACTTTTTGAAAAATATTAATGTTTAATTTATTACTTTTGAAATTAAAGGGTTTAATCTGTTACACCCTTAAAACTATAGGGTTAAAAATGTAATTTATCCTCTTTAATTTTATTTATTTTTCCTTAGCTCCCCTCTCTACTCTTCTCTATCCTTTATCAACCTCTTTCCTTCTCATTTGCCAGCCAAATCTGTTGCACGTGGTTCCAAATTAACTAAGAAGCTCAAAAGAAATGTTGTGGGATTTGATCAGAGTTAAAAACCCATTGAAATTTTCCCTAACCACAAAGAGTTACAGGAAGTTATTAGCATTTAGAAGTAACCACCCTTTCTCTTGCTTATGAGTTATGCCATGTGGAAAGACACTCGTGTATCATATGAGGAGATTGGAACACTTGTCAAAGGATATAGCAACTAGAAGACACTTGTCAATAAATGAAAAATCTGGTAATTAATTACTACAAATAACCACCCCCCCTCTATTTTGGGGAGTAGTTGTGAGCTGAAAATAACTATCATCCATGCCCATAAAAGGAGGCTCATTCTACAATAGAAGACACCGAGCAAGTCTAAGATCACTGAATTAGAGATCAAGTAGTTTGTAGGCAAATCAAACTAGTGTATATTAAAGTGTATTTCCTTTGTACTCATTTTATTATTCAATCAAGTATTAAAGTAGTTTGATGCAATCATTAGTTGTTCTCTGATTTACTGCTTATTCTGAATCAATATATTGTTGGAGTTATCACTTTGATTTAAACCATTTACATTTCCTACAATTTACTTTATTTGGAGATGATTTCCTCTAGAATAGTTTACTTCGAGATGATTGATTTCAAGTTGATGCACTTTGAATTATTTCTATTAACTTAGGACTGATAACTTAAGCTCGATAATTTAGGCTAAATAATTTAGGCTTATAACTTAATTATTTAGGATTTCTCATTATCATTGTTAACTCACGTATTTCTCAAAGTCCTATTAAGTAAGTATCTCTAGATCACAAACCTAGTCTGCAAAGTTAAATAATCACTTCGAACTAGTTGAAGCATCTTGAGATTCACCTTAAGTAATATGAAAGCACAATTAAGGGACCAAGGTTGACCTAGAATTGGTTTCTACTCAGATACATCTAATTTTGTGTTTGATATTAAAAAAAAAAATCAAGAATTGGGTCTGATTTTGGGATTGATGTGGTGGTGCTTCTGGGGAACATTTGCTTCTTTGGATGTGTATTACTTTAGAACCTAATTCTTTTGATAAATTGATAGTTATAATGGGGAATGAAGGATTTGAACCATGGATGTCTTCGTTGGGAACACCAAGAAGTGCCAACCAGTTGAGCTACCCTCCTGGCAAGTTGTTCTTTCAAACCAAGTTCTTCAATCCCATTTGGAGTTCATTTGAATTAGTTCAGTGCAACACACACACACACACATACAAAAAAAGGTGATTTTGACATTTATGGTCCGTTTGGTTGGAGGGGTGGAAAAGTGGGAGGATAGAAAATATTTAGTTTTCTCTCATATGTGTTTGGTTGAGAGGATGGAGAAGTGAGAGATAGAAAACTATGAATAATGAAATTGGTATAAATTTACATTTATGTCCCTATTAAATAAAACAAAAGGCAATACAATTTTTTATACATATTTATTTATTTAAAAAATTATGTATGGACATTTCACTTTTTTTTTTTAAATTATTATTTCAAAGGCATAGGCTAGATCCAAAAACTGGTGAAAAAAAAAAACACAACACAACACAACAAGAAGAAGAAAGGATCTATAGAAGAAAGTGATAAAAACAAAAGAAAGAACAAAGAAAAAATGAGATGAAAAAAAAAGCCCAAAATAACATGAATGTGTGCAGATTAGTAACAGAGAAAGAAAAACAAAGGGAGAAAGGAACTATGGAAGAAAGCAATAAAAACAAAAGAAAGAAAAAAAAAAAAAAAAAAGAGATAAAACAAAAAATCCAAAACAACATGAATGTGCATAGATTAGTGACAAAGAAGAAACAAAAAATGTTAGCAAGGAAGAATGTGTAGGGGCATTTTGGGCAGCTCATGTTAGTGAGCTGCTCCCCCTAGTTTTCTCCCTATTTTGGGGAGAAAACTTTTTGGTGGCTCAAGGAGAAATCACCTGGGCTCCATCACATTTTTTTCCACTCTCCCTTCCAACCAAACACTCATTAAAACTTCTCTCTCCACATTTCTCTCCTAAATTCTCCATCCTCTCTAAAATCTCTCCAAACAAACACACCCTTAATGTGGTTAGACAACTAATAGGTAAGAAAATGTTTGTGGTAAAGTTAGGCCCTATGATGTTCTTTCAGTCTATAGATTCAGTAAATTTTGGTAAAGAACATATGGTTGATTGCTAGGATTGGTTGTTGCATATAAAGGACGAGGGTTCAGCTTCTCCAATTGGGAGTTCATTCTGGCAGGTGAAATTGTTTGAGATTCTTGCTTTCAATTTACCTTTGAGTTTTAGGCTACAAAATTATATTGAGATAACATAAAGTGAAAAGAACAATTTTGACCCCAAAACGATTAAGCAGCAGCGAGTTAATCAATTAACTTAGTTATGTGATTCCAATTATATTAATTTAATGAACAAAACCAGCAAGGCACCAAAACTGTCAAACAGATCAGCAAAACAATAATCAAGAAACAGTGATACGGAGACAATGTAAACAGTTGAAAATGTTTTCCAAGAAAAAATCACTACGAGGGTAACAAACTCCAATGAAACAATCCGTTATATCAAGAGAAGTTTTACCATCTAAATTAAAAGCTTTAATCCTAGACTCTACCATGTAGATAAACTTACTGCAAAAACCCTCTACAATTCTAAAATCTTTCTTTGATACATGAACACCTTCACAGATGATGTATTCAAGTCCATGACCAAAACCTCTGACTTCGAGAGGTTTAATAACACGCTAGGTGCTATGATTTCAAGCTTGATAAGCTCTAAGGCAACAAACACCATGTTAAAAAAATTTCGCTTAATTTTTCACTCTGGAACTCACTGCCTTGTACGAGACTATTAGGCTTAGATTTTCTTTCCAAGGTTCACAATAAATAGCCTCTCCAGCCTCTTGGAAGTTGTGCATAACGATATAAACGGTATACATACGCAAATAGGGTACAAAATTTCAAGCACAACCAACTTCTGGAAATTAAAACACATCAACCTGATCTTCAATTGATCGAGTCAATGTCAAAGGGCAGTCAAACATCTTTCGATCAATCAAGTCACGATCAAAAGGCAATCAAATCCTGAGATTTTGTTCAATCAAATGATAGTCAAAATCTACACAAACTGCTGCTCCTAAGCTGCTGCTCCTTGTACAAATGATCTTGAACTCGTTTGGAGATTGCCATCATAGAAGACAGTCTCTTTCTCTCCTTTTTTTGTGCCATTAATTAATAAATGATCATTAAACTACTAGGTGATTCCTTTTTCTTATACACATATCATAGATCAGCAAACACACAGAAATTGACTGAATCAAATTTAAAAATAACCAGAGTGAAAGCCAAAATTGCTATGACACTGACCAGCACATTACCATACAAATGGAAGTATTGAAAGAACCATCCACTAACTTGGGTAAGAGGGAGGAAAGACATGAATGATAACTTACAACTTACCATAATTAAAATAAGGAAAATAATCAAATACACTTAATGTTCCGAACTACGTCAACCTGGGATTATATAATCACCTCCATGAGACATCTTGGTATGATGTAAAGGAATTTTCCTTTGTAACTCTCCCCAATGTTTGTCAGTTCAATGCACACAAAGATCTGAATATTTTCAACTCCAGCACAACAAAAATTCATTCCACACAGCCAAGCCCAGAATTTCCATCTGATAAGGTCGAGTGTCTGCATAGTCCATTTAAGAAATAATCCTGAGTAAAACAGTTTCTTTGATGGATGGCCAGTTTAAGAAGAATTCGGAGCTTCCTTGTTAGAACCTGTAGTTAACAAGAACAAATACATTTAGGGTCAACTTCTAATTAAGTAATTGGAAAAACAGGGAAAAATAAGAGTAATAATAAAGGCATAACTTGTTACGAGGGCCACACAACTCCAGAATTTGCACTCCACTTTTAACTTTCTGAGTCCACCTTTAAGTGCAAAGAAAGCAATAGCTACATGGGAGAGCGCATAGTGAGGACATTATTACTATATTACCCTTATTATTACCTATTTACTTAAGGTGAGCAATATTACACACATGCCATCTCAGTAATGAAAAAACCTTATGCAAGTTGTCACGTGTACAGAGTAAAGCACCACCATTAGAATAACAGTTACTTTACAATTTGTATAGGCCAAAAAAATCAGCACCATTAGCAATATTTTTAGCGTCAGTTCTTAAATCAGCAATATTTGTCTTCCACCAACGAATCTACACTACAGAACTCAAGATTACAGTGAGAGAGAGAACTGAGGAAAATGAGACCAGTCAAGTCATCCAACAGATAAAGTCTTACCACTGGTTTTAGAGAACCATGTGTTGGTACCCAAATTACTTTCCATGCTACGAGGGCACGAAATAAGCAGTACATAATATTTCATATATATAGTGGATTACATATTTCCATCACCAGGATTCTAAACCCTACCAGCAAGAAACCATGACATATACAATAGCCAACTTGAATAATCACACACACACATTTATGCATGTTTACATGTATATCTGCACGCCAGAAATTTTAATTTAAAATTCACCTGACTTAACACTAATGTTAAAATTATCTCATGTGCACACCTCTTTAAATATATATAAAGGAATCGTCATAGAAACTGACATAGCCTACCTAATTAAACTCAGAAAGGAGCCTCAAGTGATTCATCCCAAACTTCTGCACTTCCATTAGAGGCATCTTCAACATCTTCCTCCATTGAAAGCCTGATGTATTCTCTATGTGCAAAGCGATCCCACTCTGTCAATGTTGGATTTTCTCGTTCCTGTTCACATCACAACATCATTCTATCATAAAAAATGGCAAGCAGTACAGAATCACACTTTTATCCTAATGTATCATCAAGCAATGATTAAAAACTAGAAACATTTCAAGTACCTGACGAATGAGAAATGGATCACGAGTTTCAAAGGCCATAAATTTATTAAGGTTGAAAAGGATATTGAATACGCTTCCCGAAAGTCTACAACCTTTCAGGTCATGCAGTGTGATATAGCTCTCATTCTGCAGTCATGAAAATTTCATGTCAGGCACAGTAAAATAATCTCTAGTTAATGATGCCTTTGTAGATATATTCAAGGAACATTGGCTACTAATGGCAAACTGAGTTCACTATAAGCTATCATATCCCAAAAACAAAAAACAAACAAAAAGAGAAAAAGAGAAAGATATGATTGTATATCAGTGGAAATCGACAGAAACAGCTAGTAGTGGCTGAAACAAACCAGTGTTTAAAGCAGTACATTCCAAGTGGTTAAATGCACCATATAACTGGCCGGTACAACAAGTACAGTATTGTATTTATAATTTGCTCTCTACTGCGATGTGAAGCAGTTCGAGAAGAACCCATGGTAATGGCAGCCTCATTTGCCCCTTAATTCATTTAGCTGGGGGCAATCCAACAGTGGTGGGCAGGGGTAGATTTGTGTTTGGGAAAGAAATAGAATGGGTCTCATGATGAGGAAGATAAGGGGTACATGTAGGTTTGTGTTTGGGAGGACAAAAACTGTTTGAGCTTTTATTTTATTTTATTTTATTTTTTTCTTAACACGACTTAGTCAGATCAGCCTTAAAATCATGTCTTCAAGACACGGTTTCAAGCTCAAGAATCAAGTCTTCAAGACATGATTTCAAAAGAAATCTGCACTATTTTTACAAAAATTGTAATTGCATTAATTTCCCAAAAGCCCCAGGCCCAAATAAAGGGACAGGAGAGAGTTCTGGGACATTGTGGAGCATCACATGTACTCTATAAGGACATTAGAAATCAGGGCATTGGTATGCAATAAAATATTAATGGTTATTAGAAGTTGTTTCTCTTAGAAAATGTTCCCACACAAACCCTAACATTCAAGAAAGGGAAACAAAACCATCAGTAAAAGAAGAAAAGAGGAAAAAGTGAACCTCAGGTCCAATCATGTCAATTATTTGGCACAATATATCCTCAAAGAGCACAGGCTCTTGGGCCATGCATTCCATTCGATGCAACTGCTCCTCATAGAAGAATTGCAGCTCATTCCGTGTCAGAATCCCATTTCCATCCAGGTCTATGCATTTGAACCTGTAAAAGACAATTTAATGTCACAAATACATCGCAACTGATAGCATAATAAACTCTGTAAAGATATCAAAAAATTTCAGAGTGGTCATCCATGAAAGAAAATGTTTTGAAGGTTCAAAAAGAAATCAAAAGATCTCTTTCTCTACCTATCCCCTCCAAAAAGATATATATTGTATAGGTGATTCTGAGCAAACATGAAGAAAATGTATATCTTTAAGACAATGTAAAGACAGGTTTTATTGCATAAAAAATTAGTTCTGAAGCAATTTCTATTAGAAGCAAATTAAAAAAGAAAATTGACATAAATAAGGCACCAAAAAGCAATAATTTCCAAACTGCTTTTGGCAAGTACAATGCAAATTCAGGATAACATGAGAACCAGGAATTAAAATTTTTTATTGATAAGTAAGATAATTTTATTCAAAAAAGGAGAGAGTTCAAATACACAATGTGTCATCTGAGCTACTCCCAATACAAACAAAGATTCAAGAAGTCTAGAAACTCTATAAAAGAGGAAGAAGGGATGCCACTCAGGTTGCTCTAACATTCATGCACTATAGCTACCTCTCCCATTCTTTGGAAGATGGGTAATAATCATAGCTTACAGAACTCATATTTCTGCATTTTAAAACTTAAGTCTGATAAAGGTTCTTTTTTATAATTTTAAAAAAAAAATGCTAAGATTTTAGGCTAAATAACACAAAAATCTCCACTAGAACTCTACAACATATATATTAACAGAAAACTTCAAACAAAATTGCATTAGATAACATTCGCATAGTCTGGGTAAGCAGTGACTAATGTGCTGTTCACAGTATTGTAATTAAGTTTCCATCCCATCTTGCGCACTCAATTTGTCTTTTTCCATTCTCTAAGAAGAAAAGGCCAAATGCTTACAAAATTGAACTTCAAACTGATGGTATGAACTTTCGTCATAGCTCTTTATAACCTTTTTCACACATAAGTTAAATTTAGCCCTTGGGAAATCAAACTTTGTACTGATATACTTGATTCAAGGACTTTCTTAACATTGCAAGAATTCAACCAAACTTTCCCTTCACTGCCAATCATGCAAATCAGCATTATATGCTCCACTTAGATGTCCCATTTCACATTTGCTTCCTTACTCATGATTACACTTGCCTAGATATAAAATTTGAGCATGCAAACTAGTGACTGGTGCAAATAAGAAGTGCAAACCTACCAATACTCGAGACTAGGTTCAGATGATTTATCCTCCTCTGACAGTATGAAGTACACAAAATCTTCATACCCCATCTTCCCCTCAACCTTACTAGTGAACTTCCTTGAAACCTGAGAAGGTATTAAAAGAAATAAGCAAAAGAGACTAGTCAGAGCTTCAACAAAATGAGATAATTGAAAAAAATAAACAAAGAAAATAAGAGAGAAACCGGAAGCATTCAATGGAAGAAAACTTTTCTTCCCATAAACAGCAGGTAAAGTGATGTAAAGCAAGAACACCAATTGACACAAACCTGAGAAAATATTCTATCAACAATCCGGTAGGTAAGCGCATGGTTACCATATCTGATAAGGTTCTCTTTGTCGATCAAAAAATCATGATCCGTATCCAGCTCCCAAAACTTGCAGTATATAACATAAAAATGTTCATACGAGAAGTACCTGTAAAGGATGAGATAAGAAAGAAAAAAAAAGGCAAAAAATGTTTAAAAAATTTATCTAATATTGTGCACTAAGCATGATTCCAAAAATATATTCCTGATTTTGTGAAATGTAATTTATGATTAAGGGCAAAACTTAGGTACAGTACTTAGATACTGTTCCTTAAGTTCCTCTCTTAAGATTCTGCCATGTAGCTTTTTTCTCATAAGATAAAAGTGTATTTTTTAGTTAAGTGGTCACGTGGCAAAATCATAAGAGGGGAACCTAAGGAACAACACATAAGGTATTGTACATAAGTTTCGTCCTATGATTAATATCCCTATTTATCCATAAGTTATTTGATGACAAACTACGACAGGCCTTCAATTGGTATACCTCAAAACTTTATTGATGTCTTCTTCCTCATCTGCGTGTTGCATTGCATCAATTAAGTTTCCACGTTTCAGCTCCCTGAGTGTAAGTTGACCATTCCCAGATCTATTTATGTAGTAAAATATTCTGTATATTACAGTTTCAGCTGGCCCATTGCAATAATAATTTAAGTTAAAAAGTTGCATCAAGTAAGAAACAATCACATCTTTAATAGCACTAGAGCAAATAGAACTCAAATTTAGACATCAAAATAATTTAGGAACCGAGTTTAGCAGCATGAGCTTGCTATTGGGACATTAAACTTAAGGTGGAATAAATACATTTTCTTATCAAAAATAATTTAGGCCCAGGACTTCAAGTGGACTAGTCTAACAGTCAGCCTCATGCAAAGATTCTATCTCAGCCTATGTAAACTGTTTTTTTTCTATGAGCATCATACTTTCTTTTATAAGTAAGAATAACTTTATAAAAAAGAGACTACTTCATGAACAAGAACTCCTAAAAAATTACATCACGAAAGAATTACATATACAATGATAATGACTCCTCGTATAAAAGACAATAGAATGGCTAGTTGTGAAGCCCCAAGTGCAAGACCACTCATATAAAGAAGTGGTGAAAGATGCTAACAATTGCGTCCTTGTACTTTCCATATCTTCAAAAGCTCGCCAATTTCATTCCCTCCATACAGTCCACATCAGACATAATGGAACTATATTCCATATATCCAACAAATGCTTTCCAAACCAATTATTCCAACCGAATATAAGATCTATGACCTCTTCCGATAAACCCACTAAATCCCAAATGACCTAAAAACAACGCTCCATAACTCCAAAGTAATCGTGCAGTGTATCAATAGATGATCCACCACCTTCTCACTACACCGACACAAACAACACCAACTCACAATCATATACCCTCTTGATAAGGTTTTCACAAGTAAGAATCTTCCCCCATGCCATTGTCCAAACATAAAAGAATACCCTCCGTGGAGCCTTAACACCCCAAATGCCTTTCCAAGGAAAAAGGACAGCACTTGATCCCCTTTATATGAACAAACACTAAACTCTCACTCCTCTTTAACCTCCATTTCACTTGGTCACCACCCTTTTTACAGGGGTATGAGAATCTAAAAGATGAAGGAATGAATCCACCAACTCTAACGCCTAGTCATTAGTCCCAGTTGAATCTTATGTCCCAACTTCTTTGTCCCCCCCGCCCCTCCCCGTCTCACCAACAAGGATTCCACTTAAGAATCTCTATCAGTGGAGCTAGCATACAAAACAAGAAAAGCCACCCTTAAAGGCAGATCTCCACACCCACCATCATGCCAAAACCATAGCCAATATCAGAGTTAATGTGTTGCACAAATCAATCTCATCCCATCCTAATAAACTACAGCCATGAGTGACTCTAATAGGGTTTCATAAACCAACACCCCCCCCCCCCCCCCCAAAAAAAAACAAAAAAAGGTCAAAGAAATTTAGGACACAAAACCCATAACACATCAAAAGGAATTGATTGTATGGAAATAACAAATATTAGCTACTTATAAACCAACAGCTTAACTATAAATCAAGCAAAAAACAAAAGGTTTTCTAAGGTAACATTTTATAAAAAGCTAAAGCAATTTGGATAAAATATGAAAGCCAACATATAGGTTACAATTGGATTTAAGAATTTAAAATCAAGTGATTTAAATAAACAATTGCTAGTATAAATTTCTTTATAAGTATTTTGAAAAAAAAAAATAATGGATTTGAGCTTAAGGGTTTTACCCCAGCAAAATCACTTGCATTATGAATTTGAATTAACATCATCACTTAATCATTTCAAACCCACATATTAATAAGTCTTAAATCCATCCATGCATGTCATATATAGAAATAATCAGTACTTTTCATTATTCAAGCCACTTCCGCTAAAAACTGAAAACCAATTCCTCCTTAAAAATTCCCATCCAAATGAACCAATATGAAGCTAATATCCCATAAAATAGCAAGCCATAATTCCTTGGGAATTCTTACAAGCTATAGGCGATACTGTTAGAATATTGGTTAACATTTTGTAATAGCTGCCAAGTTGTATAATTGGCCTAGTAGTTAGATGGGAATTGTATTGGACGTGCTGGTATTGTATTAAGCACATGGCTTGGAAGTTGTTGGTAGTTAGTTACCTATACCTATGCTAGCTGGCAAAGGGGATCAAAGTTAGCTACAACAGAGTTAGTTACTGTAGTTAGTCTTAGTTGAGCTTGAGGGTATAGGTCTGATTGTAACAGTAAGAGAAGGCATTGAAAAAAAAAATTCCAAACACTACATTTGTTCTCTTATTCATCTCTAATCTCTTCCATCTTTCTTAGGAGACCCGGTCGTCTTGAAATCAACCAGAAACACCATTATCTGTTGTAATTACAGAATATCTTAATCAAATCTTAACAGATTCTCACATTCAACAATTGATCTTCTCAAAAGCAACCATTCTAGGTAGAAATGGCAGTATCGGCCTTGCCACAAGAAACTCCTTGCACCATAACACAGGCAAAAAAAAAAAGGCTAGAATGATTGCTGTTCATAGAGCAACAACTAGATTGACTTCATTTCTCATTCTCTCTCCCTGTGGTAAGTAAATTTCATCAGTCCCTGATCAGGAGTTCAATATACTGAGGTTTATGGCATTACAGCAATCTGCAAGATTCTATGACCTTTCCTTCATTGTTGGTGGGCAGCAAAGGAATTTCCTACAGGCCCCTTCAAAATGTGCATGAAAGAGATATTGATGAGGTGGGCTCTGCTAGTGCCTCCATCAGTATTGTTCATCCCACTCGATGACACTGTGGATGCTCTGATTAAATGCATATGTTGCACCATCTCCCAAAAGTATCCATTTCATTTTTTTATTTAAAGAAAATCATTAAAAAAATTGCTGCCATGTCCAAGACTCCAAGTTATAACCGGCCATTTTCAATATGTATCAAATACTTATGTGGTTAGCCTTTTAAAGTGTCTGCCTCCTAGATTGGTTATCAAAAGAAGTCTAATTTTAATTTTTTGACAGTTCGAGGGGTTGATGCAAAGAGTAGTCATCATTTTTTAACAATCTAATATTTTTGAAAAAGTTACTACTAATAATATGAAGATTATAAAACATTAAAAAAATAAAAATAAAACCTCAGAGAGAAGACACACTGAACTAACAGTCTAACACCATCTATGAAATGTAAACATAGAATACAAATTGAAGATTTAGATAATTTGAGTGCCATCAATCTATACACAATTGGACCAGCTAATAATAAAAAATTATCTGAACCTGAAGGCCAACACACACGCGCGCATATATATAATAAAATTTTATTGAGATGGAGGAGAAACTGCAATGGCCGACATATTATAATGGGAGGATGATACCTTTTTAGATAAAACTAAAAAAATGTCTACGACAGCATCGAACTCAAGAAACATCTAAAGCTGACTAATAGGTTGAGAACGAACCATATCTTTCCTGAAACTCTGGTGTGCTCTGTAAGAACTCCAACCCTGGATGAGTTGCTAAAAGTTCACGAAGAACAGGTTTGAAGTCATCCTGTTGTCAAGTTGGAAATTCTTAAACAATGGAGAAATAGGGATTATGGTAATAAGTCACAAAACATCAATAAAAAATCTGACAATTATTTAATACCAAAAATAATAAAGTAGTTAATGAATGCAACTGTCAAGATACTATGTTGCAAATGTATCTCACATTTCGAATTTAAAAAAAGAAAAAAGAAAAAAAAAAGGAGAATAAATAGAGATATACAACAAAACAAATTACCTGAGTAAGGAATTTGATATCCGGTTGCTTCAAGATGGTATACATTTGGGTTGCTATATCCATTGTCAACTTATTTCCAATGACCCAATACTGAACAAATGCATCCCTACACCAAAAAAAATACGTTGCATAGTGCTCATAATCTATTGTTCCATAACTAGCAATAAGGCACAACAAAAGCTAGTGCTCAATGATACTAGAAACAGAAGGCACTCTGAAATTTTTTAAATAAAATGAATATAAACAAAAAACGCATAGTAAGCCTAAGATTGTGGTTGTAAGCCCTACTCCAGTCAAGTAGCCTTTCTCATCTGAGGAAATGATTGTAAATTATTGCTGTTGTGGTTGTTGTCTTCTTCTTATTACCTTTAATCATATCATGAATTAAGATTGAAAGTGGGTAATATTATAATTAATCAAGTTATCATTCATAAAACTATAACTTGGTGTCCTTCACAGCAATTTAGTGTCCTTTTGTGTAAAAGCTTTTGCTTTTAGCATTTAGCTTCATTTAGCCTTTTCTATGCTTAAGTCAAGCTTTTTAAAACCTAACTTTTTTCTCACTTTTTCAAAGTACAAGCATACTCTAGCCCACTTTCAGCAAAAGAAAATCAGCAAAAAGCCAAATAAGCTTGTTTCAAACACGCACTTAGCTGTGAACTAAATAAGGGCTTTCATATTCTAGGTTCTTTTTATAAGTCATAACTGATGATGGAAATTAGACCAATTCAGGGGTACGGATTCAAACCATACACATGGCACCACAAAAGATGCCATTACCATTGGGTTATCACTTGAACCCCTAGGATTATTCCAAGTTCTAACTGACAATAGGAAACCCTAATTGTTATTGACTTGGGAAATTCCAATTATTGAATTACAAAAATTATACTCTGAGAAGTTAAATAAAAATAATAATGAACCTAATTAACTACTAATACCTAAAATAAAAATACAATTGACTTCCAAAAAGAAATAAAGCAAAATTGAAATAAAATTTTCTTTGTGCTTCCTGCATCAATGGCAATTTCTGGCACACTCCTCAACTTGCACAGTCACTTGCACTAGTTGAATACGCAGCAGCTAGAGGACTTCCAAGATGAGAAGACCGCTGCATGTCTCCATGATCAAAAGTTAGTAACATATACGACTTTGCTGTGATATTTTATATTGTAGAATTGGCTCTTTGCCAATGACTTATTTGGCAATGTCTTCGGGGGCATCTTTCAAGGCTATTATTGTATGGAATCCTATAATGGAGAAGATTAAATGCTTTCGAGCTTACATGAGTATTACCCCTTGTTCTTTACTATTCCAAAATCAATGGATGAAAAGATTAGAAAGGATTTAGGCAATTTCTTGTGGGGTGCTTCGGAGGAGGTATTCAAATACCCATTAGTGGTGTGGGATAAGGAATGTTCTCCTATTGACGTTGGTGGCTTAGGGATTAGAAAGATTGGGAATTTCAATCAAGCATTGTTGGGGAAATGGTTATGGCGTTTTGGGCATGAAGTTAATCATATGTGGAGCCGGGTTATGGCCTAGAAATATGGGGACAAATGGGATGGATGGATTACAAAACCAGGTAGAGGATCACATGGATGTAGCCTATGGAGCAGTATTAGAGAAGGATGGGACACTTTTTTTCCAGCATGTGGCTTTTGAGGTAGGTGATGGTGCTCATGTAAGGTCCTAGTATGATCAATGGTGTAGTCATCTTCTTCTAAAAGATTTTTACCCTGGCTTGTTTGCCTACACAATTGATAGGGAAGCCTCAGTCTTTTGATCCATTGGATTCTCAATTGGATGGGGAGGTTACCAGCTGGAATGTATGCTTTCAAATGGATTTTCATAATTGGGAGGTGGAGATGGTGAATTCCTTCTTAAACCATATTCACTCCTAGGCATAGGTGCCTACCAGGGGGGTGATAAGATGAAATGGTGTCTAGTAGGGAGTGGAAGTTTGATATTTGTTCTTTCTATAAAGCTATCTGCAGTGCTAATGGCATTAATTTCCCCTGGAAGAGCAAGGGTATATGGCAAGTCAAGGCCCCCCAAGAGGGCAGCTGTCTTTCTGTGGACTGCAGCTTGAGGTAAATTCTTACTATTGAAAACCTTGTCAAGAGGGGCTTATCTTTAGTAAATCGGTGGTGCTTGTATCAGTGTGGTGGGGAAACGGTGAACCATCTATTGCTTCATTATGATGTTCCTTATGCTTTGTGAAATGAAGTACATGTTTGGGGTTCAGTGGGTAATACCTCTAACAGTATCATCCCTTTTGTTTGAACAGAGGAATTAGTTTAGGAAGCACTCTTCGGAAATTTGGAATGTAGCACCTTCATGTTTGATGTGGCTAGCATGGAAAGAAAGCAATTCCTGTACGTTTAAGGATACTGAGAGCTCCCTAGATCAATTGAGATCCTTACTGATTCAAACCTTGTTTGAGCGGTTTTGGGCTTGGGGATTTTCACATTGTAATTCCAATTTTGAGTTTCCCAAATCTCTTAGCTTTTCCAATTGATTCTTTGCAATTTCTGTAGAGACTTTATGTACATCATTGTGGACATGAAGAAATTCTCTTTTTTAATAAAACTTTATTACTTGTCAAAAAAAACCTGTAATATGCCCCCACATTCACATTTCAAAGCCAATTTTCTCTTCTTGGGAACATCATAATCTACATTGGATTCCTCCAAAGCCTCAAGTAATTCACCCATATTTCTGTACAGTGTCTAACACCTCAAGATTTCTGCTACAATACCAATCTGATACAGGATTCACCAAAACTTGGACTAAAATGAGAGACTAATGGCTTGGCTTGCTGTTGAATAGCTTATGCATGAATGGTTAAAACAGAAAGGCTTTGAGAAAATATTTAGAGTTTGATGGGGATGTCTAAGCAGTTCTATTTATGTTCTGGAAGTAGAACAGAATTGAACTTTTAAAAAGCAGGAAAAGAACAAGAGAAAATGAAAGGAGAAAAAAGGAGGGGAGCAGGAAGAGAATGAAAGAAAAACCATGCAATCACACTAGAAAAATCAATGCAATTGCAACTACAAAGGCAACTGACCATTAAGGAAAAGCTTTAAAGCTAAAATTTCTCAAAGTCAAATGTGTCACAGCCCCAAAAAGCAACTTAGATCTCTTCTGTAAACTAAAAGCCCAAACAACCACAAGCTATATTTCCTAAATCAAATCCGGTCAAAATCCTGACCTAAATGGCAGAAACTTTTTTTTTGGGGGGGGGGGGTGTGGAATTAATATAATAAAATCCTAAAAGTTCAATCTTACAGAACTCTAAATAGATAGTGTTAAAGGAATTTGAAACAGCAACTCACTATGGTAATTAGCTACATAGCAACCATAAATACTTCACGTTCAGCCAAAGAGGGTTCAGGTTGATCATGCATACAGAAGATATGTTATGATAATTGTCTAACCAGATAATTAGACTCCATTCACAAGTACTCCAATGAACACAAATTGTGGTGTCAGACATGTTGATGTATAGCCATCTAATGCTTGTTTTTTTAATAAGTAAATGATATTCTGAAAAAACTACCACATGAACAATACAAAGCACACGATAGCCTAAAGAATTGTATCCAAAGAATTACAACTAAAGGATATCAAATAGCATACTCAGTAACAGTTCCACTGTCGCTGAGACCCAGGACAGTTGACCATTCACAAAGTAATCCTAGAAGTGAAGCCTAAACTACACTTCCAAAACTTCAACAGCTTCAATGGTATGGGAATTCCACTCCCCCACTAGCCACATTAGAAATGAAGGAGCTAAATTCCACACAGTGGACAAGCGTTTTACCAAATTAATCCCTCCAAACAACCAATAAATCAGATACTCTATGCAGCAGCACCAAATTAACTTCAAAGAGATGAAATATATAGGCCCCCAATGCATAGGCATAATAAAAAATGAAAGAGAAATGATACGTTCACAACATTTTCACAACATTTTTACAATAAATCTTAAGTAGCAGGTTATTACTGGTAGTTATTGTTGGGTCAAAAAAGTAATCTCAGTAATAAGTTCAAATTTGAACCAATAACAACTAACCACCTATGATTTGTTGTAAAAATGTTGTAGACGTAACACTTCTCAAAATGAAATGACAAATTATCCACTAAATCCCCACTACACCTACACAAACAGCACCAGTCTACTATTGTGATTCCTCTCTTTCTAAGATTATCATTAGTCACTTATCAAAAAATAAAAAAGATTATTATTAGTCAAAATCTCCCCCCATGCTGCTGTGATGCTGTCCACACAAAGAAAAGCTACCCTGCTTTTGGGATTTGCCACACCAACTTCCTCTCCATAAGAAAGAGATCTCCTTTAGTGTTTGCAGTACACCATAGTAAGACCATGCATCAAACACCCCTGTACCTCACAAACTTTATCTCATTCTGTCAAGACCCACCCGCCTTGGCATATTTGAATACAGAAATTCAAGCATGGAAGCAACCAAGTCCAACTCCCAGTCATTAAACTATTTTATGATCCAGACATCCCAAAGCTTCTCCCTCCCTCGGTATTGCATTCCAAGTATGAAGCTATGAAAGTGTCTTGGTCAACTACCAAAGAGTAAAATAGCTTTTGTTTCCCTGTACATACACTCCCCGTGTACCAAGGTAGCTGTTTTTTATACAACTTTGGATTATTTTATAAATAAAGTTTACTTACCCATCAAAAAAACTACCAAAGAGTAAAAGGTCAGATACAGCTACCAAAATTGCACATGTTCTCCATTCCCCACCTCAAAACAGACGTGGCTATCAAATCCACCCTCCACTTGTTAACAAGAGAGCCTCAATATTCTTCATTTATCCTGATCTAAAGGTTAATTAACTATAGAAAAATTCTACTCAAATCTGCAAGAAGTTCAGTTTAGCATAACCTTAAACTTACGAAGAGATGCACCTAACCCAACAAAAGATGCTCAAAACCAGTGTTTGGGGAAGAGACAAGAAGTTTAATCATTGTCCAGATAAGTGGACAAAAGAGCATTCCCTAAAAGTAGGGGGAAGCAAGATCTCTGAGAGCTTCCAGTGGCAGAGAGAAAACCTTCAGACATTTGACTTTTCATTGTAAAATACTGAAAGAATATTCTTTTCAATTTTAAACAGAAGCAAACATAAGGTTATCCAAAATACTTAATAAAAAAAATTTATCATTACAATATAATAAAGAGCAGGGGAGATAAAACATAGATAAACCCTGCTATTACTTTCTCCAACAATGACCAGAAGTGTATACCTTGTCACCAAACCAGTGCCATTAACGTCAATCTTTCTAAAAAGGGCCGTGGAGAAGAATGATGGTAGCTTGCAGACTTCCTTAGTTACTAATTTAAATTCTGACATTACAAAGAAAAAATTAGTAAATCAGTTCAAGAATTATTACCTAAACTAATAGCTCATGTATATCTCACCATGCATCTGGAGTCCATCCAAGTGCCCATGGAAAAACCGATTAATTCTCATTAAGCATTGCTCTTTTAGTTCATTTGGTGGTGGACGACCATTTTGAAAGTAAAACTGCAAACATTGCTAGTAACTATGTTAGAAACTATCATCAACATACCCTGAAATATCAGTTTAGCAGACAACACACAGACAGAAACAGCTAACTAGAGGATGGAAATAGCAAGTAGTGCAGCCAGCTTATTTTGAACTGAGAAGATCAGAGTTTCATCAAACCTGAGGTATCAATTCTTTAACCGGCTCACTAACCACTTTCAGGGGTGAACTTAAAATAGAAGGTCCAGGCCTCTGTTTCATTATCCGAGGGGAACCAGATGAACTCCTCGGTGAAAGTGGAGGAGCACTGCCTGCAGGAAACATAGAAGGCAAAGAATTGCTTGTGGAAGCACGTGGACTAGAAGAATTTCCAGGGACGTTCAAGGGACCACCCGCCTTTGCTTCATTGAGCAATAATGTTACCTAAAACAAGAGAAGCATGAAAAATTAGATTACACCCCATACATTGGCTTCGAAAGGAAGTTCATGTTAGCTAATTAGGAAAGCAAGAAATATGGATAAAAGTATCGGCAAATTAAATTTACTAGGCCACCACATCATGCAAATCACCACCACCACCAAGCTACTACTAGCACCAGCAATAGAATTACTAGCCACTTGCCCAACTAACCTCATATTGCATAGAACAACTTGGGGAATTTGTCTACGTGGTGCTTGTCGTTGATTAAGGTTTAGGAGGGTTTGGGGACCTAGAATTTAGAATAGTAAAGAAAGGGTTAAAGCTCAAAATTAGCTAGAGTGATGAGTTTTTTTATGCTATTTGATAGAAAAACACATGGGGCTTCATGATTTTGATCAATAAGAGGAAGGGCTTGACTGGAGTTGTAAGGAAGAAGGAAAAAAACAAAAATTATATGTTCATGGATTGTTAGAACAGTACTGTGAACAATACCACAAGAGAGAGAAAAGAGAGGAGAATACAAGAAAAATAACTAGAAGGCTAACATGCCTGAATACTAAAACACTAAATATTTTTATAAATCAAATCCATATATTCTTCAAGTACATTGAGAGTGTGTTTGTGTAAATAAATAAATAAATATATATATATATATACACACACACGAGGACTCTTTCTTGTACAAGTAGTATTAGGACCAATGTCTTAAAAACTAGACTGTTTAAGAACTAAAAAAAGAGAGATTCAAGGTTTTAAGGTCAAACTAGGGTTCAACCAAAGGTTAACTGTAATGATGTCATAAATAATTAAAGAATATGCAAATCCTACATCGAAAATTTGAAAGGGGAAGGCTTTAAAAATAAATGTTGCAAGCCTCGTATTGAAAGAATGAAGGAAGATGCTATGATTCCACCTCAATTAATAAAAGAGAGGTTTTAAAAAGAAATGCTACACGTCCCACTTTGGAAAAATAAAGAAAGATGTTATACTTCTTCCTCTATAAATAACACACTCCTTCAAGTATTTCAAGTATTGAATGCATGGGCTAACTTTTATTAGGCTTTGAATTTTCAAGTTAAATGAATAGCTATGGAGATACATGGAGGAACAAGACCATTTATGGAGAAAAACTGTAGATTATAATATGGAGCTTTTCTAGGTGGATGGTGTAGAGATGTTGCTAGAGGACTATATATGGGATGAGTCTTTGGAAGCATATAAGAAATGTATGAACCTCTGATCTTTGCATGACGGGGAGCTGGATTCTATGGTTCAGTTTTTAGAACTATTATATGCAGCCTGCATCTAAGAAACATGGACACTTGTCACACTACTGCATGCAAGTT